>JACGCM010001782.1:2477554-3716331 GCA_014058105.1 Kingdonia uniflora
GATGCTTTGGCGAGGTTCACAAGACGTAATTGCGCTACCAACTCCCTTAGAGTAGTAGTTAGGTCAAAAACTTTTGTTTCCAACTTTGTGAGCCAATCTTCGGAATCGCCCATATCCGAATTTACCTTCTTCTTTGAGTTAGATTTTCGGTGAATCTTTAACAGACTCACTAAAATTTCTTTCGTTTGCTTAATCGGTCATATGTACAGACCTTAAACCACAACCCCCCGAGAATTGTTACTTTCAAATCTGATACCACTTTATTCACAATCAAATTAAGATTAACCTAATCAAAGAATTAATGCGAAGAATACAAAATTGGTGGGTAAAATTATCCAAAAAGAGCTTCAATTGCTCAAAATTTGACTACAACTAAATCATCTCTTGATCTCTCTCTGGATCTCTGTATCCCTTTTACAGTACCTAAGCTTGCCCTCTTAAAGGTTACAAGTTTCCTAGTTTCAATATAGGACAAAATTGCCCATGAAACAACCTAAAACAATGAAAAGTCAGGCCTATGTTCGAGCAAAACCATTTTTTGTTCGAACAGAACACTCATAACTGAGTGCATTAGAATAGACCAAAAAGTCTATTCGAATATACTACTCATAACAGAGTTTGTTCGATTAGACCCAAAAGCTTATTCAAATAGACTAGGCAGAACAGTCTCTGTTCGAATAAAACAAATGTCTATTCAAACAGAAGCCTCAGAACTTGCTCAGCTCGAATAGAATAAATGTCTATTCGAACAGACTTTACCTTTTTTTTTTATCCGAGCTTAGTGTTTAGATCCTCATGGATCACAAAGTGAAGGAGTAAGAGATACTTGATAACTAAAATTTGGTGTGAACCATTTTGCTCGATAAAAATAAGAACGATCACTTGGGTTCTACGGCTCAATAGTGTTGTCTTTGATGTTGAAGACTAGCAGCTTGCGACTATCGTAAAATTCATTATATGCAGGGTTTTCCAGAAAAAATTTATCACCTAAGAAATAAATGGAGTTCCCTTTAATGCCAGTAGCTAAAGAATGCAAAGATCTATGTTGGGAAATCAGGACCTGTTAAGTGAACTTAAATAGACAAGCTAAACTCAAACAATATCAGCTGAAAAATATGTTAGAGGCAGTTCATCAAACACTTAAAGAGCAAACCACAAGAACGCAAATATTTATGTGGAAACCCCTCCAACGAAGAGGGAAAAACCACGGGGAAAATCTGATCACTTCACTATATCAAATATAGAGGTATACAATTAATATTCTCAAGTTTTTGCCTAAACTTGAGGTATCACAACAACAAATGAAAAAAATATAAAGAGTGAAACTTCACCTTTACCAACCCAATTCTTACCACAAAACAACTTCCAAACAATCAAGATGGAGAAGACAGAAATCCCCAAAGACCCTTGCTTTAGACGACTTGAAAACAGCGATAAAATTGGTTGTAGGACCAGAAAATACCTTAAACCCTTGCTTGCCCCTTTTGTTCTTACTGATTTCAGCTCTCTCTCTTTCTCTCTAATTCTCCCAAAATGGATCTGCTACCTTAAAATGAAAAGAGGGATGGGCTTTAGAACTAAAGCCCCATCATCATAGCCATATGGGCTGGACCCTTGGGCATGAAAAACAAAGCCCAGAATACCAGCAATCTCCCCCTCTAGACTATGAGGGAGGCAAGCAAAACCTTAGTTCCATCATTAAAAATTCATACCAGACAACTCAGTGTAAAGTTTAAACTTACCACGAATAACAACTTTGACTATCATATCATAAGGATTTCTATTTGTGTGAATCTTCTTAAGATGCATCAAGCACTTTACAATCACTTCACATATCTAATGGTACCTAACATCATTATGATTTGTGTGGGAATGATACATAGATAGAATTCTTGCCCAAGTCTAAAATACTTTGATTATCGCAGAAAACCACATACTTCTTTTATTTCAGACCTAGTTCTGGGAGAAATCTTTTCAGCCATAACATTTCTTTACTTACTTCAGTAATTGCAATATATTCAGCCTCAGTAGTCGTAGATAAAGCAACACACTATTGTAGTTTTGGCTGCCATGATATAGTTCCCCCTGCAAAAGTGAATAAATGCCCTGACGTAGATTTCTTACTATCAAGATCACCTGCCATATCTGAATCTGTAAAGCCTTCCAAAACTGGTTCCGAACCTCCGAAACTTAAGCATAACTTGGAGCTCTCCTTGAAGTACCTGAAGATCCACTTCACGACTTTCTAATGTTCTCTTCCTGGATTTGTAAGGAACCTGCTTACAACACCAACAACGTGAGCGATATCTGGTCGTGTACAAACCATAACATACATCAAACTCCCTAAGGTAGAGGAGTAAGGAATCGCTGCCATCTTATTATTTTCTTCTTTGGTAAAGGGGAATGTCCTCTTACTAAGCTTGAAATGATTGGCTAGAGGTATATTTACTGGCTTGGCATCTTTCATGTTGAATCTTTCAAGCACCTGTTCAACATATTTTTCTTGAGATAGCCACAACTTCTTGGCTTTCCTGTTACGAACAATCTGCATTCCCAAGATTTGTTATGTTTCCCCTAAGTTCTTCAAATCAAAGGACTTTTACAAATCAGTTTTTAACCTGCCAATCATAGTAGCATCTTGTCCCACAATAAGAATATCATCGACATAAAGCATAAGGATAATAAAATTACCATTAGTGAACTTTCTGAAGTAAACACAAGGATCTACAGTTGCTCTATTGTATCCATGACCCACAATAAATGAGTCAAATTTCTTGTACCACTGCCTTGGCGCTTACTTCAGCCTGTAAAGACTTTTCTTTAGCTTACACACCAAGTGTTCTTTCCCTTTTACTTCTTATCCTTTTGGCTATACCATGTAAATTTCTTCCTCCAAATCACCATGGAGAAATGCAGTTTTAACATCCAACTGCTCAAGCTCAAGATCATGGCTGGCTGCTAATCCGAGAACAACTCGAATCGAAGTTATCTTTACAGTGGGCAAAAAATCTCATCGAAATCAATACCATTTTTTTGCCTAAAGCCTTTAACCACTAACTGAGCTTTGTAGCTTACTGGCTTTCCTTTACCATCATCCTTTTTAAGCTTGAATACCCATTTATTTTATAGTGCTTTTCTGCCCTTAGGAAGCTCAACCAACTCATAACATTCATTCTTCAGCAATGAACTCATCTCGTCTTGCATAGCTTTCAGCCAACAACCCTTATCTGTGTGAGTTTGTACTTCCGAGAAACTTTCTGGCTCCCCTTCGTTAGTAAGCAAAATATAATCAGATGTAAGGTATTTTGTAGAAGGTTAATGCTCTTTTGTAGACCTTCTAAGTTGAGATTCTAGTGCGTCTTGCTGAGGTAGTTGTTCCTCCAGCTCAACTTCATGTTCTTGTTCTGCAATATGAACATCAAACATCTCTTGTATATTACCATTGTTAGGTTCATTTTACTCTTCTTCCCCATTTGTAACATGTTATAATGGAGAAGGAATAGGCGTAGGATCGGGAAAATCATCAACTACACCATTGAACTTCTCAACTTTATCAAAATCTGCAAGAGTTTTGTCCTCGTGAAAGACCACGTCTCTACTTCTGACAATCTTCTTCTTTTCTGGATCCCATAGCCTATAGCTGAATTCTTCATTTCCATATTTAACAAAAATGCATGGAAGTGCCTAAACATCAAGATTTAACCTGTGTTCTTTGGGTACATGAGTAAAAGTTTTACAACCAAACACCTTCATATGAGAATAAGACACATCTTTTCCTATCCACACTCTCTCTGGAACATCAAAACTCAAAGGTACGGATGTGGACCTCTTAATCAAGTAGCAAGCAGTACAAGCGGATTCACCCCAAAATTTCTTTGGCAACTTAGCCAAACTCAACATGCATCTGACCTTCTCTACAATAGTGCGGTTCCTGCTTTTTGTCATACCATTATGTTATGGAGTACTAGGTATGGTCTTCTCGTGACGCATGCAATATTCTAAACAACAGCCTTCAAACTCCTTAGATGTATACTTGCCTCCGTTATCACTACGAAGACATTTCAAAGACTTCCCCGTCTCTTTCTCTACCATGGCATAAAATTGTTGAAAGATTTTGAACACCTGATCTTTTGTTTTCAACAAGTAGACCCACACTTTTCTAGACGCATCATCGATAAATGTAACAAAGTATTTGTTGTCACCCAAGGACTCCACATCAATGGGACCACAAACATTAAAGTTAACAAAATCCAACATATTAGTCAAATGATTTATGAAAAGAAACTCTATGATGTTTACCAAACAAACAATGATCACAAGCGTTAAGAGTCATACCATTAGCAAAAGGAATAAGAGTCTTCTTTGCCAGAATTTGTAACCCTTTTTTACTCATGTGACTCAACCTGTTATGCTACAAATTTGGAGAAGAATTGTCTTTAACTGCACGCAATCCATTCTTACATACCTTCACAAAAGTTTTGTATAGTGTACAACAAGCATTTCCCTTTGTCACAATCAAGGAGCCTTTGGTAAGCCTCCATCTTCTATTAGCAAATGTGCTTTCATAACCGACTCGGTCCAATGCATTAACTAAAATCAGATTGAGACGCCAATTAGGAACATGTCATACATCCTTCAAGGTCAATGTACTTCCAACATTGGTCTGGATGCAAATATCACCGATCCCCACAATCTTCGAATAACTCGAATTCCCCATCTTCACAGTACCAAAGTTTCTAGCCTTGTACGAAGTGAAGGAATCCATGTTTGGACTAGCATGATAGAAAGCAGCACTATCAATAACCCACTCACTCTGGTTATCAACCACATGTAAACACTCTTCATTTCTAAAGGAAAGAACCAACACTTCTTCGTCAGATGCCACAGCTGTAGTGTTCTTGTCATTCTTCTTTTAGTGGTTACCTTCTTTTAGTTCCCTTTTCCGTATCCGAAAATTTCTTTTGATATGACCTTCCTTGCCACAATGATAATATTTGCCTCTTTCTCTAGAATTTGACCTGCTCTTGGACGTGTTGCAGTTCTTCGGCCGTCTACTCTTACTTCTACCTCGATTCTTTGTGACAAGAGCATGCCCGTTATCTGTACCAACTGATTTTCTTCTTGTTTCTTCATTAAATAGGCTATTAGTAACCAAGCTCATAGATAACACGACATCAGGAGAAGAGTTACTTACAGTTACAACAAAATTTTCCAAACTGTCCGGCAAAGAACTCATGAGAAACAATACTTGCAATTCATCCTCAAGGACCATCTTCATCGTTGCCAATTAGTTTACCAAACCCTTGAACTCATCCAAATGCTCGGCCGCTATACCGCCTTCTTTGAACTTCATATTTACCAACTTTTGAATCAAAAAAGCTTTATTTCCAGTGGTCTTCTGCTCATACAAAACCTCAAGCTTTTTCCAAAGAGAATGGGTACTAGTTTCATTAGACACGTGATGAAAGATGCTATCATCCAACCATTGCCTAATATAACCAATAGTATTTATATTTAGCTTCTTTCAATCCGCTTGAGATATATTTTCCGGCTTAGAGCTGTCACCTTCAATTGGCTCGTATAAATCCTTGTAATAAAGATGATCCTCCATCTTTGGTTTCCAGAACTACCAATTTGAATTGTTGAGTTTTATCATGGTGCTAAAAGTAACACTACTACCTTCCATTTTAGTTCACACAAGTGACAATCCACACCCAAATATCCTGGCTCTGACACCACTTGTTGGGAAATCAGGACCTGCTAAGTAAACTCAAATAGACAAGCTAAACTCAACCAATATCAACTAAAAAATCTGTTAGAAGCAGCTCATCAAACACTTAAAGAGCAAACCACAAGAATGCAAAGATTTATGTGGAAAACCCTATAATGAAGAGGGGAAAACCACATGGAAAATCCAATCACTTCACTATATCAAATATAGAGGTATACAATTAGTTTTCTCAAGTTTTTGCCCAAAACTTGAGGTATCACAACAACAAATGAAGAAAATTCAAAGAGTACAACTTCACCTTTACTAACCCAATTCTCACTACAAAACAGCTTCCAAACAATCAAGATAGAGAATACACAAATCCTCAAAGACCCTTGTTTTAGGCGACTTGAAAACAACGACGAAATTGGTTGTAGGACCGGAAAGCACCTTAAACCCTCATTTCCCCATTTTGTTCTTGTTGATTTCAACTCTCTCTTTCTCTCTAATTCCCCCAAAATGGATCTACTACCTTAGAAAAAAAGAGGTATGGACTTTACAACTGAAGCCTCATCATCATAGTCACATGGGCTGGACCCATGGGCATGAAAAACAAAGCCCAAAACACCAACAATCTGCTATTACTATTTGATCACCGATGAAAAGTTAGTCCCCCAAACGCACAACCTTAACCCATTGTAAAAGGTCTAGATCTGCCCTAAATACTTCAAAATACATCTTTTGAGTAAGTTCTTCATAATCTTGATCGCTCCCTAGAGAAACATTTATATCTTTTAATGCTTGCAACAAATCCCCGGAACACTCAAACAAATCAAAATTTCTTCTTCTATACCAGTTGTTTGCATTCCAGCCTACCGGGAACAAAATCAACAACTTTTGCAAGGTGGGTTTGTCGCCAATAAACTCCAAGACCCAAAAATCAAAATCATCATCGAATATGTATACCCGACCGTCAACTATGATCATGTCTTCGAATATTTGACCTTCATCAGGATGTTTAACAATAGACCACTTTGTATCTCCCGCTCTACAAACTATCAATGTCTTCGCCTTATTTTCCATGTCTAGAGGGCATATAAGCAACTAAACATCGATATATAACATCACCACAACCTTGTCCCTTACTATCAAAGCTAGCAAGGGTATATGGCCATTTGACACATCCCTTAATAAGTTCAAGGTACCTCATCCGCAGAGGTGGGAGTTGGATTCGTGTTCTTGTTATCAGGTTTAACATATAAGTCAGGTTTCGAGAACCTTCGACAATCAATACCCATCCATTAGTCATAATTACACAAAGGGGACGCTTATTTTTTTGGGTCTGAGTGGGTCTGAGTCTAAGTCTGAGTTGGGTAGATATTGGTCCTCCGAGTACTACATGGACAACTCTTCTTTCTAACAAGGAATAAAAGTATAAGCAATCATCATTCTTTCGAAGCAATAACCATACGGGTAAAAGAAGATTGAAACGTTCTTCCTTTGCAACTGCATTTTATGACTTGCAAACAGTAGCTAGTCTGAGTCGATCAGATAGACATAAATGTTGAACGATCATTCTCATGATATCTTGAAAAAGTACGCCTCAACTATAATTATTTGTATCTGTATGAATGATATCTTCCTCCCCCTTTACCACATCCGAGATGCAGGATGATGAGTACCATTGCATTTGTACACATTAGAAAAAGCTGGGGGTTTTGGATTTAGCAAATTAAGAAAGGCATAAACTACCCATATTTCGAAAGCTTTTAATATGGCTTGTAAACTAATCATATTGCACTTGTAACCTTCAAAAACAAACTTGATTATTCCTGTAAAATAAAACACGGTGAATACTTTTAGAACTGAACAAATCTTTATGGCTTTATGAGATAAGTAACAACATGGATGCAAAGTGATTTGCTACCTAATGTGGACTCTTCATGATGGCGACACTGTTAAGCCGCAAGCCCGAAAGCCATAAAATCCAAGTCGATTTGGGTTAGCAATGAACAAACACAAACAAAGAAACACACAATACCAAAATTATAGTGGTTTGGCAAATTGCCTACATCCACTTTCAAGAGAAAGAGAGAGTTTATTCAAGGTCCCAATTACAATTACTCAAGCCCAAGTTTGGATTTTTCACTCAAGAAATCTCCAAAATATTCTCACCAAAGGATTATCAAAAGGGTTGCTTACAAATGACTTAGGTTTCCCTTTATATACTAGGGAAAACCTTTTACAATCGCCCAAATCTCTAGGCAAACAAGAGGTTCGAAAACCATAAAAAAAAACAAGTTACCAAATTTCGTTCGAACGAAATAGGGGCCGTACGAACGAAAATTGCGTCTGGGCCAAAATTCCAGGGGGATGAAAAAAGGTCGTTTGAACGGATTCAAGGGTCATTTGAACGACTTGGGCCCCTGGGCCAAAATTCTAGGGGATTGTCAAGGGGTCGTTCAAACGGATTCTCCACCTCGGTGAAAATTTCCTAAACCACACAAACCAAAATCTGTGCCGAACATCTCCAACATCCAAACGAACTCAAACAAACCCTCTCCTCCATCAAATATCCCCAAAGACCCAAACATACAAACGGCCCAAGGAAACCAACCAAAACCAAGCGTCCCAAAAAAAAGGACCAAATAAAAACAAAGTTCCCCAAGGAACCAAATCCAAACCAAACGTCCCAAGGAACCAATCAAACCAAACGTCCCAAAGGACCAAATCCAAACCAATTTTCCCAAGGAACCAAAAATCGACCAAATGTCCCAAGGAACCCAATTCGACTATACCAAATCAATGGCTGCCTACGTACTTCCGTGGATCAAGTCACCCGTAGTTCACACCATCCCCGTAAGGGGCCAAATCAATCTATAGGAAAGAGATCCTTCTCTCTATCTCTATGAATCTCCATATCAAGAGCTCGTTTGTACCGTTGTCTTGGAAACCTCTTCAAACCATACAGCGATTTCTTCATCAATTAACACATATCTTCCTCTCAAGCAACAGTAAACCAACTCGGCTGAGTCATATTGATCTCTTCCTTCAACTTCTCATGTAAGAGCACCGTCTTAGCATCGAGATATTGCAATTCCAATTCAAATTCACTACCAAAGCCAATAGGATACAATTGGAGAAGTATTTTACCACTAGTCTTGCCTTAAAGTGTAGAACTATCTTGAGATCCTTGTTTCCTTTCGTAGACCCAATTACCACCAATCGCCCTCTTGCGAAGAGAATGCATCTCTTCCATCCTTGCTCCCTCCCAATATTTAGTCGTGGAAGGAACACCTTCAGCAATCAGTAGTGCAAAGGCTACTATGGTTTTCGCTTTTTGAAGTACCATGTCCTTTGTAAGCCTTTTCAGCTTACCCATATTCCTTTTTAGTTTACAAGTTGCAATTGACTCTGCCACCAGAATCTTTTCATCCGTACTACCAAATGTTCTACCTTCATCCGTGTCTTCATCATTTGGAATATATACTAATGAATCATCACCCGTTGTCAAACTGGTAGATGACCCCCCTCTAAGTACGGAACTCTCTGGCCAATGTGAAGATACATCAATCTCCACCCGCTGCAATACCTTGGTGGTCGTCTTCTCTATGTGCTCAGAGCCATTTGACTTCATCTTCAAAGCCTCATAAAAAGTTACATCTCTGCTTAGAATGATCTTTCGGTCTCTCGTGTCCCACAACTTATAGTATTTTACACCCTTCTTCTTACTCAGAAAAATAGCCTTCCTTGCTCGTGGGTCCTACTTACTATCCTTAACATGATAGTATGCCGGATACCCAAATATACGAAGAGTATCATAATCTGTAGCAGGTTCTCCCGACCAAGCTTTCATTAGTATTTTACCCTCAATTGCAGCTGAAGGCAACCTATTAATAAGATAGCATACATATGTCAAAACCTCTTCCCAAAATGCCTTGCCCAACCCAGAATTGGACAACATATACCGCACCTTCTCCAGCAAAGTACGGTTCATGCACTCAGCTACCCTATTTTGTTACGGTGTCTCTCTAACTGTGAAGTGTCGAACTATCCCCTCATCCCAACATACTTACAAGAATGGATCACTAGTGTACTCCCCACCATTATCTGAACAAAACACTTTAATCTTTCTGTCAGTCTGAGTTTCAATCAAATTCTTCCACGTCATGAAAATTTCTAGGACTTTATCCTTCTTCCTCATGGTATATACCCATACCAGCCTAAAAAAGTCATCCACAAAAGACACAAAATAATGCTTCCCCCCTAGTGAGACAATCTTGGAGGGTCCCTAAACATAAGAGTGAAGATAATCAAGGGTTCCACGAGTACTGTTGATAGCGGTGCCAAACTTTACCCTTGTCTGCTTGCTCAGAATACAGTGTTCATAAGATTCTAATTTGTACACCTTGGTACTTTTTAATAGCCCTTGGTTCGCAAGAACTCTCAAGGAATTTTCCACAGTATGCGCCAAATGTATATGCAATAGCCGAGTGGTATCTATGGAAGTGGTCTCCTCCTTTACCGCGGTAGCAACCTCACCAAGAACAGCTGTACCATCCAAATAGTACAAGTTGTTACTTCTTCTGTGACCCTTCAATATCACCATGGCTCCCTTAAGAACCCTCTTTACCCCATTCTCAGACACAACCTATTAGCCTTTCGCTTCAAGTAAACCCGTTGAGATAATGTTCTTCCTCATCCTCAGAATATACCGAACCTCATCAATCTCTTTAACTAACCCATTATGCAAATTTAGTCGAATAGTACCTATCCCCAAGATACTGCAAGAATTATCGTTTCCCATCAACACCGCTCCATCTTCTAGCATTTTCAAACTATAAAAACAACCCATTTCGGGACAACTGTGATAAGTAGCACCCGAATCTAAAATCTATTCCTTTGTATCAATAACGCAAGCACTAGAAGTTATAGTAAAAGAGTAATCAGAATCATTCCCTCCCGTTTCCGTGTCCTGAGCCAAATTTGCAGAATAACCCAATTTTCCCGCTTTCTTCTTCTTAAGTGCGAGACAATCAACTTTCCAATGTCTCATTTTCTTGCAAAATGCGCATTGGTCCTTACCCTATTTGTTTTTATTTAAACCCTAACCTTTCAACTTCGATCGAAGGTTGTTACCACTCGTCTTCCTCTTGTCTGAAGATCCTCCTCGAACCATTAATACCTCAGATGTCGACTCCTTGGACTCACGTTTTTCCTTTCTTCGGTGCTCTTGGCTTATAACCGTAGTAGTCACATCCACGTATTGCAACGAACTCTTCCCGAACGTTATCGTTGTAACGAAATGCTCGTACTCTTTGGGAAGCGAGTTCAAGAACAATAGTGTTTTGTCTTCATCGCTAACCTTTTCTTCTAGATTCGCCAAGTTGGTTAATAACTTGGTAAAATCATTCAAATTCTCTGACATACTAATCCCTTGTCTCATTGTGAAGTGATAAAGCTTCCTCTCAAATAGAGTCGATTTTAGATGTTCTTCACCAAATACTTCTCCTCTAGAACCCTCTAAATTTCGTTTGCCGAGGTTTCGTTTATTACAAGGTATTTAATATTTTGAGCCAAATACGAGCGAATTTGACCTCAAGCTCTTTTGTTCATCTTCTTCCAAACACTCTCATCTACCTCATCCGGCTTGTCCTCCAATACCTCATCTAAGTCCAATTGACTTAGCGCATCAATAACCTCGCATCGCCACATGCCAAAGTTATTGGTGTCATTAAATTTCCCAACATTAATCTTTGTATTGTTGAACATCACCATTGTATTTCTTTTCGGGGCCGAAGAACTCAATTCAACATCGTCTTCCATGTTTCCCCCAATTTTCATGAACTAACAAAATTAAAACCAAATTGAAATTGAGAAACCCTAAGTTACCTCAAAATCACGTACAACGGAGGAATCGACTTCGCTCTGATACCAATTATTGAGCCGCAAGCTCAGAAGCCACAAACTCCAAGTCGATTTGGGTTAGCAATGAGCAAACACAAACAAAAAAACATACAACACCAAGATTATAGTGGTTCGGCAAATTGCCTACGTCTACTTTTAAGAAAAAGGGAGAGTTTATTCAAGGTCCCAATTACAATCACTCAAGCCCAAGTTTAGAATTTCTCACTCAAGAAATCCCTCAAATGTTCTCACCAAAGGATTGCTAAAAGAGTTGCTCACAAATGACTTAGATTTCCCTTTATATACTAGGGAAAACCTTTTACAATCGCTCAAATCTCGAGGCAAACAAGAGGTTCGAAAACCATCAAAAATACTAAGTTATTAGATTTCGTTCGAACGAAATAGGGGGTCGTTCGAACAAAAATTGCGTCTGGGCCAAAATTCTAAAGAGATGAATAAAGGTCGTTCGAACGGATTCAAGGGACGTTCAAACGACTTGGACTCCTGGGCCAAAATTCTAGGGGGTTGTCAAGGAATCGCTCGAACGACCAAGGCCCAAACCCAATATATATATATAATTTCTCCACAGACACAACAACATTGTGTTGTAACTCTTCTCCAAGGCAACACTGTGGATATCAAATCATTATTATCGAAAGTTGTATCATTTTGAGGGAAAGAGAAATTGTATTTAAGGGAAAATCTTAGTAGTAGTAATACTGTTGTAGTAGTAGACTAGTAGCAGTAGTAGTAGCCAAAAGCACTTACCCGAATGCTAATAAAACTTTCTCCTCAAGTTTCTTTTGAACTTATATAAAGAGGGTCATTTCTTCCTTTGTCTCTCCATCAGGATTAATGGGAAATTTTCTCGACCACCCTCTGTTGAAATAATTTTCTTTTGGAGATTCGATCTTCTTTACTATCATCTTACGTTCTTTCAAATTTGTTAGATCACACAAGGATTACTATTAAGTAAGTTCTCTTTCGGTTGATATCATATAGCCTTCATATTAAGTGATTTGACTGAGTTAGACAACTAAAGAAGATTGAACTTCAAAAGAGAAGTTGTTAACGTTTTCAACAATAGCAACTTACTATTTTTTATTGAAAGTAGATCTAGAACTTTGTATTTTAGGTAAACATATATTTTAGATCCTTGTATTCAATGTAATTCCTTGTAAGAAAGATTTTCCCTAAACCTAAGGGCAAAGACTTTCCAAAACTTGTAATCTCTTTGGCTATATATAATATGAAGAACATTGATCTCTCCATACAATTGAGGAAAACACGAAACTTGCTTCTTAGTTTTTATATGGTATCAAAGCAATTAGATCCTTCTTATATTTTTTTCCCCTCTCTACAATTAGGTCTCTATTATCCTTCTTGTTTTACCACCATGGCTACTGATGGAGAGAACGAGAATTACTCTATCATTGACAGTAAAACACCCAACACCAATGCCCCCGAAACACCCAATACTAATGATCATTTTTTCATCCATCACTTCGATAACCCAACTGTTGTCCAAGTTATGCCTCTTCTTTATGGCGATAATTACCCTTCATGGCATCGTGCCATTACTAAAGCCTTGAATGCCAAAAACAAACTTGGGCCTGTTAATGATTCTATTCAGCAACCCGATTCTACAGATCCGAAATTCATGCACCAATGGATTAGGTGCAACGATCTTGTAAGTTCTTGGCAACTTAACTCAGTCTCCACGGAGATTCGCGGTAGCATTCTCTATGCTAACTCGGCAAGAGAAATATGGGCCGATCTTGAGGAGCTTTTCTCTTAAACTAATGCTTCTATGATCTACCAATTGAAGTAAGCAATTACCTCATTAAAATAAGACAATATGTCAGTTTCGGCCTACTTTACCAAACTAAAGTCGTTATGGGACGAACTAAATTTTTTTCATGCACTTCAACCTTGTACTTACGGTACCGGAAAAGCTGTTTCTACAAGGCTCTAACAAGATCGATCTATAGAGTTCTTACAAGGTCTCCATAACCGCTTTGGTGTACTACGCAACCAAATTCTCCTAATGGACCCTCTTCCCAATGCTACTAAGATGTACTCCCTTATTAGGTAAGAGGAAAAATAACATGAAATATATTCTCTTGCATCTCCTCTTCCAGAAGTTGCAGCTCTCAACTTCACATAATATAGAGGTGTCTCTTCACGCCCAATTACTGAAAGCAACTGCCAATCCGGCAAACCTCGATATTTTTGCACACATTACAATCGTGAAGGGCATTCACGAGAAGGATTTTTCAAAATTAATGGGTATTCACCACGCAAGCTCGACGCGATGGAACCTGCACCTAAGAGTGAACCAAAGCCTTCAAATATGTCTTCACCACCTGCTTATTCACTTACAAAAGACCAATATCATAAGTTGTTTGCAATGATGGCCTTAGGTATTATCGAACCAGCCACTTCTGGACTTGCAGGTATATCTCTTTCAGTTTCTCTAAAATGTAATTGGATAATCGATACCGGAGCAACGAACCACATGTGTTCATCTCTGTCATCATTTACATCTTATACCATGCCTAAAACCATCTTTTGTCCAGTTACCTGATGGCTCTAATGCCCCCATTTTACATATTGGAACTGTATCTCTTTCCAATTCATTATGTCTTAAAAAATGTCTTCCATGTTCCTTCGTTCAAATTTAACTTGATGTCTGTCAGTGAGATTACTAAAGCCAATCACTGTTTCCTAATGTTTTTCCCCGGTTATTATGTGTTTCAGGACCTGTCAACGAGGAAGACAATTGGACGGGGTAGCATCCATGACGGGCATTACTACTACGAACCCAACCTAAAATCTATGTCCATTGTTTCAATGACTACTACCGATCTCTGGCATAGGCGTTCAGGACATTTATCTTTTCATTCTTTAGGACCTTTACTTCATAAGTTTGAATTTATTTCTTGTTCAAATAAAAACTTGTGTGACAAATCTCCACAAGCTAAGTTGGGAAGATTGCCTTTTCCATCCAGTAGGATTACTTCGACAAAACCTTTTTCGTTCATTCATTGCGATATTTGGGGGGCCTTCAAGCAAACTTCTATTAGTGGTTCCCGTTACTTCTTAACCATTGTCGACGATTATACTCGATGTACATGGATTTTTCTAATGCATTTAAACTATTCTTTGCTATGGTTAGAACTCAGTTTCAATCTAATATATCTTATATTTCTTCTAGCAATGGGGGGGGGGGGGGGATTTTTTTCTTAAATCTAAAAGGTTCAATCAAACAATGGATCTGAATTTATATCAAAAGAAATGCTCCAATTCTTTTTAGACAATGGCGTCATTCACCAAAGGAGTTGTGTTGGTACTCCGCAACAGAACGGCGTTGTAGAACGCAAACACCGCTACATCCTTAAGGTGGCCCGCGCTCTTCTTTTTCAAGCACATCTACCTTTACAATTTTGGCAAAGACTTTCCATATCTTGTAATCTCTTTGGCTATATATAATATGGAGAACATTGATCTCTCTATACAATTGAGGAAAACACCAAACTTGCTTAGTTTTTAAAGAAGTGTTCTCAATTATGAAAGAATTGCACCAATTTTCTTGGTATCGCATGTTTCATGGGTAAGTGTTCCTTTCACCCTCGCTATTTTAAAACTTATCAACTTATAAGATTTAAGTCTCAAAATTTAGCTCTTGCTTCTCCTAGGAAAAGACAATCAGTTTCGCTCTATCATCTTCTTTTAAGGCTTTGTTATTTTTAGCATAAAGTATGTTGTGTGATCTATTTAAAGCTCAACTTAGAATTACATCACATGGTTAGAGATTATACGTAAAGAAAGGTCCTAAGATCGACTATCTGCCACTATGGATCATACCCATTGATCTTCATGAAATTTTATTTTGTATAAACATGAAATCAAGGATAGTGAGAGTAGTATGTTTACCTAATGTGGATGGTGTTTCAGCAGCATTGCAATGTAGGTTTGTAGTCTTCTTCAAAGCTATAGTGTAAAGCTCTAATAGTTAGGGTTTAATTCTCTGTGAGCTTAAGTAAGTACCTTAAGTAATGGGCCTCCCAAGAGCTCAGTCCAATTTATACTAAACCCTTTTGAAAGGCATATCTTTGGATTGGACTTACCTATTTTTGTTTACTTTGAACAAATTTGCTAACATGGAGCTGGAGAATCAGAAAATGAAGACACCCGAGGGGGAATTGGACGAATCGTTTGTGAACACGAACCAAAAGTGTGTCATCTTTACACGGCTGAGTCTCGAATAACAGACTATGACACGTACCGTTATTATACAAAGACCTTGTTGTACAACTTTCACTAGGGCTGGCAATTTAACCCGCCCTACCGGGGCCCCGCTCCTCCCCGCCTATAATGAGGCGGGTTTGGTATGACTTTAGCGGGTATGGGGAGGGATTGGTTTAAAAAAAACCCATTTATTTAATGGGGCGGGTCTGGTTTAAGGCTTAAGTAAATGGGGCCCCATCACCCGACCCATTTATACATGATATGATGTGAATACCCTTACATACAAGTTAAACCTAATTCTAATTTCTGAACTCTGAAGATAGAAGACATGTTTCTTTCTCCTCTCCTACAGTCCTGCCTTCATAACTTCATTTCAGCCTCCATCTGTCCATCAACTTCTCTTCTTCTTATACAGACCTATCGAAACTAGGTGGCTTCATTTCAACCTTATTTTGAAGACATGTTTTCAGTTATGGCTCAATGTAGAAATGAGGGTTAAATTGCCTCTGATCCTCAGTTAGCTCAAGTGAGGGTTAAATTGCCTCTAATCCTCAGCTCGTTTTTTCTCATTCTATTAAAGATTAAATGAAGAATTATCTCAAACTTATTCCTAACAGCTCATTTTTTTCCTTTGTACAAGTGATTTATGATTTTTAAACGGGTGTTAAACAGGTGTTGGGACAGGTTTGGTATAGGCAAATTTAAACAAGGCGGGTTTGGGTATTCCCCATTTAAGTTAAATGGTATTGGGGTTGGGCTTAGGGGTAGGGTAATTTGGTGGGTATGGGGATGGTATTGCTCCACCCGCCCTAAACTAGACCCATTGCCACCCCTAACTTTTACTTGCCAACGAGTAGAGTAGTAGACCCATTTTACTCAAAAGTTTTCAGAGGGATATTTTTTCCAAAGTTCCTTACAATTCTATCAAGTATCACTTGGGTTGGGTTTGGGCGAATCTTTTGGGTGTATAGATTTTGAGACTGAGATTGACTATGTGACCTACTTTGACTTGGGCTTGGGCCAATATCTGGGGTCTACAAATCTGAGGGTTGAGTCTTCTAGCCTGAGACTGAGACCAAGGGATGGTCTCTCATGGCGAAGATGGTAATTAGTAGATTACTGCATTTGAAATTGATATATAATCGATCATTTCTAGATTTTTTTTTGTGTAATCATCTCTTATGCTTTGATCATCCGTATTTACACCAATTACAAATGGAGCAAAAGAATTTGCTGATCCAAAACATAACTTTGTCATAAATTTATGCATGATGAAATTTGATAAAATTAAAAGTGCCTTACGCATCAGCATCAATAAAGGAAGGGTGTACGAAGCTGCTCCTAGTCAGTTAAATCTGCGAAATTACTATTAGCACTACTTTATCAAAACCATTGATCTGTGGAGTCTCAATCCAACCATTTGGAGATGCTCATAAATTTCACATGACTATAATCCCTTACAAAGAATACTCTACACCCTGATGCGGATCGTTCTAACTTCACTACACGGCTTTGCTAATCTCATTATACCAACTAGTCCTCTCTTTAAAAAGAGGGGCACCCCAACAAAGCATGCATTACTAATCAAACTATGCTTAGTAGTCCTCTTTAAAAGATAAACACCCCAACAAAAACTTTGCGTGGTCAACATTTTGGTTAAAAACATAATTTTTTAAGTTTTCAGCGCTAGAGACCTAGCGTCCATGAAAATAATAACAACAAAAAAAGTTGAAAAAAAAAACTTATGAGTTCCCAACGCTAGGTTCCTGGCGTTGAGGGGTAATACTGAAAGCTATCGGCATTGAGCTTCTATAACATACAAAACGCTAGTTTATTAGCGTTGGTAGGGGGAGAAATGGGGAAAAACTTAGGAAGAAAAAAAATAAAAATACTCCCGAGTTTTTAAAACTAAAAGCCTAACGTTAATGGGTAATATTAAAAGCTACTGGCCCAAAGTTTCTATAACAAATAAAATGCTAGGAATTCTAGCATCAATAGGGAAAACAATTGGGAATAAAATAATGGAAAAAACACTCCCGAGTTTCCAAAGCTAAGGGCCGATCGTTGATAGATAATCTTGAAAGCTATTTGTAGGGACCTATCTCTCGACCTAGTCCAAGCTCGAACTACCTCAATATCAGACTTACGTATTATACACGTGATATGTACAATTAGCATTGACACCTAGACCACGAACTGATAAAGAACGTGGATCCAGCACTACAGTAAAATATGAACAAGTCAAAGACAATTATCTCTCACGAACTAACAATTACACATTCAACTACTACTTACCTTATTATCATGAGAACATGCTTCTATATGATAACGAGCTGCAGGTAAGGTCTATATAAAGAAAAAGATCCAAAGGAGATAAAGACCAGATTTTCTAGATTCTAATACAGGAATTTCTAGATTCTAAACACCACAAGAATTCTTATTTCAAGATCAAACATTTATAGTTCAAGAAATTACTTGTAATAAGATATCAGCCTCAAACAATAAAAGTTACAGTTACTAAACCCTCAACTCAAGGTCGTAGTTTTTTTACCTATTCAAAAGTTTTCCATGCTAAATTACCTTTGTCATTTCTTGTATTACACTAATTTTTATTACAGGTAAATTTGATGTAATATCTAATTTCGAGCTACAGAATTAGGCTATTATATTGGTACCATATGTGGGAAATAATACATTTCCGCGATATCCTAGGGCATACATTTACTCCACTATCCATTTTCTATCATGGTCACTTCCAAGCAACCAACAACAGGAGTCCAACACGATCTTTCAGTTGAACCGGAATAGCTCGCAGAACTACGGGCGAATCTCAACGCCGAAATAGAGAAGCATAATGAGCTCAAGCGTCAGTTAATTCTTGACCGAGAGCTCCATGACAAAGAGCTCGAAAATGAGTGTCAAGCTCGTTTGATAGCATTCAAGAGATATGAAGACCGATGATAACTATGCAGACAGTATTACAAGCTTTGTAGGATACTCAATAGGCTCTCCATACTAGAGATCGCGATCAAGTGCCAGCAAACTCTCGAGTTTCTGCACGAGAAAGATTATGACCTCAAAGAGCAACCAGCAAAGCCATTTCTAAAAATATTTAGCACGAACCTCAAGCTTCAATTCATTTGGGAAGAAAAGCTCAGTCTGATATTAGCAGTGGCCTTTGGCCTTCTTCGGCCTTCCCAGTGTCATGAGGAGGAGTAGCGACCTCAACCCCAGATTCTAGTATGTGAATGCTTGAGTGAGGGCACCGGTACTCATAATCCTCGACCAGCTCGCTAAGTCACTCAGGCAGCACATCAGTACATTACACAAAAATACATGGATCAACGTATCAAGAAGTTTGCAGTAGTATATTCCCCAGAATCGACAAGAGTAAGCTAGCAAAGTGTAGACGAAGACATACAGAGACAGTCCTCAATAGCCGAAGACAGCTCAACACTTATAAGCCAGCACGGTGTAGTCGAAGATAGCTCAACATTCTAGAATATACTATAAGTCCTCGACCTACCAAAAGTATCCGTTAAAGCCTGGTCAAGAGAGAACTGTTAGAGATCCGCGAAGTTCAGCCACTTTCCCCGGAATAGGAGACTATTTCTTTTTTTTTGTAAAACTGCTTGCATGACTATAAATATAGGTAGAGAATAAATACTAAAATAGAGGATCTTTCACTATTCTTGTTGAAAGCACCTACCTTCACTATAAAAATGTGCAATAACTAATATCTTACTGGATTTTACATAAAAATCCTCCTTGAGGTCGTGGTTGTTCTCAGCTTCAACTGAGTTTTCCAAGTAAAATCTTCTTTTATCTAGCTTATTACGTTCTCTTTACAAATAAGTATTTGTGACGATTCTCCTTCCGGAAAACACGCAACTACGATTGGCACCGTCTGTAGGAAATACCATTTTTTTTTTACCGTCACTGATCTAAACGTCGTCCAATGACAAACATGAACCTAAAAATCCATTCATGTACCGTCAAAGATCAGGAAATGCCAAGAGTTGTTGATCTTCACAGTGTCGTGCTCGAGCCTCAGCAACAGATGGCCGCAGAAAAAGCCCAAAGAATGGAAGATCAACGTGTTCACGCTCAAGCTCTTCAAACAAAGAGAAACGAATGGCGGAAAGCCTTAGATCAACTGAGCCACACGTATCAAAAAGAAATGGAATGACTAAGAAGAATGCAAGATCGGCTTACTGGCCGACAAACGTTCCCCCCCCCACTTGCTCGAAGCAAGCATAGATCAAGAGCAATTCAACGCGACGATCTACCAAGAGAAGACGGGCTCCATATTTCTCGATCCAGATCTGGAAACCCAAACAGAGCCTCTCGGCATTTTGGTTTAACATCCTCAGCAACGAAAACTCAATGAAAGTCGACGCACTCGACATCCAACTCCCCCGCCTGAAAGAAGACCGATCAGGGATCGATTAGGATCAGAAGGACAAGGAGATTTTGTTCCTCAGATTACAGCTTTACCATTTCCCTCGCAACAATTTGTCACCTTGGACGACCTCAACAATAGGATCCATGCCATAAATTCTGACATTCCAGGCCAAAAGTCCGCACTTGATAGAATCGAGACAAACCCCATCTTCCCTCATCTCGAAGTTATGCCCATTCTGGATAATTTCCATATGTCCAAATTTACTCAGTATGCAGGACTGACTGGCCCACTTACGCATGTCCAACATTTTAAAGCCGCAGTGGGATTATATTCTAAACTTAATCACATGCTCTATATACTATTCAACATGAGCCAGAAGGAATAATTGCTATGTTGGTTCCATACTATTCAAGAGGCCTCTATCACCACATTCAGCCAGTTGCAGCATCTTTTCAAATCTAATTACGTTCATGCCAGAGAGTGAGAAATCACTGTCGATTCCTTGTTTTACTTCGAACAAGGCACGAAAGAGTCCCTGGCAAACTTTTATAAACGCTTCTTGCATGAAGCAAGGAAAATAGGGAAATCATACCCTAAGATCGTCATTCCAGCATTTACCTCTGCCCTGCACATTGACTCAAAAGTTCAAGAAGAACTTACTCTACACAAGCCACGTACAGTCACTGAGATGAGTGATGTGGTTAATAACTACATTAAACTAGAACGATCAAAGAAAGATAAGATGAAAAGCACATTTGTGATCCATTCTTGAGAGACATCTTTGACCCCATCTCAACGAACAGTCACTCCTAAAGTGCCTAAACAACGTAACAGAAATACCGACAATAATAGAAGAAGGGACGGCAGACCAGACAGACCTATCCCAGTTTTGCTGCCAATGACAACAACTCTATCTGCTATCTTGCCGATGATAAAGGGAGATGAGCGTTATCATGCACCACAAATGATTCCTGATCTTCTCAACAGACCACTGTGTTAGTATCATAATGTGCATATCCATAATACTGATGTCTGTTACCCCCTCATACGAATCTTCCATCGCATCCTATTAGCCGGAGGACTCCACAATAATGTCATTAACATCCAAAAATTCCACGAGAATAAAGCAAAAAATAAAGAAGTAGAGCAAAATCAGGCCCAAGGACAAGCTCGCCACCCGTATATGATTGAGATCGAGAAAGGAAAGAAAATAAAACAAGATGAACGGATTACATCTTAGTATAAAATAACCTCCTCGGACAAATCAGCAAAACTTCTTCCCAGTACATCAAAGCGTCCTTACCAAATCACCTTCGAAGACTGTGACACAAGCCATGTCAAATACCCCCATGATGACCCTCTCATTATTATGCTTAAAGTTGGGCAGGACTATTGACATACACTGCTCATCAATACTGGAAGGGCCACAGATGTATTATTCAGAAGAGCAATTGATGTCCTAGGCCTTACATATTTGGTAAGAGCTTCGACAACATCAATCATGGGCTTCAATGGTTCAAAAGAATTAACCACATGATAAATCACTCTGCCAGTTTAGGCATGTTCCGAAACTACATTCGTTAAATTTCTTGTTATCGATGCCGAGTCAAAATACTTGGGAATTTTGGGTTGAAGCTGGTTGCATTCAATCAAAGCAGTGCCTTCCACTTGTCATCTAGCACTACGTTTTCCAACAGATCATGAAACATATAAAATCATGGGCAGCTAAGCAGTTGCATGAATGTGCAAAAATACCACAACCAACCCTCATACAACCAGACTTCTCAAAGAATAGCAACTACAGCAAGAAGAATCGACAACATTTGAATAGCACGACACCGAGATGGTCAAATTTATTGAACCCGATGGCCCGGGACGTATAACCTTCATCGGCTCTAAACTATCAGCCGATGAAAAAGAGGCTATGATACAGCTACTTAAGAAGAATATCAATATTTTTGCCTGGGCTTTCCAAGAAATGCACGATATCTATCCTTCAATCGCTTGTCACCGGCTAAACCTCCTTCCAGGCAGTAAAACTATCATTCAAAAATGACAGAATCTAGCCCCCCGACTCCGCGATGCAGTAAATGAAGAAATTGATAAACTCTTTCGGGTAGAATTTATTCGGGAAGCTAAATATCCGAAGTGGGTTTCTAATATCTTAGCAGTACCAAAGAAAAATGGCAAAATAAGGGTTTGTATTGACTTCACAGAACCCAACAAGTTCACACCTAAAGACAGTTTTCAGCTACCATTAATTCCGCAACTTCTCGACTCAGACGCAGAACATGAACTTCTTTCTATGATGGATGCAGCCTCTGGTTATAACCAAATTCCACTAGCCGAAGAATATCAGGAAAAAACAACCTTCGTCACCGACAGAGGTCTCTACTGTTACATGGTCATGCCTTTCAGTTTAAAAAATGCAGGCGCAACTAACCAACGACTTGTGACTAAAATGTTCAAAGATCATCTCTGTAAAATTATGGAAGTATACATCGATGATATGATTTGCAAAAACTTGAAACTAGAGGACCATTACAGTAACCTCCAAACTATATTCGATATCCTTCACAAATACCAAATGAAACTTAACCTAGAGAAATGTCAATTCGGAGTTACCTATGGAAAATTCCTGGGACATCTAATAAGCAAAAGAGGAATAGAAATCGATCCTGCACAAATTAAAGCACTCATGGCTATGCCATCCCCTCGAACAAAAAAAGACGTTCAAAAATTCGTAGGCAAAATCGTTGTTCTTCACAGATTCATCTCAAAGTCATCTGATCGATGCAAACTCCTTAACCTCCTTCTTCTTGGCAACCCCACTCCTCTTTCAAACAAATAACACAAGGAAGTCATTTGGACTCCTGACTGTGAGATGGCTTTCCAATATCTTAAACGATACTTGGGGCATTCTCCTATAATGAGTACTCCAATTGATGGCAAATCTCTTACAATGTACTTATTTACAACCGACGATTCGATCAGTTTCGTCCCTATTCGAGAAGATGGCAGAGTAAAAAAACTAGTCTATTTCATCAGGAAAACGCTTATGCCTGCTAAAAAAAGATATACGACAACAGAAAAATAACTACTCGCTCAGGTCTACAGTTCTCAAAAAATTCGTCCCTACTTTCTGCTCATCCCATCATAGTCATCACCAAATACCCCCTCAAACTAGTACTCTCCAAAAAGGAAAAATCTCAACGAATCTAGCAATGGTCTATTTTCTTGGGAGAATACTACATTTCCTTCGAACTCCAAATATCTGTTAAGGGACAAGCTGTGGCCAACTTTTTGGCAGACTTTCTCGTCGAAGACCCCGATTGGGAAAAACTTGAAGAAATCTTCACAGATGACTCAATAGCAGAACCAGACGCATGGTCCAAAAGCTCTGGTTGGCAACTGTTTACAGACGGGTTAGCTGAACCACAAGGATCAGGGATTGGCATCGTCCTCGTCACGCCTTCCAATCATCGAATTGAAAAAGTTATCAAACTCAACTTCTATGCCACCAACAATAAGACCGAATATGAAAGAATCTTACATGGTTTCGATCTCGTACTTACTCTCGGAGTAGAAGAATTAACAGTCTATGTTGACTCTTTTCTCATGGCGAATCATTACAATAAAACTTTCAAAATAACAGGAACAATGGTTGATTATGCAGCTCTAGTCGAAGAAAAGATGCATAGATTCAAACATGCAACAAATTCTTACTTACCCCGACAGGAAAATCGATATGCTGATGCTTTAGCTTACATCACTGCAATGATGGGAGGCAGTAAAAAAAATCTTTAGAGATCGAAACCATCGAGCATTCCAGTCTCGATATATTATCAACACTCCAGATCACCATTGCTGAAGAAGAGGATCCTGAAGACTGATGAAGGCCATTTTATGCATACCTCAATTCTAATATCCTCCCTAGTAACAAAGAAGATGCTCTATCACTTTTGGCTTAATGCCCTAGATTCACTATCCAAGGTCACATCTTATATCGAATCACATGAGGAGGGCCACTTATCGAATGTATTTCTCAGAGACAAGCCCAAATAAAAATTCGAGAACTTCATGAAGGTATCTGTGGAGCACATGTTTCAGGCAGATCGTTGGCACAATGCGCTTTTACACAAGGGTAATATTGGCCCAAGGTGAGATAGGACTGCAAAGACTTCATTCAAAAATGCTATAAATGCCAAATTCATGCCCAAGACATCAAAAGCCCATCCTTAGACTTGCATATCAGCAATGTTCTCTGGCCATTCAATTGATGGGGCACCGACATCATTGAACCTTTCCATCCAATATCGGGAAACTGAAGGCTCATCCTGGTTGTGACTGATTACTTCACAAAATAGGTTGAAGCAGTTCCTCTCTGCCATACAGATGAAAACAAAGTTATCAAGTTCCTTTGGGAGGACATCATCACCAAATTTGGATGTTCACAAATGATACACTCCGATAATGGCAAACAATTCATCAGCGCCAAAGTACTTACCTTCCTTCATAAATATAAAATCCAACTCACAACATCTACACCATATAATCCTTAAGGCAATGGACAAGTCGAAGCCATAAACAAAAGTATTAAATCAGGATTACGCAAGAGTCTCGACGATAAGAAAAGACGATGGGTGGATGAATTGCTCAGTGTTCTCTGGGCCTACCGTACCACACCCCGAGTCTCAACGGGCTGCACTCCATTCATGATGTCTTTGGCACTAAAGCAGTCATACCTTCGGACCTCTATCTACCCAGTACTCGACAAAAATTTCCAGACGAAGACAATGAACTTGGTCTCATTTGCGACCTCAATTGGATAGAAGAGACCAGAGACAAGGCCATTGCCAATCTGGGAAAATACCATGATACATTGAAAAAAGCATACAACAAGAAAGTTCGAAAACAAAAATTTGATATTGGAGACCTAGTCTTACGACGGATCCAAGATAGTACTCGACCTAAATGTTTGGGGAAATTATCAGAAAACTGGGAAGGGCGGCATATTGTCAGTAACAAAACAGACAGTGGAACTTATTGGCTTATGACTGAAGACAAAATATAGCTGGAATATCCATGGAAGACTTCTCAACTGAAATTGTTTTACATATGATACACTATAACCATTTTTCATCGATTCAAATAAAAAACTTTATTATCAGTTTCCTCCTTATTATTTGATTTGATCTCGATCTATACTTTTAAAGTATACATCAGACAAATAATCTCATTACTATTTAATTTGATCTCGATCTATACTTTTCAAGTATACATCAGACAAACAATCTCATTACTATTTGATTTGATCTCGATCTATACTTTTTAAGTATACATCAGACAAACAATCTCATTACTATTTGATTTGATCTCGATCTATACGTTTCAAGTATACATCAGACAAACAATCTCATTACTATTTGATTTGATCTCGATCTATACTTTTTAAGTATACATCAGACAAACAATCTCATTACTATTTGATTTGATCTCGATCTATATGTTTCAAGTATACATCAGACAAACAATCTTATTACTATTTGATTTGATCTCAACCTGTACTTTTCAAGTATACATCAGATAAACAATCTCATTACTATTTAATTTGATCTCGATCTATACTTGTCAAGTATTTATCAGACAAACAAAATCCTTACTATCTTGATTTGCTTTTGATCACTACTTAACAAGTATATCTAAAGCCTATCATTCGTATTCTACGCGAACAATATCCAATTATAGGATATTCTACTTCGTGCACTTTACTTATCGAACAAACTCTAAAAGAGTTTTTGTTATTCTCAAATCTAAATCCAGATACCCATTTAAGGATATATATAGATCTGGTCCTCAATCTCTTACTTGCCATTTTCTGGCCAACTTTCACCTACCACGCAAATAAGCATTTTTCACTTATTTGGTCGACCTTTAGGCACACTCAATCAAAATAATTTTATCACATCCACTACTTAAAACTATTTACAAACAAATGCACAAAATTATTTCACAAAATAAAACTTGCTCAACAAGACAATATTGTTTCACCACACACTACTAATTAAAATGTTTCGGTCCCACTGACCACTTTTACATCATTTCTAACATAAATACAACTTACCCAAGGTTTAACATATCAAAAGAAGATTTATCTTCATTCAACTTCAGGGCACCTTCAAGCACCTACATCTCTACTACCTCAGATGGATGAGCACCATTAGCATCAACCATCACTTTATCTTCGATAACTTTGACTTCCTCGCATACATCAAGCGTCTGGGGTACATCATCATCCGAGTTGTCATCAAACACAGCACCACCAGCTTTTACAAGTCCCTTATATAATTTTTTCCTCTTATCCAACTCGTCATATTGCTTCTTATAGTGCGTCCTCACTTCCATACATTTTACCAGCTTTTCCTCATTCATCTTTGCCCCCACCTCATCGAGCAGCTTTCCTTGTTCTTCCTCCATTGCTTTACAAACATCGGTAACTTGATCCTACGCATCTTTTTCGAAAGTGGCCTGCTATAATGCCAAAGCCTCCTTTTTCTCTTTCTCTACTGCTTTTTTTGCTTCCCCCAACGCCTTTTCCCTCGCCTTCTTGGCATCGAGCTTATACCTATTCATTGTGGCATTTAATTTTGTTTTCTCCTCGATCAAATCCATTTCTATATTTTTGTAGGCAGTGATCTGGTTTGCCAGTTCACCACTGCCCACAACTTGTCCTATAGCTTCCGTTACAAACTTCTTAATCTGTATCAAAGTCATTTAATGAGTATTCGAGTGACCAACTAATTTTTTCATTCGAAGAAAAACATTAAAATTTCTCACCTTCGATAAATTCCTCTGACCTTCGTTGAAAAAAGTGTTCAAACTATCAATTCCAACCATACAATCCTCAAACTCTATCTTCAGCTCATTTTTCCCAGACGTATAAGCATATATGGTTTTCTGCATTTCTATCTCAGACTCTTCGGAAAACTTCTTCTTCGAAGACTCCCCATTGGTCCTCTTTGGGACCACACTGCCAGAACCCCATGGGGGACACATATCCACAGCAGCTACTGGTTTAACAGTCCCAGCCACCTCATCTATTGATAATTGTCGAGTCAACCTCTTATGATGGAGCAATGGAGGCACATCCGAACTTGCCGCCCTTTTCTTTTTCTTTTTTCCTAGAGTCTCTCCTAATATAGTATCAATCTCAGTGTCAGTGTTGTACCCAGCCAAGGAGCAGTTTTCCAATGGTAAGCTAGCATCCGCGGCTCTCTTGTTCATCGCCGACATTTTTTTGTCGATCACAGTTACTTTCGATCCTTTAACCCTCGACCTCTTTAAATCGGCTTCTTGGAAGAGCGTATTTACAAAATCTTGGTCGATAACTAGGTTATCGATCCTACCAAAAAAATCTTTCCACACCTTATACAATTCTTCTTTTACCTGTGACTTCCTATCAACATCTTTCAACGCTGCAAAAAGCAACATAAACCAGTTAGACACACTTACATCTCATTCACACAATTCGAACATCGAGAATTACATTTACCTAATCACACACTTAAGTGAATTTTTTTTCTCTTTAACGGTTCTCCGGGATCTTTCTTATCAAACTCCTAATTTCCAGAAACAAGTAAGCGCTCACCGGTATATCGCCCCCCCCCCCCCCCCCCCCCCCCCCCCCCCCGTCGACTCCATATCACAGAATAATGGTCTTTGCAGAAACCTTGCCAAATATCAATAACCTAGCTTCTGCGGGTTCATATTGAGTGTGTAATGCACACATAAATCATCAACAACTATTAACTCCTCCCCCCTAGCCTTAAGTCAACCATTTATGGCCCCAGAAACCCTGAACAGATCATACACATTCAGATTGAACTGCCCCAGTACCACATCAAAGAAATTCATTAATTTCTTTTGGTCCGCTCTGATGGGAAGCTTCAATCTCTTCTTTATTTGTTCTCAATAAACCAGAATACCATTCAGAGGTATTTTCTGGTCGATCATTTTATACTGGTACTCCTCTAACCTTATGTCCCCAAGAATACTGTATTTTTTCTTGAAACATAAGATCTCTTTGGTCTCTGAACCCTCTCCGTAACATACCTCCTCACCTTCCTCCACATCTTCTTCCCTATCCCCACTCCCTTCTCGATCACTCATTTGAGGTTTGTAATCTACATCCGTTTCCCTATCCTCCTCCTCAGCTTGTTCGACAGCATTAGGTGCCACCCTAAACTGTTCCACACTACCTAAATCTGTACTACTCGATCCAATCCTATACTTTCCTCCCAATTATTGTACATAGGTCCTCACATCAATCATCAGAGGCACTACATCTTTGAGATCCACGTATATATCTTTCTCATCATTTTGAATGGGTTCAGCCATTTTTAAATAGAACCTGTACATCAGATTCCATATTTTTAAACAGTTAGAATCTATCATATGTGATACATATATATGTTCATACGTTCATATATTCATAATACTATTGTTGTCGAGATAACTCTCCAACACATCATTCGCTTTAATATCTACTACTATCATTTGTATTATACTTATTACCACAATTCTCGATATAGTTCATATCATTTAATTCATATTAATATTTTTCATTCAAGTCACACATCTGCGTAGTTCTCGATGTTTTTCAATTTTTAATAAATAAGCATCGATCACTTATTAATTTCGTTTAATATTTGTCGAATACAGGCATTTCAACAGCTTCTCGAATAACACTTTTCCTATTTCCAGCCAAAAATATCATTATTCAAAAATTGATACTTCCCTTTCTTCGGCATAAAATCGGGACAAATCCCAACAAAAATAACTTCCCCGACAATCTCGCCGTATCAAAATGACGTTTCCCTCATCCCTACAATCACGCAGTCACAACAGCGCCACCAATCAAAACTTCTCTCCACTCCTCTCCACCCATTCATCATCTCTCCTCACCAAAACCAATCTATATACACCCAGCGATACCAGTTCTACCACCCTCACACAGATAACAGTTCTAACTACTTCAAAATCATAAAACCCTCTACCAAACCCTAACTTTGTAACTTTTCTTAATTCCTTACAACTAATTCCCTTTTGATTCAATTCATTATACCACATTATTCAATTTACTTAATCTTATTCATTTATCATATAATCAATCAAAACCAAACAACCAACATCAAAAACTAATTTACTAACCTTGTTTTTGTGCTGCTTCTGTGTCTCTTTCCATTGCTCGCTTGGCTCTTGCAATCAACACCCTAATCTCCTCTTTCGCAATTGTTGGCAATAAATTTAGTAACGAGAAACAACAATTAGTACTTGAATTTTTTTTTTGTGTTTGAAAAGTATGAACAGTCGCCCACATCTGAGGTATTTATAGACCCCACGTGACTTTTTATCGCACCACTTCGCGACCGTTCAACTCTTCAAATATAATGTTTTATCTTCCTCTTTTCATTCTCTTCGACACGTCGCCTTCTCAGATATAATAAACACTTGCACTCTCACTCTAATTCTTCCATATCTAAAAGAATTTCTTCAAAAATATTGCAACGCAACAAATCACCAACTATATTATCACAAAAATGGTATACATCACTTTCTTTATATTTCATAATCTCCCCTAATGGAACACATCTTGCCATCTTCATTGGTCTTGGTCCATAAACCCTAATTTACCTACAAATTCCTATCCTTTGGGACATATCTTCGACAAACATACACATTATCATTATATTCGACATTCTACCAGCTACTTGCTTAAAATTATTTGTCAATAGTAAATTTTATTAAGTACATTATCCATTCGACAAGAAAACAACAAATTACTACCATCGACAATACATCCTACACACTCTTTTATTACATTTCATTCCCTTCACAACTCCTTACACCGACCTACTCCTACGCAAAGTTACAACTTTATAAACCCCTCGCTGCAGCTTTATCATCTCTCTTCACCAATAACTTGGCTCGAGTCCACATTCTACCATAGCGTTCATGTGGGCGCCAAAATTATAGCTTGACCCGAAACTCAAAGTCCTTCTTAGCCTCCCTCGCATCTGCCTCGCTCATCCCTTCATAATCAGGCTCCTCCGGATCTTCCATGTGCATGTCATATTTTCGAGAACCGAAGTATCGCGTGTGCAATACCCAATATATCGCTTGAATATGTCTAAATATACCATCACGGGCCTGAGCTCTCGTCTTCACCATCTTGCATAAATGCCTAACATATGCAGCAACAAGACTTATTTATACCCCCTCCAGTCATGGCTCAACTCACCTGCATTTACTCTACCTTCGAACTCTACAAATTCGGAGTTAAATAAATCAACCTTGATATCCGTTCCTGGACCCACTTATTCAAATACATTCGGGATATTATGACAACCTATCAACAGTTTATATGCATTCACATTCGACATTTTACTTTCGATTATTTATAACAGCAATTGTTACTCAACATACACATGTATAGAATATCGAAGATATTCACCTTATTTATTATTATGAATAAGTTACAATTCATATTCGACAGCTTCCTCCTTCAATTTTGCTACATATACCATCTGTGACTACATCCTTCGATTACATTACATCAAAATACATCTATTATTACATTTGACTTGCATAACTAATTACTTTGTTTTCTTTTCACCAGAATCTGATATTAAAGCCTCTTTCTAGTCCACGAAGCTTAATGAATCTCAAGTCACTGAACATCTAAGAGATGCTTTAGTAGAAAAGAGACGGCAAAAAATTGTAAGAAAACTCAAACGTTCGGCAAGATCCCTGGACGCCCATCTAAGCTTTAAATCTTCATCATCAACGCACACAGTTATCCCTTCTCCCCCAAACTGATGCAATCCATTACCTTTACCACCGCATGATGATACAATTGTTTCCAACAGATACACATCGTCTCGGCTTTGACCTTGGTCCTACCTCAGCGATATGCCATGATCACATGCCGGCTTAAAATCAATCGGATTGCGCCAGATTTTTCATTCAGAATGATCACCGTCTTCAACCCCAGAAAATGCCATAGACTACACTTGGGTCGGGGTCTCTCCACAAACCACCACCATCCCCCCTTCAATAATACCCTATTTATACCCATTATCTTTCTGTCATATTCAATGTATCGCATTTATTGTGCCTCGGGAATAATTTGACCAGATACAGTTCTTTTGACCTCGGAAATGGCACAGAAGATTCATCTTTTAATTCGGCAACCTCTTAAGATTCCAAAAGTCTTCTTAACACAACCACAAGTGCTTCTGTCAAGAATGGGGCGATTGAAGCAGCATATTCCTCAGATTCAACAAGAGTAAGCCAGCAAAGTATAGTCGAAGACATACAGAGACACTCTTTCATAGCCAAAGGCAGCTCAGTACTTATAAGCTGACACGGTGTAGTCGAAGACAGTTTAGCATTCTAGAAGATAATATAAGTTCTCGACCTACCAAAACTAGCCATTGAAGCCTGGTCAAGAGAGAACTATTAGAGATCCGCGAAGTTCGCTCACTTCACCCAGAATAGGAAATTATTTCATTCTTTTTGTAAAACTGCATGTATGACTATAAATACAGGTAGAGAATAGTTATTAAAATGGAGGATCTTTCACTATTCTTACTGAAAATACCTACCTTCACTCTAAAAACGTGTAATAACTAGTATCTTACTAGATTTTACATAAAAATTATCCTCGATGTCGTGGTTTTTCTCAGCTTTTACTGAGTTTTCCACGTAAAATCTTATTTTATCTAGCTTATTGCCTTCTCTTTACGAATAAGTATTGACAAAGGTTCTCCTTCTGAAAAATGTGTCACTACAGGTCCCAAAGATAAGGACTACCCAAAATGACCTAACATAATTAAAGGAACCACCTCAACCGTTACCTCGTCAATAAACCTTTTCAGGATCGCAAACTTGAACGTACACTACTTCGTGATCTTTAATTCCACATTTTTCTGAATCCACCCTAAACCATATGGCTTAGGATGAGTCGTAGTATTCAAACCCATCTTCTTCACCAACGCCTCAGAAATCAAGTTCTTCTAACTATCTAAATCAATGATGGCCTATACTAAGATTTGTTTGACCTGAATACTGATTTTAAAACGTTCTTCCCGGCTCACCTCCTCGATACTCATTGTCTGCTGAAACAAAAGAGTAAGCTTAGGATTCGGTTTATCTAAATCTGAGATGTCAACAACTGTTGTGGCTAGTACATGATTTTCTTTCTTGCTCTTTTCCTCCTTTGGCCTAAACTCTGGGTGAAGTTTCCAACATTTATCTGAAATATACCCACTCGCCTTACATTAATGACTGTAATAATTCCCCTTGGACGAAGTCCCCTCTCCCTCAGACTCTCTCTTATGCTCATTCTTCCAACTAGACTTGTACCCTGACTTGTTTTTGCCATCTTTCTTGTCACTTTTTAAGTACTTGCTTTTAATGGCAATCGCCTTTACGGTGGCATCTTCGATATTCGCCACATTAAGGAGTTTCAACTCCCTTCTAATGAACTATGATAAATTACCTGTGTATTTCAAGAACACCTTATACTCATCCCCATCGATGTCTAAAACCAAAGCTTGGTTATTAAACTCCGTAGTGTATTATTGTACTGATTGCCCATGCTTTTGAAGCAAATGATATTATTTAATCTATCTCTCCTGCTCATACCCAATTAGATAAAATTGCTTCCTAAACAACACCTTGAATTCTTTTTAACTTAAATTTTCTACAACCTGGCATTTCTTATAAAATTTTCACCATGTGAGTGCATGACTTGTAAATTTTAATGTCGAAAAGCAGATTTTTTGAGTATTTAAATATTCATATACCAAAAAATAGGTCTCTAACCTATCTATCCAGTTATCCAATTCCTCAGCATAGATTAACCCGTCGAATACTAGAATTTTAATTTTAAAATTAATACGAAAATTACGTATAGGATTCGTAGACTTACCAATAACCGATTTTTCATCTACGGATTTGGTATCACTAAAATCTTCATCTTCCTCCTTGTTACCCTCGTCCTTCTCCTCCTCCGCAACTTCTTTCTTCTTCTTGTGCTATTATCGCTTCGTCGAAGTAGATACTTTAGCGAGGTTCATGAGAGCTAACTATTCTACTAAGTCACCTAGAGTAGCAGTGTTAGGGTAGAAATTTGATTTTCAAGCTTTGTGGACTGATCTTCTGAATTTCCCATCTCTGTATTTGATTTCTTCTTCGAATTAGGTTTTCTGTAAATCTTCAACGGACTCACAAGTATCTCTTTCGTTTGCTTGAGTCAGTCATACATAGAGACCATAAACCAACAATCCTTCGAGAATCGTAACTCCAAAATCTGATACCACTTAATCTTCAATCGAATTAGAGCCTACCTTAAATGGAGAATTAACAAAGAACACAAGATTTTGTGGGTTAAATATCCCAAGAAGAACTTGTATTGCTCAATTATTTTGATTACAATGAATTAATCTTCTAAACCCTAAGTTATCAATTACAACTTGGATCTTTTGATCTCTCTTGATCCCCCTCTTCACATTGGCTACCATTGCCCTTTAATTGGTTATAAGTTTCCTAGTTATAATGTAGGACTAAAGTGACCTTAAAATGGCCTAAAAATAGCAATATTCGTAGCTCTATTCGAACATAGTATTTATTTATTCAAACAGAAGACTCGGAACAGTTTTTTTTCAAACAGAAGACTCAGAAATATCGCTGCTCGAACATAACATTTTTTTCTTCAAACATACCTCAAGTCGTTCAAACGACTCCAAATTTCTTTCGAATGACTTTGGGAAATTTGCCTAAAATTTGGACCAGTTTGTTTGGCTTGACCTTGCTCTTTCTCGTTCGAACGACTTTAAGTCTCGTTTGAGCGGCTTGGTATCTTTTGAAGGGCTTTAGTGTTTAGATCCTCCTGAATCAGTATATTTTCCTAAAAGAGCCACATTCTGCAGATATGAATGTATAATATTTAATCCTCCTTGTCTTGGAGATGTGATGTACTATTATTTAACTAAATGAACTTTTTGGTCACCCTCCTTAGAGAAACACCACCAGAAGTCCCTATTTAGTTTATCAACAACTGTATTATTGGTAAGTGCAAAAATAGTTAGAAAAAGGTGATTCACTCTTAGGATAACGAAACCCATAACCACCAATTTGAGATTAGAGCAGTTACTCAACTCTACTGCAAATGGCACAAATTTGGTACGATTTCCTTAGTCGAGTTTGAACCGAGTTTTCAAGCGAACGACTCAGTGGTAACATGGGGGTGGATAATCAGAAAGTGAGAGCAAACATGATGCTTTCTCCCCATTGTAATGGGTTATTGTTGCTATTGTACTTAGTTACTACTCTACACCGGAATGTAACATTCCTTTGTAACTATTTTATAGTTGTACATAGGTAATTGTGAAAACGAACAATAATGTTATCTCTCTCCCGTCATTTTTTTCTCTATACATTAAACCTCATCCCCATCGATGATGATGATGATGATGAGGATTGAAGAGAAATTACAATAACAAAATTAGAGATTAAACAATTACAGAGTAACAACATAATCAAAACTATTTAGAACATGTTGTTTATACATAAACATATCAAAATAAACAGTAGAAAAACCCATAATTATCAAATTGTAGCCCAATAAGCAATAACCAAGATTCCAGAATTAACTAACACTATGCAGCAAAAACTAGATGAACTCAAAAGAAGTATCTATTGTAAACATAATATGTGTTACCTCGTTTCTAGCATTGAATAAGATGGCGAAAAGGGATAACCGCAATTTGAATCTGAACCAAAGAGATAATCGCAACAGCACTAGAATAATCTGAAACAAAACAGGAATGGAAGATGATGCCGAGTCACGAACAATGTCTTTCTTTTTATGACGTTTCCGCGCACTGCCCAAAAAACATTATGCTGCCGCACGGTCGAACCCAGGATAAAACGGTGGGTTAGGAAATAAGATTCCCTCTTACAGGGAGAGAAGCCTTATATACTTCGCATTTCTATTTGGTACTCAGATTCATGAAATTCATAAAAACTGATAATATCATAAGAGAAGGGAGAAAAAGAGAAGGTAGAATGGCTGAGTTTTGATCGGAGAAAAACCGAGTAAAGATTTTCTTTTATAGACGAAAATGGAAATGTTATGGGTAGGGCTACAAGTTTTTCTAATTTTTCAGATTTTCGTTCATTTTTTTCCTATTTTGGAGCTACATTGAATTTTCAATTTCCAATTTTCCAATTTTCTGATTTTTCTGAAGAAAAAAAAACTTGGATAGGAATTGGATGTACTTCATAATTCTGATTTTCCAAAATTTCTTATCAGTTATTTCCAAACGTATTCCTCCGAACTTTCGATTATATATCGATCCAAAATTTCCAACTATGTTTGACACCACCCATCATAAGCAAGTTTAAGTGAGTATTTCACACAAAAAGGGTCAACATAAAAAATTTCACCCAAAACGTATTTTCTTATATTTTCATTTATCCTTCTAAAGTAACAGCACACAAGGGATATACATAAAGAAACATACATAAAGTATTGAAGATATTTCAATAGTAATTATTATTATTATTACTTCCACTTAAAAAAATACTTGTAGGCTTAAGTTTAAGCACTTGAAAAAATACTTCTAGGCTTAAGTTTAAAAGGGCTAGAGAATTATGAAAAATGTCAATATAATGCGTATTTAATTCTTAAGATTTTTTATTCTTTTTATTTCTTCCAATTCCTTTGGATTTCCGATTATTCCAATTATTTTTGAAATTCAATATTCCTGAATAGTTTTTCGATTTTCAAAAAAGAATGAAACAAAATTGGAAAGGAAAATTATTACCAAAAAAAATCAAAACAGTTTTTAATATTTGTTTTCCGATCCGTTCTATTCAAAAAACATCCCTAGTTATGGGAGAGGAAATTGAGGAACCACATCGCCCTTACCTACTCAACGGATAGAAGACCGAGTAAATTTCATAATGGGTACAACACTAACTAGTTGAACTTGTTACTCCAAATATTCATCTGCAACACTCAGATAAACCATCGAAATACCACTAAAACAGCAATCAAGAATATGATGAAAAGGATTCTGCAATAGTTAGCTTCTTGGATGTGATGATGATACATATTACCAACATTGTTTCAAGGACTTGTGAAGAAACAATCCTAACCGCCATTGTCACCATTCTGCCCGATTCGCATCTCTGTAATCATGTTCAATCTTCTAATGAATACTAGAAAACTTGAACCTCGGCATTAAAATTTGTAAGTGCCAAATATCATATATCGAACTTAGTTTCTCACACCGATGATAATCAGAACGTTAATAAGATTTATGCAATAGCTAACAAAAGATTTAGAGTGGAAAACCTTTGAATAGGTTAAAAACCACAACCTCTCTCTTGAGGATTTAGAAAGAAAGGTGTTATTTGATGATTGCTAGCGATTACAAAGAATGTTTTGATTAGTTCTGTATATAGTTTATGGGTAGAGATTCATGTATATCTAATCTGCAGTTCTCTGGTTTTATTTATAGGTTTTATAATATGACTGTTTGACGACCATTATTATTCCTAATGATGGGCATGACAATATAGATTTGATGAGTCATTAAACTGATTATGAAATAGTCTGATCCTTCTGTCTTATAACGGCTTCATTAATGACGGAGTGTTTGTTGAATCGAGCTGTTGATGTAGAGGTCGAGAATAATAAGTAAAACTCTGTAGATATTCCATAGTGTGCCATAAATGCGCCACATATATGTTGATGAGGTCGAGTAAATATATGATGATTAAAGATGGGGCTTGAGTTTGCGATCTAGAATAAGCCACTACAACTGCCCCCTCTCAGCCAAGAACTTGATAAACATTATAGGTGAGTGGGGTTGGTTGAGAAGCTTCATTAATACTGTATTTAATACTCGGGGATCATTTCTAAGGATTCTTTATGAATATCTATTTGTGGTTGTTGGGTTCCCTAGAACCAATGGCTCTGGTAAAGACTTTTGCATGGGAATTCCTTCTGACATTGGGAATTTTAAACGTTGTCTTTAATGGTAATTACAATATAAATAGTAATGTGGTTTGCTGTTGTAGTTGTTATTCATTAAGTACTTTTTTTATTCCATATCCTTTGTTCTTTCTCCTCTCTGTAACTTTTCTTCTATTGAAAGGATGGTGACCACCAGATGGCAATCTCGCGAGGCGAGGATTCTTGTTAAAGTAGAAGAACTATGATTTTTATACTTTGGAACCTAGTCTATGAACCTTCCGACGCCAATTCCGGTGCGACCTATGGTATGACGTATGAAGAGGTGGAAGAAGCGGATGATAACTATTATCAAATGGTGCGCTTTCATGATCTGCTGACATCGGAGGAAGAGCGCAGGCATGAGCTGTGTCTGCTAGCGGAGAAGGCTGTTATAACTGAAGATGAAGCAGCAGGCATTCGTTCAAGGTAGTCTCGCCAGTACCCTGTTGGTGAGTGGGTTTTATAAAAAATAAAACCCTTCTTCTTTCTCTACCACTCGGGGGTGGTGGAGGTTATGGTGGAAGAGACGGTGGTAAAGGAAATCTTTCTTTTGCACAATCATCATCTTTTATCGTGAAGAAGGTCCTTCTTGAGGGTGGTTCAGGCACTGATACCCTAGCTTCTTTAGCTTCTTGTGGAAGTAAATGGTGTGAAAGATTGTGTGGGCCGTTCTTGCAGAAGACCGGTGTTGAAAATTAAAAAGTAATGTACTCTGTATAACGATCTGTAGAAATATCTGGAAGAATTATTTATCTGTAAAGCATTCTGTAAGGTCTGAGATGTAAGAAACATTCGAGCTAATAAAAAAATCTCGTTCTGCCAATTTTATATTGTAGTTCGAACTGAAATTTATATGTCTAGCTTACTTGTGAAATGTCTTGTTTGATAAAGGGAACTGTAAAATAGTAACTCGAAATGTAGAGGAATCAAAGTGTGATAGAAAATCAAAATATCAAAAAAGAATTTTATTGTTCATAAATATGGTGAAGTATGACAGGCACTTGTGTCGAACTGACAGAGGTTTATTCGCACGAACTACCAGACATCAAACTGTGGTAGAATTATTCTAAATAAATCAAACTGTAGGGAACTTGGTGTGTATATCAGTGAAGATATTGGGTAATGAACTTAGAGAGGGAAGTTTGAGAAATGTAATGAGGTCGTTTGGTGAAGTCAAACAAATAAGTGGCTAATGTAAACTGGCTGTAGAATTATCAATCTGTTATCTCTGAATTATGCCATAGTATTTAGCACAGTTGGCCTTTTTTTAATATGCGTACTTACGTAGACTAGGTTGGTAGAGTTCTAATGAACTATGTCCAAAGTGTGTTGCTGTTATGTGATAAGTATCCTTTGTTTGGGACAAAGGATGTGTATTCTGTACTACAATATCCTTGTGACAGGCCAGTACTCTATAGAAGTTGTTTTGAACTATTTGAAAAATACCTTGATGTATGATGGCAAATGATATTTGTCTGTAGGTACTTTGTTGGAACTACAGTTGGACGTGCTTGAATATTTTACGCAAGCTCCATCTTTGCGAACGTATCATCTGCGCGAAGTATGTGAATAAGATCTGAGGATATATTTCGTATAATGAAAAGCACTAGTTGTCAGAATATTCTTGAAATTTTACTGATATCCTTGTTTCCATAAATATGTTCTCGTAAAATATATCTTCCCTCAAAATTAGCTAAGTAGGCGACATTAATGGTGTAAGCAGATCTCCATGCTGGCTATATAAGATGTTGATCTTTTGATGTTATGCCTTGTATTCTTCTATAGTAAAAGCTTGTAGTTGGTTGATTGGAAGTTATCACGGTGATGACACTTTCTCAGCGTGTTCGTCATACAGCGGAAGGTAGGTTAAACATCAAGGTGGCTGAACTCCATGAGCGGTACTTTCGCTTGTTGCCTTATAATGTTGCATTACCCGAGTGGTCATTGTGTTTGGACAGTTTGGACGATGAAGGTTGGCATATAGAGTATGATTGTTATTTCTGGTGTGATGTATTCCGTGAGTTATTACTGGATGTAATCCTGTGAGAAGAAGTTGTTTGTGAGATCGCATAAGATAAACTGGCTGAAGAGGACAAGAGGGCAACAAGAGGTGAGATAATTCCATGTAGTACAGTGAATCATCCGGGCTGCTTTAAATGTAACTATATGTGATTGTAAACTCAAACTTTGATAGCTCAAAATAAATAAGTAATCTATTGACAGTATTTGTTTTTATTACCTGTTGAATGTAGAATAATGCAAATTGAATTTACAAACTATTAAATAGAATCAATGTGTTTGTTGAACTGCTTATGTGGCTAATTCTAATAGATATGCATATAATTTCAAATTTTGAATAGTTTAATATTTTTAGGGATGACGTATATTATGGTACGATCTTGGTTAAGTATAAAAGTAAGGTGATGGATCGTGTAGATTGTCTTGGAAATGAGGAATTGTTTAATGGCTGAAGGCAGAGACAAACATGATGATAGCAAACTTTATCACAAAAGTCATGATGATGTCGTGAGGCGAAAAGGCATGCCTGTTGGAGTAGTAGGGGTAAACGACACGTGTTTGAAATAGCCGTCATTTCATAAACTGAGAGAGAGCATAAAAACTCATTTCTCTCTCTCCCTCATAAATTATCTACAATTATAGAGAGAGAAAAAAGTAGTGTAACCAGTGTTTCTAAAGAGAAAAAATGCTTGAGTTCTAAGTGTAATCTCATTGAGAAGGCTTCATTTGGTGAAAGAGAGGTGTTGGAGAAGCGATAGAAGTAGTCATTCTCTGTGAAAGGTGTGGGCAAAGTAGAAGATTGTGGGTTTTCTAGTGCAGTTTAGTAAATTTTGTTCCTCTGTTTTAATTATAATATGTATATGATTTTGTTTGTTCATTACCTTTGTATATGATTGATTGGAGATGTGAAATTTGGGAATATAGGGGTTGAAAAATGATTGTTTGCCTGTATTAAGTAATTATTTACAAAAGCTTTGGATATTGTAACAAACGTCTAGAAAGAGAAAACTATTTTTGGAGAAGAAGAGGGAATGTTGAAGTTGATTTTCTATTTTTTGGAAAGTTGTAAAAATAAATGGCTTGACTGGGAAAAAAGTATAAGTGGCGTTTGTCTTTGCTGTGTGTAGTATATCATATAATTATGGAAGTGTTGTATCATAGAGATAGAAAGAATAATATAAGATTGTTTGTACCTGTAGGTTCAGTATGTGTTCCAAGAATTTAAAGCCTACTAGCAAATTTATAGTATCCTCCAGTTGAGAGGAAACATCTTCGTCGGGTAGAAAGGATGATAGTAGAAGTATAAAAGAGATTGTAAGTGGTAGGGAAGTTACTGGGGACGTAGGGATTGAGAAATCCAGTGAAGTAAGTAATGTTGTAGAGGAAGATGATTAAGGGGCGAAGGATGATACATTTTATATATATGTAGAGGGAGTAGATGTAGGGAAAGAATATATGAAATTTAAAAAGAAGTTAAAAGGGGAATGAGGAAATTATGTAATGGAGCAAGGCCTATGGTTTAGAGCCTTGGTACCAGGGAAAGGGGAAATAGATGTACACTATCAAGTGCTCAGTCTTGATCTGTGGAAGAAGGATAAAGAAATTGGGGAAGATGTTGAGATTTCGTACTATAATGGGTCGGGTATGGCAAGCCCTAATGATGGTTTTTTGTGTTACCTAAACCAGGTCGTGTATGGTCTTAGGATACCTCTGACCTTTTTTCATAAAGGGGTTATTAATGTATTGCAGTGCTACCCCACACAATTGAATGGGAATGTATTTGAGATGATGAGGGTATGTAAGGCATTGAATGCAAAGTGGAGAGAGAGTGGGACTACAAGCAGCTTGTAGCAGCTAACATGTTGAAATTTTTAAGAATGAAGTATGTCAAAGCCCATAATAGCGGTTACCTATTTAGTGACTTGTCTAGGCCAAAAAAATTTGACTTTGAATATGTTGGTAAACAATGAAATAACCATCCTCTATGGGTAGGGGCAAATGTATGCAGGTTCTAGATGAACCAGCGCTCGTCCTGGACCATAAATATTTAAATCCGAGTAAGTAACGCCTGCTAACTTGACTAAACATCAGTTTTTCTTTGAGCTACTAATCATTTCCATAATTTTGTTTGTCAGGTCCTGATTCCAAATTCTTTTCTGATAACACAAGCTTGTTCAACTGCGTAGCCCTTGAGCAGGTCGAGTTGAAGCAAGTGCTCGGTGGGTTGAATTTTTGTAGGGATAAAAGGGTAGACTCAAGAGTTCCAAAAATTCAATAAGCTCATAAAAATTGAGCTATGGCCGAGAAGAGTGCGAAAAAGACCCTGCTTCCTTTAGGGGATTTGACTGGTATCCCTCCGCCTCCGCCAGGGAGCACGAGTGGGGCGCATAAGATCCAGAGGCTGAAAATGATAGCGCCAAAAGCTTCTCATTCTACTATGGTGGTGGCCCAAGGGAAGAGGGCCATAAACTGGCTGTTGCGGGTGCGTTAGAGCAGCAGGAGGTGAATGAGGTTAATCTTCTAGAAGAGGATAAGAGGTCATTAAAAAGAAAACAACATGAGCTCGAAGGTAGTGACCAAACTCATGCTAGGACAATAGCCAAGCTAAGAGACATAGAACAAAGGTATTTTAAGATGGCAGGGACCGAGCCGAAGTAGCTCGAGGGGATGTTTTAGGAGCAAACAACAAATATCTGTACTGATATTCTCTATTTGCTATATTGTGATTGATATATATATTACTGATCTTGTGTCTTGTATGGGCAGCTCTCGATGCTGGCAAAAAGGGCGACAAGTTTTATTGAGAAGAGAAACCAGAAGTATGAAGAGCTTACTCAAAGGTTTAATGCTCAAATAGCTCGAATAAAGAAGCTCGAGGAGGAGCTCAAGAAGGAGAAAGAGAGTAAGGCCGAAGAGTTGAAGGTTACTGAAGTGCGGTATGTGGTACTTTTAGAACGCGATAAGACTCTGACAAAAGCTTTTGAAGAGATAAGGGCTGGCAGGAATCATATGATCCAATCCTATCGTCATTTTGACTTAAGCGTGACCGATATCGATCTGGGCATAACAGGCAGGTACCATAAGATAGTCTCTACTTTTGATGCAGAAGATGTTGCTGCCCTAGTCAATGTACCCCATCTGTAAACTGAGCAAGTTCAGCAGCAGGTACTAAAGTGGATCCTCCGTCTGAGGTAGAGACTGGCAAGAACATTTAATAATATCATTGTGGTATCCTATTTCAAACTATTCTGTTCTGTCTTAACTTTGATGAGACTGTGTTTTATGTACTCTAAAACTATTAAGTTTGATAAACATCTGTTTATTGTATACTATTTAAATGTTTGCCTGATAACAAAAAAATTATTATCTGTGTAGAAGATAGAGCGGCTGGGAAAAGCTGTCTCCACTCTGGAGAGATCGTTGAGTAGATCGAGGGACTCCATGACTCGTATTCAACAGGTATTAAATAAAACTGAGTATGAGAGAAGGCAATTTAAATCTAATTCGGAGAATTTTTTTAAAGAATTATATGATCTACAATGAAGATATGCAAAAATAAAAATAGAAAGGGATGAGGTTTTAAGAATAGAGGAGGAGAGAGGGGTGTTAGTACACAAATTAAAAGACTTGATTTATTTTATTGACCCGAGTGATAAAGCCAGGTGTCATAAGCTTTTGGTAACTTTGACACTGTATTTTGTGGCCGAAGTAGATAGTGAGTGAGGTTTAAAAGAGACTTATCTAGAGCTCTTAAAGGAAAGGGGTATAGTGCCTGACCCAGCTTGAATTATATTTTTATCTTAAGAGGCACATAATCAGTATAGCGTAGAGGTGAGAGAATGCTCAGCTCAAGCTGGTGTGTTGGTCATATGGGGTAACGTATATAGGTCCCTTACCTGATGTTCTTGGCTTTGTACAAAATCATAGAGCAATAAAGATTTTGTTTTTCAAAAGAAGGAAAGAGTAGATAGAGGGCAAGGCAAGTTGGAGTGTGAGTTAAAGGATTTGCAAAATATGTTGAAGCAAAGAATGGTACAAAATACCTTGCTACCAAATCAAATGACAAAAGAAACAATTGTTAGACAGAAGGTCGAAGGTAATTTAAAAGCGATGGTATATTGCAGAAGGAAACATGTAAGTGTTTGTACATAGTGCATATGCAATTGAGGGAACATTTGTATCCGTCACGAGAAAAAGACACAGCTCAAACGGACCACGAATGCCATATAGAGAGTGTCATTGAATTTTATGGAGGAGAGTTGGCAAGGGTAGAAACTAATTTAGGAAGTATGTTATGAATTGTGGGAAAGACTTTGATGTAGAGAACGAAAAAGCTAAAAATATGTGGTTTATGAAGGATGAGGAAGAAAAAGTGGCGAAAAACTAGCTCCTAGACCAGCACAAAATTTATCAGAGGAATACGAGGAGGAGGTCGAGAGCCTGATACCTCAGTCACGGTGAAAATAATGCCAGCAGGAAGTGGTAACTTTTATAGCTTTATTGGATGTACAGGTAGATAGGTCAAGGAGATCGGGAGATAGGGGCAGTCCTCTCATAGTTTGAGGGAATGAAAGTAAAGAATTTATGTTGTTCAACAATATTAGATATTTGTACACTACTTTGTTGATAAATAAATTTGTTCTATTTGTGATAAATATGAATAGAGATGTAGATCGATCGTAGACAAGTATATTATTGTCATAAGATCGATCATACGTAACTATTGTGAGTAAAATTGTGAACTGTGATATGTAAACTACTTAGATGTATGACCTGTTATGTATGTGAAAGTTAACTGTTGATACAGGTGAAACTGGCAGAGGCTTAAAGTCAGTATGAAGTGTTGCGCGCTTTGAACGAAAAATTGAATACTGATTTGAACTTCCACCGTAAAGCATTGAAAAATGCTGCTGAGTTAAATGTAAAAATGGGGGTGAGGGTGAGTATAGGGCAAGGTATGGTGGGTCGTTTGACCGAACAATTAGAAGGTAAGGAGGCGGAACTAGCCATTGTGCATAAAAAAGTAGAGGAATTAAAGGAGGTCGTAAAGAAAAAGGAGTCGGACATTAAAAAAGTTCAACGTCATACAAGTAATATCTCGGAACGAGTAACCCAGTAGGAGGAAAAACTAATACCTGTGTGAATTAAAATAACAAAGTTGTTGGCGATGTTGAAGAAAGAAGAAGACAATGTCAAATGCTTGCAAGTTGGGATAAACACGCTAGAGGCGGAAGTATTTGGCATGCGAGCTACTGTGAGGAAGGCAAATGAGCGTGCTTGTAAGTTTGAAGGAATTTTGCCATACTACTAATATTAGGGGGAAAAAGTTAGAGAAAGTTAACAATGAACAAAATGAGTTAGCAAAAAAGTATTAGGTTACAATAGGGAACTTAGAGGACGCAGTTCAAGTGATGGAGTTAAATGTTTTGGAGTATCAAATGGTAATTGGGGAGCTAAATAGTTCGAAAAATAAATTGGAGGCAAATCTTGAAATGGCTGAATGACATCTTACCGTAGAGGTTAGAGAGAGGGAGCATAATCAGAGTGTTATGAAGGACTCAATGGTTATGTTGGGGCAAATGGATGAATTTATGATGGTGATAGAAGCACGGAATAAAACTTCTATGGATGAATTTATGATGGTGATAGAAGCACGGAATAAAACTTCTATGGATGAAAAGCAGGCAATGGCGGATCGCTGTCAAAATTTAGAAGTTTTCCTAAATGAGGTGAAGGGAAAGATTACGGAGCTCGTCGTACCGAACAAGGTTAAGCTCGAGGCAAGTGACATGCATCACAAAGAAATGGCGGCGGTGCTCTCCTTTTTTGTGTCTGAGTTCAAGAGACTTGAAAAAGAAAAGGATACGATTTATAAAAGCATGATTGCAAATGGTGTGTAATGCGATATGTAATTAATGTGGACTGAATACCTAGATCATGTTATGTCAAAAATTGGTGTTGTTACTAAGAGCAAGCTTAATAAAGGTAGACAAATTATTACGTCAAGGGTACCAGAGCTGATGCCTCTACGGCTTTCAGAGCGTGGGAAAAATTTGTATGGTATTGCATTCATCGATCTTAGTGATTGGGGTGACATTGGTACTTTGATAAACCAATTATGGTTTTAGAAGCCTATAATCTGTTAGCCGCAATGGGGAACCAATAGTCGACCTGTAAGATGATAGAAGATCGAATTGTCTAAAGCAATAGGCGATCTATAATGTGAATAGAAGATCAAATTGTCTGAAGCAATAAACAATCGGTAGTAGTAGAATGGGGTTAACCCATTGGTTATCTATAATATTGTAGATGTACTCTGTAAATAGCAGTACTCGCATGAGATAGTAGAAAAGTACTGTATTGTAGGTCAGTCAAACATAAGTATTTCATTAATGTAAGAACGACGTACAAAAATGTAAGAGATAATAAAAGAGTACTCTGGTTTAGGTCAATCTAAAACAAGTATTTAATTAATGTAAGAACGATGACGTACACAATTTGAAGAAATAGTAGACCAGTACTGTATGAGATAGTAGAAAAGTATTGTAATGTAGGTCAGTCAAACATAAGTATTTTATTGATGTAAGAGCGACGTACATAATTGAAAGAAATAGTATAATAGTACACTATGACAGTTTGTTATCTACAATATAATTTTAATCTCTTCGTGTTCCAAGGATTAGGGACTCGGTCCCCATTATTGTCGATAACGATAAAAGTTCATTCCCAATCTTCAGTGAGTTTCCCATCATTGAGTTCCTTTCTGTGTTTTGGTATCTCTCGTAGGATGAGATATTTAATATCAAACTCTTTATGACAAACTCGTTTGTTATATGACCTTGCCAAAGCCTGATGGTACCTTCCCAAGTTCATGGCTGCTCTATCTCGTGTTTCGTCGATCCAGTTCATGCTACATACCAACTGGAGCTCGTTTTCTTCATCGATCATGGTATGATCACGTAATGGGTGATGATATTGAGTCGGGAAAATGGCTTCGATACCGTAAGCTAGCAAGAATGGTGTGCATCCAGTCGATACTCGAGATGTTGTTCGGTACGTCCATAACACATGTGGTAACTCTTATACCCAATTTCCCTTCTTTTCTGTCAAGCGCTTTTTTATTCCGTCGACTATAGTGCGATTGGTGAATTTGGTCTGACCATTTCCTTATGGGTAATACGGGTTTGAAGGGGAGTGGATGATGTTATGCTGATTTAGGAAGTCGACGACCTTTGAACCAACGAAGTGTGGTCCATTGTTTATTCTGATGAGATGGGGGCATCCAAAACTGTATGATAATATTTTTCCATATAAACTTGATTACTTCATCTTCGCGTGTTCGACTTAAAGAAATTGCTTCTACCCACTTGATGAAGTAGTCCGTTGCTATAAAGAGATACTTCCATTTTCCTGGTACAGTTGGAAATTCCCCGGCAAGATCGAGGGCCCATCTTTTGAATGGCCAGACAACTTTGCTAGAATGGAGTTCTAAAGCTTGATCTCAAATTTTGGGTCCATGTTGTTGGCAGGCATCACACTTGCTGGCATATTCAATGGCTTGAGCTTTCATTTTAGGCCAGAGGACTCCATAAGTAAGAGCTCAGTTTGCTAAAGACCGTCCTGCCGCATATGATCTACAAGTGCTTTCATGTAAATCGTGAAGAAAAGCTTGGGCCTCCTTATCATATAAACATTAGAGATAAAGTTATGTAACTGAATTTTTGTAAAGTAGATTGTCATCAACGACGTATCGTTTAGCATTGTCTATCAAGAGTCTTCTTTTATTAGCCTCTTCAGGGAGTTTGCCATCAAATTTATTATTTGGCCTGATATATATGAGGAAAGGTCATCTCCAGTTGTCTTCGGCTCTTCATCGCCGCCAGTATTAATGATATTTAAGCTGATATTGTTAATGTTGGGGGTGGATACCACTTCGATCTTCAATATCGGGCATCTATTCTGAGGACTCCAGCAAGATAGGCAAGGGAGTCAGAATGTTTATTTTCTCCACTAAGAAAGTGTTCGATTGTAGCCTTTTTAAATATACGCATTCTACCGGCTACTACTGCAGCATAGTCGATCATCTTTTTATTTTTTTGATATTTGTCTGTATAATGGTTCATAAATAATAAAGAGTCCATGTACACAGATAACTCGGGCACACCAATTTCTAGAGCCATATCAAGTCCGTGGATTAGTGCTTCGCACTCGGTCTCATTGTTGGTAGCTTCGAAATTTAGTCGGATGGATTTCTCGATTCGGTCATTAGAAGGTGAAATAAGAATGATCCTGATGCATGACCCAACTGGTCTGGCAGAACTGTTAGTTAAAAGGCACCAACCTTTCTCTTCGAAATGTTCTTCATTTATTTCGGTAATATCTTCTTCCCAATCAGGGTCGTCTACTAGAAAATCTACAAGGAAAACTGCTACTGTTAGCCCTTTTTCGGAATGTCGTAGCTCAAAACGTATATTGTGCTCACCAAGAGTAACTGACCATTACTGGACTCGTTTGGATTTCTCTCGTTTGGATAGAACTTCGCACAAGGGATAATTTATCATTACTCAAACTGAATAAGCTTGGAAATATTGTTTTAACTTCTGCAATGTATAAACAAGATAATAGTAGCTTTTCAATCTTAGTATACCATATTTTTACTGGCGTGAGAGACTTGCTGATTAAGTAGACGAGTTTTTTTGTCTTTTCATCAAACCGGATGATAACTGAGCTGAGTGAGTTATTAACAACTTTGAGATATATTAAAGTTCTTCTCCTTCCTTGGGTGTACTCATTACTGGTGGATTCCCTAAGTAACATTTTAGTACCTGAAATGTTGTATTCTATGGTCCACTCGATCTCTGGACCCTTTTGACATTTCCCTTTCTTCACCCCTTCTCATAAGAGGTCGAATAACCATCTATACCGATCTGAAGACTTGGAAACAAAATGATTTATTACTGTTTTTTTGTCGGCTATCTTTTGGACGTCTTTCTTTGTCTTTGGTGAAGGTATGGAAAACAAGGCACAGATACGATCTGGGTCAGCCTCTATACCTTGCTTGCTAATTAAATGTCCCAAGAATTTTCCTGATTGAACTCTGAATTGGCATTTGTCAGGATTTAGTCTCATTTTTTAGGATCAAAGAATTTTGAAGGTCGTGCGTAAATCTACGAGATGGTTTTCCTTCTTGAGACTTTTACACAGCATGTCATCAATGTAAACTTCCATTGTTTTCCTAAGATGGTCTTTGAACATCTTCGTCATCAATCACTAATAATTCGCTCCGGGGTTCTTGAGGCCGAAAGGCATAACTTTGTAGTAATACAATCTGTATTCTGTGATGAAAGTTATTTTTTCTTGATCTTCAGGCAACATGGGTATCCTATTGTACCCATATGCGACGTCCATTATGGATAAGAGTTTGTGCCCCGCAGTGGAGCTGAGCAGATGGTTGATGATAGGAAGGGGAAAACTATCTTTCGAAGTATGTTTATTTAAGTCTGTAAAATCCTTGCACAGTCCGATCTTGCTTTTTTCTTTGGGACTGCTATGATGTTCAAGATCCATTCAGAGTAATTGGCTTTTTAAATAAAACCAACTTCAATGAGGTTATCGATCTATTTATTGACTTCTTCTCGTGGCCTTGGTGCTAAAGTTCTCTATTTCTGTTTGACTGCCTCAACTTTATCTTTTAAACTAAACTTATGACAAGCCAAATTTGGGTTAATGCCTAGCATTTCATGAAATTTTCATGCAAAGAAGTCACTATTATCTTTGAGAAACTGAATAAGAACATTTTGTTCTATTGTGGGCAAAAGAGTCCCAATGTAGGTACCCCGTTTGTCTCTACTGATTTCGACATCGTCTATAGTTTCTGTATTTGGTAGTTGGATCTTCGTAGTCTTCACTATAATATTCTCTGAAGTGTTCTATAATTGTTATACCAGCTGTGGTACTAGTGGTTCTATCACAATGGTAGCAATATTTTTGCAAGCTCAAGCTAGCTTCGGACTACATTTGATTTCAAAGATGCCGCCATTCCAATTGAACCGTAACGCCAAATGATAGGTTGATGGGATAGCTCGCATGTTATGCAGCCAGCAACGTCCCATGATTCCTAAATAATAGGATTTTGTGTTTATAACGTAAAACACAACATCTACCATCGTCGGTCCCACGGTAAGAGGAAGTATAATTTTTCCTATACGTTCATCTTTGAAGCCATTGAAACCACTAATGTCGTTGTCACCAGGCTTATCTTTATCGGCCAGTCCCATCTGATCGATCGTACTTTGGAAGAGTAGTTTGATACAACTACCAATATCTACCATCATTGTATGTAGTACGATATTTTTTATTTTCAACATGATCACGAGTGCGCCATAATAAGGAAAGTTGACATGGCGAACATCGTAATCTTTAAAGAAGATCCCTGTTCATTGAAAACTAGTCGCAGGGAGTAACCGGGCTTCTTTATTGACCATGGACAAATCGTGGCATTGGCCGAGGTATCGTCTTTGAATCTGATCGATCTGTTAATTGTGTGGGACTCGATAAATTGGCTGAGGGAGATGTGGCATAAATGTTTTTCCTCTGTCGTTGCTTTTATTTGTACGATCTCAGTATTAATCTTGTAACTCTCGTTTTTATAACTTTCGACGTCCACTATGTACTCATGCATTCGTCCTTCTGCAAAAATATACTCCAACAGTTGGCATAAAGCAAAGTAATATTCTGTTTCATGATGTCGGACTTTTTGGTGTATGTAATATGGTTTTCTTTCGATGGGCTAAAGATTTTGGGCATTGTGAAAAAATGTATCCTTTTTAAGTATAGGATATAGGCTGGCTATTGTGACAGTCAACTTGGGATGACATGGATTTGGCAAATTACCACCTCTTCGAGTTTGATCGTCATTAGACTTGGTCTGCTTTCTGCCTACTCCATAATATATACTTCGATTGAAATCTTGTTATGTGGATTGATATCTTGCTGTCAGGGATGACTTCTAGGGCTTCTGTCTTTCGGATACCATCCTTTCGAAATCGATATATCCATTTACTTTTTTGATCATGTCCTCAAAGGTCATAGGTTTGTTAAGAATTAGGTGTTCCTTCGCTCTTCCATCTACAAGCAAAGCGTTGGTAAAGGCTAAAATAGTAACTTTTTGATCAAGTCGGTCTACCTTTCTGGTTTACTCCAGAAATTTCTTAGTAAATGTTTTGAGCTTCTCTCCTGGCATCTGCTTAAGGCTGAATAGAGAATACAAATTTTCTTCCTTGTCTCTGTTGTACGAGTAGTTCTTGACAAAGAGCTCTTGCAACCATTTGAAAGTTTTAATGGACCCTTCTTGTAGTGAGTGGAACTACCGCAAAGGTTTTCCCTGTAAGCTGGTATGAAAGAGATGGCATAGAATGTGGTTTGATGTAGAATGCAAGCCTAAAGTATTCTGGAATTCTTGGATATGTTCAGCGGGGTCAGTTCCCCAGAACTTTTAGATTTTTGAGGTATAAAAACTGGTGGGAACTTCGCCATCCAATAGTTTTTGATCAATAGGGTTTTTTTATAGTTTGTTGTGGATACCTTTAGTGGTTTGATCCTGAGCTTCAAATAATTCTTTGATGCGCTTTTTGACATGTTTTTGAGTCACGTAATGATGATCTGTGACGGTCTGACGTGTGATGCATCCTTCTCGAGGAATGTGATTGTCACTTCCTTCACTTAGTTGTTTAACGCGCTAAAATTTGAGCTTTGCCCCTGGGTGGGTCCTTTGCTTGCCTAATTTCAATGGGAATTCCATCAACTTCATGGTGAACTCCTTGTATCTATATGGTTTTGACCCCCAATTGATTGTGATTGGACCAGGCATTAATTCCATGGCTACTTCCTCGAGGTCCCAGCCTATCCTGAATGGAAATTCGTGAGGTGGCTAGCACGTCTTTGTTCTTCTGGGTTGTAATTTGTTGTTCCTATAGAAATTTCAATGCATATCGCACGTTCGCGAGCTGCTTCCTCAGAACGGCTCGTCTTTCTATTTTGGAGTGTAGAGTGGCCCACAATTCTACTAGTACGGTACTTTCTTCTATTGGGCCTATTGGCGTGAGAAGGTCTGGAAGCGGCATTTTGTGAAGAGAGTAGGTATCAGCTGTTCCTAAGAACTGTGGCTAAATGTTCAATTCCCACAGACGGTGCCAAATGTAAGAGCCTAATTTCATATGTTGAACTTAGTGTCTCGCACCGATGATAATCAGAATGTTAATAGGAAATATGCAATAGCTAACACAAAATTTAGCTTGGAAAACCTTTGAATAGGTTAAAAACCACGACCTCTCTATTGAAGATTTAGAAAGAAATGTATTATTTGATAATTACTAGCTATTACAAAGAATGCTCTGAGTAATTCTATATATAGTTTCTGGGTGAAGATTCATTTGTATTTAATCAGAACACAAGATTTAGCGTGGAAAACCTTTAAATAGGTTAAAAATCACGACCTCTCTCTTGCGGATTTAGAAAGAAAGGTATTATTTGATGATTACTAACTATTACCGGTTTATGGGTAGAGATTCATGTATATCTAATCTGATCTGATGTTTAATCTAGCTATTACAGAACTACTCAGAACATTCTTTGTAATAGTTAGTAATCATCAAATAATACCTTTCTTTCGAAATCCACAAGAGAGAGGTCGTGGTTTTTAACCTATTTAAAGGTTTTCCACGCTAAATCTTGTGTTAGCTATTGCATGTATATTTCTTACTAACGTTCTGATTATCATCAGTGTGAGAAACTTAGTTCGATATACAAAATTAGGCTCTTACAAAATTTGTAGCATATATCTAAGGGTGGTCACCATACAGATTGAAAAGGATGGCAATGTCCATCGAGGTGATGAGGATTGCAATAAGCACAGAGATCTGAAAAACTAAGTAAAACTAAAAAATAATGAGCTATAGACCAATTAGGTATAATAGGATGCCATTGTTGTTGAGCTCCCTCAGTAAAAAACAAAGACAGAGAGTATTATAAAGTTAGGGGCAGTGCATTTACAGTTTTATCCCTAAACAGTTAGTTCTTTAAAAGTGGCGTATCTTTAGTGGCTCGTCACACTCTCTCGTCTCTATCAGCTTTCACCTCGAGAAGGGTGAGTAATAAAATATTTATGTAAATGATAAAATTATACTTAATGGATTAGTTTCGCCCGTCTGTCGTTAAGTGAGTGTAAATGACCTACCGACCGACGCTGTAAACTTAGAATTTAGAGCAATTTTTTAAAATTAAAAAAGGTCATTTCTTCCTTTGTCTCTCCATCAGGATTAATGAAAACAATTCCTTGACCACCCTTTGATGAAATAATTTTCTTTTAGGGATTCGATATATAGTAAAAACAAATTTACTATATAGAGAATTAAAACCTGAGAGCGTAATGGCCAAATTTTCCAGTAGCTCGAAATAGCTCAAAATTAGTTCTTAACCCAAAATGTACCTGTGACAAGAATTAGAATAAAAGAATAACACAGGTGATTTAGGATGGAAATCTTTGAATAGGTAAAAACCATAACCTTTATTTGAGGATTTAGTAACTATAACTTTATTGCTTGAGACTGATATTTGATTACAAGTTTTGATCTCTTGAGTTAGAAAATCTTAGTCTTGTAATCTAAAATTATTAGAACTTTCTTCTCTGGAACTCATCCTTTTTATAGACCTCACTCTCAGTTCGATATCGTGTAGAGGCACGCTCTCCTGAAAATGGGGCAGGTGGTAGTTAAATATGTAACTACTAGTTCGTGGGAGACAGGTATTTTTGACTTGTTCATATTTTTTGTAGTGCTCGATCCACGTTATTTATCAGTTTGTGGTTCAATTATCATTGCTAATTACATATGTCATGTGTATAATGCGTGAGTCTGGTATTGAGGTAGTTTGAGTTTGGAATACATCGAGGGATAGGTCCCTATAATCGGTTTATATTGGGAGTAGGTTAAGGGACAGGTCCCTACAATCACCCCCTCATAACTGAAGGCACAGGTGGCTTTAGTTAAGAAATGTTGTGGAATATTGGTGTGTTGGAAGTTTTTAAAGGGATGCGCTGAATTGGATTAGGTTGGGACTTGTCACTTCTGTGTTGAAGATTGTATTTGGCATTGAATGCGTTAGAAAGGATTGATGTATTTGGCTTTTGTGTTTCTCAGTAATTACTGGCTTTAAATGATGATTGCTTTGGAACTCCAACATTGCATTAAAAGTGGCTCTGTTATAAATTTTGTTGATACGGTATCATCTGTTATCTATATGAAAGTACTTTGTCTCTGGAAATATCTTGTAGTTCTCCTTGTCATGAGAATGGTGACTACCAGGTGCCAAGTATATGAAGTTAGGGTTCTTGTTGAAGTACAAAAGCTTCAACTGTGTTATTTTGATAACTAACCATTGCATCTACTAACTCTTATTCCTGTTTCGCCGACGTATCATGGTATGACAGACGAGGAAGCAGCAGAAGTTGAGAATGACTACTATCAAATGTGGCGGTTCCATAGTCTGATTCGGTTGGGTGAGCAGTGACGGGTATGTCTTCATCTTCTTGTAGAAGATGTCATTAGTGAAGCGAACGGGGAAGCCGGTGTACGTACTAGAAAGTACTTTCGTTATCCTGCGAGGGATTGGGCTCTGTAAAAGTATAATCATTCGTCTTTCTCTGCCTTTCTAAAGTGGTGGAGGTTATGGAGGAAGAGATGGTGGTGGTGGTAGCAGATTGGAAATATGTTTCTAGTCTTCAGATTAGAAACATGCCTCTGTTACAACCATCTTTGTTTTCTTGAAGGAGTGTTTCATGCTGGAGAAACATCAATTTTGGAGTGGAAGTATTGTTGATAATTGAAACATATTGTAACCTGTAGATCGATCTGTAGGAAGTGTCTAACATATTGTGCCATCTATAAAGTATTCTGTAAGGAATTGTCGAGCTAATAAAAAATATATTTTTGCAGTAATTCTATATTGATGTATCGAACTAGAAATTAACATGGGAAATTTTGATAGGCCAATTTGTGAGTGATGGAAATTGTTAAATATATATATATGTTAGATGTAACAAATATATACGTCGAACTAAAAGAAATTTATTTGATCGAACTACAATATATCAATGTAGAGGAAAAGGTAATTTTATGAAATGAAAAATCCAGTTGTGTGTAGATGTGTGTATATCGACAATATATGGTCGAATAAACATATGCAATGAGCTCACTTTGAAAAGATATAATCGAATAAATTGTTAACATAATTTAAGGGTTTTTAATTATGGATAATAGAGATTTATACTCAGCATGCTATTAGCAGAAGGGGGGGGGATTGTATGGATTGCAATCTGTATAAATAATTTTAGAAATATGAGTTGGAGAGGAGAAAAATGGTGAGGACTCATTCTCAGAGAGATCAGTATGCGTCGGTGGGGCATTTAGCGATAAAGGTCGCTAAAGTTTGGGAGAAGATATTTAGGCAATTAAAATATGATGCTAATTTGCCTAATTCTTCAATAGAGTTTGATGGGTTGACTCCGAGGGCAAGGGAGAACGAGGTTGGGCATTACTTATGGCGTAAGATATTTCATTAATTGGTCATTGAGCCTGAAGCTCAAAATGCTGCGGTAAATGAAATTGCTCTGGAGGAAATAGCTGAGGAAGATGAGAGGATTACTGGGATTGAATTGATTAGGTGTGGCACTCCAGGATATCTTGGTTTTTTTATGTGTGACTATGTTGGAGAGAGCGAACTTCGTTAGTTCGAATAAATTTAAGTAATAGAAATGGAGAATACTTCTGACTTTGTTCCTTGTTTGTGGTGAATGTTGTTGCAAAGAAATATTTGAATTTTGAAATATTGTGGCATTGCAAATGACGTCAGCAGTTCTATAAGTAACAAAAGTAGGAGAATAGGAATCAGATTGTCAGTCCTTTTTTGGGAAAGAAAGTTCAATTGTGTGTGAGTGGAGTATCATAATGAGTGTAGGAAGGTGTGAGATGGATTTCGATAGGAGAGAGAGAAATGCATTAAATATAGGACTTGGGATAATAATAGAAAGATGTTTTTACCAAAAAGGTATGAAACATTTGACATGAATAGTGGAAGGGATGCATTGGCTCTAAAATCGAGGGTTGCTCGTATAAGCCCCAATAACTACTAGCGGTTAAATAGAGAAAGTATAAATAACATCACCTCTTCTTTCTTCAAACGTTTGCAAAACACAGAAAAACAAAATACTAGAGAGAGAAAAAAAATTGAGTTACATAGATTCTAGAGAGAGAATAAACGAAAGCATCCATTGAAACCAAAGGGAAAATGGGGCTGCAATTATAGGTTTTGATTAAAAGCTCTTGTTGTGAAGTTCTGTTGTAAAAGTAGAGGCGTGAGACATCCTGGATTCTTATTCAGACATTGGAGGCTAGTAGGTCATTGTTGATTTTTCTAGTTTGTGTTGTGGTGATTGTAGAAAAAGCATTGTATAGGGTTTTGAAAATTATTATTTTTGTGTATATTTAAATTTCAAAATTTTGCTATATGAAGAAATTCTTTGAAAAAGTAGCTTTTGTGTTATAAGTTGGTGTTTTGTATGAAAAGTCATGTGTTAGGTATGATATATATATATATAAAAAGAAACTATAAAGAATTTTAATTGGTATACTTGGACCTGCATGTAGGTAGAAGCGTGAGAAGGCTTTGTTGTAGAAATAAGTCTCACTTTCAAGCATACTCTTGAAATAGAGACTTCAACATCTGGTCGTTTGATTGAGGATGTGCCTGTAAAAATTAGTAATGTAGATTCTATGGGGGGTGAGGTAAGAACGGGAGAGCTCAAAAGTAGTAGAGTTGAGGTAGAGGGGAATGATGAATTAGAGTTTCCAAATTTCCTTGGTAACTTCATACCATATCCTGCAGATTCAGATGTATTCAAAGAGTTTTGTAAAATTAAAGGTAGTTTAGGTGGTGTGTGGGGTGAGGTGATAGAACATGCCGATAGGTCATTTAGCGGGTGTAGAGTAAAAATGGTGACGAATTCTTAGAGAGGAGTGGATGAGTCTATCTCTTAGGAGTACTTCAATGTGGGTGTCCAAAGTAATCTAGACCAGGGATTTTTGTGCTATCTTTCCCAGTTAGAGTTCAAACTGATGGTGCCTTTAAGGAATCTTGTTTAAGGTATTTTGAATGCCATTGAAGCCTGTCCTGCCCAAGTAAATAGGAATATGTGAGAAGTGATAAATGTATGTGGTAACCTGAATAGAAGGTAGGATTTTAAAGGGGTGGAAAGGAAAATAACCCTTGTATATGTTTTACAATATTATACTGTGAAATACTATACGACGACTAGGGGCGCACACTTTTCTTCCAGTTCATCTCAATCTCAGTTCTTCGACCTGAATTCAGCAGGGCGAGTGTAGAATGATAACCTGATATGGGTGAAAGGTCATTGCCTCCAAAGGGTGGACAAGAAACCCATGGATCTTATATATAAAACTCTGAAGAAATGTAAGTAATTGTTTATGATATAGAATAGTTTTTGTGTTAGCGTTCTGTCTATATGTAATAATGTGTTTTGTTTTTTTTGTTTAGCTTTTTTTTGCAGATCCTCGATCTCAGGTTACGAGAAAGGAATCGTTGATCGATATTTTACCTTGAGAAGGATCAGATCTCGAGATTGTATTGGGAGAGCTCGAAATAAACCTATTTAAAAGGGTTAACAGTAAGTCGGAAAAGGTTTAAAGTCTCAAGCGATGAGAAAAATGACGGGAATTGACACGATCGATGGAGATGGAGGGAGGGGAGCATCGAACGCTGAAGGATGTTCAACATTAAAAAAAAAAGTTGTACCGATCTCTTTGAAGGAAAATCTCGTGGGGGCTACATCGAGCAAGTTAATTCAAAGGTACCCAAAAAGGAAGATAGTGAAGGTTGATGGTTCAAACTTGGCATCCACTGAGAGTGAAGAGGTTGCCATGAGTTAGAAATAGAGGAAGGTGGATGTTCTTGCACCTGTGAATAAGGTGAACGAGGCTTGGAGTAGTCCTACTGTGAAGGACGAGTTATTGGTTTTGGAGAATAAGATAAGGGTAGCAGCTCGAGAAGGTTATGAGGAGTTGGGCATGTCTATGAAGTTAAAGCTTTGTAGGGTAAGTTAAACGCTTTGTTTTACATGAATTTTGTATAATCTTCAAACTGAAATGTTACTTTTTGTTGTAGATATCCCATTTGTTGATAGGAATCCATCTTGGGTTCGTGGATGGGAGGACGAAGCTCGAGAAGAGAGTTACTGAGCTCGAGAAGAAGGTTGTTCAACTTGTGGCCAATTTAGCTCTGGAAAGAGTGTTTGAGCTCAGCAAATGAGTTGCACCGGGTCACGATGCTCGAACTCGCAGAGGAGGCAAAGTTGAATATCGAGGAAGTTTCAGTTGCTCACGACAACCATGGCCAGAAGCTTCTAGATGTTGGATACTTTGTGTTCGATATTGAAATGATCATAAAAGGGCATTATGTCGATGAGGCTGATACTGAAGAGGAGCCAAAAATTGAAGGAGGCTCTCTGCATGGTGTTGTGAAAGAGTTGGATGCGGTCTCAGCGATAATTGATTTAGAAAATCGGGAAGAAGATAGTGAGAAGGTAGAGTAAATATGAAGCTTAGTTTTTGTCAATTGAAAACTCTGATTGTATAGAATGTATGTGGAGGATATTTATGGGGAAGTCTAAGAGATGTTGTAAATATTAAATTGTAAGAACTGAAAGGTTTGCACCTCAAAATTGAGGGTATAGAGAAAGAGCTCGCTAAGTTGAAAAACTCTTCAGCAACTCTGTTGACCTCGCATACGGAGCTACAGGCTAAAAAATAGCTCAAAATTTTTTAACTTGCTTGTTTTATAACTCTAGTGCTTGCATTAGAGAATGGAAAAGGGAAATGTAAGAGGGCAGATAAAAAATCATGTTTATTGAAAGTAATCCAAGAATTAGACCATGTTAGAATGCTAGAGAATGAGAACGTAGAAAATATGTACCTTAAAATATGAGGAAATGCAGATAATATGGCCATTAGTGCAAGATAATTTCGTAGCTTGAGGGCTAAGTTGCTTCTCGTTTTTTTGGCTTGTGATAAGTAGAACTCTATTTAGATATGTGTACAGCAAACTATAGTTTATAGACCATATCTGTAGAGTATTATTTAATCGAGTTGTTTGTGCAAGCCGAGTTAGAAACTGCTCGAGCTAGTGAAGAATATGCTATAGAATGCAATTACGAGTGTAAGCTCAATTTTGAAAGGATGAAAGAGGAAAGTGAAGATAGTGAGAATTAGTATGTCAAGTTGGAGATCAAGCTTATACAAACAGAGAAGACTGTGAATAAACTGATCCAGCAGATCGAGAGTAGAGATGCTGAAAAAGAAAAATTACAGGGGAAGCTCGTTAATGTTTAGAGTGAGGTCGCAGTGTTAAAGAGTAGTGTAGAATTATTGGTGGCGAAAGGTAGAGATGCGGATGTCGCGCAATATCGCATTAGAATGTAAGAGGTGGAAGTTAAAGAGCTGCGAGACCATCTTGCCAGTTTGAATGGTCAAGTGGAGATGAAGGAAAATAAACTTGTGAAGGCGCGAGCTGATTTAACGAGTGCCGAAAGTGAAGTAGAAAAGCTGAGTGAGGCCTTGCAATGTAAAGATATTGACCTTCGGATCATCTAAAATTAGTGTGATAAACTGAATGAGTGAGTTGCGAGGTTGAAGGCGAACTTGACTAGTATGCATGGCAAGAAGGTTGAGGCTGGAGAGAAGTCAAAGAAGAAAAGGAATGACGCCAAGGTTGCCACTACCAAGGGTGATGTCATTAATACCTTAGCTCGAATTAAAGAGTTGGAGGCAGATTTAACTCGTGTTCGAACTGTCGTAAGAAAACCTAATGAACGATCGAGACAGAGCGGTAATAAGTTAGAGGGTATTCTCCGTAAAGAGAAAGAGTTAAATGAAGTTATCAAGATAAAGGATGAACTATTGAAAAAAATAAGTGTCGGGGGAAGTAATATAAATGAGGTGGAGTTAGGGGCACTAGGTTGTAAAATGGAGGAGTTAAAAATAAATAATTAAGATGAGCAGGAAAAGGCGAGGGGGTTGATATCAAATTTGAATGCGGTTATATCGGCTTAGAGGGACACTTAGAGAAAGTAGATACCCATTACGCATATTTAGAGGGACACTTGGAGAACAATCATAAGAACCGACACAAGATTTCCCTAGATGAGGTGCACTCGAGGGAGATAATGGCAGTAATTGCCTATTTTGAAGAAGAAGTAATGAGGCTTAAGCTTGAAAGGGATACCTAGCAGGACTGTTTGGTACTGAAAGGCTGTATCTGCAAGGCTGAAATAGATCGAGAGAATTGCCTGAACTCCATGAAGACCGATTTTAGGCTTTGTTACTGCAATATAGGTAAAGCGAGGAAGGGATATTGTAGTTGCTTGAGCGTCAGATTTTATGGCTTCACGTCCTCCCACAATAGGGGAAAGCACAGCTGACCTCCCACAATAAAAGCCTATAAAAGTGACCTGTTGTTTTCTGCTTTGTAGACATTTAGAGAAATAAAAGCTAGTTTTAACCATACTTTATCTTATGTCTTAGAGATAGTAGAAATCATTGATTGAAAACTATAATTACCTTCGTTTTAATCGTTGATATATGTATAGATGTATCAATTAAAAATGAGTGTTACCTTTGCTTTAATCTTTGAGATTTAGTAATGTCTGCATGTATGTCTGCAGAGAGTAATTTGGGGAAAAACTTGAAAGTTTTCATTGAGAAGAAAAAAATATACATACAGTTAAAGATTGGAATTACTTGTGGAATGTAAAGAAGTGGAATAGAAGTAATATGTACTTGGGAACTCAGGATTTAGCAATAATATCGTTTCAATCTTTTAGTGTTCCAGGGGTTCAGTATTCTGACGCCTTTTTTCTATCATGAGGTAGTATGATCCAAGGCCAATGCGGCCAACGATGAGAAAAGAACCCTCCCAATTTTCTGTGAGCTTTCCAGCATTTAACTTTTTTCTGCTCCTGGGTATTTCTCGGAGGACGAGATCGTCGATTTGGAATTTATGGCTTCGGACTCTTCTGTTATACGAGTTGGCTAGCATATGATAATATCGACCCAGGTTGACAATAGCTCGAGCTCGGATCCCATCGAACCAGCTCATATTGTAGGCCAGCTCAAACTCATTCTCCTTGTCTATTAGCTCGTGATCTTTGACAGGATGGTGGTATTCCGTCAGAATGATGGCTTCAGTTCCATAAGCCAGGAGGAAGGGGGAACACCTAGTTGATTGCCTTGGTGTAATACGGTAGGCCCATAAGACATGAGGCAGTTCTTGTATCCAAATGCTTTTCTTCTGTGATTGAAGCCTCTTTTTGATTCCATCAACTATCGTATAGGTGGTAATTTTGGCATGTCCATTTCCTTGGGGGTAGCATGGATTAGAGGAGGAATGAATGATGTTATTTTTTTGAGAAAGGTCACGACCATTTCTCCAATGAACTATGGCCTGTTATCAATCTGAATCAGGTGAGGGCATCCAAACCATGTGATAATATGTTCCCATATAAAAGAGACGGCCTCCTTTACTCTAGTTTGACAAAAGGGAACTACTTTGACCCATTTTGTAAAGTAATCTGTGGCCACGAGTAAGAACCTTCTGTTACCCAGCGTGTTAGGAAATTCTCCCAGGAGATCGAACACCCACCTCTTGAAAGGCCAAAATACCTTGCTTGCATAGAGTTAGAGTGTAGGTGCTCATATCATGTGTCCTTGTTGTTAACATATGTCGCATCTTCGTGAATACTCTTTCGCTTACTTGCGCATTCTCGGCCAGAATATGCCTTGTGTAATTGCTTTGTTTACAAGTGACCGACCTACGACACAGGAGCCACAAGCTCCTTCATGTAAGTTTTTGAGCATTCCATCAGCTTGGGGCTTGGATAAGCACTTTAGTGAGGCCCTGTGACTGATCTTCGATATAAATAGCCTTGCTAAACTATATAACACTTTAAATTTTTGATCAATTGTCAGCGTTCTTTTGGTTCTTCTAGAAGGGGTCCGTCACATTCGTTCTTCTGACCGAGGTAGGCGATAAAAGGTTTCCTCCAATCGTCATCATCCTCTTCATCAGCCCCTGTGTTGATCGCGCATACAGAGTAGAGATCAATGTTGGGGGTTGACATCACTTCAATTTAGAGGTATTGCGCTTCTGTACCCAAGACCCTGGCTAAAAGTCAAGGAATCGGCATGTTTGTTCTCTCCTCATGGAAAATAATCTAGAGTAGCTTTCACAAATCTGTTCATCATATCAGCAACGAGGGTTGCATAGTCGACCGTTATGTCATTCTTCTTGTACTATTCAGAGTAATAGTGAATGATTAGCAACGAATCTTTATAGACTGATAGGTCGAGAACGCAGAACTCGAGCTCTAAATCGAGCCTATGAATAAAAGCTTCATACTCTGTGACATTATTTAAAGCTTCAAAATCAAAGCGGATTGATTTCTCAATTTTACCGATTGATGGGGTAATCAGTACGATTCTAATATCTGACCCTACGAGTCTTGTTGAGCCATCTACAAGAAGTTTCCATCCTTTCCTTGTAATCCATTCAACTCATTCGTCAAATGGTTTGGTAAGTGGATCTTCTGGTATTTCTTCTGTGAGGTCAGGGTTGTGCTCCTCCCAATCAGGATCTTTTACAGGAAAATTTGCTAGAAAATCGGCAGCTGTTTGACCTTTTTCTGAACGGCGTTGTTCGAATTTGATATCATATTCTCCCAAACTAACGGACCATTGTTGCACTCTTCGTAACTTTTCTTTTTTTGAAAAAACTTCCCAGAGTGGGTAGTTTATCATAACCTTGATGGAATGAGCTTGGAAGTAGTGTTTGAGTTTCTGTGAAGTGTAAACAAGAGTTAGAAGGAGTCGCTCGATCTTGGAATACCTTGTTTCTGTTGGAGTGAGGGTTTTGCTAGTGAAATATATTGGTTTTTTTACCATTCCCTCAAGTCGAATGAGGACCGAGCTAATATAATTTTTTGTAACTGCGAGGTAGATGGTCAGTTCCTCATTGCCTATTGGGTGCTCATGATGGGAAACTTCCCCAGATAGATTTTGAGCTCTTGAAAAGGTGTTTTACATTCTTCTGTACACTGGATTTCTTCGTTGGGTTGAACCTTTCCTCATTTGGTACATCCTCGAAGTAATAAAAATAGCTACCAGCATCAATCTGAAGACTTAGAGACAAATCGATTGATAGCGGCGATCTTACCAGTGAGCTTCTGAACGTCTTTCTTTATTTTCAGAGAAGGCATGTTGAGGAGAGCTCAAATTTGATATGGGTCAGATTCAATCCTCTTCTTGCTAATGAGATATCCCAAGAACTTCCCTGAGTGTACTCCGAATTGATATTTATCAGGGTTGAGCCTCATCCTGTATGAGCGTAAAATGTGGAAGACCGTAGTGAGATTGGTGATATGGTCCTTTGACTGTAAGCTTTTGCAAAGTAGATCATCGATGTATACTTGAACGATTTTCCCTAAGTTTCCTTTAAACATTGTTGTCATTAACCTTTGATAAGTTCTTCCTACATTCTTCAGTCCGAAAGGCATGACTTTATAGCAATAGAGTCCTCTTTCAGTGATGAAAGTGGTCTTTTCCTGATCGTCGTCTAAAAGAGGTATCTGATTATTTATAGAAGCAGCATCCATCATAGATAAGAGTTCGTGCCCTACCGTTGAATCAAGAATTTGATAAATGATTGGAAGAGGAAAACTATCCTTTGGAGTGTGTCTGTTTAAATCTGTAAAATCCATGCAAACTCAGACCTTCCTATTCTTCTTTAGAACTGCAACTATGTTGAAGATCTAATTCGGATACTTGGCTTCTCTAATGAACCCGACGTTGATCAATTTATCAATTTCAGTATTGACTTCATCTTAAAGAAGAGATTATAGTCTTTTCTGTTTTTGTTTGACTGCCGTGGTATTGTTGCTGATTCTCAATCTATGACATGCCTTGGCTGGGTCAACTCCTGGCATTTCTTCGAACGTCTAAGCAAAATTATCTCGGTTCACTCCTAAAAAGTGAATGAGAGTCTCCTTGTCGTGTTGGACTAGTTTGGTACTAATATAAGTACCTCTGATAGGTCCATCAATGTCGATATACTCTGTAAATTCTTTTGTGGAAGGTTGATCATCGGTGTGACCAGCTTTTTATAATTGCTATGCAGTAAATCTATCAAATGTATCAAGAATAGCAGAGACGGTATTTTTACAAGCTTGTGACAGCTTTTGACTATCTTTGATTTCATAGATGCCACCGTTGTGCTTGAAACGAAGTGTTTGATGGTACGTGGAAGCGATTGCTTCCATGTTGTGAATCCAGCAGCTACCCATAATCCCTAAGTAACGAGATTTGGCGTTGATATTGTAGAATACGACGTCGATTGTGGAAGATCCAGCAATGATGGGTAGGATGATCTTGCCTACTTGTTCTTCCTTAGAGCCATTAAAGCCACTGATATCGGTGTCGCTTGGGATGACTTGATCGGCCAATCTCATTTGTTCGATCTTCTCATCCCAAATGAGTTAAAGCTTGTGGTTCGTTATGAAGACATCTAGAATGGCTTTGCTAGTTGCTCCTCGAGGTCCAAATCTTTCTTATACAAAAACTCAGGAATTCGCTGGAATCTGAGCACAATCTCTGGTAAGGAGAGCTTTTGAGTATTGTAAAAAACTTGCAATGTCGTCTGCATTGTTATCATATGTTCTTCATGTCGCATGAATTCTGTTTGACGAGCTTGACACTCATCCTCAAGTTCCTGTTCGCGGAGCTCGCAGTCATGGACTAGCTGACGTTCGAGCTCATTACTTTTCTCTATTTTGGAATGAAGGTTCGCCCGTAGTTCAGCGAACTGATCTGGCTCAACTAAAAAATTGAGCTGGACAACTGCTGCTGGTCGCTTAGAAGTAACCATGATTGAAAATGAATAATTAAGTAAATATATACCTTAGGATATCATGAAAATGTCTTCTTTTCCACAGACAGTGCCAAATGTAATGGCCAAATTTCATAGTAACTCGAAATTAGCTCTTACACCAAAATGTACCTTTGACAAGAATTAGAATAAAAAAATGATATAAGTGATTTAGCATGGAAACCTTTGAATAGGTGAAAACCACGACCTCTATTTAAAGATTTAGTAACTATAACTTTATTGCTTGAGGCTGATATTTGATTACAAGTTTTGATCTCTTGAGTTAAAAAATCTTGGTCTTGTAATCAAAAATTATTGGTCATTTCTCCTCTGGAACTCATCTTTTTTATAGACCTCACTCTCAGTTTGATATCATGTAGAGGCACGTTCTCCATAAAATAGGGTAGGTGGTAGTTGAATGTGTAACTCTAGTTCGTGGGAGATAGGTGTTTTTGACTTGTTCATATTTTTTGTAGTGTTTGATCCACGTTCTTTATCAGTTCGTGGTCCAAGCGTCATTGTTAATTGAATATGTCACGTGTAAATGCGTGAGTCTGGTATTGAAGTAGTCCGAGTTTGGAATAGGTCGAGGGGCAGGTCCCTATAATTAGTTTGTGTTTGGAATAGTTTGAGGGACATGTTCCTATAAAAAGAGATAAGACGTAGGGTACAATGGGTAGTAAAATAATTAGAAGTCAAGACTTATGTGTTTGACCTGAGAATTCCACGTGTAGTAAAATTCCCTGAAGGAGCAAGAGACTAAATCCAGCTTCCGGGACTCATCAAACTGTTCACAAATACATAAGTCCTGACCCGAGAACAATTTAATTATTTTACTACCCATTAAACTTCAAAATACCCCTTACTTTAAACACAAAGCCATGTGACCTCTCTTCTAATATTCATCCATATTAAACCCTAGGTATGAAACTGATGGATTGATGGTTTCATGACAAAAGGGTCTTTCTATTAAGATTGAATAGAAATTGGCATACCATTGCATCATCATCATCACACAAGATTGAGATCCAAGTTAAAACAAACTACTACCATCCAAGATCGAGATACAAGGTTAAAAAACTATATAGTCATACATTTATAGAGATGGATCTTAAAAAGTTTGACAATTTGACAGTTTTAAGATATTTCAGACTTCAGATTCAGCAAGAAAACAAACAATATTTTATACATTTAAAAGTTTCAACATTCATGTGCTAGATTCAACAATCAATATTAGTAATCAGATATCAGAATAAGCAATCATAATTAAAATAAATAAATAAATAAATAAACTTAAATCCATCTTCTAGGACTCGCTAAACTGTTCTCGAGCATATAAGTCTTGACCCTAGAACAGTTTAATTATTTTACTGCCCAGTATACCCTTTTGAGCCCTATGTTTTGTCTCTCTTTGAGTTTCAATTCTCCACCCAAACGCACTAAATGCAACGGCAAAACAATTCCTCTTACTTATTATTTGTTTCAAACGAACGACTCAATGGTAAAATGGGGGTGGAAAATTAGGAAGTCGAAACACCGAAGGGAGTGTAAACATGGTCGATTTTCTACCGAGTGCTCCGAGCGAACCGAATGATCAGCTTACTGGTGATAAACATGGGTGGACAATCAGAAGATAGAGACACCGGGGATGTAAAAAATTCAAGCTAGGCTATCCGTTTGTGAAAGGGTATCGAAGTGGCGACAACTACTGCTTTCATTACAAAGTTTGGGCACACTATTGCCACTGTAGGTTGTGATCTACCGTAACATATTTTTATTTTCTAACGGTTTCAGTTGAGGGGACAAAGAACTATTTTTGGGGTAAAAGTGAGATGAAATCAAAATAAATTTCTAGAGATTGGTAAAATACATAACAACAAAGGGGGAGGTGTGCTTCCTTTATAAGGTGTGCTTGATTCAAAATTTTCAAGTGGAAAATAAAATATTTCTGAGAAAATATGGTTTTTCATTGTTTGATAGCTTTTATCAAAGGAAAGAAAATTTTCTAACCCAAGAAAATTTTCTTAAAAATAGGCTATCTATTTTTCAACCTCGCCCCCTAAGGTAATTTTCCTGATTTATTTTCCTGCCTCACCTATCTCTTCTCTCTCCTCTCTTGTCTCTTCGTTTACATAGAGATACTCAATAAATGTGATTATTTTCAATGTACAAATCAAACATCTTATATGCGGGTTTCCTAAAAAAATTTCTTAAAACTATTTTTTATGAGAAAATTATAATTTCCTTAGAATATTTTCTATGTAATCAAACACACCCTTAGTTCTCTCTAGGCTTAAGTGCCTTGAGTGAAAGGCCTTCCAAGAACTTAGTAGTAACATGGGCTGGAGAATCAAAAAGTAGAGACACCGGAAGAGACATAAACAAGGTCGAAAGCTTGAGTGAATGAGAGAAACATAGGAGAAGAGAGAACATAGTGATTTATAAGAGCAATTACGAGTTTTCCATTCATAAATTATGAGAATAAATACTACTTTTTGCCATCTTTACAAATAGATACTTTGGCAAGCCTCTTCCAAAATCGATACTAAAATTAACAAATCGATAATGGTCTTACCTACTACCCCCTAACTATCACTCTATTCTCTAATATTAAATGTTGATGGGTAGTCCAAACTACCCATAACAAAAATTTACCAACTCACAAAAATTACTAAACCAATGACAAATCTATAACAAAACAACTACAAATATATACATATCAAATGACAAAGTTCTCGTATAACAAATGATAAATAATGTAGAAAAAATGAGAAATTATCCCACTGGAGTTGTTGAGTAGTCTAATCTGCTACAGTAATAAGAACAATAATAAGAGGGAAGATTCCCTCCTAAATACACTACCAACCTTAAAAATCAAAGCTTCTTCTTTTTATTCTTCTTCAACAACAAAGCTTCTACCAAAATCAAAGCAGAGTCTCTTTGATGTACTGTTTGTCTCCTTCATGTGCCAAGTCTTCCAACTATCATTCTGCATTCACTAAAGTCCTCATACAAAGGTCATTAGGGAGGAAAAGATCGTTGTTATCATAAGTTATTCTCGTTGCCAAAGACCGTTGTTATCCTTCTCTTCGACTGTTGAAGTAACTGTTGCAGTAAATATCATCTCTAACTCTAGATCTATCATCTCTCACTGTGTATCTGCATCATGAGTTGAAGCCTTTTTTCTTAAGAAAAATGTTATGCAAGACGATACAATTTGTACATAATCATTTTTCTTTGCCTTTTTAATCATTTGTCTACTGTTACTTTATCATTTGGCATTTTTCATGTGTCATTTTTAGCATTTATTATCTGCTACTATATTACCGGAATTGTTCATTAATATCATTTATTTCAGGATTCCTATCATTTGTTTTAGGGATTGGTGAAGTTCAGTTTTATATCATTTTTTTCATTTGTGTTCACTACTTTATCACTGGAATTATTTATTTACATCATTTGTTTCAGGGATGAATGGAGTTCAGCTTTATACCATTGTTCATTTTAGTGGGGATATCGTACATCCAAAGATCGAATCAATCGTTAGTTATGTTGGAGGAAGTACAAAACTTACCTCACTAAGAGTGCACTCGTCATACGAAGATTTTGTTACACTCCATGAAGAAACAAGCAAAATCTGTCATAAGGACTTTAAGCTGTACAACTTCCTCAATGGTTGTGCATGCGCAATTTCATCAGTCCAGGACTTTACCGTAATGATCAATATGCATAAAACCAATCCTAACACATCCTTTCACATATGGATTGTTAATGAGCTTAGGGTACCTTCCTAGAAATCCTAGAACTTTATTTCTGATTTATGTTCTTCGGGTAAAGGATTGTCCACCACCAAAGATACTGGTTGAGGTAGAGGCTTGTTCACCACCAAAACGGGGGGACCTTTGCGGCATAACTTATTTCTTGATCCTGGACCTGAATATAGAGGTTACCCTGAAACAAACGGCAGAGGGATTGATCCACGCAGGTTTGGAACTTTAGTGGATGATGATGATGTTCCTCAATCAAATGATTCTTTCGAAACTATCCATACTGATGTTCCTCCCTCAAATAAACCTAGTATTCCACAATTAAATGTTCATCTCTCAAATGAACCTGTGTTAACTAATGTTCCTCAATCAAATAAACTTTTTCAAACTATCCCTACTGATGTTATCTCTCAAATGAACATTGTATTTCCCAATTAATTATTCATCTCCCAAATGAACCTATGTTAACTAATGTTCCTCTTTAAATGAACTTATATTAACTAATGTTCATCTTTCAATTGAACCCGAACCTATCATTGGACAAACTGAAACTTCAGGTAAGTTCACAGAATTTGTCATTTGTGTACTGTGTTTTAACATTTCTTATCCAATATCTATCATGCTAAGTAGAATATTTCTCATTTGTTCAGCTGAATTTTAGTTTGAGCCACAGCCTGAACAGATGAAAGATCTCCTGGACTTTTGGTTCAAATCTGCTGCGTACACGGAGGATCCTTATGACTTCAGTAAAGAGTTTAACATTGGTGATCTATATCGAGATAGGATTAAACTCAAGAATCACATAAGAGCTTATGCATTTGTAAACAAGTTCAATCTTGAACACGTGCTGAGCAACGAATATAAAATCGTGGTACATTACAAAGGTCATAAATGCTCTTGGCGGATTTATGCCACAAGGTTGCTCAGTTCTGCCTTATTTAGAGTAAGTACTTATTGCTCCGTGCATATATGCATCCGAGTTGAAACTGAAGGTAGGAACGGGTATAAGGCAGCGTCTAGTAGATGGGTTGCTTCTATAATCAAGCAAAAACTATGAATATACCCAAACTACAAACCTTTCGAAATTATTGATGATATGTAAATTCATCAAAATATTGATGTAACATACAATCTTGCTTGGCGTGTGAAAGAAAAAGCCCACGCTGAGGTATCATCACTTTATATGTTATTTGTTCCCCATACAAATCATTTGTACAACAATGTTTATTATTTTATCGCATGCTATTTTGTCGACTCATTGTGATATTTATCATTTGTCTACTACACAATATCATTTGATCAACATAATTATTTCAGATACGAGGTAGCTTTGAGTACGCATACCAACTACTTACGAGCTACTTTGCGAAAGTGAGGTTGGTTGACCCGAATTTTGTATTTGACATACAAACTATGAGTTGTAAGGATAAGAGATTCACAAGGTATTTTTGGTGTTTTGGTTCCCCAAAAAAAACTTATAAACTATTAAGACCAGTTGTTGTGATTGACATAACTTTTTTAAAAGGGAGATATTGTGGACTCTACTAACAGCCATCGCCATTGACCCAAGTAATCATATTTTCCACTTGCATTTTCGATAACAGACTCGGAGACCACCGAAAGTTGGACATACTTCTTGGAGATGTTTGGGGCTAATTTTCACGGTTATTATACTAGATTCGTCGTCATCTCTGACAGGAACCCCGAAATTATTAATGTTGTACCCAAGGTGTTTCCATTTGCAATCCATACGTTTTGCGCCTTCCACATATTGAACAACATTAAAACTACCCTCGAAAGCACGAGGATCGCATTTAGGATGGCAGCAGAGGCCCTAACCAGCATTGATTTTGATAAACACATGAATGTCATCCAGAATACAGATCCAGTGGGTCTCCAATACATACTAGGTATTCCCAAGAAAACATGGTCTAATTTATACATTCCAATGAGCAGGTACGTTGTCACTCTGTATTGCTCAACTTATCATTTGTTATATGAAAAATAGTTATTATAACTCTATTTACATTCTTATTTACAGTTGTATGATTCCATTTGTCATCTGTTTATGCTCATTTGGCTTTTTGATTTTTATGGTTTGTCATTTGTTCAGATACGGAGTCGCTTACACAAATCATGTTGAGAGTTGGAATAAAGTAATTTTGAAAGTAAAATATCTCCCTATCCATGTGTTTATTGAGAAATTGTGTAGAATATGTTCGAAAATGTCCTACACGTATAGGGAGGAAGCTGAAAAGAGTCAAGCTCGCATAACGCCATGGGCTACGGATCACTGTGAGAGTGGAAAGTTTGAAACAGATTCACTAACCTATAGGGTTCGTACATCACGTTACCATTTTCAGATGACTAGTTATGGCAAAACCGATTCTGTAAATATTGAAGATGGTACTTGTTTTTGTCGTTGGTGGCAAACGATGGGTATACATTGTGAACACGGAGAACGCGCTCTGGGTCTTGCTAATGTTGACCCAACTACACGTGTCTTTGAGTACTTCACAAATAATACATACAAGGCTATTTATGAACCTATATGGATTCCTATAAGAGGATTTGAGCAGTGGAAAATTTTAAAAACTGATCCACGTGTTTGTGCTCCTATCCCAAAAGTTTGAGTCGGTCGTCCTCGCACGCAAAGGAAGAGAAGGGAAAAAATGTCTGGTCTTGTTACCAAACTAAGATTTTGCAGTAGGTGTCAAGAAAACGGACACAATCATCGTTCTTGTAAGCTTCTGCCTATCCCATCTAACGACAATACACATTCGACAATGGCACCATCTTTTACGATGAGCATTGAGCCACCTGTAATCCCAGATGAAGATGTTGCAATCAATTTACACTGATGATTTTGGGTACTCTATGTATCATTTGTTTGTATGATCTTTATCATAAGTGTTTTGAAAATTCATCATTTGTCGAAATGTAACTGTCATTTGTTAAAAAAGAATTTCTCATTTGTCTTTTTCCATTATTTAGCACTGAACTGTTATTTGTGCAAAATGAATTTCTCATTTGTTTGTATGATATCATTGTTTGCTTCTGAAGTGTCATTTGTGGATGAATACTTTCTCATTTGTTTATTTCCATAATAACATTGTTTGCCTCTGAAGTGTCATTTGTGCACAAAGACTTTCTCATTTGTTTGTTTCCATGATATCATTGTTTTCTTCGGAACTGTCATTTGTTCTCAAAGAATTTCGCACTTTATGGTTTCTATTATATCATTGCGCGCCAAGAATTTTTCATTGTCTATTGAATTTTTATCTACAATTTTGTTAAGTTCACCATTAAACTTGTCCCCCCTATATCATCATTATTTTCTTACAGAACTGTAATTGTTTCGTTTGCCACAAATCAAACAGAAACCACTACTTAACAGCAAAAGGCAAACGAAATAACACCAAACAAAACATATTTTCATTCATACAAAGGCAAAGTACTAGTTACCACAAAAAATGATCAAACGAAACATCAAAAAAACAAAGTTCACAACTCCTGATCACGTTTCGCGTATTCTAGATCACGCTCCAAAGCCTGGATCTTCTACTCGAGACAGCTAATCTTAGAAGCTGACTCTTCCCACAGTTTTTTATGTTCATCCCGGTCCAACTTTACGGCGCAGAGCTGATCTTCCAAGAAGTGCATATGGAACTTGAACTCATCAAAACGTTGATCTCTATTTGCTATAACTTGATACAGTTCATCCCAGATTACATCGAACGCTCCTAATTTCTCCCTTAAGTCTTCATAATGTTCTTTCAGCATTTGTGCCTTCTCACCGGAGACATCCTTCTCCATTAGGCATAGTCTATTCAGTTTGTAAAGACATTGGTCACGCTAATCTTCCTGCATCCCTTCCGACTCAAACCAATCGTATGGAGTGTTTGAAGAGACATAGCTAACTCAAATGGAGTGCAACATTTTTCTTCAGAAGTTGAAAAAAGTTTAGGGTTTAAGGTTTGAATAATTGAAGAGTTGAGAATAGTTTATTTGAGATTAGGGCTTTTATGAGGGGAGTTTAATGCATTGGGAAGGGACGAGTGTCAGGGATTGCTCGATATTTAGGGTAAAAGTTATTATTACTTCGGTTCAGCGCCGTCGTTTCTTGTTGTACACGTAAGTAATATGAGTATTTAAACTAAGTTGTCTAATCAATTATCATTACTTGTCACATCGATTTGTCATATGTTGAAGATAAGTTCGTATTTGTTTTTATGTTATATATCATTATCTATTTCCTAAACTATCATTGTTTAATGATAATTTATCATTTGTCTGTTGAAATGTTATCATTGTTCAAGGAGTTTTTATCATTGAATTGGTTCCCTTATATCATTTATTTCTTATGGAACATCTCTTATATCAATATTTAAAAGCGAAAAACCGAAATGAAACGAAACAAATCAAATGTTCATACAAGGAAAACAATAATAACAAAAAGTAAAAAACAACATAAATGTTCACAACTCCTCACTTCAGGAATTTTGATCATGTTCCATAACCATGATCTTCTGCTCGAGACAGCTAATTTTACAGGCCGACTCCTCCCACAATTTCGTGTGTTCATCCCAGTCTAACTTTAGAGCGCAGAGCTGATCTTCCAAGAAGCGGATATGGAACTTGAACCCTTCAGAACGTACTCTTTTCTTTTTTATAATTTTATCCAGTTCTTCGTCCATTTCATCGAGCTCTCCTAATTTCTCCTTGAACTCTTCGTAATGCTCTTTTAGCAGTTGCGCCTTCTCACCGGTGACATCCTTCCCCATTAGGCAAATTCTATTCAACATGAAGAGACGTTTGTCAGCCTGATCTTTCTCAATCCCTACCGCCTCAAACCAATCATGAGGGATACTAGAAGAGACACGGCTAAATCGAGTGTAATGAGAGTACGACATTTCTTAGGAAGTTTTAAAAAGTTGAGGCACTACGTAAAAAAAAAAAAAAAATGACTTTGCAAGTCAGTCGTTTTTGCCTAAAGCGACTTATTTTTTTGTCGAAATAAGAGTCACATTCTTTACAATAGTTTTTGGTTCTCAACTTTTACTTGAGTCGTAATATTACGATTAAAAGTTAAGTTGTAAAAACATACATTTTTTGTAATTTTTGTAACACATTAGAACGTCGTTTTATGCGTCACAATTAAATAACATAAATAAAATTCGTAATATTCCTCACATTTACCACAATTTGCAACTGATATAGTTGTTGTTTTATTGGTCAAATTATAACGACTCAGCTATAAGTCGCCAAATACATGACATTTTATTTTATTTTTGTGACTAACATGAGGGTCGCATTAAGCGTCATACAAAACACGACATAAATAAGGGTTGTTACAATCATCGTTTTTGATAAAACTTTGTAACACATAAGTACGGCGTATTAAGCATTTTACTAATTTTTCTGTTGCTTTTTGCATCTCAGGGAAGCCCTCACACGAATTTTAAATAATCAAACAACACAATCAACTAACATATAAAACAATAATGACAAACAATTTTTAATAAAAAAAAGATAGTGAGAAGCATATAAACCTGCAAATCCTAAGAGAACTTTCATACTAGCTTTTACATCAAGATAATATACTAATGTTAAACAAACAAAACTCATGAAAACTTTTTTCATCCATGAATAAACCATAAAACATTCAAGTACATGCATTCAATATGAAATTTTGAAAAGAAACTAAGAACATAAGAAAGAAAAAGCAAAGGACGATGACTTGCTTATCAACAATGTGTTTGTTTATACTCCATGCCTTTTTTAGATAATAGCGTAGAAGTTCAAAATGAATATAAATAAATCAACAATGCGTAGTCCTCAAATATTTTTTTGGAAAGAAAAAAAAAATAGTTCTTACCCTATCAGCCATATCATCAAAGGATCTTGGGTTCTTCATTCACTGGCTGGACTCAATCCATCTCCTGGCGTTTAGCATTTAATCCATCTCAAGTGACTCTTTCCTCTAATCTAGCAGCTTCAAATTTATCACGATACTCGCAAGTTAAAGCCTAAACATGAAAAACAATCCAACAATGAATATAACAGATAATGAGCAACCAAACAATAAATTTGTATATACAAAAGAATATGCAATATTTTCGGTTGGATTGCATCCCTAATTACATTTCAGCATCTAGTGTGATCTTCAACATGTAGCTGAGCAAGTCTTATCCAATCTCTAATTTTATTAATGTATGAAGAAATTCTGATCAAATAACGAAATGGTGTTTGTGCCACCTCTTCCTCTACCTTTGGTCCCTCTAAAGTATTAGTTCTTAGATTACAGCTTATTATATTTTCATGAACATCATAGTTCTTAAATTTCAGCTATTTATAAGAGAAAAAACTAACATAGTAGAAATTACCAGATAATGAACTCTATTCCAGTTGCCATTGCAGGTAGGAACCCACCAAGCTACAGCCACCGCCACCCTGAAAAAATTAACAGAGTAACTATTTAGATCCAAACCTCTAAAATATCAATCTCTAACTAAAATATCCTACAACTACATAAAAGGATAGCTATCAGGTTTGGTTTTCTTTTGTTTGTGGACCATAAAATCTATCTTTATCAAAAGGTTTTCATCTCCTTGGTACATCAGCCAAGACATTACAGAACTCTGACAAACTCTTTCTAGTCTTCAAACCTTTTTTCTTCTTCTCTGAAGGGTGAAGACCAAAATTACTTGATCTATTGTACCCTGCTATAATTACTCTCTTCCTGCTAGAAGATCCAATGCTGATTCAGGGGACAAATCCCATGAGTAACCTCCATAGGTTAACACCGATAAGAAATCCTACAAAAAAGAAAATAATAATAATAATTATCAATTTCTAAGATTATAAATACTGGCCCAACTTATATTTCTACTACAAAGGAACATGAAGGGACGAACTACGAATACATCAATTAGACATACCCTAAAGCGACTGTAGTGCCAACGAAAAGGAAGAAAGGGACAATTGGGTCATTGGGGTCCACACCAAGATATGTCTCCAAGACCTCAATAGCACTATAAACCTACTAATAGCATTTACAAGAAGTGAGTCCAAGAATGAAGCAAACATTGTAAAAAACTAAAAATAATATGATAGAGTGACCACTCCGTAAATGGGGATTTGTGAGTCTCACTAAGGATTAAGAAAGACATCTACCACATTCAAATATCAGACTGGGGACTGTTAATCACCCCATTAAAGGAATATTTCATGGCTTCGTTTCAACAAAATTCATATCAAAATGACTAGATCAATCAATCAAACTAATCCTTAAACCAATAACTGTACATGAATTTTAGGGCTAAATAAGCACCATGTATGTTAGAGGGTCAATCAATTGTATATGTGAAAGTCGAATGTCCTACTATTTTCAGACTATAATTGAAAACAAGCAAAATATAAGTGAGGATTAAAAGAGATAAATAAAAAAATACAGTCAGATTGGAAGTCTTAATATCATCTCCCGATGGCGATGGTAAGTGATGATATTTGTCATTTAACACCCCATTAGGCCAATATCTGTCTACTTTGGCATTGATTTAATTTCCACTTTTATTTTATTCTATTTAACTAGAGTAGGATAAATAATGTAGCTTACAAAATATAAGAGATCCTTTTATTTGGTAAGTAGTATTTGTGTTTGAGAGAAACTCTATATGGCTTAGGTTAGTTGAGGAAATAAATAGGCAGCCTCTAATATTGGGTATCTACTATTTTTGTTCGAGTTTGTTACAGAAATAAAATTGGTTCTTTTAGTATTTGAGTGATCTAAAACAACTTGAGATAGATCACTCAGTAATGATTCTCTCTTATCGGTGTTTATCGATCTTTCTCCTTCCGCAGAGATGTTTGGATTACTATGTTTGGGTTATGCTTAAATAGCCTACCGAAATTTTGTCTAACAACAAAAGTAGAGGTCAATATCTTATAAGCTTACATATAGGCTTAAATATGTCGCCTTTTAATAAAAGTAGAATAGATAAAGCTAGTCCTAGTCTCGATATCAAATAACCAACAATTTTTTCGCTTATATATTAGTCTCATTGTCTACAGATAGATTGCGGCGAGATATCAAAGGTTAACAAGCTTACAACCTTCTTATAGCAATTTGGGGAGTTTCACAAAAGGTCAGCATGCCGCACATGCCTAAAAAAGGTGTGCATAAAAATTTTATACTAATGTATAGCTGGTAGGACTACTTACCCGAAATATAAACTTTTAGGACTTTTTAATATTATAAGTTCAATGGTGGAAAGAACTATCTTCCTAAAAGGTAAAGTGTTATGTGATGTAGTGATCAAAGATGCTGTAAAGAGAAACAAATGAGGAAATAAAATTGGAAACTAACTGAATAAAGGTATAACCGCGCGATAACATGTTTTGTTTAATATACCTGCTTAATAGCATATCCAACAGGCCTCAGGAACTTCGTGGTACTGTCTTCAGTTAAGTTTAGCGCATCTCTAGCCTCTGAAGGAAAATAATCCTTTGCATACCCATAATAATAAACAATAAAGCTTGTACCACTTGCTAAATAATCTTCCACTTTGACAATAGCCCATCTTAAAGCATCAATACTAACAGTGCCAATGTTTCTCGTAGCTTCATTCAAGTCACTTGAGAAGTCTGTCAATCCCTTATTAGCTACTTCTCTTGTGCGGTCAACGGTTGACAACATGTTACTGAGATGCTTTTAGAAGTGAATGTTAGCGATGAAAAAACTGAATCAAAGATGTTTGTCACAATATGGTCTCCCTTATCAAGCGAAGCATCTACAAAATTAGTAACCTTTGAAAAGACTTCTTCAATATTTATTTTCAGATTAGCTACAGCATCATTAGACACATTCAAAGAATCTGAAACTGAAGCAGAATTCTGTTAAGCAACATCAGTTATAACATCCACAGTAATGACTATAAGTTCGATTCCGGCCTTAACCATCTCTTGAGCAAACAAAATCTACCATCTCCGAATTACCTTGTTTGTTATAAACTAAAGCAATAATTGTATAAGCATACAAGTTTGGCAACACACCCACTTTGATCATATGTTCCTCAACGAAGAGTTTACCATTCTCAAGAGCAATAAGCAATGCTCCGTAAGACAGAACACTGGGTTTCTCACCTTGTACCACCATTCTTTAAAATACCTACACAGCAGCAGAAATTTCTAATGCTTTTGAACAAGCAACGAGAACAGCATTCCACTCTCGACTTACTGGTTGCAAACTCGACAAAATCTTCAACCCAATCTTCATCTTGTGCATCTTTCCATCTCTTCCCATTCTAATTTTTTCCTCTTAACTAAAGAAAGAACTTAAAAGTTCATTCCCATCTTCCATTCTTCGAAATAGAACAAAGTTGTTGAGTAGGAAACAGGAGATGGAGATAAACCCCTCTCCAGTATCTCTTCAATAACACTAAAATTACAACTAAACTACTTGTACTGATTGCTCTACTTCAAAACCAAAATTAAAATCATTCTCAGCTATTAAGATACCCTCTCCTATAATTACTAGGAGTTAATGAAGTTATGTGTATAAGAGGGAGAGAAAGAGAGAGAATACCATTTATGCGAAGCAGATCTGAGAAGCAAATTGGGAATCAACATATCCTAGGAGAAACTCAAATCGATCTAGACACTTAATCAGATCTACGAAGAAAAATCGGCATTTCATCTAAGGTTAATTTTTAGATTAGAGCAAATCAGAGAAAAATTTGATAGCGGAACCCATTGATTGAGATTATATAAAGATGAAACGAGGTGTAAGGTTCAATTTCAGTTTGTCTCCGCTGAAAATAGCCCACAAGCAAGAAAGCCAAACATAAAGATATTTTAAACCAAAAATTACCAGCAGAGGAGATGTATCGTATCTCCCTAAAAAAGCCATAATATCTCCCCGTGGCAAGCTGAAAATGAGGCTGTGGCAAATTTATGATTTTGGTGTACTATAAGTGAGATGTATAGAGAGATAAAGAGTAGGCTAATTAAGATAAAATTGAGATTATAAATTTTTGGAGAAACCTTAATTGATCAGATTGTGGCAGAATTGTTCGAGATTGATCGATTTGTGCGGGGTTAGGGTTTTTGGGTGTTTGATTTGAGAGGGAATTATAAAATTTCTCGTGAGAGACAAATTCGTAGAGAGATACATGGATTGGGAATTATATTTCAACTTTACCTCAGAGATTTAAAGAATCCCAACTTGATTGGATCCTAATTTTGGATTTGTGCGGGTATATTCGTTCTCTTTTCTTTTAATTTGGGCGAACAATTAATAGAGTTTATTTAAAACTACTAAACTCGTTTGATTTCCAAAATTTCATAGTATTCTTGATGGGCGCCTTTCTTTTTGGACGCTTTACGTCTTGGACTGACGTGTTCCCTCTCTCCACGGCCTTTCGCTAAAAGAAAGATGTTGCTTCTCTCATCTGGACCCTCGAAGTCTCGGCCTTCTTAATACTGTATTAAGCCAATCTCCTTTTAAAGTCCTAGCATGTTTAGCATTAACACGTTTAGGGACTGGAGGTCTAATTGTAGCCCTCCACTAGGCTATTTGATTGAGGAAGCCATACTTTAAGTAGTTAGAGGCTCAAAATGTTAGGGTTTTTGTACCAAGGATTCTTCTTACGAAGACAAGACTGGCCTACCTTTTTTAAATAGCTCCAAGAATAGTGTACATGAATAGCCTGTCAGCGCCTGCTTTAATTTAACTACGGTGTCTTTTGTCTATTTCTTGTTGGGGCCTCAAAAAGCTATTAAAGGCGTGGTACTGGTAATGGGGAGTGAGCGCTCAAAACTCTATTCTAAAGATAAATGAACCACAGCCAGTCTACGGCGTTCTTTCTAGAAAGAAAGTGGACGATTCCCCCTTACTAGCACAAGAGTTTGTTTTTGGGGAGAATGATTAAAGTTGTATATTGCTAATCAGATAAAACGACTTGATCAAGCGTCTAAATTAGAATAGTTTTACAACTCCTTAAATAGCTGTATATTTTAAGACATAAATAAGAAGGAAAAAATTAAAACGACGGGGGTTCCAAAATTGCGACTTCTAATGGAAGTCGTATTTTTCACTCAAAGTTTGATACATGCGCCAAGTAGCAAATTAATATCCAAAAGTGTTGGTATTTACACATTTTTACGTAGTGAGGGTTAGAGCTTTAGTTTAGGGTTTTTTTATACTTGTGAGAATTAGGACTTTGAATCACGCGTGGCAAGGTTTAGGGTTTAGTATTTAGAGTGGCATGAACCACGTGGATGTTTTGGTTAGATAACTTGTTGTAAACGTAATCAAAGTTGATTTTTAGAATAACTTGTCACATCGTCTGTAAAGGCAAGAATCTGTCGGCTTTAAAGCGGGGGTTATGGCATTTGTTGTGACCAAGGGTATCATCGTAATGTGTTAATTTTCATTTCTTTATAAAATAGCTTGTCATAACATTATACTACATAACATGTACACTTGCTTCTAGTTCTCAAGCATTACATACATCCCTACCAACGATACATTCCCTTATTTATTGGTGCGGTGAAAATTGTGATCTTCGTCTCTCACGCACAAGCCTCAACCATAACCGCTGGTTCTGTCAATACGCTCGCAAAATTGGTGGGTGTGGTTTATGGGCGTGGGTAGATGAGGTGAAAAGGTGCGATTATGGTATCATTTGCAGAGTCTCTAAACCGCCCGGTAGAAGATTCTATCATTGCCCATAATACCATTGTCAGTTCAAAACTTGGTTTCGAGAATCCTCTACGCCCGATGATTCTAAAAGGCCACAATCATTAATGGCGGAAGACATCACAAATTCTGGCCAATGGAACAATCAGATCCTAAATACTATTACATCTAAAACTTACACTCAATTAAGGATCTCAGAGGTCAGAACGGAGATGCTGCAAAAAATTTTGTTCAAGTTAAAATCTCTAGATCTTAACAAGTAGAGAAATATGTAGGGGTGACGTGTAATATTCCTTATCTTTATTGGCATTAATTTATGGCATTAGAATGTTAAACTCTTAAGGATCAAATGCTAAATTATATATAACAAATGACAACATTTTAATAATAGCATGCAATTTATGGATTATAAATGGCAAACACCTTAAAACAAATAACAGATAAATAATTGTTGGATGACATATATTTCATTAAATAACAAATACATTTCCAATGTTTCTTCATTTCTAATGGGTTTGGTCCGCATTAAATACTACTGTGTTTGAATTCATTCTGATATTGGGATTTGGAACTCAACATTAAATACTGTTGTAGTTTGTAGTGCTATGGTATAAATACTAATGTGGTTTATTCGGCAAATACTTCTTTATTCTTTATTTAATCTTGCACAACTATTGTGTATCTGCTCTGTGAAGAAGATGGTGACCACCAGACGCCAAGCTTACGAGGCTAGGGTTCTTGCCAAGATGCAAGAGTTACGGCTTCGATACTTTGAGACCCAGTCCCTTAAACTTCCTACTTCCATTCCAGTGCATCCTGCCTTTCATGGGATGACGTATGAGCAGGTGGAAGAGGCGGATGACGATTATTATTAAATGTTCCGCTTTCACTATATGGTGACGTCGGAGCAGGGGAAGAGAATTGGTCTGCTTCTTTTAGCAAAGGATGTTGTTACAGCGGTGGATGAAGCGACTGGTATACGTCCGATCATGTTTTGTCGTTACCCTGAGTAGGATCAGAGGAAGAAATGGTGGTAGTGGTAGGGGTTACGAAGGAGGAGATGGTGGTAGTGGTAGGGGAGACCGATCACCACCACCACCTCCGAGTACATAAACTGATGTAAATTAATGTAATATAAATTGAGATCTATAATAATATTCGAGATAATGAAAGTTTTTTTTTGTGCCCAATGAGTATTGTAATTTTAAAGTAAAGAAATCTAATCTTAGCATGCTGAAGATGAAGATGACGTCAAATCATGGATAACAAATGAGAAGTAATCTATAACATATGACAAATCAATGATTACAAATGAGAAATGATAAATTATAGTTGACAAATGACAAATCTCACATAACAAATGACAAGTAATACATAAAATGGATGACAAATCATTAATTACAAATGACAAATGGCAAATGACAAATGATATATAACAAATGACAAATCGTAATTGACAAATGACAAATAATTTATATAGCAGATGACAAATCATTGATAACAGAAGATAAATCATATATAACAAATGAATCATTGTTGTCTACTTACAACATTTGTATTGTGTTTGTATGATAGTAGACAACATTTGTACTTAAAAAAATAATTTGTCATTTGTTAATTATGATTTGTCATTTGTTAACTATCAATGGCCTATTTGGTTTATTGAACATTTGTATTGTATTTGTATGATAGTAGACAACATTTGTACTTAAAAAAATGATTTGTCATTTGTTGACTATGATTTATCATTTGTTACCAATGATTTGTCATTTGTTAACTACCAATAGTCTATTTGGTTCATTGAATATTCGTATTGTGTTTGTATGTTAGTAGACAATATTTGTGCTTAAAAAAATAATTTGTCATTTGTTGACTATGATTTATCATTTATTACCAATGATTTATTATTTGTTAACTATCAATGGTCTATTTGGTTCATTGAACATTTGTATTGTGTTTGTTTGTTAAAAGACAATATTTGTACTGAAAAAAATGATTTGTCATTTGTTACCAATAATTTGTCATTTGTTAACTATCAATGGTCTATTTATTAACTATCATTGGTCTATTTGGTTCTTTGAACATTTGTATTGTCTTTATTGCTAGTAGACAACATTTATACTTAAAAAAATGATTTGTTATTTGTTGACTATAATTTTTCATTTGTTGACAATGATATGTCATTTGTTAGCTATCAATGGTTTATTTGTTAACTATCAATGATCTATTTGTTAACTATCAATGGTCTATTTGGTTCTTTGAATATTTATATTGTGTTTGTTTGTTAGTAGACAATATTTGTACTTAAAAAAATAATTTTTTATTTGTTGACTATGATTTGTCATTTGTTAATTATGATATGTCATATGTTAACTATCAATGGTCTATTTGGTGTTTTGAACATGTGTATTGTGTTTGTATGTTAGTAGACAACATTTGTACTTAAAAAAATAATTTGTCATTTGTTGACTATGATTTATCATTTGTTACCAATAATTTGTCATTTGTTTAACTATCAATGGTCTATTTGTTAACTATCAATGGTCTATTTGGTTCTTTGAACATTTGTATTGTGTTTGTATGTTAGTAGACAATATTTGTACTTAAAAAACAATTTGTCATTTGTTGACTATAATTTATCATTTGTTACCAATAATTTGTCATTTGTTTAACTATCAATGGTCTATTTGTTAACTATCAATGGTCTATTTGGTTCTTTGAACATTTGTATTGTGTTTGTATGTTAGTAGACAATATTTGTACTTAAAAAACAATTTGTCATTTGTTGACTATGATTTGTCATTTGTTACCAATAATTTGTTATTTGTTAACTATCAATGGTCTATTTGTTAACTATCATTGGTCTATTTGGTTCTTTGAACATTTGTATTGTGTTTGTATGTTAGTAGACAACATTTGTACTTAAAAAAATGATTTGCCATTTGTTGACTATGATTTGTCATTTGTTGACTATGATTTATCATTTATTACCAATGATTTATCATTTGTTAACTAATAATGGTCTATTTGGTTCTTTGAACATTTGTTTTGTGTTTGTATGTTAGTAGACAACATTTGTACTTAAAAAAATAATTTGTTATTTGTTGACTATGATTTGTCATTTGTTACCAATGATTTATCATTTGTTAACTAATAATAGTCTATTTGGTTCTTTGAACATTTGTATTATGTTTGTATGTTAGTAGATAGCATAGTCAACAAATAAACCAAATAGACTATTGATAGTTAACAAATGATAAATTATTGATAACAAATGATAAATCATAGTCAACAAATGACAAATCGTTTTTTAAAGAACAAATGTTGTATACTATCATATAAACACAATAAAAATGTTCAATGAACCAAATAAACCATTGTTAGTTAACAAATAACAAATAATTGTTAACAAATGACAAATCATAGCTAACAAATGACAAATCATTTTTTTCAATACAAATGTTGTCTACTATCATACAAACACAATACAAATGTTCAAAGAACCAAATAGACCATTGATAGTTAACAAATAGCAAATCATTGATAACAAATAGCAAAATCATAGTTAACAAATGACAAATCGTTTTTTTTAAGTAAAAATATTGTCTACTATCATACAAACACAGTACAAATGTTCAAAGAACCAAATAAACCATTGATAGTTAACAAATGACAAATCATAGGTAACAAATGATAAATCATAGCCAACAAATGACAAATCATTTTTTTAAGTACAAATGTTGTCTACTATTATACAAACACAATACAAATATTCAAAGAATCAAATATACCATTAATAGTTAACAAATGATAAATCATATTTAACAAATGCCAAATCATAACTAATAACGATGGTTTGGTCAAAGCATCTTCTATAACACACTCTGGCTTTCTAACCCCTTATAACTCTTTCTTCTAAACCTTTTAAACGTACGCAAGTTTGGCTTTTCCTTATTTTCTTGCTGGACCTCGCTCTCGACTTTTTATGCTCCTGGCCTGCTCTTGAAAGAGCTGAAGGATCCTCACTGTTTCTCTTTTACTCTTTTTCTAGTGCCAAAAACCTGGTAGGATTTCTAGTACCACCATTTGGAAATGCTCTTTGTGAATTCCCTTCGCTGCTTTGACCTTCGGCTGGATATTGAACCTAATAAAAAACACAAGCCGCTGACAAGGTAGAAAGTGCATGACCCAGGAACGGGAAAGACTACCTGCAAGCCGCTGACAAAGCAGCTAATAAATGAAAAATCCAGTATAACAAATAAATAATCGTGTTTCTAAGAACATATGTTGTCTACTTACAAACAATCACAATTTATTTGAACCAAATCGACCATTTACTTACATCAAATGTTTTATATCTACAAAACAGATAATATATAACGAATGATATATCATAGATAACAAATGACAAATCTCTGATAACAAATGTCAAATAATATACAACGAATGATATATCATAGATAACAAATGACAAATCTCTGATAACAAATGTCAAATAATATACAACGAATGATACATCATAGATAACAAATGACAAATTTCTGATAACAAATGCCAAATCATATATAAACAATGATATATCTCCGATAACAAATGCCAAATCATACATAAGAAATGAAAAATTAATAATAATCCAACTATACAGACTAGCCATTCTAACAAATATGTAGTATACAAATGACAAAGAAGATATAACAAATGAGAGATTACATAAATGAAATATATTACTTATTTATAACTTTACAAAATTATATAAATTATACATTGCAGCAAAATGGATGTCAAAATTTCTAAATCACCTCCGGCTCAACTCTCAGTCTCAATATGTCATAAGCAATTGTGTAACGGCATTCATTACCGTCTATCAGATCTGGAAATTTTATTCCCCTTAGGAGATTGTCCATAAAGACAAGCATATAGAACCGCAGCCATGACCATTTGGTTATATTGGACATTTCCCAAACGAGTTATCCATTTGGAGTTTAGACCATAATCTTTTAACTCTGAACTAGTAGGTGGACTACTACGATCGGCAAAATCTCTCTATATCAATATTTTTGAGAGGATCGTTGATATCTGATCTTCAATAAGTTGGTGTCCAGGAGATAACTTCTTCTTCTTCCGTACATTTGTAATTTTCGCATCCACCATTGAATCGTAGATACATATTTTTCTTGCCTTAAAGGACACAACACAAAGGACCCAGTGGTTGTCATTGATATTCCAGGGAATGAGTATTAATTTCGAATTGACCACTTTCAAATCTCCTCGATGGAAGCAATTAAAAATTATACGATCCCATTGCATAGATGTAATTTGTTCCTATATTGATTTCTTCTTCAATTCCATACCTTCTGGAGAGGACATATTACGAGTCTAGACATTGAAATCTCTGCCAATATATTAACAGGCAAAGACATCGGCTAGCACAATCCTTTTTTTATATAGGCGGGCACGATGTTGTATGTCAAAATATTAAATCAGGGCTTAATGTACACATCAATGACCTGAACATAAAAATAAAATGACAAATTAGATAACAAAAATGATAAATTTCAATATTACAAATGACAACAATGGCAAAACTAATGATAAAGTGCAAACGAATAAATGATAGATAATTTGAAAACAAATGATAGAGACTCTTGTACAAATGATAGAGAAAAAGAAATAAATGATATAAATACCTCATTGTCCAACCATTGCTTTGGATATAAGGTGTAGAGAGTGTTAAGGCAAACAGTTTCTTCACCTACCATTGTCCAACCATTGCTTCAGGAGATAATTCATCTTTCTTCAGTGACCAGACTTGGTCCACCTGGTTTTTCTCATCCTAGGAGATGGGTCTTTGAATAAAAGATTCTAATAACACTCCCGGAAGAAGCTCGTCAAGGTGAGCATGCAATTGGTTCATTCGACAAGCCATTATGAAGGCTCTTTCATTAATTTTATCCTCAGTTAGTGCATGCCTCTTCTTTAAGGTGGCATCCACTTCTGACTCCATTAAAACAAGTTAGAACAGATATGTCGAAATAAGAAAATGAAATATAAATGTGCTTATTACATGAGATTGAGTAATAAACCAGTTGTTTGGTTAAAAAGTACTTTATACATTGGTATGATCAACAACCATTTCTTTTATTACTTGTTCATGGTGTAGTTTATTCTGTGAATTTCCATCATCATCATCCTTGCCTTTAACCACCTCCTCTTTATTTTGTTCCACCTCCTCTCTACTCTCTTTACTCTGTAAATAAATATACTACAAATGATAAAAGTGATATAAGATATGGGAAAATAACTATAAGAAAATAAGAAGTCAGCAGCAAAGAAATGATAATTTACTTGACTAGCTTCACCAATATCTTCCTCCTGGTAGGAGATTACTGCATCAGTTTGTGCAACCTCTATAGTATGTTCCTCAACAGATACAGTAGTTGTTTGGTCTGCACTAGCCTGTAAATAAACATACTACAAATGATAAAAGTGATACAAGATATGGGAAAATAAAAGAAGAAAATAAGAAGTTACCAGCAAAGAACAAATAAGTTACCTGACTAGCTTCATCTTCAGTTTTTTCAACCTCTAGAGTTTGTTCCTCGACAAATACAACAGTTGTTAGGTCAGCACTAGCCTGTAAATAAATAGACTACAAATGATAAGAGTGATACAAGATATGGTAAAACAAAAGAAGAAAATGAGAAGTCAATAACAAATAAATGATGAGTTACCTGATAAGCTTCACCAATAACTTCCTCTTGGTTGAAGAATACTATATCAATTTTTGCTACCTCTGCAACCACCATAGTCTGTACAACAAAGGTTAAAGAATAAACAACTTTAAAAAAATAGTATGGATAGCTCAATACAAACAATTATTAGTAACTTGAGGTTATGAATCCTCTTCTTCAGCAAATACCTCATTGCATGTTGTACATTTTTTTTCCATTATAATACACCACTACAGTTGGTGGTTCTGAATCCTCTTCTTTAGTAACTTGAGGTTGTTCTTCTTCAGATTTAATATTCTCCTCGACATCTTTCTTATCATCATTATCTTTTTCGTCACCCTTCTTCCACTTTACATACAACAAATAAAATGAACAAAGACATCAGAAGATATGAAAGTTCTAGAAAAGAAAATGACAAAGACAACCTCACAAATGCCAAAAACATTCTGAACAAATGACAGACTTATGAAGAAATGGCAAATTGCATAAAGTAAATGCCAATATTTTGAAAAACAAATGTCAAATAATATCATATAAATGATAAGAAGTAGTAAACGGATGATACATTTAGAAGACCACCACCATATTCAAAGGATATCGCTTCCAAATTTACTTCAACATCATCATCTACCATTAAATCTTTTACCACCTCCAATCCCTCTCCAGGCGCAACTTGTTGAAGCAAATTTTTTGCAGTTGATTGAATATTCTCAAGTTCTATGAATTATGCCCGTCTCTTCCTTGGCACTCTATTAGCCAAGCCCTTCTTGGGGATCTTGGGGATTAAGGTTTTCAATTGGATCAGTGGAACATGATCAAATTGTTCATTAGTGAAAGCCTCTTTCTTCGTGCCTTCAACCTTTTTCTTCAAGGGCACATCAGCTTCTTCAGCCTTTTTGTTCTTCTTGTTGGCATTCGACTTCTTCTGCCATTCTCCCTTACCTTTTTTCTTCTCTTTAATCTTTTGATTTTTTTGTTGCCAGGTTCTCGGCTCTGCCATCTTTCTTTTCCCATCTTCTTTCTCATTACCTCATTCCCGCTTGCGTTTTGCTCAAGAGTAGAGAACCGGTACTGCCCAAAGAGTGGAGTATCTCCAAGTGATAGAGTACTGTCTCCCATAGTAGACATTAAAATTCGTTCTAATATTTTATCATGGTTATGCAACATTTTGCCATGCTCTTCCAACTGGGAGCATACCTTAACCACTACAGCTCCGATCTCAGTGGCAGAAGAATTGCTACCTATTGTAGGTGCACCGACTGTAGGTGTAACAACTGTAGGTGCACTGACTGCAGGCATACCAATTGCAGGTGCAACGCCGATTGCAGGTGCTTTGATTTAATTTCTCTGAAATATTCAAAATGATGACGATGGCAAAGGGCACTTAGAAATGATAGAAAATACTGTAATAATGATAATATGCATACAACAAATGACAAAAAAAGACTTCATAATGATAGAAAAATTAAACAAATGGCAAGAAGAGATTAAGAAATGCCAAATCTAAACAAATAAAATTATACGAAACATAAATTAAATGACAAGGAAGCAATAAAATAAATCAATCATACAAAGAATGGAATATTACCATGGCCTCTTGCACAAGACTTTGCTACATGGCAGTCTTAGACGGCTTCATAGCTATTACCAGCAATTTGGGGTTAGCAAAAAACTTTCTAAATGTCACAATTTGGCGACGCTTAAAGAATGTCATCCTCCATCCTTGTAGCTTAGAGAACAAATGTATGGATTCCTCAATTCTTGGAAACTTTAGGCTAGGAATAGAAAGAAAAGTCCATATCATCAACACCCCGGTACATCTGTGCAGTGATAAAGCTTTATCGGATTTTTTACCAGCGGCCGATCGATAATAGGCAAACTCTACTATTTGACTCCACAAGAAATTATAGACTTGCTCACCCCAAGGGAATCTGTTAAACTGATCTAGATCATTTACCAAATCAACATACTTCACCCAAACATTTTTCCCCTTGTTCGGGAGGAGAAATGATAGTATAATTTTTAACAAATTTAATCAAAGAATATCTTCTGCAAAATGAAATAATACAATGTAATGATAAGAACCTTAAAATATAATGAGCCAAAAATGGCAAATACAATACAAATATTGGAGGGGTGAGAAATACAATGAAGAACGATGATAAAGATGACAAAACAAATGACAAACTAGAGCCTTACCCTGATGTCTTTCCAATTTTTCCTATTTTAAAGTATCATCAATTTCGTTCAACCCATATGTATTTTTCTTCTTGGGGAATCGCCTCATTCTAAAATTCGTCATATGCTCAGGATTAGCAAATAAGAACTCATTTGCAATAGGAGAGACACGTAGCCCCAAAATCAGGCAAACATAAATGGGTTACATCTGAATTATCGTCTTCCCAAATTAAAACTTCATATCACCGAAATGACGATCGAATATTTTCACAACCAACGTCGACATCGTCCCTATTAGATCAATCAGCAGTAAGGATGCAAAGCAGGTGGCACGAAGAGCACCCTTCTCCTCTTCAGGCAGAGCTGTAAATATTTTGTGAAGTCCCAAACCTGTACACCGAGAGGTATAATTTTTAGCATTGGAGGTGCCCTTCTTGACTCCATCCTCCTGTGCTTGACTCTCCTCGTCAACTTGTTCATTCACTTCTTTATCAGACTTCATTGTGGAAGAAGAAGAAAAAATAGACTTTGATTAAATACCTGGTAGGCAGTAGTCACACAAATGATTTTCCACTAATATAGCACTGAAATCACACACACACACACACGATGGGTAGAATTACGACGATTTTGAAAAAATGATTTGTGCGATCGGGACGGTTTTTAAGGTTGTCAATCACACACGATTTGTAGAATCTGGATGGTTTTTGCAGTTTTTGCGGTTTTGCAGTGGTCGTGTAAGAAGAAAGTGCTTGAGGAATGGCGATGGTTTTTGGCGCCAAAAGGCAGACGAACTCGTGTGAATCGCACGTGTTACCTAAGCTTAAAGAACCGTAAACAAATGCCAAATAATATAACTGATGGTGACAGAGTCTGCATGAGCCAATATAACTGATATTTAAACGCATGACAAATTGGTTTCAACAAATGACAACAAATGCATATAATGGTGGCAGGGTCTGCCCTACACGTCTTGAAATAGTAATGAGACGTGTAGATCGAGGAACGATTAAAATTGGACACGTGGCGTGATAATAATATTTTTAAATGGTTTAAAAAAAATTGTTATTAATTATGAAGTGACATTCAAACTAGTGGAGCCCACGGCCTTACCTGTTACCTTACTTGTAGAGCCCACGACCTAGAAACCTACTTTAATATTCAAGCAGTTGATATTTTCGGAACAAATGGCAAAGTTGTATAAAACAAATGACAAAGAAGACTGAACAAATAGGAAAATTATATAACACAAATAACAATAAGCTGTTACCAAATGACATAGATGTCTGAAAGAATGCCAGAGTTGAACTAAATAAATGAGATATTTTGGTTTACAGCAACCACGCAAACGATTTGCCATCGTTTGTTCCACGAGTTGAGTAAAGTAGAGTACCATCTACAGGAGTTTCAAGTACCATCATTTCCTTCATGCACAAGGAATAGAGTACCAGTCTTTAATCAAATACTTGGTAGGCAGCAGTCACACAGACGATTTGTGACAAATAATCGGGACGATTTTTGCGGTTGAGTAAAAAGAAGAAACTATTCGATGAATCAGGATCGTTTTTGGCACCAAAAACCAGACGAACTCTTGTGAAACGCAAGTGATACCTAACCATAAACGATGAGAAATAGTAACAGAATTGGTAAAAGAGTCTATCTTCTTATAAATAATAAATATGTTCAAAGGTAGGACAAAATGTACTAAAACAAATGACAAGTAGTTCATGAGATGATGACAATGTCAGCCTTCCTCGTACACGTGGCTTGATATAATAATTTTAAATGAGTTACATAATTTTTTATAATTTTTTATTACGCCGGATGTGACATTTGTACTTGTAGAGCCCAAAAATATGTGGTTGTCTGTTGTAATATTGTAACTTTAGTAGGGGCAAATATGGTTTTTCCTCTTGCTATTATCGATTTAGGAATTTATTGTTCCCTAGGTCTGATTTTATAAAGATGGCAAAAACTAGTATTTATTATCATAATTTCCGTTTTCCATTGACATTTAAGATTAATGACGAGAGTGCCCCTGAATCCTTAACGGGATTTGCTGAGTAAGAAACGCAGGATAATAAGTGGCAGTGATTTAAGAGAATGGTGATCAGCCCCAACCTTGAGCATTTTATCCAAATTTCGTTTCGCTGCATTTTTCGGACATGACACCGCCTGTGCGACGGACGCAGAGGCTGGACCAGCTCTTATATATATTGTGTTTGCATGTGGAGTTCCGACCGCATATATTGCGGCTCTCATATATTTCCCTTAATGGATTATTTTTGGAAAAAAAAACATGAAAACTGAAGGATATTTCGCCTGTTATATTAAAAAAAATAAACTTTTAACTTTGCTTTCAATGAGAGTTGAACTCATGACCTCCCGCTTACTAAACGGGTGCTCTAACCAACTGAGCTATGAAAGCTTCTTTGTCACTTGTCATATTAGTATTTATCAAACTTGTTGTTATTTATGAATATTACACAAAAAATCTATAAATATGCATGAATGCAGTGACTCATTTTCAAAGCTCTTAAAAAACAGATGACAAAAGTTATATATTGGAAAACCACAAATTCATAAACATAAACTGTTATAATATCATACATAAGATGAACATTTATACATTGATATAAAAAGTAAACTGTTTTCAAAACAGTGACCCACCTCGCTTCTCTTGCTGTTCGCACTTGAGATCTCTATCCATCTTCTGTGTTAACTCTGGAGGGTCAGATTGAGTTTCATTCATGTCGAAGCCTCGGATTTTATTTAAACTCTTCTCTCCGACTAGGGCCTTTGAAGTGACAGCTCCCAAGGCTAGCAGGGGCATCTTGTAGCCTCTACTCCCGCTTAACAACAACGACTCCTTAAGTTTGGCTTTATACTCCATGTCTAAAATTTCTTGGGGTTTATTAGGTTTATGAACTTGATCAAATTGTTTGCCTTTTTCGAAGGAAAAAACTTCCGATGGCTCAACCTTGGGGGTAGTTGAAGAACGACCAGAGGCAATTGTAGTTGTGGGGAACGCTTTCTCTGGAGGGACAGCAGGGGTGTAGTTTGATGGGAGCAGATCATCCCAATTCTCCAACAACTCTTTGTACACTTTACGTAACGTGACCTCAGTGAGACCTGTAACTTTGCAAATCTCAGCCTGTGTCTTTCTTTTGTCCTCGAGTTGACAAGCTAGATAGATAGCCGCTGCAGAGATGCTAATGGGGTTTCTACGAGTGCAGAAGCATTTATTGATCACGACCTCTCCAATGTGAGTTGCCAATTCCTAAAAGGATAATAAAAAGTTAAAGAACACCATAGACAAATCAAAATTGGAAAGAAAAAAAAAACACACACACACACACACACACAAACAATTTCCATGAAATACATGCTAATAAGAATTAATGTAGTAGTAATAGTTTTTCGAGGATACCTGGGCGGATTTGTTTAGCTGAAGGAGAGTGCAAAACCTTGGCATATGAACAGCTATGGAGTTGCTGTTAATGGGCTGACTCAATTGTAATGCCTCTCCAAGTATCTTGATGTACTTACCAATCTCCTTCTGTGGAAGATTGGCAGCAACTGAGATCTCCTGTCAAATTAGAAAATACTGGATGTCTTATTTTCAGTAAAATAACAGCAGAAATAAAAACTAAAGAGAGGAGAAACTAAGACAAATACTTGCAGACCATCTCTACTATATGTGCATGAAAAAAAGCTATTCGGGTTTAATCTGGTATATAATAGAATGTCTTTAGCTGCCAAGTTGTTTTCTGAAACTAACAATGGATATGTACATGTAAGTTAGTTAACGTATTAATACTTTTCTCAAGCAAGAAACCAGGAAAGGGTTCCATTGTACAATGGATATGTACAATGGGCAATGGATATACACAAAGGATTTCTTCAAGAACAATGGATATGTACACGTAGATAAATGTACTACGCTTATATGTACGTGTAAGCAGTAAATATTTGTCAGTTACATGTACACCATCCACCATTGACGAAAAATTATGTCACGTTAGTTTGATAAAAAGGGGTTGTTACCAAGGAATTGCCGGTATCTTTTCAACACCACTTTTTTTAACAATGCTCGCATAAACAAGTTTTAATTATTTCTAACACCACAAGTATGCTGGCATGCTCAATTCACTTTATGATACCCAATAAAACGGCAACAAAAAAATATATATTTAACTCTCGAATGTCATTGAATTTCATGTATGAATTAGCCTTTGCACCTTATGACTACTGAAAGAATGTTGGAATACAGGCAATTTTGAATACCAATTGACAGGATGGTGGGTGACTTTTTCCTGTTAAATCCCATAGGTGGTAATACAATAAGGACCCTTTAAAGTACACCATAAGAGCCATGTTAAATTCAAATACAATATTGTTGGTTAATTAGGACCTACTCACTATATATTAATTTACCCGTCTTTCGCTTAAAAAGGGAAAATATTTCGGGATGTTTAGCAATTCAACTTGTCTACTTGGAAAATACATGCATCCAACATTTTGAAACTGTATTCACACTCAAAAGGTCACTATAGATTGTTAAATATTTCGCTGATTATCCCCTTACCCCTGTAAGGATGCACAACAAATCTAAATAATCAGTGTCTCAGTGGTATATATTCCTACTGACATGCCCAATATGAGGGATTCGTTAATGGATTAACATTTCAATCAAAGAAATTACTTTAATCTTTCCCCCTCTCAAATGGGCTCGAAATTTTTATTAGTAAGTTTCATCAAGCCAATAATAACACGATAGATATTAAGCTTAGCCACTTAGAATGGCAAAACACCACAATCTTGTAGAAAGATCCCTGAAGATCCATTTTATTGGCTTCAGGACACTTATAGAAGGTTTAGCATACCAATCTTCAAATATTGGCTTCATTTGAGGTGAGTTATAAACTTTGAAAAGTTACATTTAACAGCTATCTCATACCTAATAATCTGAATAAAGTATCTTCTGATTTGCTTTCATTCTCAAAATGTCTTCTATTCCTCTTCATCCATTTATGACAGACAGGAGGTAATGCAATTTTGATCATCTTTAAGCTTGAAGGATTAACATGCATAGAGATGAGCCAGTTTAACTGAAGTGACCATTTTATGGGATGATCTGTGTATATTAAGAGATTTTAGTTTGTCTTCCCAAATTTTCTTTGAACAAGCACAAGAGAAGAAATACATTCAATGTTTTCTTCCTCAGCCCCAGAAAGTTGGCAGTATGCTCTGTCAATCCTTCCAATCCTAACCAGAAAGTCTCTAATCTTGAGCCTGTTTTTCAAAACTAACAGAAGGATAAAAGAATGTCTTGGCAAAGCATCTTGTCCCAAAGAATTGGAGCCCATGTTGTAGCAGGTTGTCCGAGAGCATTCCATGCCGATTTAGGTATTAAAAAAAAACCCATTGCTAGTGAGTTTCCAGATCTGAATCTTCTGGGGGCAATCCAATAACCATCTGCATCTATCAGTTCTTCAACAGTGGAGCTTTGTGAGGAACCAGAAAGAAGGCATATATTGTAGTCAAAATTAAGATTTAAAACACCAATTAAGGAGTGGCCTCCATGCCCATGAGCAATCATTAGGGATTCCAACTATCCATAAAGAATTTTTCTTCATGTAATTGATCTTCAACCACTGTGATCAAGTATTAGATGCTCCTGAAACTAAATTCCAAAGAGTTCTAATGAGTACAGAATCATTGAACTCTTTAATCCTATTAATCCCCAAACCTCCTCTTTTAGGTACACAATTACACATACATTCTCCATGCTACTAAAATTAGACTTCTTTTTTTCTCAGTACCACTCCACAGAAAAGATACAAGTAGTTGTGCTATCTTGTTGATAACCACTTTAGGAAAATCAAAAGAACCGTCCCAATATACTGTGTATAAGCTAAGAACACTTCAATTAACACAAGCCTACCTCCATAAGAGAGCATCTTATTCTTCCAATAAAATTCATTTTCTCAATAAGCGGCTTATATTTTTTTTCTGAAAACTTACTTGCAAGCAGGGCAAGATCTAAATACGTGACTGGAAGAGATTCCTTTTTGTTCTGGAGAATATCTGAGATAGCATCTATAACTGCTTGGGGTGTTGCTTATGAGAAGAAAACATTCGCACTGTTTATCTTTAAGCCAGAGACTTTAGATAATTTACCTATTACTTCAATAATTTGTGTTGCTAATGCTAATGCTGCTTTGAGGCATATAAATAAGTCATCTGCGAACATCAAATGTGAAAGCTGATCTTTTTTGCAACTAGATACCAGACTTACACCGTCGTTTCTTGCAGCTTTATTCATCATGTTAGAAAAGGCTTCCATGGCTATAACAAAGAGGTAAGCTAGCAAGAAAATAACATAAGCTTCCCATTCACATCCACCTTGAATTTGTAATACATGTTTTGATCCATTTTACAAACATTTCAGGAAACACCATATTTTGTATAGCTTGTATAATTTAAGACCATCCCAGTGAATCAAAGGCTTTATGCAGATCAATCTTAAGAAGCATTTTGGAAATTCCATATTTTCTGTCAACGCCCTTTGCAAGCTCATGAGCAAGTAGAATATTGTCTTGGATCCATCTGCCCCTTATGAATGTTGATTGGCTTGCATCGATAATAAAACCAATTACTGACCTCATTTTGATAGCAAGCTGTTTAGTCATCAAATTTTGCAGCGCATTATATTGAGAAAAGGGTCTAAATTCTGCAAAGGTGGAGGGGGTATTCACTTTTGGTATCATATTTATAACAATGACGTTTAACTCCAGAATATTGAGGTTCTGAAGAAACTTTTTAATGCTCTAATAACATCTTTCCCTACTATACATCCCAGAACTTCTTGTAAAAGAAGACATTGTAGCCATCTATCCCAGGTGCAACATCGTCTCTTTCATTGAAGATTATCTCCTTAATTTTCTCATCTGCAAATTTTTTAATCAGCTCATGTTGTTTTTCAGTGAGAGTTTTAAAACAGTTTCAGGGAAGGGGATCTCATCTTCTTCTTCTTTCAATAATTTTTCATAGAACTTGACTGCCTCTCTTTGAATTTCAACATCATCGGTAATTGCCTGTCCATTAGAATCATTGATAGGGATTATAAGATTTTTACCTTTCCTTCATCATTGAGTGAAAGTAATAAGTATTAGAACCCCTAGTATTTGTAATTGGCAATGATGTTGATACATTTTATGAGACACTCCTCAGTGGAAAAAGTGGGATTAGCTTAAGTGGAGAGCGGTAGGGAGAGCGAGAGAAAGGTAGACAGCTACGATGCTTCGATATTTTCTGCCCGATTTGTGGGACAGATACATGATTTCTCTTCAAAAGGCCACATTGACGGGAAAAATGACCGACGTCCTGATGATTGTTGGGGGTATTGTCGAGTTGCTAGTAAAAGATCCCTTGAAGATGCCAGCCTTGGATCTGAAATTTTTGGAGACTAAGGACCAAGCGTGAACTATGTGAATGCCCGTGCAGCATCAACACTGGCAGGAGATTTAGTAGAAGTTAATGCGATCAAGAAGGTTTTCAAGGACACATCTGAGATCAAGATAAATGGAACTATGTCAATGATTGGACACGGCCTCGGGGCTGCTGGCGGTTTGGAAACAATAGCAGTCATCAAAGCAATCACTACTGGCTGATTACATCCAACTGTTAAGCAAGATAACTTGGAAGAGCAGTTGGCCATCGACACTGTTCCAAACGTGAAGAAATAACATGAAGTCCATGTTGAAATATCAAACTCATTTGATTTTGGTGGGCACAATTTGGTTGTCTCCCTTCAAACCATAGACGACATCTAAGACAGGGTTCTTCTTTCTCCACCGTTTTGAGCTTGAAATTTTAACCCACTTCGCATTTCTAGGTAAAAATAACCTCATATTAACCCACTTCGCATTATTCAAATTCAAATTCAAATTTTCAACCATACCCATTTCAGATAATGGAAAGTTCAAACTAACCCAATTAAACACCCCAAATTAGAGAATCCCACACAATGTGATGATAGTAACCACTAACATAAACTCAAATTCGCAAACAAACCCATTTCACACTATTGAATTATAAAGTCCCCCAACTAATCAAAAAACTCAAAGAATCAATTTTTAGAAATACCTGAAGGGTCCTAGGCTCTTGAGCCTCCCTTATAGCTTGAACAAGCGCAGCTGTAGCAAGTGCCTCGACACTCCGATTTCTCAAACAAGTAGCCGAAGAACAATCCCTAAACAACTGAAACGCATGATCTGATATATCATAATCCAATCTCAATATAGACGCCACATCAATAATCTGCAAATACGCCCTCAAATTATCAACCACAACAACAGGTCCAGTCGAACTCGAGGGGTTGAGGGCTCGCTCAAGCTCAGCTAGTTGGCCTGAGAAGGCGAGGGAGGAGCGGGCGAAGAGTGGGGTTGTTTCGATAGACCAGGTGGAGAATGCTGTAATGAAACCAGTGGGTGCGAAGGGGTCTTCTTCTGGGTCGAGATCTGGGGATGGGATTGAGGCGAGGTCAGAGGTGACGAGATTAAGAGGGGAGTCTTGGGCACGGAGATGGAAGAGTTGGTGAGTTTGGGTTTGGCGTTCTTCTGTGATTCTACCACATAAGCAACACTCTGTTACTGAACGAGATGATGTTGTTGTTGTGCAGCGACCTTGTGTGCTTGAACAGTATTGGCACTTCATCTCTCTCTCCCTTTTAGATAAGCTTAATTCAAAGTTTTTTCAACTAACACAACTTGGTAAAGGAGGTGGTGCTAAAGAAGCAGTGACCATGCCAAAGAGCATCTCCAACAGGGTGTGAATTTAGTTGAACACAAGCACGGACAAATTGAGGTTCTTGAGGAACCCAATACCGTGTAAGGGATCTAATTTTGTTTTAGAGGGAGTCAGAAGCGAGCTTTCGTGGTAGTTATTTGTCAAATTAAGACAGTCAGATTTGCCTCAATATTTGATGCGTGAGGTGATTTTTGTATTTTTAAGGGCAAAATGTGAGTGTCATTGTTATTGTAGGAATTGGCACTGCGTTTTGAAAGCTGCGTTGTTTTACTTCATGCCGACTTACGTGAATTTTAAGACACTGTATTTTATTTTGTTTTTGAGTTTTTTTATATGACCGACGCAACTCAACCCGAACACTGCTAGAGTTGCTCCAGAAAATAGAGTTCGTGGATTTTGTTAGGTGATCGGCCAACTCGCTAAGATTATCTTAACTTATCAGGCGTGAGTGGCACTGGCATTGCACATAACTCAGCGATTTGATAAAGTTTTTGATGGTGTTGGCCATACCACCCTCCAAGTATGAGAATTGGGAGGTGTTTATATTTTTAGTTTAAAAGTGTTAAATGTTGACTGAGGTGCTAACTACGGAATAGAAGTCATTAAGCAAATTTTTGTTGCTTACTGAAAACTGCTGAATGAAAGTCATTAAAAAAAACAATAAACTACTAAATGAGCCCATTTAAGTACCCATCAACACTAAACAGTTTTAAGTGAAAGAGCAAACACCCCTAGTATGACTACTCCGCCTCCTGAGTGGGAATTTTTACCCTTTGAGCGCCGATGTGAATTTTTTTATCATCGGTTTGGAGCCTTGTTAGAGAGGTTTTTAGAGGGTCGTTCTATCCTCACTACTCTGTTTTACCAAACCCACTACGCTGTGTTGTCGTCCTTAGCCTTAGCGTCCACCACCACGTGGTCCCCACATAACCAAAGTGAAACTGAAAAATCGCGAAGAGACCCTCGATTTTCAAATTACTCACCCCACTACCTACTAAATAGGCCCAAACCCAGAAGAAAGACAAAAACAAAAAAACACCAATAACCCAAACAAAAACCCAACCGTTCGGTCTTTTTCCCCGTAGAAGCCCCTTATTTGCTCCCAAAATTCTCTAGCACTAGACTCAAATCTTCACTTCGTTCTCCAATTAAGTGATGCCGAGGTTAGTAATTATGTTTTTCTCCTATCTTCTCCGGTAATTTGAAGAATGTAAAATTGCGAATAACATTGGTTTGTTTTTACAATTTGATAAAACCTCTTATCTCCACCCCATTAATGATTGATTTCTCCATTATTGAATGTTAAAGACGTACAGTCCAGTTCATTTTTAGTTTTACACTAATGCTAAGTCTAGTTAGTTAGGTTAGGGTAGGTTCGTAGGGGAGAAGATAATATTTTTGAAATAATGTCAGGTCTCATAGCGTCCTCTTAATATTTGGAACAAATTCATAAAAACTTTAGTATGTACGTGAAAATGCTACTCTAAAAGTATTTATAGCAAAGGCTGCCAGTCTATAGTACCTGTAAGTAGAACTCTAGAACAATGGCGACTGTTAAATGGTTAGGATGAATGATTCCATGCGTTCATTACATCTGTTAACGTTATGTTATGTAGCGTTATAGAGTCAAACCAGGCTTTAATGAGACAATTATATTATTTTTATATGTTTGTAAATTAATATTAATGTAAAGCTATTTTTGTTATTGATACATGTACCTCGTAGAATGAAAGTAAAGAAAGCTAAACCCGTAGCCAGAGCGGAACCGAAACTGAAACTAGATCAAATTGTCATAGCATTTCCACCCAACCTCCTCGTAAAGTAAAAAGCGCAACACCTACTGCAGCACCTTGTAAATTGAAGCACAAAGTTGGTGATATTGGTAATGCACCGTTACCACTAGATATAAAGCGACAGAAAACGATGACCAAAAAGAAGGTTCATGTTGTAAAGAGACCGTCCCGTGCGGATAAGAAGAATGCTTTGAAAAACATTATTATAAAAGGTACCACTAGAGGACCCAAGAACACCACGATACTCACTTTATTCCCCTCCCAACGCGCCTACTATTTGTGGCATTACCTTTCAACGAACCCGATACGGCTTTTAATTTGTATGAAGTTATCTCAAGAAGTTATTTCTTGAATTATTATCTCATGCATTTCGTTTGTAATTGTTCATCCAGTTTCTGGAAGAGTCCCTCATTAGTAGGTACTACGGGGAAAAGCTGCATGAATGGGACCTTGAGCTCGGGTTTCGGAAGTTCAAAGACTTATTGCAGAAGATGGGGTTTGAGCCAATAAGCTTGGTCGCCTATGAAAAACTTTATAAATCGGTTACCCAAACATTTATTGAACATTAGTAAATGGAAACGACGACGTTCCATTTTCTATTTGCTGAGATTGGCATTTCCCTTGACGACGTTGAGTAGATCAACGGCTTACTGATAATTGGGAACAAGATAAAAAAAGAAGTTGGCAAAATAACAATAGCCTTGGGTCATAAGCTATTAACTGAGATATTGGGATATAGTGATGTGAACGCCTTAGATAACATGACATTTGGAGAATAATAAGGAGGTCAAATAATATGTCAATCTGGAAAGCCTTAAGAGTAGGTTTTGTGGAAAGACTGGGTTGAAGGATAAAGAGTATAGCAATGAGAAATTTGTAAAGCAATCGGTCAGAGCTTATATTCTCTTCACTTTAGGTACGCATTATTTTTTTCTACTATTTGTGCTTAGTGTAATTTGTATGTATATCCCTTATCTTTTGAACTTTGAATCGGTAGGGACTGTTGATTTCCCGACAAGTCAGACACACGAATAAGTATAAAATACATTGAATTGCTTATGGAGTTTAATGATATTCAACACTATGCTTACGATGCTGCTGCACTTACTTATCTCTACCACAACAAAAATCTAGCATCAAAGGCTAATGCTAAGCAAGTTTGTGAATTTATTACTTTGCTTGAGGTAAATAATTTGAAGGATAAGGTATATATTTGTTATTTAGATGTTTCCCAAAACAATTTAAGAAATATAATTATGTTCCTTATATGCAGGCGTGGGTGTACGAGCATTTTGACTTAAAAATCAATTTCCCATCACGTAATTTACATAATAGGGAATCATGGCCACGTACACAGAGGTGGACACCTTCTAAGAGAACTGGTACCTTCCAAAAGATGCGAGAAACGTTGGACAATCTCACTTTAGACGATGTACGTGTTAATTTGTTATTATAATTTTATTGTGTATATTTTAAATTGTGTTTGGTTCCTTTATTGGTTATAAGTATATATTATTTAGGTATGTATATTTTTCAGGTGACTTGGGACCCGTACTCTGAACTTAGGGACACATATAGGAAGTTGTGCCCGATCACATTTTATACCAGTTGCTTGACTTGCTTTGAATTATGGTCCCGTACCAACCTAGCAGGTTTCCTTGTCAGACCCCTCCCCCCCCCCCCCCCCGTACCATGGATCGGGTCGATCAGTAGTTCCCTTCATGAGTTCAAGGTGGTGTACAATTTTGTAAAACACAAATTCATGAGTTAGTCTAGTCATATTTTATCTTTTGATAGACGTAGTCAGGCCCGACCATGAGGGTGTGCGACATGTGTGACGGCATAGGGCCCTAAAAAAAATACCTTAGCCCAAAAAATAAAATAAAATATATATATTAAACCCAACTCATTTTAGATTTGACAACAACACCAAACCCATTATACAAATCCCACAGACCAAATACCTAACTTCTCAAAACAAGGCCTAGTACCAAAAAAAAATCTAAACTAAAAAAAAATAAAAAATAGTAAAAAAGGCTCAATTTTTTTTTTTTGCACAGGGCCAGCCCAGGACGTAGTCTACCCATTTTGAGACCTTCGGATGCAGTCCCGAGCCATTTGGAGTGGTACCTTCAAATAACTTACCCCCCATCTCGTAAATCTGAAGCACTATACATCTGTTGTAGCGCCCCACTTTATTTTTATTTTTTTATATAACTTTGTTCTAGAGTTGTTGTAGTTTAGTAAGTTACTTGTGGAGTATGTTATCATAGCTCTTATGTTTTATCCCTTAACCCATTCAAACAACAACCACCATCTTTACCAAAATTTCTCCCGAGAATCCTCCACAAATCTCTTCTTTCCTCTTCTCTTGTGAACATCAAAACTCCTCTCCAATGCTAGTTATTCCTCAACTGTAACCTTCAAGAAACATAGAGTATTAGAGAGAGAGAGACCATCTTTTTAGATTCGGCAACCATGGGAAAATTACTGATTTCGTTGGAGCTTTAAGGACAGATTTCCCTCTCTTCGAAACCCTAGATTCTTCGATCAGGCAACTATCATTATCACCGAGCATTTAACATTGTTTGATTGCTATAATTTCGGATTCAAATTGAGTATAATCAATGAATGTCATGTTAGTCTTACTCGCTATTTTCGAATACTCTGTAGAGATTTAGGTTGTTATTGTTGATCAGACTATGCCCATGATCACTTGTTATAGATTGTAAATCAATTGATACTTCATGTTCTAGACACTAGGTGAAGTAGGTCCTGGAGGTTACATTAGTATACAAGAGTAGGAGGGAACTTTCTTTTATATTAAGGTTAAATATTATGCAACAGTAGCTTAACATAAGATTTTATAATGGGGTTATATTATACAGTTCTCTCTTTTAAGAACAACCTCTATTTATAGGTTAATTAATACATGATTACCAAGCCTTTTAATGCATTAGTGACGCATATGAGTTTATGTAAGGAGTGTAGTATACTTGTGAGGAGTCAGGTCCGTGCTTGACTTAACCTGAACTTCCTAGTTGATTATAAGATGTGTTTAGGTTGCATCATGGTTTAACTTAAGCATTTGTTAAGTCACATCCCTTAACATACTATTGTGAAAAAATATAGTTAAGAACATTAGACTAGCATCACCCTATGTTAGTGTTTTGTTAAAGAATAACCCTCGTTGACAATCAAAATCTAGTATAGACTTGGCAAGTACTATTATCCATTCTCATATGCCATGATTAGTGTAAGGATTCACACTTGTGGAGATTATACATCCGGTTTATTTGAACCCATATTCATGTAAGTTATCTTATTTAGTTATTAATGTTCATGTCCTTGTTATCACTGAAGTTCCTGTTCTTGCTTACTATCAACTTTTATCATGATTGAGTTTAAATTTAGCTACATGCTATTGTTCCTAATAGGTTCTTGTTAAGTAACTTATAGTACATATACTTAGGGGCTACATCTTGACATAGTTCATGTACTGTTTGGTTAGTAGTATAATGTTCTTTAATCACAAATTTCATTGGGGTTGGCATACTGAATTTAATGAAGATCATGTATTCTTTTTATTAGAGTAGGATGCTACTGTAGTTTGATTTTGTGTTTAAGGATAGGCATATATAGAGGCTAGTATGAAATCTTGTATTTAAAGCCTTACATCCAGGCCATAGTAATAAGGTTTAACTTGTATAGTTTTGAAAGTTATTAAGTACAGAAAACAAAGAGAAACCCCATTAGGAGTTGCATTTTGAAACTCAAGCCAGAAGACTTGTATCATCTTTGAGAATCATATCATGCATTGGAATGAATTGAGATTTTTATCGGGACTTCATGTGAAGACTTAAATAGTTTCTTCTCGACTTTTGAATCAATAATTAAGATGCTTATACATTTAAGATCTGTAGATGCAAGCTTGAATGGCGTACATTTGAATTTATGGTTAGACTACATGTCAGGTTTACTGGTTCTTATTATTGAGATTAGATTTTGAATATCATTGATAACTTATTGTAGCAAATGATGTATTGTCCAGGTGTTTATTTTAGTTTAGATGTGCACCAATACCTTAATAGCTTCCTCTTGACCTTTGAATCATTAATAGAAATACTAGTAGTGGTTAATAAACTCCTGAGTTGTAGGTAATGAGTTTGTGGTTAGACTGTATGACATATTTAGTAATATGCCTAGATTTGAGTTTTGAGAATATAAAGATGGAATATTATTAATATGTCATGGTGGTTAATTGTGGTAAGTATGGTTGTTATTGGGCATCTTATTAAGGCTGGACTATTAAGTTTCATATTAGTTTCTTGAGGATATTAATGGTACATAGTCTCATTGGGTAGACTTGATTACGGGTTATTTGATCTTGTTGGTTTAGTATTTGGACACCGTTAGTTTCCTTACTATTGTAAATAGTTATACGAGAGTGGTCTAATAATAGTTGTTAGACACTATGTTAGTATAAGTATCAACGAGTCTACGCTTGACACTGTAGCGTAGTGATGGCATCATTCTTCATTAGATTAGTATTTTAAGTTTGAGTTGTTTAAGTGATACCGTAGATCCTTTCTAACATTTGGGTGAATATTTTAGTTTAGAGCAACTTAGGTAATCCCTTGGTTTGATTTTTGTGGCAAACATTTAAGAGAATGGATTCTCCATGATTCAGTGGTACGCGACTTAGATTTGCTTTCATGCTTAGAGTTTCCTTTTGATATAGTCGCACTTATTGGGCATGTTATGACAGATAGCATTGAATGTTGAAGCTTTACTTTATTTGATAGAGTCCCCACTTGTTATTAAAGTGAAGGTAGATAGATCATCTGGTCGTAAGAGCGGTAGGTCTTTGGATTTAAATCCAGATGCTGATTAGGCAGGGGCAGATAGATCATTTGATTCTTATAGGATTCAAGCTTCTTCCTTTCCATTATGTTAGGATAACTTTGAGTTAATGTACACAGTAGGGCTATGATGTTACGGTCCTTGGGTTCGAGTCCCTAAACTAAATATGAGGTAACTGTTTATTAGTTTTCCTGGGTTGCAAGTCCCTAAATTCTTTCCTGGTTACTTTCGGCTGCATGCTTCGCGAGTATCCCGTGGGCAGATCCCTAAAAGTTGAAAATAAATCAGGCTTTAGACTTGTAGGTTAAAATTCCTTGAACACCCTGATCAGGTGCATTACCCACTAATTCCTGGCTCACTAAAAAGGAATCCACCAATCCCTGGCCCGCCAATAAGGGATATGCTTCTGTTGAGGATAGAAGGGCACGAGAGTGTGGTCCCACTGAATTAAAAGTGACCTTGTGTACATCGTCTGTTAGTTATCTCCCACACCTAATAATACTTTATAACTATTTTATAATACTAGTTGGCGTCGACGCTTAAAAACAACCTTAATAATTGAACCTCATTTCCTCAATGCATTGCATCATTTATATATAGTTATAGGATATTATATCACACTAGTACTTTTGTATAATAGATCGGTCTATCATGTTCAGTGACCGGTAATAATTGTGCTTGCTTGACGCCATGTGCGTTATATTTTTTAGGAGGTCGAGCACGGTAGGATTTTGTTTAGTAAGGCTTGGCTGTTCAGTTTCAAGATTCTTTGAAGTTCTTTGGATCGCTGAGCTGTCGTAGGGTATTTATAATAATTATTTTATATTTCATCGTCGTAGTCTAATTCTCATTTTTTTAGAGTTATTTGAAAATTTTAATTTATTTTAATATAATTGAGTTATTTTCCGCTGCGTTTCTTTGGTAAGTAGATATAGTTAATTTCGTTAGAAATATAATACACCTGTGGGGTTTCATCCGTGGGATGCCCGACTTGTTAGGCCTTAGGATTTGCTTAATGATTTTTATCAGAAGGCGAATTTTGGGGCGTGACATCTGCACCCCTATCAATTCATGTTGAGGAAGGAGATAAAGATATCCGTGAGGAGTTAATGGAATCGGTAAGACTTTGACAATCTTTATTTATTTTGATTGTTTAGGTAACTTTGATTTGCATTTAATTTTGTACAAGATAAGAAAATCCTAGTAGTTAATATGCAACTGTGGCGCTAAATATTAGGTGTTTCTGTTTATTGTAAACAAACTCTGAATTGCATTAGCTGATATAAGAAATGCCAACGTCTTAGTCACAATGGTTTAGGATTTAAAAACTCAAAAGGTACAATGACTAGAACTATGATGCTAGACTTCTAGCGTAAATGATAAACTTTGGGACCATTTCCCAGCGTTTATGTAAAATATTGAAAGCTTGAATTCTGGCGTTTAATTGTGTAAACTCTTGGGCATAGGTATAAATGCACAATTTCAGTATCTCTTGCTTATATATTTAAAAAAATTTCAACACACAGTGGCACAAGAACGATGAAGTTATATCTGTTATGAAGGGTTTAGTTGTTGCAAATCCCAGGCCTATCATTAAAACATTTGAATTAGTTATTGGTAAAATTTATAATATATTATAAAGTGTTTTTTTTAAGCAAGTATGGGTTTTTCTATATTCATCAAAAGTAATATTACTTGTGGAGGACATAAAACCTGGTCACTATATTATTGCCTTATTATGGCTATTCCAAGTTTTTCCATGAAGTAGTTTGCTCTGATCTGCCTTGGTAGAGTAGGAACAGTCCAGAATAGTTGTGATTGTTGAGAGCTACCAAGTTTCGAGAAGACATCAGCTGATTCATTGCCTTCCATGTAGTTGTGCATCAGGATAATTTATAATTCTTATCCCAGTTTGGTAAATATCAACGTCCAAATTGTATTGTATTTTATAGGACAAAAAGACTTGTTTTTGTACCAGTTTACTATGAGTTCAGTATCAACCTCAATAATTAGTGGAAGCCAACATTGTCTTTTACAGTGCATTAAACCATACAACAATTCATACATTTCTGCAGATGCATTTGTACCATGGCCAAGTGCAATGTTGTACCCTAGCTAAAGTTTACCCATATGATTTCTTATTATCCCTCCTGCACCACTCAATCCTGTGTTTAGAGCAGACCCATCATTGTTTAGTTTGTAGTATCCTAGTAGAGGAAACGTTCATCTTACCAGAGTAGGTCTTCTAGCCTTCACTTATTTCTATACTAGCTGTAGAATCTGAAGGGATATGAGATCACTGAAACTGTTGTGCTTAGTGATTTTGATTTTGATCATACTCTCTTGTATACCTTTGTTTATTTTCCTGATAATGACTAATATAGAGATTTTCCCTCCCTCAAATCTAGCAGTACACCTTGCTTCCATATTCCCAAGCAATGTTGGCAGGTAGAACCTCTTTGACAATACCCATTTGAGTATTTGTATTAGATGCTTGCAACCGTCTGATCCACCAGTTAACATTGAGCCCTTGCCCGACTCTACAAGAATTTGTAAAAAAATCCCAAACCTCAGAAGCAGCATTGCCCTGGATGAGTAAATAATCCAAAGATTTTGTTTCACCTATTGTATAGTAGTTGCCCCAAAACAAAAGGGATTGTGTTGTATAAATTCATCAACTAGCATTATTGCTTTCCATGCCTTCCAGCATAAAAATTTGTATTTTTGCTGGTATTATGAAGTGCCAGATCCACTTCATTATGCTCTGAATCTCCTCCTCACTTCTCCATAATTGGCATGCAGATTTAACTGCAAAGTCACCCTTGTTAGATCGAGGACCCCAAAGAGGTTTATCCTCTTCATCACTAAGAAAGAATTTTTGAGGCACTGTATGCTTCCACGGTGTTGATATTTCATGCTCAAGTAGATGTCAATTCCAGTTCCCATATATCATTGGTAATTACATCCTTCACCATGATGTTTTGAGTACAGTTTAGCTCCAATATGTCTGTCAAACTACCTTCCCCAGTCCAGTCATCAAACCAAAAGCTTTTGTTTCCTTTGCCTAAGCACCAGGTTGTATTAGCCTTTACAGTATGGATCAAACCCTTCATTTGTTTCCAAAGAGTTGAATCTCCTATTCTTAAGTTAGTTATCTCCCCATTGACAGTGTACTTAGATCTAAAAAAAGAATCCCATGCAGAGTTCGTGTATAAAAGTTTGAACACTTTTTAAGTAGCAAGTTATACTTGATATCCTCTAATCGTCTGATCCTAAGTCCACCTTCATTTTTTGGCAAGCATAACTTATCCTAAGCAACCCAATGTTTTTTTGTTTTTTCCTTCAAAAATTCCCTAAAAGAAGTTTGAGAACATGGTCTTAATCTTGTTTATAACACCATTAGGGACATTGATACAAGATAAGAGATGCATCGACATTGAATTCAAAACATAATTGATCATTACCAGCTTGCCCTCTTGTGATAACAACTTCCCTTGCCACCCTTCTGTTCTTTTTTGTATCTTTGCAAGTAGATTTTCAAAGTGAGACAACAACACCCTACCATAGCTCATAAGAGCTCCAAGGTAGGTCACAAGAAAAGCTATGTGTTGAAATTTGTGACTGACTTGTTTCCTTGTGGTAGCCACATTGTGATGCACATATACTCTACTTTTATCCTTGTTGACAAGTTGGCCTGAGAATTTTTCATATCTTGCTAGGAACTGCATTAATCCTGAAAGAGATCGTTGACTTCCATTTAAGAAATCTAGGAAGTCATCTGCATATAAAAGGTGAGTAATGGGTGAGTAACCTCTGGATGTATGAAAAAGCCCAATACTGCCTTCGATAAAGCATTTGGATAACTTTTAGGAGAGGACCTCTTCTGCAATGATGAATAGTAATTGAGATAGTGGATCTCCTTGATAACTTGAAGTAGCCTTTGAATACCCCTTGTAGGACCACAGAGAACCATGGTGTTTCAACACATTGAGCTATAAGTGTTACACATCTACTGGAGAAGCCAAATTTGTGCAGCACCTATCTCAAGAACCTCCAGTCTAACTTGTCATAGGCCTTTGCCATGTCAATACTGATCATCACATTGTTGCCTTTGACTTTTCCGTGTAGATCTCCAACCATTTCCTAAGCTAATGTGATAGTCTCACTTATATCTTTGCCCTGTATGTAAACTCCTTGATTGTCTGAGATTAACTTGTATAGTAGTTTACTTAATCTATTAGCAATTATTGATGAAAATATTTTGTATACTACTATACACAAACTAATTGGTCTTTAGTCTCCCAAAGAATTTGGAGTGTCCACCTTAGGTATGAGTGTGAGGAAAGAGAAAGTATAGAACCTAGAGAGTGGTGCACCATTGAAGAATTCTTTAGCAACACCATGGAGATCTTCTTTAATGATGTCTCAACATGAAGTAAAGAATATTGAGGTAAATCCATCATTGCCTGGGGTACTGCCACTGTGAATTTTGAACACATTGTCTCTTAATTCTTCTATTGTCAGACTGTAAGTTAGGCTGGCATCTTCTTCTACAATGATTACATTAGGAATGGACTCAAGCAAGTCTGTATCTACATCTGTAGTTGTAACCTTCAACACATCCCTAAAATAGCCCATATCTGCTTCGTGAATAACCCCCACACCAGTTGTCTCAGTTCCATCAGGAAGAGTAAAGTCTGACACAAAAGTTTTTTTCCTATTTACTTGTGTAGTATGAAAGAATTTGGTATTAACATCACTTGCTGCTACCCACTTCACTCTTGATTGTTCTCTCCAAAACACTTATTCATTATGCAATATCTTAGCATGTTCTTTTTGTACATCACAAAGCTCAACACCAGCTTGTTCATCCCAATTTTCTTACAGTATGTAATCTAGCTGCACCATTCTATCTTGTAGAGCATGGATGTTCTGAGTTACATTGGCAAACACATTTGTATTCCATTCTCTGATTGCATGTTTAACTCTTTTAAGTTTATAAGCAAAAAAAGATATACAGTTTCCAAAAGCACCACTAGGCCAGCTATCTTCAAGCAATTGTGTAAACTATCATGCAAAGCCTACATTTTCAAGATTTAAAATGGTCTAAGGCCTTGATAAAGATTGTTGTTAAATGATAGAAGCGTTGGAGAGTGGTCAGAGCTCACCCTTTCTAAATGTGAGATTTTGTGTGCAGGAAAGGATGTCATGAAGCTGGGGTTCACCAATGTTCTGTCCAACCTTGCCCACTGCCTTGTATTAGCTTGATGATTGTTACACGCCGAAAACAAAGATGAGAACAACCAATTAGAACGTTCGAAAGAACAACTTGGTAAGCATTAAAGTTCTGTATGTAAGACGTTGGTATTATTTATTTATGTTTTAAACTTTTTGAGTATTGATAGTTTTTATTTGTATCTTTTTCCAGGGGATGCTTACTTAGAAAATTTCCTAGAATTTTTTTGTGAACACATTATTCAAGATATAATAGATACGTTTAGAGATGGTAATTATGGGTACCGAGCAATAACTAGAAGTACAGGAAAATATGAGGCCGGTTGGCGTAGGATCAGGACCATTCTTGCAACAAAACTAGGGGACTAGCAATTTTAGGAAAGGGTGTTTGGTTTGACATATGATAATGGAGCTGAAACCACAATCGAAATGTTAACTAACCTCCACTAATTTGTCTCTCCAACAATTAGGAAAGATCATTGGTTAACCTTGCCTTTATTAGGTCACCTAGTATCCCAATCTACCCACGTTACATTCATAATACTATCTAAAGACTTTAATCTCACTTTTTTTTTCGTTGAGGAGTTCTGATGGTGTGGCCCAAAAAGAACTGGATATTTATGCTATTGGGTGTGTTGGTGTTGTACAAGATCATTTTGTTAGTATCCAGTTGCGAGATGGTGCACATTTTCCCCTAATTGTAGATATTTGACAGTGGTATAGAGATGAAGTCCTATCAGAGTATGCAGATAGGTTAAAAAGCATAATAAATGATTTTATGTGACTCATGGGGCAGAGTGGTTTAAAGCTGACTACTTGGAAGGACACTAAGAGTGAGGTTAATGGGATGGCTATAAAGGACATGTGTCACCTAGGGGGCGAAGCTCATGTATCTGAAGTTGTTTCAGATACTACAGGTTTAGTCGATGTTGTGGATACAGTGTATATAATACCGAAGGTTGTTAACGATACCGTTGGAAGTTGAACATAACGTGATTGAGTATTTTGGATTGTTTTTTTTTTTTTGAACATTTTAGGAATGTTGTCGTTGTTGCAATATTGATTTTGAGAATGACGTCATTAACTATTTTTGATTTTATATTAACTTCAACTTCATTTTGTGACATTAACAAGATTTTGGGTATATATTAACTTCAACTTTGTTTTGTGTCATTTATAATATTTGTCGTGTTGATGCTGTAGTAGTTATTATAATTTAATGTTCTGCCATGTCAACTCTATGTTTGTAAATACAATTGACATGTTCTACCATGTCAACGCCAACACTAACATGTTTTTTTTTTTTTCGTGTTGATGTTGTCGTAGTTACTATAATTTAGAGCTCTGCCATGTCAACTCTGTGTTTGTAAATGCAATTGAAATGTTCTGTCATGTCAACACCAGCACTAATGCATTTTTTTCATGGTTCTTGCACTGCAGTGCAGCGGTTACATAATGCATCTATCGCGTGAACCCAAGCGTTGAAATTGCTATTGGAAGTGGTAAAATGTTTAAGTTTCTTACAAAACCGACATCGGGTACTTGGCGTTGTGCAAAGATTCACATGGTTTTTCATGCGTCCCTAGTTAAATATAAACGATGTCATGTTAGTGTTGAGGTGACAGTAACCGCATATTAGACTACTAACATGTTAAAAATAATAAAAATCCACATAATATTAAATATATAAAATAACTACATCTTCTCAAACCATATAACATCTTGGGAATGCAAATACTTAAACACATTTTTGAAATAGGCATGAGGGGTAGTTTTAGTTCGTCCTCATTCGCTTTGTCTGACATTTCGTCCTCCGATGCCCAAGATGGATTAAGGCCAATAACAAACTCCTTAGGCCTCCAAGCGGTGGGGTCCTTAATTCTTCTCCATCTGAACCTCATACGTTATACTTCATTTCGAGCTCTATTTACGGCTCTTTGAAGATCAGACTCATTATTTTTCGACCAAGTAACAACCCTCCTATTCGGAACACGAATCTTATGTTTTCTAATTTTAAAATACAACTCCTCCATTTCCCCTACAAGCTTGTTCCACTCCATCTGCAACAAATATAATTGTGGATCGAAGGGGCATATGTGTCTTGCAATGACATCACTATAACTTTCTCATCAGGCAGCTGATGACTCTTAGCTTTGTAATGTTGATACAAAGAGGAAGTGAAAAGAGGATTATTTGTGGGTAAAGAAGCTCTAGGTTTTTGAGGTATCATTTTGGAAGTAGTAGAAACAACCTCCAAATTACATGTATAAGTACACAACCAACAAACCAACCACCCACTACTAACTATCAATATGTGGTTGATCAGTGTATTAAAATTCATACCAAGAAGTTGTTGGCTGTGGTTGGCATTAAAATTCATACGAAGAAGTTGCTGGCAGTTAATCCACTAACTGCCAAACTAACGCTACATCTACAACGTTGATGTGGTTATGTCAACGATTATATCATTTCATTTCTAGGATAGGTAAACGTTTGTATCATAGCGCCAGCAAGGGATCACAAAGCAAGTTTGAATTCGTCCCTGCTAAAGACCAATGTTATTTGTCTAGCATAGGTAGTACATATAATACCCATACACATAATATAACCTATTTGCATCATACAAATAATATTTCATTCCATACGCTACTAAGATAGGTCATACACAGTCTTTAAAAAATGTTGTCAATGAAGGAAAATAGTCATAAAAGTCTAATTGTTTTTAATCATACAAATCAATCGTATAGTTATACTCATCCAACTAGCTCGAATGACACCCCTTCGCCTCGTTGTCTTTCCTACCAAACAAAATAATGATTTTGTCGAAAACAGTAGCGGCCACGTGTAGCATATCCAGAAAAGTAAACCACTTGTTAATCGGGGCTATAATTGTCCTATCGTACCAATCCAAATGATATTTCAAGTCATTGTACGTATCTAGGTTAATCATTGACACATACAACTTTTCATTCCTTATTAACTCGTTGGCTAAATATGTTAAAACCATAGGCCACTTATGTTCATCATTCTCTAGGACCTTAGCTAGGGCTCGGTGCCAACAATTTCCCTCTAGGGTGATCTCATATGCCCACTTAATTACTAGGTTATCATCAAGTTGTAAAAAAAATTGGAAAGCACTCCATCAATTGATCAAGGGTTAAAAGCTTTGGATACCTATGATCATCAGGGTGAGGGTTCTTCCTCATGGGCGCATATTCATTCCCATCTTCGGCATTGATGGCATTAATTTTTTGGGCAAACGAATCCAAAGCAACACTAAAAAGATCTATATCAATAGCTTCTATTCCCGATGAATCATCCGTCGGCCACTTAATTTCTCATTGTGGTACTATGTCTAATTTTCTCAAAACCTGCATCTTCTCTACCCACGGGCTACTATAAAATTCTTTGAAGTGGTTTTCTACCAATTCGATGCATCTAGTGGGTACCTGCATATGACTTGTAACATGAGTTTTACCCTTTCCGACAATTTTTGCTTTCTTAACACAATGTTGGGTTGATACTTTTATAATCGGTTTAGCCCAAGCTTTTGCCAGTGGTTTGAGAGTCTATTTTGTAATCACGCTCTCTTGGGATTCAAGTAGCTAATACTCCTAACGTGATGAATCCATCTTATTGCTCGTTTTTGAGACTTTTTATCTTTTCTAAACCTTGATCTCTTCTTTTGTCCTCTTGATCCACCAATCGTACTTGGCTCAAGCAATGACGTCGAGTCGGGACAAGCGAGCTCTAATAGTTTTCTCACCATATCCCCTTTTTCCATGGTGTTTCCTTTGGTTTACTTCTGTGTCACCATTGCCATAGCCGGTTTGATGTCTATAACATTCTCCGTTGTTCTCACTTCCTTTGGATTGGCAGAAATTTGAAACCAATAAGAGTAAATTTTCTCTCTTGGTATAAGGTAATTCAACCGTGTTAATTAAGCTAGTTTGCATGCGCATGGAAGACCTTGTTGGAAAAAACTTCACATGTTTTCTTTAATTTGAATGTTAAACTTGGTGTTTTTATTTAGTCCCACATGGGATAAGTGAAAATAGGATTTTTACTTTATAATGGGTTGCACGTACACTACTATTATGTGTAGTATGTATAAGTAAGTAGTGCCCTCGTGCATCTGTGAGGCGAGTGTATGAAGGCTTACTATATGGGGATGCTCATGCGCTTTCTTGTACAGCCCGACCCATGACCCACCTAGACTATTTATAAATCTATGATTCGGCCTTGGGGCCTTGGGCTCATGGGGATTTCTAGTTTTCACTTAGTCATTTTTCGTATATATTTTTGGGGTATTTATTCAGGAGTTGGTTATTCTTTCCAAGAGTTACAACTCTTCATAAAGGTGTGTCTTGGGGCACAACCCTGCCAATAGGTACTTTGATTAGTTACCATCTTCTCTATAAATAACTCATTTATGTATTGTTTAAAATACAAAAAATACCCGAATCTCTTTAATTTTTCATTGCTTCCTTCTTGAGAGTAATATCACAGATAGTTCGACAGATGTATCAACTGAGTGCTTCAAGTTTGAACAATTTGATCATTGTATCTTGGGAGACATGCACCATTAGCTGTGAAGTACCATACGTAGGGTGAAATCTGTCTTAAGGAAATTACAGTAATTGCAATCCTCGATCATCGGTTTTCCATTTCCTTTTCGTTCATTTTCATTTCATTCTGAATACATGTGTAACAGACCTTATATCGTTCAAAGGAGATAACCACATTCCTCCTTTGTCATATTGGGTCAAAGCATCTCTTTTAAGATCTTATTTTTTACAAGTATAAGATTTAAAGCTACCCTTGAAACCATCCTTTGCAAATTTGCAAACCACAAATTATTATAATTGTGCATTATGATATCCAAATTGGTCATTAAAGACGAATAAATGGCATTGTATTGGAACTCAAGTAACCTTTCAATTGCACTCTACCCCCAATTATAGCTTAAATTACGAGCTCTGAGGGCCCGTTTCAATGTTGCATGCATACTATCTGCCCTATTGCCTGTGTAGTTTCTAAAATGCATGAACATATCAACATATGTAGAGATACAAAATTTGCCATACTTATAAACCCAATTGTTTAACACATAGGCCACGACATTAGGGTATCTCTTCTCCCAGGTCTTCTTAAAGTACGCCAAATTTGTGTGAAAAGATTATATTGTGTGACTATCTTCAATAAACTTTTTTATTGCAATCATAAAATATTTCCATGCATCCTTCTCTCGCATCATATCTTTCTTACAAATTCCCTTCACATTCATGTAAATGTGCCAACGACACAACATGTGTTTTGTTTTTGGAAACACAGTGGTAACTGCGGCGCCCAAAGCCAAATCTCTATCCGTGATGATAATCCTAAGGTATTCGTCGGGCTAGAAATATGACTTAAAGCATTCAAGTGCCCATTGATATGTTTCATTAGTCTCGTTGTCCATATAACAAGCACTATGTAGATATGTCATACCCGTAGAGGTCACCCCAACAATCTCCAAGAATGGCTTGTTAAACATAACATATTTGTCTTGTATGCGCATTCTATCAAAATTACGAGTGGAAAGCATTTACCCAGATTAATCGACACTCTATAAGTCTAAAATATAGAACCAACCTCCTCCGTTGGATGGGCAATATGATATTCAATGCATTTCTTTTCATCCAAGCTTTTTAAAAGATGTTACATCTTTGTTTTACCACCCAGTACTTCTTTCTTCCACCTTGCACGTGCGTTGTATATGTTTTTCATATTAGCATAATTTCTTGGAAATTTGGCCTTGATAAGAAGCAAAATCTCCCTCGGCTTCACACCTGACTTCGTTAAATCAATAAGGTAAGCAGTCTCCTCCATCGTAAGTCGAGCTAGGTATGCCTGACCTTCGTGACGTTTAACAATTGCATGGTTATGTCATCCGTGATTCACTTGAACGCGCCACAACCTTTCAGCTCTAGAGCAAAGCAGTCTAACATCTAGTCTACACCTATAAAGTTTGGTTCATGTCTCTCTACCCTTTTCTTTCTTTCCATCACCCTTTGCAACTGCCCATTTACCATTCATGTTATCTCTATTCTCCTTTTCCTTCACCTTCTCCCTTTCTTTTAGAGTAAATTTTTTTTACCACGATAAACACCCCCATAATGACATTTCAAGAGCACCCTCGGACCTTTGTTGGATCTTCTTGTGGTTAAGCACATTTTTGTGTCTTTAGCAGCATTCTGGACCCATGCTAAAATATCTTCCCTTGTTGCAAATTCCTATACACAGAATACCAACAATAAGCATTACTAAGAAGAATTGCGTCTATACAATTATGTCAATCATGTTTTATAAACCTTAACAAAAGAGTACCTTGTCCATTTTGAACACATTCGTGACATCTACAATGTCGGGTGCATGGCAATGGGCACTTAGTGGAACTCTATTTACAGGATCAAAAACATACGGCAGACTCAAATTCAATGTTCTGAGATGAATTCTGTCTATATATTTAAAGCTAGGATCTAGATCACTTAGTACATCTTTTCAAGAGGTTCTGTGCAAGTGGCTGGAAATAGTCTAGAGCACCGACTACAAATGTTTCAAGAGGTTCTGTGCCAAGTGGCTGTGAATAGTTTGAAGCACCAACTACAAATGTTTCATGAGGTTCCATGCCAAGTGGCTGCGTATAGTCCGGAGTATTGAGTACAAATGTTTCAAGAGGTTCTGTGCCAAGTGGCTGCATATAGTCTGCTGTAACCTTAAAGAAGAGTGTTAAATTTGTTAAAGAAGTGGCTGCATAGCAGCGTTAACGATGCACAACGAACGATATAACAAGCTCATGCAAGGTAAAACAAAACGCTATGTGGATAACGCCGTGGTTACAGACATATGAGAACATAAACAATTTTAAGGCATGTACGCTAGTATTTTGGCGTCAGTGCTGTAAGTCAAACGAAAGCTCCTCAAAGCATTAGATGCCAATAATAATTGAGGTTGAGCGGCGTTCACATAAAGAACTCATCAAAATTATCTAACCTATGTATTTTAGCGTCAATGCCATAGGGGGAAGAAGATAAGATTTTAGGACCAACGCAATGAATGCTAAGTTTACAACGTTAGATACAAAAAAAATGCGAACTGGTAGAATCATTTTTGCCTTAAATACAAACCTTCTTCGCGAGATCCAACGCCACCCCGACCACACCAACCGAGTTTGAACCTTCTTGGCTCTGATGAATAACAAGTTATTGGTTTTAAATAATGGGTACTCCGTTTCAGATTGATTGAACTTGATTTCTTTCGCTGAGACGTCGACATAAATCTCATGCTAAATGGAGAATACAAAACAAACATTAGCTATATTATATAAAACAATAATGTGGCAGTTGAGGAGTTTCTATTGACATTACCGAGAGATCGTTGAATTTAAAATATGTATATGGGATTTCCGCTGGGTGCGTTGTCCACAAAATATTCATCTACCAATCGAGCTACGGGTGGACCTTTCTTCTTCGTCTTTGATTTCACCTGAGGATTCATCTCATATAGCGAAAATGGTGGAAAATGTGGAGTGAAAATGGTGGGAAGGGTGGAAGGGGGGAGTGAAAATAGTGGGAAGGGAGGTAGTGTTAGCAAATTTGAAGATACCTAAAAAAAAAAACAAACAACTCTGTGGTGAACAATTCTCAACTAACTAAACCAACTAACTAAGGTCGTGTTATTAACAAATTTGAATTTCGTAAAATTGTAATATCAAACCAAAGTTAGAAGTTCCTTAGTAAATTGTCATGAGTAGTGAAAAGGGAATTAAAATCGCATAGTGAAGTTAGAATCAGCCATTTTTTGTTTCAGTGTTAGAAAACCCACACCTACACTGTGCTATTGGAGATGCTTTTCACATGCTATTTCTTTTGGGCACCAGTTCTTCCTTCTTGGAGCTCTCCCTCATTCATGATTCCTCACTCATAAATTGCACAAATCACTCTGATAAAAACCCTAATCCGAATCAAGGCCCAACTTTTACATTCACACGCGCCAAAAAAGAGGATCTCTCACTCTTCAATTTGGGATTTCTGATTCTACTGAGGTAAGACTTCGATCCAATTTGTTCTTACTTCATGAAATTCGTAGTTTGTTTGATGTCAATTAGTGTAATTCGATCTTCATCTTATTGTGTAATCTCTTATATGATCATAGATTCCTCTATCATAGTTATCTTATGTAGTGATGATTTTACAGTAGTTGATGTTATTTTCCGTTCTTTCTTGATAAATTCGTCTATGGGATTGTTAGATATTGTGGAAAAAATGCCAAAAGAAAGTGGTTTTTGGAGTCAGATCATGGAATTAGGGTTCTTTTGAGCTATTTGAGGGCGTAGTTTAGAGATTTATCGGTAAGAACACTGGGGTACAATCGCTTTTCTAGAAGAAAAAAATATATGGGATACCGGGTGTTGGTTTTCGACAATTTTAGAACAGTGATTATATTAGGATTTGTGAGGCTGTCCTGTTTTTTGTTGGAATAGACTTTGAGTCCGTTCGAACAGACTACTCAGAAAATTGTTTCTTCGAATACACTTTGGTTTTTATTCGAATAAACAATGTTTGTTCGAACAGACAATGGTGAGATCTATTGGTAGAGAAAATCTTGAGAGAGAAACCTCAAATTGTTTGTGAGATTGTAATCTTGGATCTTGAATAAACTCTCTTTCTATTGTACAGTGGATGTAGGCAATTGCCGAACCACCTTAAACCTTGTGTTTGATTTTGTTGTGTATTTATTTTGGTTTGTTGTTTATTTGTGCCCTAATCGAATCGATAGGAGTACGGCTTCCGCAGTGCGGCTCAACAATTGGTATCAGAGCGAGGTTGGTTCCTCGGTGGTGCACGGAATTGAGGTAATGTCGACGTATCTCGATTTTATTTGGGTTTTCGATTTTGGTTAGTGTATGAAAATTGAGGGAACCATGGTAGAAGGAGATGAAACTAGTTTTTCAATGGCACCCAGTTCCTCAACGCCTAAACGGAATACAACAAATATATTTAACCACGCGAAGATAGAAGTTGAGAAATTCAGCGGCACCAATAACTTTGGCATGTGGCGATGCGAGATTATTGATGCGCTAAGTCAACAAGACTTAGATGAGGTGTAGGAGGACAAACCAGAGAATATAGAGGAGAATGTTTGGAAGAAGATGAACAAAAGGGCTTGTGGTCAAATTCGCTCATGTTTTGCTCAAGATATAAAATACCTTGTAATGAACGAAACCTCGTCAAAGGAAATTTGGAGGATTCTAGAGGAGAAGTATTTGGTGAAAAACATCCAAAATCAACTCCATTTGAAGAAGTTTTATTGCTTCACGATGAGACAAATGATTTTTATGTCGGAGCACTTAAATGATTTCACCAAGTTATTAGCCGACTTGACGAATCTAGAGGAAATTGTTGGCGATAAAGACAAAACACTTTTGTTTTTGAACTCGTTTCCCGAATAGTACGAACATTTCGTTACGACGATAACGTACAAGAAAAATTCATTGCAATACTTGGATGTGACTACGGCGGTGGTGAACAATGAGCAACGGAAGAAGGAAAAACTTGAGTCTGAGGAGTTGACATCCGAGGTATTGATGACTAGAGGCAGGTCTTCGGACTAAAAGAAATCGAGTGACAACAACAACAATTTGGGAAAAGACCAATGTGCATTTTGTAAAGAGACGAGTCATTGAAAAAATGAATGTCCCGCGCTTCTTAAGAAGAAATGTGAGAAATCGGGCTCTTCGATAAATGTTGCTCAAGATATGACAAATGGAGGTAATGATTCCGACTTTCTTTAACTATATCATCAAGTGCATGTGTTGTTGATTCAAAAGAATGGATCTTGGATTCGGGTGCTACTTATCACATTTGTCTCGAAATGGGTTGTTTTTCTAGTTTGAAAAGGCTAGAGGGTGGAGTAGCGTTGATAGGAAATGATGATTCTTGTCGCATCATGGGGACATGTACCATTCGTCTAAAGTTGCACAATAGGTTGGTTAAAGAGATTGAGGAGGTTCGGTATATTTTGACGATGAAGAAGAACATTATCTCAACGAGTTTACTTGAAGCGAAAGGCTACAAGGTTGTGTCTGAGAATGGTGTGAAGAAGGTTCTTAAGAGAGCCATGGTTGTGTTGAAGGGCCAAAGAAGAAGTAACAACTTGTATATTTGGATGGTACAACTGTTCTTGGTGAGGTTGCTACCGCGAGAAGTGAGGAGACCATTTTCAGAGATACCACTCGGCTATAGCATATGCATTTGGCGCATGCGGGGGAAAATTCCTTGAGAGTTCTCGCGAACCAAAGGCTATTAAAATGTGTTAAGGTGTGCAAATTGGAATTTTGTGAACATTGTGTTCTGGGCAGACAAGGGTAAAGTTTGGCACTGCTATCCACCGTACTCGTAGAACTCATGATTATGTTCACTCTGATGTTTGGGGACCCTCCAAGAATGCATCGCTTGGGGGGAAACATTACTTTGTGTCTTTTGTGGATGACTTTTTTAGGCGTGTATGGGTATATACCACGAAGAAGAATGATAAAGTCCTAGAAATTTTCATCAGGTGGAAGAAGTTGATAGAGACGACAGAAAGATCAAATTGCTTCGTTCAGATATTGGTGGGGAGTATACTAGTGATCCATTCTTGCAAGTATGTCAGGATGAGGGGATCGTTCGACACTTCACCGTTAGAGAGAAACCGCAACAAATGGGGTAGCTGAGCGCATAAACTGTATTTTGCTGGAGAAGAGGCGGTGTTTGTTGTCTGATTTTGGGTTGGGCAAGGCATTTTGGGCTGAGGCTTTGACATATGCATGCTACCTCGTTAATAGGTTGTCTTCGGTTGCAATTGAGGGTAAAACACCAATAGAAGCTTGGTCGGGAGAACTTGCTACAGATTATGATACTCTTCATATATTTGGGTGTCCGACATACTATTATGTCAAAGATGGTAAGTTGGATCCACGAGCAAGGAAGGTCATTTTTCTGGGTAAGAAAAATGGTGTGAAATGCTACAAGTTATGGGATATGAGAGACTGGAAGATCATTATGAGCAGAGATGTCACTTTTTATGAGGCTTTTATGATGAAGTCACATGTTTTTGAGTACACAGAGAAGACGACAAACGAGGTATTGCAGCGGGTAGAGATTGATGCGTCTTCACATTGGCTACAGAGTTCCGTAAAAGGGGGTGTCATTTACCGGTGTGACAACGGGTGATGAGTCATTAGTTCATGTTCCAAATGATAAAGACACAGACGATGGTGTAGCATTTGGTAGTACGGATGAAGAGATTCCAATTGTGGAGTCAATTGCAACTAGTAAACCAAAGATGAATGTGGGTAAGCCGGAATAGCTTACAAATGACATGGTACTTCAAAAGGCGAAGGCCATGGTAGCCTCTGCACTACCGGTCGTTGAAGAAAGTGTTCCTTTCACGGTTAAACATTGGGATGGAGTTATGAAGGAAGATATATAAAACTTGGCAACTTTTAAAGTTGCTTAAGGGAAAGAGGGCGATTGGTGGTAAATGGGTCTACAAAAGGAAACAAGGATCTCAAGATGATGTTACGCTTCAAGGCAAGTCTAGTGGTAAAACACTTTTCCATTCGTATCCTATTGGCCTTGGTAGTGAATTTGAATTGTAATTGCAACAACTCGATGTTAAGACGACATTCTTACATGGGAAGTTGAAGGAAGAGATTAATATGACTCAGCCGAGTGGGTTTACTGTTGCTAGAAAGGAAAATGTGTGTCAATTGATGAAGAGATCGTTGTTCGGTTTGAAGAAGTCTCCAAGAAAATGGTACAAACGGACTCTTGGTAGGGAGATTCATAGAGATAGAGAGAAGGGAACGGTGCATTTCTTTCCTATGGATTGATTTGGCCCCTTACGGGGATTTTGGGAATTACGGGTGACTTGATCCATAGTACGCAGGCAACCATTGATTTGGTATAGTCGATTTTGGTTCCTTGGGACGTTTGGTTTGATTTGGTCGGACGTTTGGTTCGATTTGGTCTTTTAGGATACTTGGTTCGATTGGGTCCTTTGGGATGCTTGGTTTGGATTTGGTTATTTGGGACGCTTGGTTTGATTTGATCAATTTTGGTCCTTCGGGACGTTCGTTTGGCTGGTTTCTTTGGACCGTTTGTGTGCTTGGTTCTTTGGGGACATTTGGTGAAAGTGGGTGTTGGTTTCGGGTCGTTTGGATGGTGGCTATGTTCGGCTCAAATTTCGGTTCCTTTGGTTGGAAAAATCTTCACCGAGGTGGAGAATTGTGAGGCTACCCTGCTTTGAGTCTGTTCGAACAGACTACTTAGAAAATTATTTCTTCGAATACACTTTGATTTTTATTCGAATAAACAAGGGTCTATTCGAACTGACATCAGTAAAACTCAGTTTTGAGATTGGATTGAAGCCTCTTGTTTGCCTCGAGATCCGAGCGATTGTAAATTGGTCTCCCAAGTATATAAGGGAGACTTAGGTTTTTTTAGGAGCCATCCTTGGTGAGATCTATTAGTAGAGGAAATCTTGAGAGAGAAACCTCAAATTGTTTGTGAGATTGTAACCTTGGATCTTGAATAAACTCTCTCTCTCTATTGTACGGTGGATGTAGGCAATTGCCGAACCACCTTAAACCTCGTGTTTGATTTTGTTGTGTATTCCTTTTGGGTTGTTGCTTGTTTGTGCCCTAATCGAATCGATAGGAGTTCGGCTTCCACGCTGCGGCTCAACATGATTGATACCCGTTTCAAGAGAGGAGTAAGGAGACCTATAGTAGTTGCTCTTAGGAACCTTAGAGTTTTGTTGTCTGGGTGAGTACTTGAATTGGTGAATTTGTTTAAGAATGTTCAGTTTTTACGTAACCTGTGGTCACATAATGGGTAGTTTTTATCTGGGGTTGTGAAGTATTTGAATGGTTTATAAGTTAGTACTAGTATACATTGGGTCTGTGGAGAATGTGGACTGACTAGTTGTGGTACGGCTTGTGGTGGTTGGATAAAGAGGGTATTTGAGCTTATCTTTATAAGAGAAGATGAGAGGACATGCTACAACTTCTTGTGGGATAACGAGGAAGTTGGCTTGTCTGTTGTAGTCGGATTAAAGAGGGTCTAGGGTATTGTCTTATTGGAGCACGGCAGACAAAAAATAACGAATGAATGTCTAATGGTATTGGAGAATATAGGAGATCAACTGTCTACGGTGTTCAGAATTCTAGTGGCTCATGCATCCTATAATTAGTGACCATGACCCCCAAAATTCCGGTTGGACAGCGGTTGGTCGGGCTCAACCCACCCAAGTTGCAGCCTTGATTTGGTATGCTTAAAAAGGAAAAGTAGGTGTACTCAGAGAATTGAAAAATGTTGGACCAAATAACAGAATATGGTCTAAATATACTTCTTGATCCACTACTGTGGGTGAGTTTATGACTCGAGTATAAAGGATGATTGCGGTATATCAGAATCATCAGTGAGACCTGTAACATTACTTTATATAATGTGGCCTTTGTGAGACCTGTAACTTTGTTAATCTCAGCTTGTGTCTTTCTTTTGTCCTCAAATTGACAAGCTAGATAGATAGTCGCTGCAGGGATGCTAATGGGGTTCCTACAAGTGCAGAAGCATTTGTTGATCACAACTTCTCCAATGCGAGTTACCAGTTCCTGAGAGGATCATGCGAACACCGTTGAAAAATCAAAAGTAGAAAAGCACAAATGATTTCCATGAAATATATGCTAATAAGAATTAATGTAGCAGTAATAGTTTTTCGAGGATACCTGGGCAGATTTTTTTAGCTGAAGGAGAGTGCAAAACCTTGGCATGTGAACAGCTATAGAGTTGCTGTTAATGGGCCGACTCCATTATAAAGCTTCTCCTAGTATCTTGATGTACTTTTCAATTTCCTTTTCTGGATGATTGGTAGCAACTGAGATCTCCTGTTACATTAGAAAGCACTGGAGGTATTATTTTCAATAATACTGCAGAGGTACAAACTAAAGTGATGAAACAAACTAAGACGGATGCTTACAGACCATCTCTACTATATCTATATGAAACAAAAAAGAAAGTTATGCGGGTTTAATATGGTCTATACTAGAATGCCCTTTAACTCTTACGTTGTTCTATTAGACTAACAAAGGATATTGACATATTTATTGTAACTGTATCAATACCTTCCTCAAGCAAGAAATTGGGATATGATTCATTCACAAAGATTAACCTCGTCCCAAATGTTTGTTAGTTACATGTACCATTACGAAAATTATGTTATATTAGTATGACATGGACTTGCTGGTATCTTTTCTACAATGCTCACACAACCAAATTTAACTATAACAAAGAACACTAGGATTTGTAGTTGAGCTAAGAGTAACTTATATTTGACTAGCTAAAGAGATTGTAAAGCCACTTGAGCTAGAAAACCACTAAAAACAACGCATGATCTCTCGAACATAGTGTGTAGAATTGAATTGTGTTTGAGTTTGTGTTAGGTACAACTGGTTTTAAAAACCATGGAGTTTATTATCTAACAAAAATCGTCCAACCTGCCTCATTATTAACAACTGAGATGATCTTGGTTTGTATTTTAACGACAAAGCGTAAATTTTGCCATTAGTAGAGTTGTTCTTGCAGGAATTGCCACGATTTTCTAAAAGCCGTGTAGACTCCAGAGGGCCTTTTAATAATGGTGGTGTGTTACTTTGTGCCATTTGGATCATTGTTGGAAGTGAGTGTGGGTTTGTAGTTTTTTCATAGAATCCACACAACTCTACTCGAACATTGCTTAAGTTACTCTCAGGGAGTAGAAGCTCTGAGTTCGCAAGGTGGACAACTAGCTAGAATTATCTCAACTTATATGGCATGCATGCCAGTGACGGTTGCACACACCTAATCGATTAGTGTGGCTGATACTGAGCATTTCCATCAGTGCTTGGTGCTGACTACACCGGTCTCTCTCTCTCTCTCTCTCTTTCCCTCATCTCTGATTTCTCACCCATAAAATGCACAAACAATTAGTTAAAAACCCTGATCCTAATCTAGACTCAACTCTTATACTCAACGTGGCTAAAAAGAAAACTTTCACTCTTAAATTTGGGAGTTCTGATTCTACCGAAGTGAAATTCCGGTCCAATTTGTTCTTAGTCCATGAAAGTCGTAATTTGTTTGATGTCTCAGAGTGTAATACAATCTTCATCTGTATAGTGTAATCTATTATATGATCGTAGATTCTGATATCATAGTTATCTCTTGTAGTGATGACTTTACTGTGGTTGATGTTATTTTCCGTTTCATTCATCTGTGGGGTTGTTAGATAGAGTGGAAGAAATGCCGAAAGAAAATGATTCTTTGCATGTTTTTGGAGTCTGATCATGGAATTAGGGTTCATTTGAGTTGTCTGCGAGAGTAGTTTGGAGATTATCGGTAAAAAAACTCGGGTGCAATCGTTTTTCCTCGCTTTTCTTTGAAAAATGGGATACCTAGAGATGGTCTTCGACAATTTTAGAACAGTGACCATTTTAGGATTGATATCTGTTTCTGCGCATGCCTTAGCTATTGTAATTTTTATTTCAGTGTTTTTTATTCTTAAAGAGAGGACTTAGGAGAGCTATAGTGGTTGCTCTTAGGAACCTTGGAGTTTACATTGTCTAGGTGAGTACTTGAATTGGTGAATTTGTTTATGTTCGATTCCTATGTAACCTGTGGTCACGTAATGGGTCGTATTTCTCTTGGGTTGTGAAGGACTTGAATGGTTTTAAGTTAGTACTAGTATACATTGGGTCAGTGGAGAATGTGGACTGACTAGTTGTAGTGCGGCTTGTAGTGGTTGCATAAAGAAGGTATTTGGGTTTATCTTTGCAAGAGAAGATTCGCGGACATACTACATCTTGTTGTGGGATAGCGAGGAAGTTAGTCTGGCTGTTGTAGTCAGAAGAGGGAGGGTCTAGGGTATTCTTATTGGAACAGAGACGTGATGAGAGGTCTGACAAAAAAAGAAGGTGAATGAATGTATCCTCTAGTTGATAAGCTACATAGATTGCCGCTAATGTGAGTTGCCAGTCCTGAGAGGATCATAAAAGGCAACTAATACCGTAGAAAAATCTAAAGTAGAAAAACACAAATGATTTCCACGAAATATATGCTAATAAGAACTAATGTAATAGTAATAGTGTTTTGAGGATATCTGGGCGGATTTGGTTAGCTGAAGGTGAGTACATAACCCTGACATGTGAACAGCTATGGAGTTGCTGTTAATGGGCTAACTCAATTGTAAAGCTTTTCCAAGTATCTTGATATACTTTTCAATTTCCTTCTGTTGAAGATTGGGAGCAACTGAGTTCTCCTGTTATATCAGAAACCACTGGAAATTTTTCCCCCCATAATACTGCAGAAATAAAAACTAAAGAGGGGAAACAAACTAAGACGGATGCTTACATACCATCTCTATTATATGAAATAAAAAATAAAGTTATGCGGGTTTAATATGGTCTATACTAGAATGCCCTTTAAGTGTTATGTTGTTTTACTAAACTAACAAAGGATATCGACATATTCTTGTAAATGTATCAATACGGCAAAAAATCGAGAAAGGATTAATTCACAATGATTAACCTCGTCCGAATGTTTGTTTTAGTTGTGCCATTGACGAAAATTCTGTTATCTTAGTCTGATAAAATGGATGTTGCCGCACCATGGACTTTCTGGTATCTTTTCAACAATGCTTATTTAAGCAAATTTAACTATTTCAAAGAACACTAGGATTTGTAGTTGATCTAAGAGTAACTTAATATTGACTAGCCAAAGACATTTTAAAGCTACTTTAGCTAGAAAGCCACTAAAAACAACACATGAACTCCCTAAGCAACAGTGGAAACCGCTTTGATCTAAACAGCTCGCCACATTCCACAAGTATTTGCATGCTCACTTTCAAATTTCTGATTCCTACTAAGAAGGCGTAGGAGATATTTGTATCTTAACTCTCAAATTTCATTGGATTTCATTTATGAATTAGCTTTTCTACCTTATGCCTACTGAAAGAATGTTGGAATACAGCTGTTTTTTATGTACCTATTAAAAAGGAAGTGGGTGGCTTTGCGTATTAGGTCCCATAGGTGGTGATACAATAAAGTTCCTTTAAAGTGTTCCATAAGGGGCCGTTTTGAATTGCAAAGACAAAGTGCCGGTAATTAGTTGCCTAACCCATTCACTGTATATCACCTTACCTGTCTTTTTATAGGCTCACAACGTGGGAGTATTTTGTGATGTTTAGCAATTCAAATTGTGTACTTGGGAACATTCGATAATCCAACACTCACAATGCTCAGAAACTGTTTTCACACACAAAAGGTCAATACAGATTCTTAGTATTTCGTTTATAATCCCCTGTAGGGATGTACAAAAAATCTATATAATTAGTGCCTCTTGGTATCTATCTCTACTGACAAGCCCAGTTCTGTAACACTTCAATCAAAGAACTTAGTTCAATTTGTATCCCTCTCAAATGGACCACTTATCGCTAAGGGTTCTGTGCATGTTTTTGGAGTTAGATCATCGAATATGGGTTCATGAGAATTGTTTGAGAACTTGGTTTGGAGATTATCACTAGGTAACAACGACATGGATACGGGTGTCGGTGTCTGACATGGGTACGGGGTGTCGGAAACGGCAGAAAATAGAAAACTATCTTGTAAATAGTGTTGGACACGTTTTATTTTTGTAAAGTGATGTGTCGTTGTTACCTAGGTTTTTCAGTGTTTTCTATCCTTGAAAGAGGAGTTAGGATAGCTATTGTGGATGCTCTTAGGAACTTGGCAGTTTTCACTGTCAAGATGAGTACTTGATTTGGTAAATTTGTTTGAGAATGTTCACTTCTTAAGTAACTTGTGGTCGCATAAAAGGTCGTATTTCTCTGGGGTTGTGAAGTACTTGAATGGTTTATAAGTAAGTACTAGTGTGCATTGAGTCAGTGGAGAATCTGGACTGACTAGTTATGGTGCGGCTTGTAGTGGTGGCATAAAGAAGGCATTTGGGTTTATCTTTGTTAGAGAAGATGAGAGGACATGTTACAACTTGTCGCGGGATAACAAGGAAGTTGGCCTGGCTGTTGTAGTCGGAAGAGGGAGGGTCTCGGGTATTGTCTTATAGGAACAGAGACGTGATGAGAGGGCAGACAGAAAAAAGCGAATGACTTACATGTATTGGAGAATATAGGGGGAAAACTTTCTACGGTGTTAAAAATTCTAGTTGTTCATGTATCCAATAATTAGTGACCGCCCAAACTGCAGCTTTTATTTGGTATGCTTAAAAAGGGAAAGTAGACTCAGAGAATTAAAAAATGTTGGACCAAAGAACACAATATGGTCTAATTATGCTATTTGATTCACTACTGGATGATTTTATGACTGAAGCATAAAGGATGATTGCGGTATATCAGAATCAGAACAGGAAGATAAGATTTTGATCAAAAATCAAAATGGGGGTCTGAGGATGATAAAAAGAAAAGCAAAGCTTTCGTTCTTCCAAGTGAAAAACAATACGTAAATTTGGAAACCTGAACTGAAGTAACCTTTTCCGTTCAACTGAAGGACAACTTACTCCATTAATGGTCATTTTTATTTGTATTCTTCTTTTCGTTTTGGGTATTATATATTTTGCTTTTCAATTACAATTAAATTCCTTCTTTTTCAGTATTTGATGATGATTACATTAATAAACTATTAATGTAATCATGCGGAATCTTATGGAGTAAGTTGATTACATTGATGATGATTACAATTACAATTAAATTACTTTCGTTCTTTCGAGATTAGCCATGCGGAATCTTATGGAGACCTGAACTGAAAAGACTACATTAATAAACTATTATATCGCTGTAATTTTGATTATTGCATGCACAATGAAGATCGCTATTATATCCTGCAATTTAAGACCTCCCAATGATTGTACAAAAACATTAGTTTCATCCTTGTTTGAACATCTCTTTTGAAAACCAGAATTAGTTTTGAGGAAGTAACTTTTTTTTTGTTTCATTTACTTGAATCGTTGGGCTGACTTGCTTTCTGATAGATAAATTTGTTTGCAAAGATATCGTATTCATTATGTTCAAATATCTTGCTTCTTCATTTCGTATTGTTTCTTTATTTTTTCGTTTTTTCAGATGAAATATTTTATTCTTATATAGTCTTCTCCTTCCAATTGCAGATATTTAGAGGTTGAACTGATAAAATGGATTTGGATAGAAGAGGAAGGAGACCCTCTATGGCTTTAAACAAGAATTTGTATATGGGCTTTGAAGAAATTGTAAGGGAGCACCTTATCTTATTCCTCCCCGCGAAATCTCTTCTTAAATTCAGATCAGTTTGTCGTGATTGGAAGCACCGCATCTCGAACCCTTTCTTTGCTCACCACCAATCTTATTTTTTCCGCTCTGTATCGGGTCTTTTTCATCAACAAAGTGGGAAATTACCATCCTTTGTTTCCCTCGATCCAAACTCTTCTGGCGTTCCTGACCCGTCTCTTCAATTCTTGCCTGTCCCCGTTGACATCAAATCTTCTTCTAATGGTCTTCTTTGCTGCCAAGCTCGTAGTGGCAACAGAGGCTACTATATTTGTAATCCTGTCAATAAACAGTGGAAAATGCTACCAAAATCGATCTGTGATCACGGGCCAGATCCAGCTCTTGTTCTCATATATGAACCATCGCTACTCAACTTTAGTGCTGATTACAAGCTGATCTGTGCTTTCCCCTCTAGTGAATTTGATGACGGACTCGAATTTGATATGTATTCATCTGAGACAGGGGCATGGAAGGTCTCTGGAGAGATTTGCTTTGGAAGACTTAGGATTGTAGCGGAAAGCGGGGTTCACGTAAGGGGAGTTGTATACTGGAAAACTGATTTGTATATTGTTGCCTTTGATTTGAGCAAAGACAGGTCCCGGCTACTACAATCTGCATATAATGGAATTTTGGGAGAGGTGTGTGGAAAGTTGTGTAACGCAAATGTTAGTGATTGTGCTGTACGGGTACAGACATTGGAGAACACTTATTCAAACACAACTGGGTCGAGTACTGGAACGAGTTATATGAAGACATGGTCCGATAAGCTTTGTATTACATTGCAGAATGCCACTAGGGTGGTTTTTGTTGGAGGGGATGCTGTGGTTGTGCAGAAAGGTTGGGACACTAACATGGTGTGTTATGCCATAAAAACAAAGGAAACCACAGTAGTTCCCAACACTTCGCTTCATGGTTATAATCCGAGGTTTTTCCCGTATGTTAATAGCTTAGTCTCTCTGGCGTAGATAATTTCTATCTGGTGTCCTTCGTATTTTTCTCTGACTTATGTTTCAGTTGAAATGGATATATAGTTTTGAGCTGATATTTGTTTTCTGTCGTCTATTTCAACCATATTCTCTAACAGAAAACTGAATGCATTATCAGTAAAATTTGACTCCAGGTGCTGTGTATCTGAAATTAAAATGCTCATATCTGAAATTAAAACGCTCATATTTGATTTTAGTGTTGTGTTGTTCTCAGTGTGTCTGTTAATCTAAACCCATTGCCATCACTATTTTGTTCGATATGAGCTACGACCTGAAATTGGGCGGTGATACAGAGTGCCTACATCCTTACGCATTTGGCAGACGATCACGGGTACAACCACCTCGCCGTAAGGACGATCACCCATTTGCCTCACCCTTCTTCAACAATGCATATTGCATTTTTGATTCATAGACCAATCTTACATGATTATCGTTCGAAATTAGCAGTGATTAGAGCTTATGTGTAGGAGCACGCTCCCGCTAACCACGAGGCTCACAGGTCGTTGAACGACCTCCCCACCGATAGACGAGCACGTATTAGGAGAAACTCTCTTAACAAGCCACGACGAAAGCAATTCATACCGACAAACACTCTATATGTCATGCCCACGTGGAAATATAAAGCCTAAGACCCCGAAGGGTATCCTAGGAATTATACACGTCACGTGAGCCTGAGCACTTCTAGGTCAAGACCCTCCCTATAAATAGAGAGGGAAGGTAACCTAAGAAATGACCTTATTTCAGAACCACCTCCATCGACTAGACCAAAAGAGCTCTAGAGGAAGGAGAAGAGGCCTAGAGAGAGTCGAGCGGTGCCCTCCTCTGGTGAGACGTGTCAAGCCCAAAACAGATAATCATATATTGTCGTCCCTGAGAGGATCTCGGAGACTACAATTGGTGTCGTTTGCGTCATCGCAACTAAACTTTATATAACCGCACAAAGATGGTGGTTTCCATGCGAAGTCAGACCCAGGGGCAAGCGATGGCAGAGATGAGAGTTGCGCTTCTACAACTACAAGAATAGATGTTGACGAAAGAAGATCAGATTCGACAACTCCAGGTGATTAACGATGAGATGAGAAAAAAATCTCATTGTCAAAAATCAATCGTCAGCTCGCGTCTCGGCAGCCTCCGAGATCGTTAGAGATTCTACACCACACGAGGTGGCGCTTAACGACTAAAACATCGAAACTTAGCCCCATTTACCACCAACATACGGGTCGGTCTACGAGCCTCAGATCACCCCGGCTTACAACCTATATCTGTTGCCTCAAGGGACAGTCTTACAGTTAGGTGAGCAACGACCTCTACCACCGAGGCAACCGGTACAATAACTTTGCGGGAAACGACCCCCACCTACACGGCCAGCATACCAACTTAGCCATATCAGCCCACCTCCACCTGGTCAGTACGCTCCACAATACTAAGGTATGAGTCCCCTCGCCCCCACACCGTACCCAGGGGCCTCGTACCATAATTATCATGATATCCCTCCTCAGTGGCATCAACAATATAGCTCTGAAGATCTATCCTACCCACCTGGGTACAACCATAGGCAGTATCAGGAAAGAAACCCACCACCCCCAGGGAGGGATGACCCTACATTCAACGACTGCTTTAACGAACGGTACCAAGGAACGTAGTAGTTCAGACAACCATACGAGTTATACGAAAAGAGCTACTACGATGAATCGTCAATCTGGGGTAGACGAGGCCCAAGAAGGAACAAAGGCAGAAGTGACCAACTACCCTTAATGGCCGCCTCTGTAGAGGTGCTAATTAGAAACCTACAACACAACGATACGACCAAGCGCGGTTAACGAAAGAGACTCTCCGAAAGATACACAACACCCCATTCACAGAGAGCATAAGGTATTACATACTGGAGCAGAGTTATTCTAGTCAAAGATAAAAGCCTTCAACAGAAGCCAAGACCCAGGCCAACACATCTCGAAGTTCCAGTATAATATTGACTTACAACATCAGATCGACGAGTTCATGTATCGTCTATTCTCCTCGACCCTGTCAGGCGTGGCCCTTGCCTAGTTTCAAAGCCTCGAACCCAACTCGATATCCACATTCGAGCAGCTTTCGCTGGCATTCGTGGAAAAATACATGCATAACCAACAGTCAAGAAGCAACTAGCAGAGTTATTCTCTCTTAAGTAGTAGGTTGGAGAAAGTATCGACTCCTTCCTTAAGAGGTTCAAAAATGAGCTCATACTCATAGAACGAGTAGACGTGCAAACAACCTTCCTGGTATTCATGGGAGCATGCTTACATGGATCAAAGTTACGAGAAGCCTTGCCCATGAAATGACCAGAGACATTGGAAAATCTCTATGAAAAATTACGAAAATACCAGAATGTGGAAGCTAACAAATGCGCACCGGCCTCTCAGTTAGCTACCCTTTTCAGTACCGCATCCATATCATTGCCCGTCGCATGTACAAGAATACTCAAACACCCACGTGATCTTCCTGACAGGCAGAGCAGAGGTGACAAGGACAAGAACAATAGAAGAGTAAGCAAGAATACTCAAGGCAAATTTGAATTCCGTCTCTGCGAAGGAAAGCCAAAGGTCACATACTAGGAACGATACTTGCCTAGCGATCTTACAATCACACGAACATACCTTCTTATCATCGCAAAGAAAGACCCGAACTACAAGAAGCTGTACCCAAATATCGACCATCCCAAACGACCATATTGCGCTCATCACCAAGTTCAAACCGAGAAGTGCTATGATCTGATCAACATGACTGAGACATGGTTCATAAAAGGACGCTACACTTAGTACTTAAAACGACCAATCCCAGCAAAAGACATGCTTCCTTACAGGGCGCTAGCTGAACCAGCGACGACCGTACAAGTACAGGGGAACGTGGCAGTATCCTCTATCACGATGCCCTAATAAACATGAACATGCAAGACTGCATGATACCCTCCAAAATTGAGATATCGTGTTTCAACGGGTCCACCGAAAGGGCCGTCAGGGAACTCGTCACTTAGGTACAGGCCAGACCCGTCGTACTATTGACAACCTTTGTCATCATAAACATCTCCTCGGTCCACTATAATGGCATCCTCGGAAGGGAGTGGATCTATGCAATGAAGGCAGTACTATCCTCCTACCACCAGGTAATCCGTTTCCCAACAAAGTTTAGAATGTACCAAATACGAGGCTGCCAAGTCGCCGCTTGTATTTGTTACGCCAACTCTTAAAAAAACCTTGTCGCCCTTGAGAATTCAAGAAAGAAAGGGAAAAGTTTTAAAATTAGGGAATAACAGTGAACAGGGAACGAGCCCACGGCGGTGGAATTATCCCCGGTTTCTGCCCACCCTCACAAAATGGAAGTTAATACACAACATACCTCTGACCAAAACAATGTAATTATAAAGACGTTTAGTAGAAAATGAACACCACCTCTCGTAGAGCTAGTGGATCGATGGCCCTACGAGAACTACGTATATTGGCTCACTCTTGATAGGAGAAGAACACTTTGAACTTACGACCCTCTTGCAACGGTACAAAGGCGTATTCGCCTAGTTGTTCAAGGAAATGCCGAACACCGATCCTAGTATTGCGTGCCATCGGTTACATGTTAACACCAAGGCGACACCAGTAAAGCAAAAACCACGACGAACAGCTCCCAGATTGCGAATAACCATAAACAAAAAAAATCAGAAGTTGCTGAGAGCCTACTTCATACGACCCGTTTATTATCCACGATGGGTAGCAAATGTGGTAGCAGTCCCAAACAAAGGTGGAGCCAGGATTATTGGTTAGGGGAGAGGGGGGTAGGGAATTTTGGGGTGTTTGGAGGTAGGAGCCCCCAATTTTTTTTTGAAGGGATTTGAAGGGTATTTTTGTAATTTTACTTATAAGATGTAATTTATTTAATCTATATTACATTTTATATTAAAATTCCTAAGGAATTTAAGATAGACAATGTCATTTATAGATATTATGATATAAATATACAAATATAAAAACATACCCGATTGTGAGATCATTAAACTTTTCCTCGACGTAATTTCATACTTTGGAAGTGGCTCAGGATTGCTTCATCAGTGACGCTAACAAAAGTGGTCTTCTCGACATATGTGACCAAACAATCATTTACAAACTCATCTGCCATTCTATAACACAAACGGTTCTTTATGAAATGCATAGCTGAAAATGCCCTCTTTAGTGTAGCTGTCGCAACTGGAAGTATTAATGCCAATGTTATGAGCGAGTAAACAAAGGGGTATGATTTGGAGGGATTTGAAGGGTATTTTTGTAATTTTACTTATAAGATGTAATTTATTTAATCTACATTACATTTTATAAGTGAAATTACAAAGTCCATCGCATTTACAATGTCTTGATCTTTCCTTTGTAATGTTTTGGATAAATCATTACTATATCCCAAAATTTTCCTCATTAGAAATAAGATCAAGATAAATTCAAATGAGCACATTGTGTTCAATAAAACTGTTGCAACGCCTCTTTGATCTGAATTTGACTTATGTATCAACTCGTAAATCACATCAGTAATAGGTCCAAACATCAAAATCAAGCTCAATAGGGTATTATAGTGGGATCCCCAACGTGTATCACTGGGCCGCTTAATGCTTGCCTTTTGATTTAGACCCCTTCCATTATCAAGTTCCCCTTTTTCTAATGCTTTAATTATTGCAGCTGCTTGTGTATCTCGAAGAAGATCTCGACGTTTACATGATGCTCCAACAATATTGGAAGCATTCGTAACTATGGTAAAAAATTACTCTATTTGATAGTGATCTTTTGCTGTTGCAACAAGCGCTAGCTGGAGTTGATGTGCGAAGCAATGAATGTAGTATGCATATGGATTCTCTTTCAAGATAAGCGTTTTAAGACCGTTGAGTTCACCCTTCATATTGCAAGCACCATCATATCCTTGTCCCCGAAGTCGCGACATACTCAAATTGTGATTAGATTTTTTTTATCGATTTCCCCTTTAAGAGATAAAGATGTAGTATCGGTAACATGCACAATGCCTGGAAGATGGTCAATTACACACCCCTCTTCATTCACGAAGTGTATAATAACAACTATTTGTCCTTAACCAAAACATCCCGAGACTCGTCAATCAAAATTTCAATTTTTTTTTATCTCCGAGCTCTTTGAGAATAGATTTAGTCTTCTCAAATGTGGAAGCCTTCGTAAGATCCTTTTGAATATCAGGGGAAGCCTTCTTATTATTATTCAGAGCATTTTGAAGAACTACACCTTTAATAACATAATTGTGATCAGCCGTAAAATTCAAAAGTTCAAAAAAATTTCCCTGATTACTCGACCCCTCTGACTCATCGTGACCACGAAAAGCCAACCCTTTCTTGAGAAGAAACCGAACATAATCAATGGATGTTAACAAGCGAACCCAGTTATCAATCCATTCTTGATTTGATTGCTTAGAATAAGCGGCTTGAATGCTTTGATCCTGGTTCAATAAAGCTTGGCCTCTCAAATACGCGTTATTATGATCACTATCAACCCCTTCAACATGTATTTGAAATCTTTCTTTCTTTTTCCAATTTTTGTAACCCTTACTACTAAAACAATCACCGTCACCTTGGTCTATATTTTCCGTATTGAAGAGATAGCAATATAAACAAAAAGCTCTATTCTTCTTTATGCTGTATTCCAACCAAGTTGGAAAGTCGTTGAACCAAGTTTTAACGAAGCGCCTTTTGGACTTGTCGTCTTGGGGAAACTTGTGGTTTTCAGGTTGACACAGTCCTATTTTCAAATACGCTATTCGAATCATATCTTGTTGATTAGGATGATATTATGATATTGAAATTCGTAACCCCGGATCTGTAGGAAAATCATTTATAGCTACTTCTCCATACTTTCACTTTAATTGACGACGTACTTCCTCATAAACCTCAAGAATATCTTCAATTGAAGGCGTTTTTTCAAGAACTTCATGATCTTCCATAGCCGCAAGAGGTGTTTGTTCAAGAACTTCATCTTCCATGATCGGAACCGGAAGATGAGGTGATTGTTCAAGAACTTCATCTTTCATGACCCGGAGAGGTTGATCAATTATAGGAACACTTTCTTGACTAGATAACTTTCTATGGACTTCTTTTTCTTTCGAAGGAAGTTTACTAAAAAATCTCTCCATTGTTACCGCGACCGCGATGGCGCGATCCTACATGAACTGATGAACACAAGCATTGTTGATCATTCAAACATTGTTAGAGTGTAAAGTACACTAATCCTTACACATTCAAATATTTTAAGACTAATCCTACATTGAAACTCTCCAAAATAAATCAAAATCAAAGGCAATGATCATCATGGTTAATTGGTGACCATAAACTAACTGAATTATTGAAATCAAAACCCAAATGCCTACCTCATTGAAATCATTGCAAAACTGAAATTAGGGCAACCAAATCAATACAAATTCAAGCATGGATGATTGATGACATGGAAGAGTTAAATTACATGTGTGTGAGTGAGAGAGATTTACTTACCAACTTAGGGTAGAGTTTAGATGCTAAATTGCAGAGGAAGTAACCCAAATCGTAGTCGCAGAGGAGAACCCAAAATTGAAGAGAAAGAAACTCAAATCGTTATCGAACCTAAATCGCAGAGGGAGATAACAAATCACAATCACAAAGGAAATTAGGAATCACAGAGATAACAAATTGTAATCACTGAACAAATTGCAATCAAACTCAAATCGAACCCAATAGTCTCATAGAGAAAATGAGGAATCACAGAGGAAGAAAATCACAGAGGAAATGAGGAACTCAACATTAATTTTATTTATTTATTTTATGTATATAGTCTCGACCCCCACTGGTTCTCATGTGGGGGTAGCTGCCCCCACTGGAGAATAGTGAGTGGGGGTAGCTGCTCCCACTAGTTCTCATGTGGCTCTGCCAGTGGATACAGTCTCTTTCCATGCTATTAGAATTAGAGGTTCTATCTCAAAACCAATTGAAAATGAGAGGATACTTAGGGATGGCAATGGGGCAAATTTGGGGTGGGGGCGCTAATCCAATTCCCATCCCCATCCCCATCTCTGCCTAAGTTCCCCACTCCCATCCTCGCCCGAAAACCCATTTAAGTTAAATGGGGATCCCCGCCTAAGTTCCCACTCTCATCCCCGCCCCAAAACTCATTTAAGTTAAATGGGGATCCCCATCCCCGCCCCCACATTTCAAAATTAAATCCCATCCCCACCCCATTTAACTAATAAAACTATTTTTTCAATAAAAAAAATTCTTTTATATAGATTTTTATTTATGTATTTAAGAGCAATAACAATAAACTATTTAAATGGGGTAGGTACGGATTTTTCGAGGCAATCCCAAATCTGCCCCGCTTCCTCACGGATTTGTGTTATACTTCCCATACCCACCCCCATACACGATTAATACATCCCAAACCTGCCCCGTTCGGGGTGGGTCAGATTGCCATCCCTAAGAGGAGTAGCCGTATGATCTTATATTATTGTGGTGCAATGCACTCTAGTATTAGTTTGGATTAGAAACGAAATAACCTGCTTTATTTGCATCTCTTGCATGGATCTATTCAGTACTCACTAAATGGGGATTAAGATCATTTTATAATACATAAAGGGGATTGGACATGTTACCATAACCATATGAAAACCCCTAGTTCAATATCTCTATAATTATTGTTAATTATATTTTAAGTTGAAAGCTGTTTGAGGTAAGAATTGATCGTACCAAGGTCCAAGACTTCTTGAATTTTAAGTACTAACCTATTATCTGAGTAAGTCTAAATTACCCCCTAAGACAAACACGTCTTAGGGGGAGCTCACTCAACGACCCCCGAGCCACGTCAAAAGCATTTATACCGACAATAATACTTTATGTCAAACCTATGTGGAAATGTAAAGTTTAAAACCCCGCGGGGGTAATTTAGACTTTACTCACGTCACGTGAGCCCGACCACTTCTAGGTCTAAAGCTTTCTCTATAAATAAGGAAGGGGGGAGACCTAAAAAAAAACATTTTTCAGAACCCTCTCCTCCATCTACTAAACCCGAGCAGCTCTAGAGGAAGATGAAAGAGAGACCCAAAGAGAGTAGAGTGGTACCCTCCTCTGGTGACACGTGTCAAGCCCCAAACTAAATATGACTCATTGTCACCCTGGAGAAGATCTTTAGGACTACAATAATATACATTTTTTTAAGGGTAAGCTGGGATTGAAAGCTACTCCCCTGTTGTATAGAAATAACAGAATGTACAAAAGTAAGACCTCAATGAGGAACTCAAAAAGAAAATTATAAGAGAGAGGAAAGAAAAGAAAGAAAACTACAACTAAACATCCTACAATAAGCCTATAAAAGGAGCACTGCAACATCTAGTGGGCAATTTTCTTCATGTCTTCAACATAGGAGCTAGGAATAAAATCTCTACCACTACACCAAAAAAGAAAATTTGCCACAGTCTCTTGTCAATTTTACCACAGGCATGTATCGTACTATGTCAAGCGCGGACATTATCCGTGGCAAATTCAGTTTAGTCCGTGATATTTTTTATTTTCCTCTCAAATCCTTTTTTTTATTTCCCTCTCAGATCCTTCTTTTATTTTCAACTCTTTCAGTCTTCAAGACCCAAAACTCAAAAACTAACCTAACACACAATCTTCACACTAAAAATCTCAGGACTTAAAAAGATACAAAGATAATATAATCGACTCTACTTGATTTTGATGGAATCGTAATCCAAAGGTACGGGCATATTTTCAATTTTTAGTTCAAATTAGTATCTAAAACTCCAGGTGTTAATCGTTGTAGTTGATATAAAGGAATAGGTAAGCTTTTCAATATCTAGTGTTTAGATTGAGGGAATTTTGTATTAAACTCGTTTGATTTGAAATTAAACTCAAATTCGTTGTAGAATTTGGGCTTCTAAAAGTTAGAATCGAAATGGGGTTCCTGAAATTATCCCTAATTTATGTTTTGGTGGGATTCATAGCTTTTGCTTTTGCTATAATTTGTTGTCTTAGAGGTCCTTCTAGAAATATGTTTGTCCCCATTCTTTTACTCTTGCATTTGTTTCAAGCTCATATTTTATTAAGGGCTCTAAAATTGTTGGTGAAACAGAAAGTTGTCTATTAAGAGTTTCAAAATTTGAGAATGTGTACACTGTCTTCTGTGCCATTAAATAAGATACGTAAAATGGGTTTATGTCTTCTGCGATTGTTTTAATGGCACTTGATGTTTTGCAAAGAGATTTACTTATTATTCATCGAACAAGTTGAGAAACAATGAAGCAGAAAATGTTTATTTCTTATTGCTGGGCATGGTGAAGGGCCACAAAAGTTATGAATGTCAGGGTAAAGTGTATAATTGTGGCTTTGTATTGGTTGTGTTGCTGATGAAGTGAGAGGAGATTAGGTTGTGTAATACAAAATTGAGAACGTAATGTTTTATCCGTGTTTGAATAATGTATCATGTTTAGTGAAGTTTTTTTGTCAGTTTCATAAAAAATAAAAAATAAAAACTCATTTTTTATTTGGAATTATGAACCGTTTAATGTGTAATTAGTTTATTTGATGCCTAGTACCGTGCAAATGATTATTTTATATCCAAGTTTGAGTTAATTGATGCGTATAATTAATTTACATCAGTAGCTTAAAAAGGGTAGAAACCTCATGTTTGATACTTGGATTGCAGATCAAAGTTTTATTGGCCAAAGGAAATAAATCAAGATGTTGGCTGGTAAGTCCTTATTATACTTCAATTTATGTCTTTTTTTCTTGAACATTAACATGTTAAGTTATGTTTAATTAACATTGACTGGAATAGAAGAATACATGTTTGAATAATCTAGATGCATTTTTAGGATATGGATATGAAAGTTAATGCTTATTAATATCTGCTTAGGAATGAGTCTTTGTACTTTTTTTCTGTTCATCATTCCAAACTGTTACTTTGTTCAATTCCCATTCAATTAAAAGGGAAAGGGGGTGAATCGAGGTTCTTAGAAGGTGTATGCAATGGTTCTTCTTCATCGCAATGCTAAGAATCCATTGTCTTCTTCTACTTCTTTTTAGTTTCTGTCCAATGGTTCTTCTTCCTCTACTTGCTCTAGTTCAATTATGGACTGGGTCCTTTATTTCACTGTTCTCTTTAGTCCTTACACTTATTACTTTGGCCATAACTAATGTCTAAGTATAATTGATATCGATTTAATTGTTATCGCCTTCATACTACTTTAATTGACAATTTTAGTATAATTTAATTTAATTTTCTATTTGTAGATTGCAGTAAAAGATATTATCACGAAGAATCCACAGTCTAAGTATCTTGATGTTGGCCATGATCTTTTAGCTCAAGTATTTGGTCCTGTGAAAAAGGGATTTCATACCTTTTGAAGGCTTATAATGAATTGATGGCGCTCCCTATTCTTGGATCCGTTACTACTTTTGAGCTTATGGTTTGAACACCGTTATATTAATCAATTTTCTTTTGAAGCCACTACGCTTCCTTTTTTTGGTTCTCAATCCATTATTATTTTTAGATTTATTATAGGGAACATGTATATAGCTTCTTTTTGAATTGGTATATCTCTTATATATATGTAACCAGTTTACCTGGATTTTTTTGGGCTAATATTTATAAATAAAACAAGTAATTTTAAATTGTGTGTTTTTGTTTTTATGTTATATGATGTATACAATAGGTGCAACTTGTTCTTCTGAATTGTGTGATATAGGTTTTGGCTATTTTTTGATTTTTTAAAAAATAAATAAAAATTAAATCACTATAATCTAGTCGTGGCAATAATATTAACTATGGACTAAAATAGTGGTACATATCCTATTATACCACTGATTATATCAGTGATAAATATTTTTACACAGATTTACTCTGTATTAGCATAAATGGGATAACGACAGAAAATGCTGTGGCAAAAATATTGTCATGCACTTTTTACTACAGACCTCCACTATAGACGTTATCTGTGGCAAAACGACTATTACCACTAATAAGTACCGTGGTAATTTAGTAAATTGGTGTAGTGTACAACCATACATCCCCCACATAAGAGTGCCCATTTTATGGTGTATATCTTTCCATCTATATCTTTTGAGTTTTGAGTTCTCTCGCAAGGTGTCATGATCAAGTATCTCAAATCTATTAAGGGCATGAACAACAAGATGGTGAGCACCTCTGTTAGTCTCTTTGACAATATGGCATATGGAGAAAGTTTCAAAGTGCCCCATTTCCCAATATATATTGCTCATTAGGTGCCTACAGCTCTAGGGAGCTTCACATCTCTTTTGAATACACTTGATAGCGTATCTGGAATTTGCAGCAACAATAATCTTTGTAATTCCTTTATCAATGCAAATGGACAGCCCCTTGTTGATGTAGTATAAAATATGAAAAATTGCTGATAGATGTAGAAATACGTAGGATCAATACGTCAAAAAATATAATTTTATCTATCCCAATTTATTGTTTATTGATGATTATTTGCATTTTCTTAGTTTCATATAGTTATAAGTGCTAGAGTTAATAAACTTACAAAGCCACCTAATTAATTTATGGAAAATGAAGTAAAAAAATCTCCAACAGTCTCCTAGATAAGCAAGATGTCTACATTTAATGTACTTGTAAATTTACTCCAAGGAATAAGGATAATACAGTTGCAATGAGATATAAGATTATAGTACTACCATGACTCAGTCACGACAACAATTTCGACGCGCCTTTGGCGTTACCCGTGAGCAAGTCATGATGAATATGTAAATGTGACTTCGCTGTTACAAAAACTGTAAATGCCCATACACTTAACTTATAAATAGCTAGTGACTATGAAACATCATATATTGATGAAGTAAACAATTAAGGAATAGAGACTGTACTTAAAAGAATGAGAGAGGGACCAAGAATAAACAAATATAAGTTAATATTACTACAAAAATATCTCCATAGAGATGATCCTCATTAATTAAATTTTTGTATTATAATTCCATGGTTAAGGTAAATGCCACAACTTGGTTCAATAACTTTGCCACCACTCTCTTTGTCCAACAACAACAAAATGCTCTTCCCCTTCAACCATTACTGCCTTAGTCCACCTTCAGTACCACATAATCCCCATTTCATACCTTAATCCACCTTCAGTCATTTTGATTAGTTAAAGCAAATGCCATTTTTTAAATGCTACAATGTACCTACTTATTCACCCAACATAGACTGATACCATTTTAGTTAAAATGTGAATTGCATTATTATATAACTATAATGGCACCCATCATGCAAATGAATAATTAATAACTTCATCTAATCATGCATATTTGAAACAATAGTTTATACATGGAAATGATCAACTTGGAGTCATATCGTATGAGAAATTGAATTGAGAAACTTCAATATATTTTGTGCTTCAAATTTGGGGATCTTGTTTTCCATAGTCAATTTGCCACTCAGTACTTTCATTTATTTTCCTATGTTGAATATCTCCTCAAAATTTTGTAAGAGAATGAAAATAACGGAATAAATAAAGAACCAATACCACTGAGTTTATTCTTCAAGCCGACGAAGAACGACAATGATCGGAATCCTAACTCACTAACTTTTATCTAGATAGATGTAAAGGAAAGGGATGGCAGATTACATAAAAGAGATTAGAGCCATTGAAACATAAAATCAAAAATAAAAGTTCAAGTCAAACACAAATGGGGAATTAAATCAAGGAATTAGTAAATTGCACAATAAACATCACTCAAGAAATTAGTGTTTCCAGTAAAGATAATGGTAAAATTCTTATCGTAATCTGAGCATGGTTGTTTAAGGATTCCACCAAGGGTTTCAAAACAACAAATAGATAAGGAGATTATTGTGTGTGAGATATACTTACTTGGTTAAGGGTTTAGAGAAAGAGATAGAAACGGAGATGCTCTATTTTAAGAGAGGGAGAGAGACGTGGGAGAGAGGGGGACGATTTTAAAGGTTGATAGAGAAAGATGTGAGACAGAGGACAGAGATAAATATTTAGATTTAGGAAATATGTTGACACCTTTTCCCTTTTAAAAATTAAATATTGCCAAAATAATAATAGATCTCAGCCCTCTATCTTGGGGAACTCATCGATCCCGATGCATTGAAACTCCATCTTGGCCACTCTTTGTCCTTAGATAAAAGACTGTCTCTAGATGTAATATAGATATATAACTTATCTCTAGTTAGAGAGATATAGTTTCAAGTTTGTAAACAAGTCTTTCTTATTCTTCTATAAATAAGAGAGTCATTCATTGCAATTTTGATATCTCAAATTGAAGTTAATAAAGCTTTAAGTTCTTTAGTAGTTTATTCTCTCTCTCTCTCTCCTTTATTTATTTTATGCTCATAGAATTAAGCTGTGATCGAACACCAAAATGGAGAGCTAGTCACTTAATCCTTGGCTAAGGATGACCCTCCAGCGAACGTGAGTTAAATCGTTAGAATAATGGTAATATAGGATCTAGACCTCTATAAAAATATCCGATTCATAGTAAAAGTGAGTTATCTAGTCATGATAACTTCAAATTGCTATGAATATGAGGAAAACAAAAGATTAGCCATATCCGGTTGTTTTTATGCTTCAAAGAATATTTAGATAACTAGGGTTGCAATTATTTGCCTAACCATGAAGGGAGTTTGCATACCTTAGATCCGATTATCCATACGCGATTAATTATCATCTTTTATCCATAAACCGTAGTTCTTTGACTTATGATAAACGTAGGCAAGGCTATTACGAGTGGAAAATCTACCATTTTTATATTATTTTGCTAAATCGAAGGAGTCCGAAGCCTAGGCCTTCTACTTTATTATCGTACCAGAAATTCATAGTTTATTCGTAATTAGATTTAGTTTTTAATCAATGTTTTTTTTCTTGTGACCCTCCACCAAGAGAGGAGTCGTGGGTTCGAAACCCCATGGGGTTGAAAACTCAGGGTTACGGATTCCTATATAAAACCGGCTTGCCTTGCAATTTTTTTTCTCTAAATTAGATTTATTATTAGTTAATTAGGAAAAAAATATTTCTTAATATGTTTGCTCTAGCAGGATTGACCCCCGCTTACCCTTAATATATTTTGACACCCGTGTTTTGTTAGGTTTTGCAGCTAAAAAAGGAGGAAAAAAAGAAGTTTTTTATGAACATGTTTGAACATAAATCTAACATGTTCAAACATGATGGGTCTGAGTTGAATTTTTTATCAATCTTGTTCAAACATAATGCGTTGACAACTTGTTTTTAGCCGTGGAAAATGCCTCGTGATTCGTAATTCAAAGAAGTCTTGTATTATAGGTCCCTTTTATTATAAAAAATAAAAGAGACCTAGGGGGTCTAGAGAGACCTAACGCTAACCTAATAGAAATGTAGTCTTCATGGCTAAGCTTTGTAGAGAGGGGTATTTGCAAGGTTGCAGAAGTTGGAGAGTTCTCATGGGGGTTTGATGAAAAGAGGGGAAAGGCCTCTCCAATGCTAAGCTAATTTATGAATCGAATGGAAGAGAGTAGAGACAGTTTAAGGAGAAGATAATTAACGATGGAAAAAAAAAACGATAGTTCGAAGACGATGGTCTTTATAGAAGTTTCGTTTGAGATGGGTCATAGCGGTTTCCGATGAGGTTGAGGTAACTTTGGATTTCTTAATAGTTTCTTACAAGATTAGAGATCTCATGTGTGATGAGATCTCTTGAGAGCTTGTAACAGTTTCTCGGATACATAGTGGATTCATTGGTTTGGTGGGCGTGGATGTAGCCCTTTGGGGTGAACAGTGGCGGATCCAGGATTCTTGGTCGGGAGGGGGGGGGGGGGGGGGGGGGGGGAGAAAGTTGGGGGTTTGAGGGTGGTAGCCCCCAAAAACAAAATTGGGGGGAGTTGAAGGTTTTTTTGTAACACTGTATTAATCCTACATTGTAAAACTAATCCTACATTGAAACCCCCAATGCCTGCCGCATATATACCCCTTACAAATATTGTTGGGAGTGCTCAACCTAATATCTTTACTGATTGTACTATTGAGCCACCAGTAAAATTAAGGGGAGCCCTTGCAATGGAATAGTCGGGATTAGGTTTGGCCATATCTTGTCTCTAAAGGGTTTGATTCTATATCCCATTCCCACCTCATAATTTTCTCTTAGTCAATAAAGTTAGATTCCATAAGAAAAATTAAGTCCCTGCTGTTTCTACAATTTAGATTCCCTTACTAAGATTCATCCTAGAAGTTCTTAACCAACCAACATAAAATTCTCAAGAACTCACATAAAATATAAATTCAAGTTGTGGCATCAAAATATATACTTTAATAATGGTAGATGAGGTAATAATCGAAACTGATAGCAGAGAGAGATATCTCAATAACTGATAGCAGAATACAACCCACCCCTAGTTGTAATTGAAACTGTAAATTACATAAATTATATCCCAAAACATAAAATTTTAAATGAAACTAAACAAATTAATGAATTTCAAGTAGCTAGCTTCAAAATTCCAAGAGTAGAGTAGTAATCGTAGAGGAGAGAAGCCAAATTAATCGCAGATGATGAAGAACCCAAATTACAGAGGAAGAACAAAAAAACCCTAAATTGCAAAGGAGAGAGGAGAGGAGAGTTGTAAGTACCTAGCATTGAAATACAGAGAAGCAAGAGTAGAGTAGTAATCGCAGAGGAGAGAAGTCAAATTAATCCCGGATGATAAAGAACGGAAAAACCCTAAATCGCAGAGGAGAGCTGTGGTCTGTATAAAGTTATTTTTAACATAACTAAGCTCATTTTTTTTTAAAAGTGAATGGGGGAGCTGCCCCCATTAGTTCTCATGTGGCTCCACCCCTAGTCACAAATAAGAACGACAAAACACGAGTTTGTATTGATTTCACTGACTTAAAACAAAAATTGTCCAAAAGACGGTTTCCCCATGCCCCTAATCACAAGGCTCGTGGATTCAACGGCTGGCCACGCGCGAATGCCATTCATGGATGGTTACTCGTGGTACAACTAAATACCTCTGGCTATCGAGGACCAAGAATGTACTTTGTTCACAACAGAGCAGAACCTGCACTGTTATACTATGATATCTTTCAGCCTAAAAAAAATATGGGATCCACATACCAATGCCTGGTTACAACGATGTTTGAAGAGTAACTTGGAAAAACAAAGAAAGTCTACTTCGTTGATATGCTCGTCAAAAGCAAGCTATAAAGCAACCAACTAGGCAACCTAGAGAGTATGTTCACCAAACTTAGACACTAAAAAATGTGACTCACCCCGAGAAGTGCAATTTACATTTCATCGGGAAAGTTCCTGGGGCACTTGGTAACTGAACACGGGATAAAAGCTGACCCCGACCAGATACACACCTTCCCCTGTATGCCATCGCCTCGGATATTGAAGCAAGTTCAAAAATTAGTAGGTAAAATTGCAATACTCGGCCGTTTTATTGACAAAGCCTCGAATAAATGACAGCAAATGTTTCGATGTATAAAGGAAAACAAGAAATGCCAGTGGAATGAGGAATGCGAGGCAGCCTTTTAAGATATGTTGAGATATTTGGCAACACCCCCAATCCTCAGCGCCTCGAAAGAAAATGAGCTCCGGGGATTGTTCTTGGGAAGCACAGAGGAATCAATTAGCATTGTCCTCGTCGACACAAACATTAATATTAGAAGCAAAAACTACGCCCGTACTTACAAGCGCACAAAATCAAGGTCGTAACGACTTAACCATTAAGGGAGGTCCTTGTGAAGAAAGACAAGACTCGTCAAATAGCTAAATGGGTCATCTCCTTATGAGAGTTTGACATTCGATTCGAGCCCTGGGTAGCTATTAAGGGGCAGGTCGTTACAGATCTCTTGGCCGACCTCCCTATCAGAGACAAGAACTGGATCAACGAGGAAAATAATGACTAAGTTGCTCCTCTAGATGATACTGATGCACTATTTATAAAGAGATGACAGTTATACACAGATGGATTAGTTAATGTCGGCGGTTCAGGCCTAGGGGTCGTGTTAGTCACTCCAAACAACAAAAAGATAAAGAAAGCCATAAGAGTTAACTTCCCACAAAGTAAAAACGAAGCAAAATACAAAGCCCTTTTCCAACACATTTTCATTAATCGTTTTATTCGATGGAAGTAAAATGCCCCCCCAAATATAGAAGTTGGTTTTTGAAGTAAAAATGATACTGGGGGCATTTTTGAAGTAAAGAGCCCTCTCAAATACTAGTCATTTTTTGAAGTGAAAACAACCTCCCCTATACTAGAGTCAATTTTTGAAGTGAAAACAACCTCACCTATACAGGGGGAATTTTTGAAGAGAAATCCCCTCCTAAATATTAGAGTCGCGTTTTAAAGTAAAATTGACCTCCTATATACTGGGGGAATTTTTTAAAGTAAAACACCCTCCTAAATATCATAGTCATTTTTTGAAGTAAAAACAACCTCCCCTATACTCGGGGTTTTTTTATTTGAAGTAAAACGCTATCCCAAATACTGGAGTCACTTTTTAAAGTAAAAATGACCTCATCAATACTAGGGGGATTTTTTTGAAATAAAACGCCATCTCAAATACTGGAGTCGTGTTTTGAAGTAAAAACGACATCCCCTATACTGGGGTGTATTTTTTGAAGTACAACACCCTCCCAAGTACTGAAGTCGTGGGTTGAAGTAAAAATGATATCCCCTTTACTGGAGGTATTTTTAAAGTAAAATTCCCCCTAAATACTGGAGTCGTCTTTTGAAGTAAAAACAACATCCCCTATACTAAGGGCATTTTTTGAAGTAAAACACCCTCCCAAATACTGGAGGCGTTTTTGAATTAAAATGACCTCCCATATACTAGGGCATTCCCAAATATTGGAATCATTTTTTGAAGTGAAAACGACCTCCCCTATACTGGGGTGGATTTTGAAGAAAAATGCCCTCTCAAATACTAGAGTTATGTTTTGAAGTGAAAATGACCTCTCCTATACTGAGAACATTTTTTAAGCTCCTTCTTCCCCTATTCTAAAATATAACCCTAATTATGAATTATTATTTTTAATTAAAGTTGTGTCTTTCTGTTAAATCTATTATAATGAATCTAACATATTGAAGAAAGTTTTACTAATCTCACCAGAGGGACCGCTAATCTCATAAAGATTGCAAGTCAACTTGAACTCAGTTGATGATTATTTCATGACTGAAAGGAGGCCTTTTGTTGGCTCAGAGTTTAAGTCTGCAACATATCGGAAGAAGTTGGATCATGAATTTGATACTAGAGTCTACAACTCCAAACCAAAATCCCAACAGGTCAGCTTCAGAGTGCTTTTCACTAGGCCATTTCTTCTTTGCACCTCCCCAACGCCAATTTTTACAATCTAACACTCTAGACATACTTACACATCTTGTGTGCATCGTAAAGGTTTACTTGATATGTATGCTAGTTTCACCCACGACCTATAGGCATCAATTTGAATGCAACTATATTTCACTCCTTATACCCTAGTTTCTTATAGATTCAAGTCTCTCTATCAGTCCTTCTATATTTAAATCCTTTTTCAATCTCTTTAGCTAATTCCGTATTCTACGTATTCTGCAATTCCTGAAGTGAGTTGATATATAATTTTTATTATATGTTATAAATCTTGTATGTAGTTTGACGGAGTTAAATTAAACAAAAGACTGTATATAAGTATATTGTTACGAGTAGTTACGCGCGTGCAAACGCATTATTTTTGAGAATAAGATGGGGTTTTGTATTATTTTTTAAAATATAAATGTAATCAATTTCACATTGGGTAAACTCTTGAATGTTGAAGGGAGTTTGAGTTGAGTTGAGTCCTTAGCACCAAACATATATTGGGTAACTAAGGGGAATCTGATGTCCTCTAGTTCCACTGGCTACTTGTGTTTCAAAATGGTACCAATGTATTAGAAAATTGAGTGTAATAAGAATTTCAACATGAGTTGGCATGAGGAATTTTGAAGGGTGTCACTTGTTCTGAATGCTAACATGTATGCTCAAAATATCTACACATTTAGTCAATTTCAATAAGATTCATAGCTTATCTAAAGAAAATCCATCTATAGTCCTTGTATAAATACCATTTTAGAAAATGTAGTTGTAAAAATCCAAATGTTACATTTGTAATTGTCATCAACTAGATAACATTGTAGCACACAACTCATAAACGTGTAGAGATCCTGGAGAAAAGGAAGAAGACGTCAGAACTTGTATATATTATTGGTTGAGCACATCTTTTAGAGTTAATTTGAAAAACCAAACCCAGATCTTAATAAACAATAATTAGACATTTTAAATTTCAAAAACTTTACAAAAGCAAAGCGGGAAAAAAATAAAATTCAGAGACATTAGCCCTAAATGAAGTGCAAGCAAAGCAACAATGGCATTTGGTCCTCAAAGTGACAAGTGCAAGCAAAACAACAAGCCCTAAATGTATTGTTGAAACAATCGCCCACCTTTATGAATTAATGATTCATATGCAGGGCGAACTTGTAACATATAACGATAATAAGTATGATATGATATTCTTTTCCCACCCAAGAAATTTATTTCTTGGATCCCACCCGTATGCTCCATGAGGGAGTAAGATAGGATATTGTAGGGGATCGTAGAATCCAGATGATTCTTTTATATATATTTTTTTTCCTAGGATAAATTAAGATATTCCTTCCTACTGTGTAATCATCTCCAACCATAATAATAGCTGCGACATCATCAGATGTTGAAAGGACATATTGGGGTACATTATCTAGTCTTTGTTTAATATTAATTTTGTAATCACTTAGGTTTTTATTTTTTGCTAGTTTTTTAAATTGTTTAATGAATGTATTAGTGCGCTTTAAGTTTTTTGTTAATTTAAGGACAGTTTTGACATGTAAAGTATCATTCTTTAGTAGCCTATTTTTAAGTGTTGTTGCAGGGTCGTAGAAATATAGTTGTAAGAATCGAGACTAACTATTTTTTTGGATAGAAAGCTTCCAATACGATGATATATGGACCCATGGGCTCGAAATGTGTAGACTCCCTTTTTAGAATTAGCCAGTTCCTTGTCAAGAGTAACACCAATTGAGGTGCATTGAAATGTATGGTTATAACGTATGTTTAGCCAAAAATATTTTCCAATTGCTGTTTGATCTTTGAATAATTATAAGAGATCATTTGGTACAGGTGAAAGATTCAATTTTACTCTACCATTTTTGCAGCATAAATTTCTTGTTTCTTTTGTGAATAAATATGTTTTGCAATGTTGGCATTGTCTTTTTGGAGGGAGCTTATTTCGATTAAATTTTGTGGTATCAATATAATTTTGTGCAATGTTATATGAAGGTTTTTTTTTGTTACCATTTGTGTAGGCTTGATGTAAATCGCTGGAATCGTAATTTCGTTAGAATACAATTGATTTATATTTTGGGGTAAAGCTTGTTGTATGCATCCATTTGATAATGTTGGATTAACAACTATTTTCAATTGGTAGTAACTGTTCTTTAATCTTTTTGGGGGGAGATGAATTATGAGTGAAGTTATCATTCGGGTGTGCATGTTTGATGCTTGGGTTATTAACCGCATTAAAATATTTATTTATATGTTCAGAATTTAAATTAGATATTGCTTGAGACCTAACAAGAGTATTGTTATCAATAATACCATGAAGCGAAGTGAATGACGTACCCGAATGATATCCAGGAGCAACAATAAATGTACTTAAATTGTTTAAAGCAATAGGATGAATGTTCGTGGTATGAATTCCATATAAATCCCGCATTCTAGCATCTTTCTTGACATTGTTTATTGAATTTTTTACAGCAATTGCTTAACCTGTCCCAATATGATTAATAGCTCTAGCCATATCATTCCCATTTTGTAGTTGTTTCTTATTTGCTTGAATAAGACCTGTGTAATAACCAATTCTTGTGCTATTAATCAAATTCATAAAGAAAAAAATACATTCATTTGATATTTAAAAAGACCAATATTGTAAGAAAATTAAATGTATTACTTGGGATTGGGAAATTTAATATTGAGGCTAATTTTTGGGTGTCGAGTCTAGAAACATGTTGTGTCCGTGATTTGGCATTTTTATCTTGTTTTCTCCTTTTAATTTCTTCAGTAGTCAGAGCCTTTTTAGTAATATAAGCTCTTTTCCCAACAATAATTGAATTAGGCACTAAAACATTGCCTTTCATTGTAAAAAATTCTCCTGCAATGGTTTGAACAGATTAGAGAAGTTATACAGAATAATATTAGATTCAATCATCACTGAAGATTGGAGAAGATTATGGCAGTTATATATTGCAGGCAGTTCCTATTTAATAATATATAGTTCAAGTTTATAGCATATTAGAGCAGTTATACACAATAATATTAGATTTAATCAAACCCAAGAAGATTATAGCACATCAGGGTAGATATACATTACACGAAGTTCTTTATTAGTAATATATAGTCCAAGTTTTGAGCATATTAAATTCAATCATCACCAAATCTTTTTACAAATATTACACAACAATATTGCATCACAATATTAACTTGATAATTAATCAATATTGCATTGCAATGTTCTGAAATCTTTTACACTCAATATTAGCACTAAAAACTAGATACCCAGTCTAAGTTTATCAAATCCCAGCAAAACCTTCAACTTTGAACAGATACTAGAACCCTATAACCACAAAATTAGCACACCAAAACTAAAAATTGGACAAAATTATCCAAACCCCAATAAGAAAATCAAGTTAAAAAAAAATACTAGAACCCCCGATAACCTTAATATTAGCGCTAAAGACTTACATCGTATTTATCAATCATAGTATAGTCTTCGCTAAATCCTTATCATAGATTTAAATCCTAATCTAAATACTTTGCAAAAAGGAGGGATATAGTTTACCTTTGGGAGATTGTTGATTAAGCAATTTCGTAGTAAGGGAGAGATCGAGAGTAGAGTTGTAAAGGGAGAAGATTAAATAGAGAAAGATAGTATGGTATGCGAAGAGATTTCTTACGCTCGTGCAAACACGTTATGTTGGGGACATAAATGAAGTATATGAGGGTTTTAAAATATATATATTATTTATGTGCTCATCTCATCTACATAACTCAAAGGGAACTACAATTTTGGACAAGTTTGAATAGTACTATTTGTAGTATATGAGGGTTACATATATAGTGTATATTTGAAGAAAGATTTTGTCATGTGGTGTTGATATACTTGGTAAAAGAGTTTTCATCCTAGAGTGGGGGGTTCTCTAAGCGTAAGGAGCCATACTCAGATATTAAAATGTGTTAAAGATGGGTACATATTAGCAGATGGCAGATATTTGACATTGTGACAAAATAATAGAAGAAGATTCCTCAAAAGATTAACTTTAGAAACTACATAATGAATCAAACTAAGAATAGTTCACTATAGCCAAGAGAAGATTCTGACTAGACATTGCATATAAAGGGTAAGCAGGGAGAAGATTATGTATCGAAGTTTTGCAAATGCCAATCATGCACAAGTAGCCTCTATAGATAGTGATTGGTAAAATGTCAGGAACAATAGTGCAAGTAATTTCTCTTTCTTTATAATCTTTGACAAACCTCAAAAAAATATCATCATCAAATAAAAGTTGAGAGATAATGACATTCGTTCCAGTGTCAACCTATAGATGAAGCCACCATACCAACATGTCTAATTAGAAATAAGAACCACAAAAATGATAATTAACATAATTATTCTAAGTAAATCTCATGAATTATTTGTATGACTCGATACTTATATTATTATATTATAAATACTTCATCGCCTAACAGCACAATATAAGACATTGAGATACTATAGAAACCCAAACAAATATTGATATCTCATTAACCTGTCGGTTTTAAAAACCAATGAACTGCCTGATGCTTTCATAATGAGATAAGGGGGACATCTCTGAAAAGTGTAAGAGTAATATGCAAAAGGAACCAAAAAACAAAGGATGCTTCTAGCTCTAATTTTATTCTAAACTAAGTCGTCGAGTTTATCATGGAGGCAAGTCATGACATTTTGCAGGCATGCTCAACACTGGAAAGGACCATCTGAAATCAAGAGGTTGTTGTTGCGAGGTTGTTCCCTTAGAGTTTCATCTTTGTGTTATAGAATGGGCTGGTGGTGGATTGAGCTTTACATCGTGCTGAAAGTCGGAGATCTTCATCTTGGTGTAGCAATAGACATCACTCATTTGTATAAGATCTCATTGCTGTTGTATGAACAAATCTTTAAGATAGTAATATTCGCAAAACCAGCCATTAAGATTAAAATGATGTTTTGACTTTTGTTTTTGCACCTTTGTTCGGCAGGTTTGCCCAACTGTTGCACTCTAGTTAAGTAGGTTGCCTTTAGAATTTGCCTCGAAAAATTACCTTGGAGCGCCCCAGCAAGAGCAAACAAATATTTTCAACCAACTTATTTTATGTATCGCCTCAATTTTATTAATTCCGATCTGACTCCTGACTCCCCTAACGCTGATGTACAACCAATTTATTTTCCTTGGTGATGATTTACATAATATGGAGTCAGTGGAGTCTATTTTTTCCTCAGTTATGATGCTGACAATCGTGCTAATATAAGTCTACTTGCAATAAGTTTTTTCCGGGTACAATCTGGATAAAATTCCACCGCACATCATAGCTTACGGTACTTTTATACAGTGACGTTCTAACATAAGTCTACTTGCAGTTAGTTTTTCCCCTAGAACTGCCAAAGAATATTTAGCATAGGCTGCACAGTGCAAAACTCGAAATCAAATTATGACCTAAAACCAGAACTGCTTATTACCAAGACCATAATAACATTAAACTATGTATATCAAATTAATGCACACACGTAAGTTATGTATTATGAAAACAAAGGGAACCATTTACATGGGATTTACACACAACTAAGCACTTGGGGAGATAGACATACAAATATGAAATTCCAACTAACCAAGAATAATTATATTTCAGCTTGCCGTAAACGCTTTAGGTAATCTTCATCATGATATTAGAACCATTGGGGTCCCAACACTTATGAACTTGACTCAATCCAAACTATAACCGGTTGAGGAGGTAGGGAAAGTAAAATATGAAAAATAAGATAGAATGATAATTGATGATTGCTTCAATTGGAAATCATCACGAAAAAGATTTGGAAAACAACCTTCGTCTTCAAATATGCAAGATCAAGGTTTTTCTCCACTGAAGCTTCTTAAATAAAATTAAAGAGTCATCCCTATCGTTTGGAAAACTAGTCAAATCTCCCAAAAAATCAGAATTGGAGGAGACAGAGAGGCGGATCTTCGATGGTTAAGCACCGACGATTGTGAGAAATCTGAAATCTGAAATCTGATATGGCTTTTTGGTTTTTAAGATTGCCATTCAATTTGGGTTGTTTGTTTGTTTTTAAGGAGTGCCATTCAAATTTGGCTTAATAGACTAATATGAGCCTTTCGAAATTGACTTGGGAAATCAACGGCTGGGATGATTTTTTTGGACAAATGTTTATATTTGACGGCTCAGACTCATTTTTTTTGGCCAAATTTGCTTGCATCTTGAAAACGGACGGCTGAACCCAATAAAAAAGATAACATTTTTTTTTCTTATTATAGATGAAATATAGGTTCAAATTTTTTCATGAACTAATAAAAAAGAAAGTACATAGCAAACTTGATGTAGTGTTACATCTTTGAGTAAGGAAGATTCAAGTGGAGATGCATCAGTCTACAAACGAGCAGCAAAATATAGCTGGTATTTTTAGTTCTTTCTTATATCATTAACAAGAGAAGGGGGAATACTAATTATTGTCATTAAACATGCTATCAGAAAACAACCCCAAAACATAGGCGGGTATCTCATAATTGTAGCTGTATATAGTACGAGGAGTATGCAGCTTTGACAAGAACCCATCAAGGGACATGCCTCCCAATGGAGTGCTCTCTCTAGCATTCTTGTAAGGAGCTTTATCCCAAGGACTGCAAATCAAAAGATAAATAGGAAAAATAAATAGAATGTTAATTACTTAATGTCATAAATAGGAAAATAACTAGAATGTTAAAATCAAAAGATAAATGCAAAACCAATGTAAGTCGATCAATTATCTTAAGCTTTTAACTCGAAAGGGAATGTAGAGCAGAAATAATACAATTGAATAAGGTCAGAAAAGACACAGATAAATTAGATTGATTTGTGAAAAGAAGAAAATTGATGATACTCAATGTTAACTGCATCATTTAATTTACGTGGTGAAATGTCAAAACATACTTTGCACTTCTTGTTTGGACCATTAAATGTTTACACAAGTTTAATTCTGTATCATTCACTTTTTAATGTAACTAATGTGTAAACCATGTTGTCACTATCTGTAGGTGAAAGTGTGGCCCCCTAGTTCCATTGTTGAGTCGCAAGCCGCGGAAGCCGAACTCTAACCCAATTTGGTTATCAACAAACAAGCAACAATCTAAAGGAATACACAATAACAATCACATACAAGGTTTAAGGTGGTTCGGCAATTGCCTACATCTACCAAACAATAGAGAGAGAGATTTTATTCAAGATCCAAGGTTACAATCTCACAAATCAATTATGGGTTTTTCTCCCAATAGATCTCACCAAGGGTTGCTACTAAAGAACCTAACTCTCCCTTATATACTTACTTGGGAGAGCCAAATACAATCACTCAGATCTAGAGGCAAGCCAAAGGTTTCAAACTTATCTCAAAAACAAAACTCCGCATTGTCGTTTGAACGACTATGAGTCTCGTTCGAATGACATCAAAAAATAAATAAATGCTAAAGCAGTTTTTAATTTTTAGGCAAAACCCCCAGGCTCGTTCGAACGACCAAAACACAACAGCCCCACACATTCCTCCTCACATGATTGAGGAGTTTGTTAATACAACCTTTTCCAGTTTTGTTAATTAGCAAAAAAGAAAAAAAAGGTGGTCAAAGCTAAGGTATGACAACTAACATTCGAAATGCCGAGATTAAATTTATGTCATTATGTTAGTCGAGACCAATTGCCGTGGTGCTTCCACTTTTAATAGTTTTTGTAATCTTGAGCATGGTAAAGTGGTAAAATCTCTACAAAATAGGAGGGCTTTGGTGTATTGGCATTAAACCTTTTGTAGATCTTTTTGACAGAAAAGTAAAGGATCGCGACTCTATGATTCAAAAAGTTATAGTGATTGCATTGAGAGGGGTAAAGATGGATGGAAGTGGAAGTGTAAAAGGAAAGGTTCACCATTAGATGTTGTGTGGGCATTCATGATTTTCTTTTGGGGTGGCCTGGAGACGAACCTTATCGGAGACATGCTGAAAAGAAGTTATCTTGCTTAGTTTTTGGAACCTCAGATAAGACCATAGATCATACACTTCTTTAGTGTCTGTTTGTAGCCAAAATCGGTGAACACTTCCTTAGCTCATTTAGAGTGGTTTAGATATTCGAAAATGGTTTTATTATACATGCGGAACATTCTTTGTGACTCCACTCCTTGTGCAATTAGGTTGGTGTTATATATAGAAATGAATGATAGACACTTTAAAGGGAAGGCCAAGACTACATAACCGGTATCTTAGATATGCCATTTTGTATTAGTCATTTTCTTCCAAAATTATAGGGATATAGGTTTCAAGATCTTGTACTTGACATGGAGGACTGTGGCTATTTCGTGATACTTTAGCTTTAGTTTAGCATTTATTTATTTATTTTTGCTCTTATTTTTTCCCTCTAATTATATGCTCTCCATCTCCTAATGATTCTTTAAATTGATCAACAAATTCTCTTTATCTTCTCAAGGTTATCGAGATTACATCTCACTACATCAATGAAATATGTAGAAACTAAGTTCCTGTAAGAAAGAAAAAAATCGATAAATTACCTTTCTGGCGCAATTGAAAAAAATTTGTCAAGCTCAGCAGGTTGTTGTTAAGATTGGTAGATCAAAGTTAGTCCTACATTGGATAAAGATATGGTCCAACACAAGGATATACGGAGATATGATGTTCTAAATTGTACTGAGGCCTTTCAGATAAAACCCCACACCTAGCCCATACTAGGTGGTCAAGGTGGGGACAATATTGGTGTAATACGAGGGTTTGGTCCCCAACAATTAGTATCAAAACTGATGGTTCGGCTAGAAACATAGTCTACTGTGATTGGCAAGTGCTCAGGGTGGAACAAGGATGTGCAGAGAAAATACAGTACTTGGGTGGAGTATATAAGTCGTTGCACATGAATCTCTGGTGAGATAGTGCACCACGGGAGCTCAAACCAAGGTAGAGATTGTTGTTGAGCATGTCTAATCATATCGGTGGTGGTGGATGGTTGAGGACTAATAGAGTTTGATCCAAGGTGGAGATTGTTAAGATTGGTATATTAAAGTTAGTCCCACATTGGTAAAAGATGTAGACCAACACAAGGATATAAGGAGATATGATGTTCTAAATTGTACCGAGGCCTTTTTAGATAAAACCCCATACCTAGCCCACACTAGGTGGTCAAGGTAGGGACAGTATCGGTGCGCAATGCAATACGAGGGCTCAGGCCCCAACAGTTGTAGGTCCCCATCCTAGACACCAAAAGAACATGATATCAGAATCTAGTGAAACTTTGGATGAGATGGAGCACTATGTTAAGCCAGAATAAATACTAGTTTGAACGAAGAGGTCCAGCAGATGTCGTAACCTTATATAGTAACATATATGTTCATGAAATAAGGCTACAAACGCATATATGTTCGGGAAATAATATTACAAACGCAGAAAAAGAAAGAAAGAGAAAGCAAGGGTAGCACTTATATAGAAAGAAAAGAAAATGTTAACAAATGAATATAAAAGATACAAGCAGAAGATGATATCACATTCGCTCCTGAATACATCAACGGGGTCCTAAATAAACCAAGATCTATACACCACCAAAAAAAAGGTTTTTGGCGACGGATTCACAATGTCAGAAATGACATTTAGCGACGGTCATAGACTGTCAGATTGTTGTCATATATTTAGCGACAAGTAAAATATGTCACTTCTTGTCGTATTTTCGCGATGGATCTTTTCGTCGCATCGTTAAACTCTCTGTGACGCCATCTATTACGACAACTTCAAACTGTCGCCTATTCGAGATTATTTTTTTAACTTTTTAGCGAAGTTGAAAAAATGTGTCATTTTAAAAGGTTTTCAGATCATATTACATATAGTTTCAAAGTTAACCATAACATAAATAAAGCTGGAAAAAAGGTCAAATAGGCCAGAAATTGCAATGTAGTCCTGAAAAACATTCTTACAGAATAAAGTTAAAAATCTCATCCTTGTGACATTCTTACAATAAATTACATATGCTTTTTTGACTTCTATTCCTATAGGATTCAACAGTTTATGTGGCAACATCAAAAATAATTTCTTCAAGATTGTCCTATTCGACATGTACTGAAGATTTCCTTGAGCAAAGCTGAGGAACCATTCCATACGAAGAATTACATCCTTTTTTCTTTTGTTTATTCTGTAGAAACACGGTCTTCTCATGTTCCTTTAGCAAATAAAACATAAGAAAATAAAAATATGTTAAATGATCAAGAATCATACATGGGCATCTACAAAAACAACACATAAATGCAGTTCATCCAAATGACTCGTTCATTGTTAAGGTATAGTAGTTAAAATATAATAATAATAATAATAATAATTTGTACATTACCTGCGCAGAAATGTATTATGGATTTTAGGACGCCATTGATGATATAGAGCCAATCAAAAGATAATTGAGGACAGAGTAATGAAGGGTTGCCGAAGATAAATCTGATATCCTTTTTCACTAACACCTCTGTAACCGTACTTGTAAACGCATCTCCTATAGGAATAACATTTTCAACTTCAGATTATCCCACATGAGAAAGCAAGCCAATATCCAGTAACCAAGTTCTAAATCAATAATATTACTTTAATTCATACTTATTAGAGAGTAGAAGAAATTCTTTATTATATGCAAGATACTTGAGTTTAGCGCAACGCCCATAACAAGGAGAAAGTGTAGTGATATCCTTTCTAGAATAACCACAAAATGATAGAAGAAAGTACCCATGTAGGCTTTGATAAGTCGTTGTATCTCACGGCCAATTTTTTTGAGTTCCACATCTTCTGGGTATTATAAGCATCTGCAATTGCTTTCCTATTATTCTACACAATTAAATGGACTATCTTGAGGAAACTAAAAAAAAGTACCCTGTTACAAATTGTGCTTCACCCAATTTAATTTTTTGATAGAAAATACTATATAAATAATACATGAAAATAAAGCATTGAACTTATTGAAATCATACCTACTATCATATCCCAAGCTTATTCCAAATCAAAACAAGTTGTGCAAGGTTCTTCTGGTATCAATAAAGGACTTAAATTCTATTTTCTACAAAATATTTAAGCACATAACTAAATTAACAATATATATATACAGACATACCAGGCTCAATTCACAAGAACAATAGAAGCCAACTGAAGTAAACTTAAAAAAGATTGCCCCCTGTAATAGCCTAATTCTAGGATACAGACTTAACCTTTACACCAAATGTATTTAGAGCGTTCAAGAATAACAGACAATAATTAACAAGACTGTTTACTGTGGAAAACCTTTGAATAGGTTAAAAACCACGACCTCTCCAGAGAATTTTGAGAAAATGATGATTTTATTGAGATTGCTAGTCTATTACAATGAATGATTTTAGAATATAGGATGATAGAGTAGGAACTTTTCTATGGTGATCGTTTTGTTCCTCATTTGTAGTCCTCCAGGTCCTTTTATAGGTTCTCTATTATAACCATTTGATGACCATAAAGTTCCTTAATGATGGAGGTTATGAAGTGAGTGTGAGATATTTTTTGACCAGGTTGTGTAACGTTCAGACTTTTATTGTTGTTCAACGACTCTATTGCTAACTGTGTATTTCGTGTAGGTCGAACCGTTAGTATAGAGGTCTAAAGTGACGTCTCAAACTAAGTAGAGTTGGTTACGTCTTTGGTTATACTTCATGTATGTTGATGAGATCGAGGACGAAGTCTGAGTCCGAGATACAAAATAAGCTATTACAAGATTGCTCTCAACCAATAACATGAGGACTGTCTGGGGTGAGTGGTGTTGGTTGAGAAGTTCATATTATATGTGCCACCTGTTCTATTTGTTGGGGTTAAAAATTTGTCTGTAGATTGAAGATGAAGTATGAGCTCGAGATGCGGAATAAGCCACTACAACCGCCCCCTCTCAGCTAATAGTACGAGAATGATTGTAGGCGAGTGGTGTTGGTTGAGATGTATCAATAAATATTGTAGTTATATCGGGGCTTCATTACCAATGTTAGTTCATGAATCTCTGTTGGTGTCTGTTGGGTTTCCTAGAACCAGTGACTGAAGTCAAATATTAGTGCATGGAGAATTTATTTGACGTTGGGAATTTGTAGAGTCTGCTCTGAATGCTGATCTGTGTATAAAAGGTACTCAGAGTTGAGTTGTGAGGAGCAAACCCTTCGTCTTTATTTTCTGCCTCAGTGGTTATTGATGGTGACGACTAAGACTCAGGCCCGAGAGTCGAAGATCTAGAGGAAGATGGAGGAATTGTGTATCAGGTATTTTGGTTATCAACCGCCGCATCTGCCTACTCCAATTCCTGTGTCTTCCACTTTTCATCGTATGTCTTATGAAGAAGTGATGGTGGTAGATGATGATTACTACCAAAAGGTATGTTTTCATTACTTGGTGACATCAGAGGCTAGACGTCGTAACGGTCTTCATCTGCTGACGGAGGAGGCTGTTACAATTGAAGATGAAGCAGCATGCATTCGGCCGAGGGAGTCCCGACGATATCCTACTAATGAGTGGGTCTTATTGAATAAATAAGGCCTTCTTTCTGTCTCTAGCTGCGCGGAGGTGATGAGGATGCAAATGATCATTTTCTTCCATAGGCCATAGTTCTTTGGCTATGAAGAAGATCTTTCATCTGTAAAAATGCCCTTCTCTCTATCTCTAGCATGCGGGGAGGTGATGAGGATGCAGAGGATCATTTTCTTCCATGGACCATAGTTCATTGGCTATGAATAAGATCTTTTATCTGTGAAAATGGCCTTCCGACTTCCTTGTATCTTGTAGAATGGGATCAAAGTTTAGGGTCTGCTGCTTCTGTGAACTGTTTGTCCCAGGAAAAGGCTTTCGAGCTGATACTTGATGTAAATTGAAGTAATCTGTAAAGTCTCTGTTGTAAAGTATTATGTAATAGTAATTTTTGGACTGAATGAAATATAAATTTTTCTGTTATGATGATACTGTGTCTTCGAGTTCTGTTATTTTTCCTTTCTGCTTGTACCATAGGAGTATAGAAAAATAAATGTTTATGGGTGTGAAGGAAAAAATGGTATTGAGAGTTGAGGTGAAATTTAGAGCAGGTTGAGTTATTGGTACGAACTGGATGTCTCCTATTTATGCGAGCTGTGTGATAGAGTTGAGATGAAATGGTGTGTGGGACTGTTGCCATGTACACGTCTGAGGGGATATTTTGGGCTATGGAGGAAATGAGTTGTCACGATATTCTGCATATATATTTTGTTGTTTGCATAAATATTTTTTGAGGAGAATCTGTGGGATGATTGATTCTGCAAAGATCTTCCTTTGTCTATAAGTAGGGCTTTCTTGTTGTTGTTACTGGTATTATTCTGGAGTGGTTGCGTTCGAGCATGGTGAGGACTCACTCTCAGCGTACAAAATAAGCGGTGGATGGCAGGCTTTACATCAAGGATCCTGAACTCCGTGAGCATTATTTTTGTCACTTGTCATATGATGTTGTGCTTTCGGAATGGCCATTGAATCTGGTTGGTTTGGATGATGAGGGCAGGCGTGTCGAGTATGATAGCTTCGTTTGGTGCAACATATTTTTCAAATCTTTGTTGGATCCCCGTGTGTGAGAGCCGACTGTGCAATAGCTCGCGTACGATAAGATCATAGAAGAGGATACAAGGGCGGCGAATGGGGAGTTAATTCTGTGCGGGCAACCGAACTATCGGGGTTACTTTAGATGTAGCTAGGGAGCTTGGTGAGTTCGAAGTCATGAGACATCGTTGAGAGTAACCTATTTTGTGGTAGTATTCTATGGTTGAGTTTTGAATAAATGTAATATGAGAGATCGAGAAAAGATAGCGTATGTGGTGTTTCAATCTTATTGAATAATGTATTCTATTATATTTGTTGTGTATGACAGCTATAGAATTTTAACAATTGTTGGGATATCTTCGACTTTTAAAATTTAAGCTATTTTAGGAAGGGTTGTATGATCTAGGTAGAGTATAAATACGATGATTGGTTGTTTTTGGTACTGGGTTGAGAAAAGGTGTAGGGTTGGTAATGGTAGATAACAGTGATAAACGTGATGGTGGCAAACGTTATCACAGAAGTCATAATAATACTGTAAAATAAAAAGACGTGCCTGTAGTAACAGTGGGGATGACGACACGTGTCAGAAGGAGCCGTCGTTTCATAAACCAAGGGAGAGTATAAAAACTCATCTCTCTCTCTCATAAATTATCTATAGTTTCAGAGAGAGAAAAAAGTGGTACACATATCACTGCCAAGGAGAAGAGACGTTTGAGTGCTGATTATGCTTTGAGAAAAAAAAAATTATCGGGTGATAGGAGGTTGTCGAAGAGACGACAGGAGCGCTCATTTTCGATAGACGTTCGGGTAAAGCGGAGGATCGTTGTTCAGCAAGTACAGGTTGGTGATGCAAAACTTTTATTTGCTTAATTTTAGAAGTATTCGGTGTTATGTATTAATCTGCATAGTCAGTTTTAAAAATTGAGGTTTCAGGGGATTGTGAAAAGAATGAGAGAAAGTCTGTAATGCAAGATTTGTGGTATATATTGATTTTAGAGATAAAAAGTATGCTTGTTGGATAAGAAGAGGGAAATTTTGAAATGTTTTGATTTTGGCTTTTTGTTCTGGGATTCAGGGAAATAGACGTGTTGACTGGGTAAAAAGTAGGTCTGTTTGTTCTATTTGTAACGTATTGATAATGATAAAATATGTTTCTGTATTTGTAGGTTTAGTATGCGTTCTAAGCCTAATATTCATGCTAGTAAGTTTGTAGTCTCGTCTGATTTCGAAGAAACGTCATCTTCGGGGAGGGGAAATGAGTATAGTATAATGAAGGAAACTGTTAATACTGTGGGGGTGACGATAGAGGTTGTGGGGCCCAGTAGATCTGAGGGTGTGAAAGAGAAGAAGGACGAAAGGGAGAAAGAGAGAGTCTTTGTCATATACCCAGTGGGGGTGGATTTAGGGAAAGAGTACTTGATATTTAAAAGGAAATATCTAGGAGAGTGGGGTAGGTATGTGGAGGATCAAGGTTTTTGATTCAGAGCCTATGTTCCCAAAAAAGGGAAGGAAACAATACATTATCAAGTTCCCTGTATAGAAAAGTGGAAGAAGGATAGAGGTATTAGTAAGGGGGTGAGCCTCTCGTATTATAATGGGCTTGGGTTATCAGGCCCAAGTAGGGGATTTTTATGTTTCTTGAATCAGGTTGCATATGGCCTTAGAATTCCGCTGACCATCTTTCAAAAAAGGGTTATGAATGCATTACAATGCCGCCCTGCCCAATTGAATGGGAATGTTTACGAGACGATGAGGGTGTGTGAGGCACTAAACGAAAAATAGATGAGGGAAGGGACTGCGAAGCAGTTCGCAGCTGAGGATGTTTTGAAATTTTATAAATTTAAGTATATGGAGAGTTGAAACAATGGTTACCTGTATAGTGACTCGGCGAGGCCAAAATTCTTTGATTTTAAGTCTACGGGTAGACCATGGAACGACCATCTTGTGTGGGTTGAGGGAAAATGTTTGCAAGTTTCAGATGAACCAGTGCTCGAGCTGAACCATTGATATTATAATCTGAGTAAGTAATGTTAACCAACCTTCGAATAGTTGATAGCTATGTCCTCATGTCTGTATGACAGATATTATATTCTTTTGTATTGGCAGAGCCCAATCTATTGGCTACTCCGGATAAGACTAGCCTGTTCGATTGTGTTGCTCGCAACCAAGATGAGCTAACGGAGGTACTCAATGAATTGGGTATCCGAAGACATAAACGAGTAGATTAGATACTGCTAAAAGTTCAGCGAGCTCACAAAAAATGAGCTATGACCGAGGAGAAAGCTGCAGAGACCGTTGCTGACTTGTTGAGTCCCCCACCTTTTGTCCCTCAGACTACCAAGCGGCTTACCCATAAAGACCACAAGCTAGCGCAACACAGTGGCTTGGCCGTTGGGGTTGTGCTCGCAGAACATGAGATCGCAAAGCCTGCTGCTGGTGGCGTGCAGGAAAAACCTGAATTGAGCGTGTCCGTGCTTGGGGACGTTAAGATGAGTCTGAAGAGGAAATGGCCTATGGAGGAGGACGGTGACTGAAATAACCCTCATACTGCTGCCAAGATGAGAGAGTTGGATTGGCAGTATTGTCATATGGTCGGGACTGACTCGCAGAAGCTCGAGGATGAGTATCTTGAGCACACGTTCGCGGTATGTGGTTTGAAAAATTGTTTACTTGATGTTGTTTGCGAACTGAGTGAAACTGTTGAAGTGATTCTTCTATTTTGTTATATTGGTAGCTATCTATGATGTTGAAGGGGGCCAGGCAATGCTTGGATAAGAGAGGCCAAGAATTTGAGGCTCTGACTCTGAAGTTTGAGGTTCAGTCAGCTCGTGCGAAGGAACTCGAGGTTGACCTTCAATTGGAGAGAGAGAGAAGGGTTACGAATGCTACTGCAGCTACAAAAAAGTACAATGAGCTATCAAAGCTTGATAAGCTCATGTCTGAAGCGGTTGCGGCAGCCTTAGTGGAAAGGGATCACTTCATCAATTCATACTACTGTTTTAGGTTGAATGTTGATGATGTGGCTTTGGCTCAGAATGGTAGGTACGCAGAGATCAAGCTCCCTGCTGAGGAGGAACATATGGGTGGTGATGATGCTGGTGTAGCTAAGACAGTTTCGGGTCTTCTCCATGCAGTATAGAGGTAGTCCGTACTATTGAGCAGACAGTGGACCCTCTGTTTGAACGTGCTGAAACAGTTTTTTCTCCAGGAAAAACACTGAAATCTCCTTCTGAGGTAGACATTAGCACGTCTCTTTAAACATTTTGTGGTACCTTATATTCTGTTTTTCAGTTCGTGTAACTTAGATTGTGATAGTACTCTGTATAATCGTACACTATTTTTCTTTTGAGTGATATTTCGAAATATGCTATTCATGAATGTTGGTATTGAATTAAGATATCTGTAATATGTGTAAGAGATAGAGCGTTTGAGAAAACGAACTCTGAGTTGGAGAAGTCCCTGAGTAAAGCGAGGGACTCCGTGGCCCGTATTCAATAAGTACTTAACAAAACTAAATACGAGAGAAGGTAATTTAAGTTAAATTTAGAGAAAAAATTTAAAGAGTTATATGATCTGCAATGTAAATATGCTAAGATAAATGTAGAAAGAGATAAAATGTTAAGAAAGGAAGAGGAAAGGGGAGGATTAGTTCGTAAACCGAGAGAGTTGGTCTATTTTAACGACCCGAGTGATAAGGCGAGGTGTCAGAGCATGTTATTAGCTCTGACCCTGTAATTTGAGGTCAAAATAGATAGTAAACGAGGGTTAAAAGAGGCTTATGTAGAGCTGCTGAGGGATAGAGGTGTAGTTCTGGACTCAGCTTGAGTTATGTTTTTAACTCAAGAAGTACGCAATCGTCATAGTTTAGAAGCGAAAAAATGTTCTGCTCGGGCTGGTATGTCTGTTGTCTGGGGTGATATATAACCTTTATCTGATGTCTTTGGCTTTATGTAGGATCGGAGGGCTATGAGGATTGTGTTTTTCAGGATAAGGAAAGAGCAAATAGAGGTTCAATCGCAATTAGAGGGTAAGGTGAAGGGATTACAGGATGAGCTATCGCAGCACGTGGAGTAAAAAATATCTTTTAGCAATGCAGCTCTCGAAAGAAGTGGCTGCTCGAATGAAGGTGGAGGCAGAACTGAGGGCTTTAGGTATGCTCCTAAAAAATACGTTGCAACGGTTACACGAAGTGCAAATGATATTGAAGGAGCATCTGCACCCATCGCGAGCAAAGGTCGCTGCTCGAATGAAGTATGAGCGTCACATAGACAGTGTTACTAAGTTTTACGGAGGAGAATTCTCTAGGGTAGAGAACATTATTATGATGTTCGTAGAGGAATGTAAGAAGGATTTTGAAGTGGAGAATGCCAAAGTAGAAAACTTGTGGTTTATCCAATGCGAAGGAGGAATTGCTGGTGACCACCCCCTTCCAAGGTCACGGGGGGGGGGGGGGGGGGTCATCAGAAGAGGAAGAAGTCGAGTGTCTGATACCCTGAACGCGGCATAAATCACGCCAATAGGAGGTTGTGACATTTATCAAGCTGGTAGACGTGCAGGTATCGCATGGGAAGGCAGTGACAGGCAAGCTGCGGTCGTCTCCTGTTCGGAAAAGTCACAAATAAAGTAGTTTTGTTTTCTTGTGACTAGTCCTTCGTACTGTTTGATGATAAATGTAATATGCGTTTTGCGAGAACAGAATTATGTATCTAACTTGCTCAGATACTATGTTCTTGATGTAGTTTTGGCAACTGTTATATGTGCTCTGTTGTTATGATAAAAATATTATTGTAAATGTAATTTGTTATGCATAGGTGGACCTGTCTGCTATACAAGGTCAGTGCAATGCATTACGTGTCGATAATAAATGAATGCGTGTTGAGCTAAGATCGGGCCAGTATGTCATAAAAGGTGTTATTGAAGCAGAAGAAAAGTTGAGGGCGGAAATGATTGAAAAGCATCACGAGAAAGAAACAGTATTGGCTACAAGTTTGAGGAGAATAGAGAGTTTAAAAGAAGAGCTAAGGGGAAAGTGCATCAAGGTTGGAAGTGGCTCGGGACGAGTTGGTCCAGAAAGTGTTGAATTGCTGTCAGTGCGAACGCAAATTGCAGAACTACTAGTGGCATTAGAGTCTGAAGGAAATAATGTGAAGGAGTTGCAGTTTCAAGTGAATATGCATGGAGCGGAGCTAAACGATGTTAGACCTCGTGCTCGCAAATACGAAGCGTTGTGGTTCATTTACTGGGTTACGGGAAAGAAGATGGAGGAGTTTTTCGCCCAACAGAATGAAGCCATAAAGAAGGATTGTAACAAAATATGCGATCTAGAGCAGCTTTTGCAAGCGTGGCACTTGGATATCTTGGAACATCAGTTCAAAAATGACAGACTTTGAAGCACGAATACGAAGCTGGAGGAGGATCTATTGTGGTTGGAGATAAGTTATGATACGAAGAGGCTAGAGTGTGTAGGTTATGAAAATTTGGTGTCTCTGATTTACCATATGGACAATTTTGTGACAGTACTGGAAGCTCAAAATTCGGATGTAGGTCGTGCGAAACAATGAGTAGACTATCATTGCAAGCAACTGGAAGATGCTCTGAAGGAAGGGCAGCATAAGTTGAGCAAACTTCTTCTTAAGAAGTTGGTGAAAAATGAGGCTGGTGAAAGTCACGAGAGGGAGATGGTCGCAATAGTATCATTCTTCACAGCTGAATTGAAGAGACTGGAAGCGGAAAGCCAGAGGGTATATAATGATTTGACTTCTCAAGGTGTTGAATGCGAGATGGATGTAATCCGAACTACATATTTAGAACCCACGATCTCCTGGATTGGATCGTTTAAATAGAGAATGATTAGAGAGGGAAAGAAGATTGTTGTGGGGAGGATGCCAGAATTCATGTGTCAGAGCTTACATAAATGTGGTGCAAAAGTCATGGCAGGACCTCTTAATGTGGGTAATGAGTTAAGTGAAGTAACAGTTCTAGTGATGAATGAGTAATAAGTTGTATGTGCATGCACAATGGATAAAAAGAGATATGTATGTGTAAAGAAATAGTTAAAGATGAACAGTGAACTGTACTAACCGTGTGATGTACCAACGATAATGTATGTAAAGCAGTGTGATATGTGATCGGGTGAGCCAAAGTGGCAAATGATCTGTGATGCATGAGATGATCTGTTTGGCTGGAGTGACGAATGATCCGTGATGTAGTTTAGGTTACTGATTTGGTCGAAACAACAAATGACCTATAATGTAGGTTAAATGGTCGATTCGGCCGAAGCCACGAATGACCTACAATCTGTGTATAGAAATTTTGTAGGGCAATCGAACATAAGTAGTTTATTGGTATAAGATTGACGTAAGTGCATGTGTTAGATAGATCAGTTTGGCCGAAGCAACAAATGACCTGCAATTTGTATATGGAAATTTTGTAAGGCAATTGAACACCAGTGCAAGATTCACATACAAATGATCTGTAATGTAGTAGATGATCAATTTGGCCAAAGCAACAAATGATTTGTAATCTGTGTATAAAAATTTTGTAGGGCAATCGAACACAAGTATTTCATTGATGTTAGATTGACGTACAACGAATATATTAGATAGATCGGTTTGGCCAAAGTAACAAATGATCCATAATGTACTATATGATCTATTTGGCCAAAGCATAAAATGATCTATAATCTGTGTATCGAAGTTTTTGGATGGTATAATAGAAAATACTCAGTTATAATGATTAAATAGTAATCTTTATTGATGTGAGCTTGTCATACGAAATGACAAACTGATTTGAGGAAAAGTACACTGTGACGGATGCATTATCTATGATACAACTTCAGTCTCATGGTGTTCTATGGATTAGGTATGTGCTCGCCATGTTTAGTGGCGAGGTTGTAAGAGCCGAAGCCGCTTTTCCCAACGACGACAAAAGGACCTTCCCAGTTTTCGGATAATTTCCATGCGTTGAGCTCTTTGAGATGTTTGGGAATCTCTCGGAGGACTAGATATTTGATTTCGAACTCTCTATGCCGAACGGGTTTGTTATAAGATCGGGCTAAAGTTTGGAGATATCTTCCCAAATTTATAACTGCTTCGTCCCAAGTCTCCTCTGTCCAGTTCATATTGCACGCTAACTGGAATCATTTTCTTCATCAGTCATAGTATGGTTACAAATAGGGTAATGATACTGAGTAGGGATGATTGCATCGGTACCGTAAGCCAGAAGGAACGGTGTGCATCCAGTTGAAACTTCGGGCGTAGTTCGATAAGCCCATAACACATGCGGTAACTCCATGACCCAATTTCCTTTCTTGTCTGTTAGGCACTTTTGATTCTATTGACAATAATATTATTAGTGACCTCGGCCTGGCCATTCCCTTGCGGGTAATACGGATTCGAAGGGGAATGTATAATGTTATGTTGATTTAGAAATTTGACGACCTTGGAGCCAATGAACTGAGGTCCATTGTCAATCCTAATAAGATGGGGGCAATCAAAACGAATGATGATATTTTCCTAGATGAACCTGACGACTTCGTCTTCTCGTGTGCGGCACAGGGGAACTATTTCAACCCACTTAATGAAGTAATCTGCTGTGACTAAAAGGTGTTTTTGTTTTCCTGGCACAGTAGGAAACTCGCCGACAAGGTCGAGGGCTCATCTTCTAAATGGCCAAACGAGGTTGCTGGAATGTAGTTCTAAAGCTGGGGCTTGGATTTGGGGACCATGGCATTGACAGTCATCGCATTTGCTTGCGAGCTTGATTTCTTGAGCTTTCATTTTAGGCCAGAAGACGCATTGGGTAAGAGCTCGGTTGGCTAAAGATCATCCTGCTGCGTAGGAACCACAAGTACCTTCATGTAGTTCGTGTTGTAATTTTTGAGCTTTTTTGTAAGATAAGCATTCAAGATACAGCCCTGTGACCGAAATCTTCTATAAGAGACCATTTTTAATAATGTAGGGTTTGGCATTATCAAATACGCGTCTATTTTTGGTGGGGTCATGAGGGAGCTCGTCATCGAATGTGTTCTTGTCACTGATATACTTGAGGAAAGGTCACCTCCAATCATCCTCATCCTCTTCACCACCCCCAGTATTAGCATAATTCAAACTTATGATGTTAATGCTGGGGGTTAATATTACTTCGATCTTGAGATAACGAGCTTCTGAGCCAAGGACCCCTACGAGATATGCGAGGGAATCAGAATGTCTATTTTCTCAACGCAGCAAATGCTCGATAGAAATTTTCTTGAATCTACTCATTCTGTTGGCAACTGTGACTGCATAATCGACTATTTTCCCATTCTTCTGGAATTTTTCTGTGTAGTGGTTGACTACGAGCAAAGAGTTTGTATATACGGATAGTTCGGACACTCCAATCCCTAAAGCCATGTCTAAACCGTGAATCATTGCCTCATATTCTACTGCATTGTTGGTAGCTCCAAAATTTAATCGTATTGCTTTTTCTATTATGTCATTAGAAGTTGTGATCAGCATGATTCCGATGCCTGATCCTGTGGGTCCGGAGGATCAATCAGTTTGGACATACCAACCTTTTTGCGCTATCCAGTCTAATTTTTCTTCAAGCTGTTCTTCATGAATATCTGTACTATCTTCTTCCCAGTCAGGATCTTCCACGAGGAAGTCCACAAGGAAATCTGCTACAGCCTGACCCTTTTCTAAATGTTTGGGCTCAAATTGGATGTCGTGCTCGCTAAGAGTAACTGACCATTGCTGGATTCATCTAGATTTTTCTCATTTAGATAACATTCACGCAGAGGGTAGTTGGTAACTACTCGTACTGAATGGGCCTGGAAGTATTGTCTCAATTTTGGGGAGGTGTATACGAGAGCCAAAAACTATTTTTTGACCTTGTTGTATCGAGATTCTGCCGAAATGAGAGTTTTACTGATGAAGTAGACTAGTTTCTCGGTCTTCTCATCAAGCCGAATGAGAACAAAACTTAATGATTTTTCAGTAACCGCAATATAGATGGTGAGTTCTTCTCCTTCGCTAGGTGTACTCATCACCGGTGGTGAACCCTAGTAAAGTTTTAGTTGCTGGAAAGCTACTTTATATTCCAGTGTCCATTCAATCCCGTGGTCTTTCTTATGTCTCTATTTTGTTGTCCCCTCACGCAATAAGTTGAACAACCATCGACAACGATTTTGAAACAAAGCGGTTTATCGCGGCAATCTTTCCTGCTAACTTCTGGACGTCTTTCTTCGTTCGGGGGGATGCCATAGATAATAGTGCGCGAATGTGATCCAGATCAGCTTCTATACCACGCTTGCTGATTGAGTGGCCCAAGAATTTCCTTGATTGAAACCCGAACTGGCATTTGTCAGGGTTGAGTCTCATCCTGTAGAGGTAGAGGATATCAAAGGTTGTGTGTAAATCCGCGATATGGTTTTCTTTCTTAAGACTTTTGTACAACATATCATCAATGTAAACCTCCATTGTTTTCCCGAGGTGAGCCTTGAACATTTGGGTCATCAATCGCTGGTAAGTAGGTTCGGCGTTCTTGAGACCGAATGGCATGACTTTGTAGCAGTATAGGCCGTGTTCTGTAATGAAGGCTATTTTCTCTTAGTCATCAGGTAGCATAGGTATCTGGTTGTAGCCTGAAGTGGCATCCATAGTAGACAGGAGCTCGTGCCCTGATGTAGAGTCGAGCAAGTTATTTATGACAAGGAGTGGGAAACTGACTTTCGGAGTATGCCTGTTTAGGTCGGTGAAATCTACGCACACCCTGATCTTCCCGTTCTTCTTAGGTACAGCTAGGATATTCGATATCCACTCTGAATAATTGGCTATGCGAATAAAACTGACTTCGATGAGTTATTCAATTTCCTTGTTAACTTCATCGCGAAGTCTAGGTGCTAAAGTCCTCTGTCTTTGTTTGATAGCTACGGCTTTTTCCTTCAAGTTGAGATTGTGACAGGCCAGGTTCGAATCGATACCTAGTATCTTGTGAAACGTCCAGGCGAAGACGTCACTATTTTCTTTAAGGAACTGGATGAGACTGTCGCGCTCTATTGGGGGAAAATGGGCGGCAATATATGTCTCACGCTTAGATCCATTGATTTCAACGTATTCTGTGGTGTCCGCGGCGGGCAGATGTTACCCCGCAGTATTGACGGTATTAGTTATCTATAATATTTCCTGTTGTCTTCTGTAATTGCTATGCAAGTTGATGTTCAGAAGGTTTTGGTACAATGACGATAGAATTTTCTCATGCTCGTGCTAATTTTTGGCTTCCTTTTATCTTGTAAATACTACCCTCCCACTCAAAACGTAATGCAAAGTGGTAGGTTGATGGAATTGTGTGCATATTGTGTAACTAACAACGTCCCATGATCCTCAAATAATGGGACTTTATATTGACAACATAGAAGACGACATCGAGTGTTACAGGCCCTACGGTGATAAGAAGCACGATCATTTCTTCGCACTCCTCCTTGGACCCATTAAAAACACAAATATCAACGTTGTTGGGTTGGACCTTATCGGCCAGACCTATCTGGTTGATCATGCTTTGGAAAAGGAGTTCGATAGTGCTGTTGGTGTCTACCATCATTGTATGAAGCACCACGTTCCGCATATTCAACATGATCATTAAGGCGTCATGGTGGGGGTAGTTGATATGCCGAAATTTGCCATCGTCGAAAGAGATCCCAGTTCACTGAGAGCTGGATGCCGGGATTAAACGAGCTTCTTTATCTTGCATGGATAATTCGTGACATTGGGCGACACGCCTTCGCTTACTTCTATTCGACTCTTTAATGACCTGGGTCTCCACGAGATGGCAGAGTGAAAAATGGTGCAAATGCTTCTCGGTTGTGGGCTCTTCGACTGGTACAGCTTTAGTGGGGGTTTTGTAACTCCCATAATTATAACCCTCCACGTCCACTATATACTCGTGCATTCGTCCATCTACAAAGATGTACTCCAATAAATATTGTAAGGTAAAATACTGCTCTATCTCATGATGTCAGACCTTATGGTGGATGCAGTATGGTTTGTTCTCGATCGGTTGAAGGTATTGCACTTTTCGGAAGAACCTCTCTTTCTGTAAGATAGGATATATGTTGGCTCTAGTCACGTTCAACTTTGGAAGGCAAGGTCGAGGCAAGTTACTCCCCTTCCGAGGTCGCTCATCGTTGGACTTGGTACATTTTATGTCTCCTCCTTGATCTGATGTTCGATTTAAATCGGAATGGTTTCACTGATCTCGAGCTATAAGTTTTGATTTATGAGGTTTCTGTCGTTTGGAAACCATCCGCTCTAGGTCGATGTATCCGTTGACCTTTTCGATCATGTCTTCCAACGTTGTTGGTTTGTTGAGGATGAGGTACTCCTTCGCTCGGCCATCGGCGAGTAGGGCGTTGGTGAAAGAAAAAATAGTTATCTTTTGGACGAGTCAATCTACTTTTTGGGTTAACTCCAAGAAGTTTTTTGCAAATGTCTTAAGTTTTTCTCCGGGCATCTGTTTGAGGTGGAAAAGAGAATGCAAGTTCTCTTCTTTATCTTTATTGTGCAAATAATTCTTGATGAATAGTTCACGTAACTGTTCGAAAGTTGTGATAGATCCTTCAGGCAGTGTGTGGAACCATCGTAAAGGTTCGCCCGACAAGTTGGTAGGAAAGAGCCGGCATAGAATGTGGTTAGATATGGAATGCAGGCCCAGAGCGTCCTGGAACTCTTGAACATGTTCTACTGGATCAGTCCTTTAATATTTTTGGATCTTCTGGGTGTGGAACTCGGTGGGGACTTCACCATCTAAGAGTTCTTAGGAAATTAGGCTCTTCTATAATCTGTTGCAGATCCCTTAAGTCGGCGTGTAGGCTTTAAGCAATTCTTTGATCTACTTTTTGACATGTTCTTGCGTGATATATTGTCGAGCTGTGGCAGTTGGTCGTGTGACGCGCCCTTCCACAGGGTTGTGGTCGCCACTCCCCTCACTTAGACGTTCCTTTGTTGGGACTCAAACTCTTTAAGGTAGATTTTCAGTCTGTTTGGCTCCAGCTGGGCCGCCATCTACTTCCTGTTGGATCTCTTGGATCGGGACAGGATCCATATCCTGCTGATGACGGTTAGATCGAAGTACACCTCCTGCGTGAATGCCCTTCAGAGGAGGCCCTATCCTGTCATGAATGGAAATCTGTGAGCCCTCGGGTTGTACAACTTTGTTCTTTTGGGCAGCGACCTGCTGACCCTTTAAGACCTTTAACGCGTCCTGCACACTCACGAGTTGTTGTTACAGGGCTGTACACTTCTCTATTTCTGAATTTAGAGTGGCCCTCAGGTTCGCTAAAGCTGCGTTCTCTTCTACCTGGATGATCGACGTGTTTTGACCGGGAGGCTACATTCTTAGAAGAATAAAAGTGATCAGCGGCGGTTGAGACAATGGGTTTGAGAACATTGTTCCCACAGACGGTACCAAATGTAATAGCCTAATTGCGAGATACAGACTTAGCTTTTGCACCCAATGTATTAAAGCATTCAAGAATAACAGACAATAATCAACAAGACTGTTTAGCGTGGAAAATCTTTGACTAGGTTAAAAACCACAACCCCTGAGGATTTTGAGAAAATGATGATCTTATTGAGATTGCTAATCTATTACAATGAACGATTTTAGAATATAGTATGATAGAGTAAAAACTTTTCTATGGTGATCGTTCCGTCCCTCATTTGCCGTCCTCCAGGTCCTTTTATAGGTTCTCTAATATGATTGTTTGATGACCATAAAGTTCCTTAATGATGGACATTATGAAGTGAGTATGAGATATTCTTTGACCAGGTTGTATAACGTTCTGACTTTTATTGCTGTTCAATGGCTCTATTGCTGACTGTGTGCTTCGTGTAGGTCGAACCGTTGATGCAAAGGTCGAAAGTGACGTCTCGAACTGAGTAGAGTTGGTTACGTCTTTGGTCATACTTCATGTATGCTGATGAGATCAAGGACGAAGTCTGAGTTCAAGATACGAAATAAGCTATTACACCCTCCATAGCTTGAAAGCTACATGAGAATTTCTAGTGATTTTGACCTTATCCCGGTTTACTAGGTTCATTTATAATATAAATACCAACCTTGTGACACTAAAATTTATTTTGGCACAATAACAATGTGACAATTAAACTAAACCCCCAAAGCCAGGTACATGTATGACTCTTGTAAATTAAAGATCTTTATGGTTCACCTTCCAGTAATATTTGTTCAACCAAGCATAGGCCTTCAAAAGATCAACCAAAAGCAGGAGGCAAATAAACGTAAAGGGGTTAGACCCTCATGTCTAAATACTAAAAATATTATACAATATTGGCATCAACCATATAGAGCTGCAAGCATAAAAGCTATACTGACCTACTGCTATTATGGACTACAAGAAAGCCTCGTACATCTATAGTGATCCCAATAAATATAGGTAGTTGGTGGACTAATCAAAGTGAAAAACAGATACCATATCAAGTAGTATGAAGATATTAAAGTGAAATATAGATTAATTCAATACAAATAGTATGACTTTCATGTTTCTCTTCTACTAGAAACATAAGAAACTTCTCATTCAGTAATTAGAAAGAATAATCCATGTTTACTAACCATATCAATGCCTGCATTAATTTAAGCTTTAACAGACCATAAGTAGCTTGCAGAGGATGTATGCTTAATCATGTCAATGGCCTTCAATCTATATGTCTACATACAATATTAGCTTGTTGTAGGATAACATAACCATACTTGAGTCCCTTCCATTTAAGTTGGGAAAAACATAATTATAAGAAAAAAAATCTAAGAACATGGTCTTACTTGGAATTTAAAGTGCTATTATCGAATCCGATGACCATATCATGGTTTGCTTGCATCAAAGCCATTTGGATACTTCTATTTTCACATGAAAATCAACTTGACACAAAAGCAAGCAACAAATAACACGATCAAGATCCCTCTCTAACAACCTTTACTTCTGCGTCCCCAATAATATTCGTTGATGGAAGATAAAAGACTTGCTCAAAAACCATCCATTCCCATTATTTACAAGGGCACTCACTTCAGAAAGTGAGACTCCCACCCCCAACCCCCTTAAACAACCATTAAAGCAAATACATAATTAATTGTTCTACATAATGTCAATCAGAAAACCAAACCATCAATATTTTGGTACCCTAATTCTGAAATCTACCAGAACTAACAAATTTCAACCCATAGCCCACCATCACCTTAGTTGCTGCAGATATTTAATTTTTGATTTTATAACTAAGAAATGAGGTAATAATTAAAGAGGAAGATGTTACTTTTATAATATCAAAAATCAGAGAGAAGTGAAGTACCTTATGTTGAGACTCCAAGTATATCATCAACTTATGGAACTCAGAGGGAGATTGAGAATCTTAAAAATAGAAATTGAGATAAAGAAGATAATCGTAAGAGAGAGGGATCGCAATCGTGATTTAGAGACAAATTGAGTGCCAAATCATTCCTTAATTGGTAAGATTTAAGATAAGTAAGATGGCAGTGGAAGAGAGAGAGAGAGAGAGAGAGAGAGAAAAGGGATCGTAAGAGATAAAGGAGGAAAAAAAAATGGCGATAACATTTTAACTAAAAGGAACGAACACCACGATGAGCGCAAAGACGAGGGAAAACCGTCTGAAGTAATTTTTAGACCAACAACGACTTAACGAGTTCATCGCTACTTCATGAAAAAAATATTATTTTGGAAGAAAATAATTAAAAGAATCAACGATGACAATTTAATTTTTGTGGTAGTAAAAATGGGTCGCTAAGCGGTGATAGATGTTGCTCGTCACTAAATCTAAACTTGTTCCGTCCCCAAAAGCTATTTTTTTGGTAGTGATATATCCTCTCTAAAATGAGTGACTTCACTTATGAATAAAGTAAATCTCACTCAACAATCAAAGCATTTTTGAAAAAAATAAACCTTCGCAAATAAGTTAAAGTTGGAAAATAATATATAAATCTAGAAAATTATACATCAACATATCCTATTATCTTCAAAGCATAAGTATGTTAAGGTATAAAACATGGGCAACAGTTATCCACATGCAAATGTTAGAATCATTGACTATAAGGCGTGATTACAACGCATACCTTATCAAGGTCGAACAAGATGAAGGTCGACTTCAAATACTCAATGGCTTCATTTGTCGGCTCAAATTTCTAGCCAAAAAAAAAAGAGTATTAAGGATATAAGATTAGAGATTCGAGGACTGTAATGCAGGTTCACAGATACATATGAGAGAATTAGCAATTTGGTACAAGAAGAATGAAGGAAAGGTTAACCTACAAGACCTAGTGATTTTTTTTCCAATAAGTCTGTGCAACGTGACCTATAAGATCATTTCAAAGATTCTATCCACCCGACTCAAAGCTGGGTTTTGAGAAGAAATGGTGCCAATGGATTGAACAATGTATCTCTACTGTATGGTACTCTGTCCTTCTTAATGGGTCCTCCCATGGCTTCTTAACTCCAACATGTGGACTTCAACAAGAGGACCCTCTCTCCCCCTTTCTGTTTATCATCCTTAGGGAGGAGCTCTCGCGAGTGTTGGGCATAAAGGAGCTTGAGAATAAGATCCATGGAATCCAAGCATCCCAAAGGCCCCCTCCCTATGCCCCATCTTCTTTTCACCGATGATTACCTCCTTTTCTATCGTGCTGACCAAACAGAAGCACACAAGATCAAGAGCATCCTTACTAGCTTGTGTGATGCGATGGTGGAACAAATCAACCTGCCCAAGTCTGGCATTTTCTTCACTAAGAATTTCCCCCATAGACACGGGCATCTCATCGCTCGTCTCCTTAAGGTCAAAGTCATGAAACCCGATGAACGACGCCTTGGGACTCACCTCTTTTTTAACAGATCCAAAGTGCAGATGTTCCAAGGGATTGAGGACCGGATTTTAAAGCACTTACAATCCTGGCGAGGTAAACTCTTATCTTAGGGTAGCAGAACAATCCTGATCAAAGCAGTCACATCGGCGATCCCCTCGTATCAGATGTCCTGCTTCGCCCTCCTTCAATCCACGTGCAATAACATCAATGTTCTTCAATGCGACTTCTGGTAGGGTAAGAGGAAGGACAAGCGGAAACCGTTATATTGTAAAAAATATAAGGAAGTCTGTCGTCCCAAACGGGTGGGTGAACTAGGAATTCGGGAGGCGGAGGCCACAAATAAGGCACACTTATCCAAGCTCGTCTTGCTCCTACAGCAGAATCCACACGACTTATGGGGCCAAGTCTTGAAAGCAAAATACTTCCCTAATTGTGACATTCTCCAGGAAAAAAAGAAAGCTGAAGTTTCCCAGATTTGGTGAAGCATCTACTCTGTTATCGGTATGGTCAAGGATAACTCCTACTGGCAGGTTCGGTTAGGAGATCATATCAAGTTCTGGACTGATAATTGGATTCCCACGAACACGGGTAGGCAACCGACTCCACGACCTGACCTCCCAGGGAGGCCCGGCCTTAATTGGTGAGCCACTACATCAACCCCATTCTGAAAATGTGGTAAGTTGGGTAATTACAGAAGTACTACGATGCCGCCTCCATTAACCACATTGCCCAAATTTTTCTCCCGTCCCTGGGGGGTTACGGCAAGCTTCGATAGTTCCCATCCAAGGATGGAAAGTTCTCCATTAAATTCTCTTATCAAGTGATCATGGTGGGTCCTCAGATGGAGGCCCTGGTTTAGCCTCCCAAACATCTATTAAAGCTTTCGAAAAATACGGCAACCCCGAGGGCCCAACTGTTCAGATGGAAGTGCCTCCGGGACATGGTTCTTGGCCGTACAAAGATTGTAGGGCTTCTGCAGCTTACAGATAACTCATGCCCATTGTGCTCCTCCCCGGCTGAAATCCTGCACCACCTCTTCCTTGAGTGCCTCTTCACACGGGTAGTATGGTTTGGAATAGAGTTTAGCGGTCTGCTCCACCAATTTACGCATTTGACTGTTAATGACTGGGTCTCATGGTGGATTACACCACTGCCTGACTGGCCAATTGATCATGAATTTTGGACCTTTGTGATACTTACCATGTATTGGATGATTTGGAAGGCTAGATGTAAAAATGTTTTTCAACAAAACAAATCTCAAGAACCTTTACGCATCTCCACTGTCATAAATAACATAATTTTTAACGAACCGGTTAGGCATTTACAGAGGTCTCATATCAAGGTCCCTTGAAATATCCCGACCACTGGTTGGGCAAAAATTAGCGTTGATGCTTATTTCAGTAAAGATAAACTTTTCAATGGTATTGGGTTAGTACTGCGAGATGATGGTTATGTCTTTGGTGCAGCCCGCCATTTTATCAGTAGATATGCAACCATTGAAGAAGGCGAGGCCTTAGCAGTGCTGGGAGGAGTTCTCTAGGCCAAGGAGAGAGATGTACAAAAGGTTGTCATTAAAACGGATACAGAGGCTATTAGCTCCTTTTGTCAGAATGAAAATGTAGCAGTTTCCTGAACAACCAAAGCAATCCTCTAGGATAGTTTGGCCATTTTTTGTCATTTTGTAAATATTTGTATTAAGTATGTACCGCGTAGTGTAAACTCTGTCGCTCTTGAGATTTCCATTAGGCCTATGGTGGATAACTTTTGTATGACCTGGTGTGGTTCTCCTCCTTGGTGGCTTCATGATGCACTAAAGGAAGATAAGATCACTTTTGTAATACCCCTTATATAGTAATAAACCTACAACTTACAAATAAATAAATAAAACCTACAATCTACATGTATTATGTGGTTGCCATGGCCAATACTATCCATATATATAGATGTATAGATGTATTTGACATTTGCAAACCAATATAACACTTGGTTATAAAATGGGAAGGATTTTAAAACGGTATCTCTCTACTTTCATGATCAAGAAAACCCAATGCATATCAGTCAATATCGATAGCAATATTGGATGTAGACCCCCCCCCCCCCCCATCGATTTGGATAAAATATTTATCAACCAAAGTTACCAAAAGTAATGAAGTTCCTCAGATTGAGGAATTTCCTGAGCGTCATATTTCACATATGTACATCTGAGTGTATTGTATGTCCTTGTGAATGTCGTAGTTCGAATACTTGATTTTGGTTCGCTTAATCTGACCCGATTTTAAGACAATCTCCACTTTTTTATTCCTGTATTAACTCATTCTCTAGTTTGATTGGCTAACTTTATGTCGTGCATAAGTAACTTCTTAGTGAATACCCATGGGGACACTTCATTAATAAATGAATCATAAAGATACAATCATAAGGGGATATAGATTCCTCCTCAATACATCAAGGAGGTCCTAAATCCCCTAACCGAGATATATCCAATCAATATGCATTAATTTCGAGAAAATAAAACATTCAAAATTAAGTTAAATTGGAAAGAAACATATGCAACTAGAAAACTACATCAACACACATATTATCTTCAAAACACAAATAAGGTAAGGCATAAAATATGGAAAAACTTATTGTTGAGTGGCAAGCCCGGAAGCCGAAACTCCAAGTCGATTTGGGCTAGTCACAAACAAGCACAATCAAAGAAATACACACAACACCAAGTTTAAGGTGGTTTGGCAAATTGCCTACGTCTATCGTACGAGAGAGCAATAGCTTATTCAAGATCCCGATTACAATCACTTAAACCCAATTAGGATTTTTCACTCAAGAAACCCTCCCAAAATGTTCTCACCAAAGATTGTCTAAAAGGATTAACCAAAGGATAGCCTCCAAGGATACCTAAGCTCCCCTTTATACACTAGGGGAACATGGTTACAATCGCTCAAATCTCGAGACAAACAAGTGGCTCAAAAACCATCTTGAAAAATAAAGTTTTGCATTATCGTTCGAACGACCCTAATAATCGTTTGAACGACTCAAGAGCTTGGGCCAAAATTCCAGGAAGATGTGCGAAGGTCGTTCGAACGACCCTGATAGTCGTTCAAACAACTTGAGAGCTTGGGCAAAAATTCCAGGGAGGTGTTCAAGGGTCGTTCGAAAGGATTCGAGGGTCGTTCTAGCGACCAAGACCCAAAAAACACAATTCTCCACAATTCTCCACCTCGGTGAAGATTTTCCCAACCAAACGAACCGAAATCTGAGCCGAACAAAGTAACCATCCAAACAAACCCAAATAAACACTCTCCACCATCAAATGTCCCCAATGACCTAAACATACAAACGACCCAAGGAAACCAAACAAACCAAACATCCCAAAGGACCAAATCCAAGCCAAGTATCCCAAAAGGACCAAAACAAACCAAGCGTCTCAAAGGACCGAATTCAAACCAGGCGTCCCAAGGAACCAATCAAATTATATGTCCCAAAAGACCAAATTGAACCAAGCGTCCCAAGGAACCCAAACCAACCAAATGTCCCAAGGAACCAAAATTGACCAAATGTCCCAAGGATCCCAAATCAACCAAATGTCCCAAGGAACCAACATTGACCAAATGTCCCAAGGAACCTAAATAGACTGTACCAAATCAATGGTTGCCTACGTACTGTCATGGATCATGTCATAAATAGTTCATACACATCCCCGTGAGGGGCCAAATCAATCTATAAGGAAGAGACGCACCGTTCCCCTTTTTCTATCTCTATGAATCTCCATATCAAGAGTTTGTTAGTACAGTTGTCTTGGAGACCTCTTCAAGCCGCACAACGATCTCTTCATCAATTGATACACATTTTCATTTCTAGCAACAGTAAACCCACTCGGCTGAGCCATATTAATCTCTTCCTTCAACTTCCCATATAAGAGCGCCGTCTTAACATTGAGATGTTGTAATTCTAATTCAAATTCGCTATCAAAGCTAATAGGATACAAATGGAGAAGTGTTTTACCACTAGAATTGCTTTGAAGTGAAACATAATTTTGGGATCCTTGTTTTACTACTAATCGCCCTTTTTTCCTATGCAACTTTGTAAGTTGCCAAGTTTCATTCTTGCGAAGAGAATACATTTCTTCCTTCATTGTTCCCTCCCAATGTTTAGCAGTAGAAGGAACATTCGCTTCAACGACAGGTTGTGCATAGGCTGTCATGGCCTTCTCCTTTGGAAGTATTATGTCCTTTATAAGCCATTCCGGGTTACCCACACTCCTCTTTGGTTTACTAGTTGCAATTGACTCCACAATCAGAGTTTCCTCATCCATACTACCAAATACTCTACCTTCATCCGTGTCTTCATCATTTGGAATATGAACTAATGGCTCATCACCCGTTGTCACGCCGGTAAATGATACCCCCTTTTGTACGAAACTCTATGGCCAATGTAAAGACGCATCAATTTCCACCCGCTGCAATACCCTACTGGTCATCTTTTTTGTGTGCCCAGAGTCATGTGACTTCATCATAGAAGCCTCATCAAGTGATTTTCTGCTCAGAATGATCTTTTGGTCTCTCGTATCCCACAACTTGTAGCCTTTCACACCCTTCTTTTTACCTAGAAAAATGGCATTCCTTGCTCGTGGATCTAACTTACCATCCTTTACATGATAGTATGTCGGACACCCAAATATACGAAGAGTATCATAATTTGTAGCAGGCTCTCCCGACCAAGTTTCCATTGGTGTTTTACCCTTAATTACAGCCAAAGGCAACCTATTAATGAGATAGCATGCATATGTCAAAGCTTCATCCCAAAATGTCTTGCCCAACCCTGAATTGGATAACATACACCGAACCTTCTCCAGTAAAGTATGGTTCATGCGCTTGGCTACCCCATTTTGTTGCGGTGTCTCTCTAACCGTGAAGTCTTGAACTATCCTCTCATCCCGACATACTTGTAAGAATGGACTACTAGTGTACTCTCCACTATTATCAGAATAGAACGACTTGATCTTTATGCCAGTCTGAGTCTAAATCAACTTCTTTCACATCATAAATTTTTTTAGGACTTCATCCTTCCTCCTCATAGTGTACACTCAAACATGCTTAGAAAAGTCATCCACAAAAGACACAAAGTAATGATTCCCCCCTAGCGATGCATTCTTGGAGAGTCCCTAAATATCAGAGTGAACATAATCAAGAGTTTCACGAGTACGGTGGATTGCGGTGCTGAACTTAACTCTTGTTTGCTTGCCCAGAATGTATTATTCACAAAAATCTAATTTGTACATCTTGGTTCCTCTCAAAAGCCCTTGGTTCGTGAGAACTCTCAAAGACCTTTCTCCCGTATGCACCAAATGTATGTGCCATAGCCGTGTGGTATCTTTGGAAGTGGTCTCCTCCCTTCCCGCGGTAGAAACCTCACCAATAACAATCGTACCATTCAAATAGTACAAGTTGTTACTTATTTTGTGACTCTGGAATATAACCATGGCTCCCTTAAGAACCCTCTTTACTCCATTCTCAGACACAACCTTGTAGCATTTCGCTTCAAGTGTCCTCGTCGAGATAATATTCTTTCTCATTGTCAGAATATACCGAACCTTATCAATCTCTTTAACCAACCCATTGTGCAACTTTAAACGAATGGTACCTATCCCCATGATGTGGCAAGGATTATCGCTTCCCATCAACACCGCTCCATCTTCTAGCAATTTCAAACTAGAAAAATAAGCCCTTTTGGGACAAATATAATAAGTAGCACCCGAATCAAAAATCCATTCATTTGTATCAATAACACAAGTACTAAAAGTTATAGTAAAAGAGAAATCATAATCATTACCTCCCATTTCCGTGTCCTGAGCCAAATTCACATAAGAACCCATTTTTCTCATTTTCTTCTTCTTAAGCGCGGGACAATCATTTTTTCAATGTCCCATTTCCTTACAAAATACGTATTGGTCCTTAGTCAAATTGTTTCAATTTCCTTCGCGACCTCTCGATTTCGATCGAGAGTTGTTTCCAAACGGCTTCTTCTTATTCAAGGATCTTCCTCAAACTGTTAATACATCAGATGTAGACTTGTCGATCTCACGTTTCTCCTTTCTCGGTACTCGTGGTTAACTACGGTAGTAGTCATATCCGTATATTTCAAAGAACTCTTTCCATAAGTAATCGTTGTAACGAAGTGCTCAAATTCCTCCGGAAGCGAGTTCAAGAACAAGAGAGCCTTATCTTCATCCCCAACTACCTTTTCAAGATTCTCCAAGTTGGTCAGCAACTTAGTGAAGTCATTCAAATGCTCGGACATACTAATCCATTGCCTCATAGTGAAGCGATAGAACTTCATCTTCAAGTAGAGTCAATTTTGGATGTTCTTTACCAAGTACTTCTCCTCTAGAATTTGTCAAATTCCTTTTACGAAAGTCTTATTCATCATAAGGTATTTAATGTCATGTGCAAGACATGATCGAATTTGGTCACAAGCTCTCTTATTCATCTTCAACCATACATTCTCTTCTATGTCATCCATCTTGTCCTCCAATACCTCATCTAAATCTTGTTGACTTAGGGCATTAATAACTTTGCATCGCCATATGCCGAAGTTATTTGTGTCATTGAATTTTTCAACTTTAATCTTTACATTGTTGATCATCACCGTTGTATTCCTTTTCGGGGCCGAAAAACAAGCTTCAACTTCATCTCCTATGTTTCCCCCAATTTTCATGAACTAACCAAATCTAAAACCAAATTAAAATTGAGAAACCCTAAGTTACCACAAAATCACGCACAATAGTGGAATCAACCTCGCTCTGACACCAATTGTTGAGTCGCAAGCCCGGAAGCCGAAACTCCAAGTTGATTTGGGTTAGTCACAAACTAGCACAATCAAAGAAATATACACAATACCAAGTTTAAGGTGGTTCGGCAAATTGCTTTCATTCGCCGTGTGAGAGAGAAAGTTTATTCAAGATCCCAATTACAATTACTCAAACCTAATTAGGATTTCTCACTCAAGAAATCCTCCCGAAATGTTCTCACCAAAAGATTGTCTAAAAGGATTGACCAAAAGATAGCCTCCAAAGAGACCTAAGTTTCCCTTTATATACTAGGTGAACATGGTTACAATAGCTCAAATCTCGAGGCAAATAAGTGGTTCAAAAACCATCTTAAAAAATAAAGTTTCGCATTGTCGTTCGAATGACCCTGATAGTCATTCGAACGACTCGAGAGCTTGGGCCAAAATTCCAGGGAGATGTTCGAAGGTCGTTCAAACGACTTGAGAGCTTGGGCCAAAATTCCAGGGAGGTGTTCATGGGTCGTTCGAACGGATTTGAGGGTCGTTCGAACGACCAAGACCCAAAAAACATAATTATCCATACTTATCCAGATGTAAATGTCAATATTATATACTGTAAGGTGTGATGACAATGCATACCGTATCAAGGTCCAACAAGCTGAAGGTCAACTTCAAAAATTCTACGGCTTTATCTGTGAACTCGAAACACTAACAAAAAAATGTGTTCAAAAATGAGTAATTAGAACATATGATTAGAGATTTGAGTAAGAACATAAGATTAGGGATTTGAGTGACTTGATGCAGATTCAATTGAGCTTAGAATAATCCTCTCCTCTTTGTTCTGAATATTGACCATCTAATAAAATAACCCTATGGATACTTCATTAAGAAAACAATGTAATGCTGATACAGTAAATACACTCAATTGTAATACTCTTGCTATTAATATCTTCTCTATTTTAGGGTCTGCCTAACTCCAGCTTATCATATCACGAAGATCTTGATACCCAAAATAGTAGGGTCTAGTTGAGAGATAATTGTCAAGCTCAACTATATTAAAAGCTACATAATACTTCCAAAAGACAAACAAATAGCAATAGAAAATGTAGAGATATACCTGGGGGAGCTTTATAAGCAAGGATATATTTTTGTAACTACAAGAAGATATAAAAAATTACAATTTTTTTGGAAAGGAAAGGTGAGGGCTGAAATTCTGAACAATCTAGCTAACTAACCTAGAGGGGTGAATAGGTTATATCTTAAAATATTATTTTCATAAACCTATTTTACTACAAGCAATAACAAATATTAGGAGCAAAAACTTAAATGACACGCAAGATATACCCTGAAGGAAACCCACGAATGGGTGAAAACCTCCGACCCTAAAAATCCATTAATCAATTAAACAACCGTTCATACAAGAATTAAACGCCTTTGTTACATCACTAGTGTCTGCTTGCTCGTTAAGCCTTAGCCAAAGTCTTCGTGTCTTCTCTGGTCTTGATTATCTTTGTGGATCACTTTAGATGTTTGCGTCTCAAAGCTTTGCACACTCGAGAACCTCCGAGCAAGAATTAATCAATAATGAATTTTAAATACGAGATGATGATTACAAAATCATCAAGTCCCATTGCTAGCTTAGGAGAAGTTCTAACAATTTCTCTCACAGTAACTTATGATTCAATTGATAAACATATCACAGAAAGAATACAACTGAATCAAAAGTTCAATTTTAGGATTCAATGGTTTTTCTTCAATAAAAACTTGGAAACCTAAAACCTTAATTTTGTGAGAGTGAGTTTTTTTTTTTGAAATGGTTTACTTAAACCCTCTTTCAAAAATCACAAGAGATGAGAATCCCAAGGTGAATCTGATGAAAGAAACTAGTTTTTCGAAATAGAAAATATAAGATTGAAGTCTTGGGCGCGACTTGGGTGGTTAGCTGGGCGCCCAAATCTTACAAAAGGAAAAACGAATTTGAGGCCAGAAAGACCTGGGCGTGGCCTAGGTGACAGTTGGGCGCCCAGGTCAAAAACAGTTTTTTTTTCTTCAAAAAATGACTTTAACAAAAAACGCATTCTTCAAAGGAAAAACCACATTTGCAAATAAATAAAGAAAAAGAATTTTAAGCTCACCTACTAAGGGGATTCTTGGTGCGATGATCGTCTATCTTCTTGAACTCTTCTTAAAGACGAAGGCATATGCAAACGATGCGTGAGTCAACCTCGACATACTCTAGCCTAAGTTGTTTTTGTCAACAAATGACAATATCAGAGAATTGCGGAACATCAATCTCCCCCTTTGTCTTCCGTTGACAAAAACTCTAAAATTACATCAAAATGAAGATGTATCAAAATTGATTTATAAAACATCAACTTGATATTACAACTCAACAAGCCTAGGAAAAATAAAAGGTTGACTCACCATCAAAACCTTCTCCCCCTTTTTGTCACGAGAGGCAAAGAGAGTACAACCGCAAAACTGCATAAGCCTGTCTCAACACCATGGACTAACAACAAGGAATCATATTGTCGTAAATGTGACAGAAAAATAGAATATACGACGAAACCACAAAAAAAAATTAACCAATAAGAGAAACACATAAACATGATCTAACAAGTGCATATAGCAAAGTAAAGATTTTAGAAAAGTCAGATAGCACAAGTTAGACGGAGTTACCAAAATCTAAAAAGGAAGATTACCCCAAAACCCCCAAAAGGAAAAAAATTAACAACTAAAACATCTCAGAGCCCCTCTCACGAGCAATGGAAGCTTGAAGTTTCTTGAAGTCCTTACGCAGATCGGTAACCTCCTTCAAACCCGTATCCATCTTGGTAGATAAGAACTGTAGAGCAAGGACGAGAGGGGAGTGATGCCTGCGAGGAGCAGAAGAAGATGGTAACTCAGCAGAAGTACCCATATGTGGCAAAGATGTACCACCCTCAACTAAAGGAAAATTGACTAGGGCGTCCAATGCATCATTATCACACTCATCTACGACATCCAAATCTGCCTGAAAAGTTTCCTCAGTAATCACTGGACCTGCTGGAGCAGAGGAAGCGACGGAAAAATACTCATAAGTGTAGTCATCAAAATCATTGAACCATTCCAAAACCGTCCGGGAAGGTTATCATCTGTAGTTGAAAAGAACAAGGGATTTAAGGGAAGCTTCGCAGAGTTGAGGCGAGCATGGCCAATCGTACCAATAGGAGCTTGTAAATGATAGGAAAGAACAGACTTACCATGATGCTCACAGATCTGGCGAATCAAAGTCACGAAAGGAAGACCCACAACTCAATCTTTAATATAGATAGCAGTCATAAACTCCCAAATCACTAAAGCAAAATCAATTGTTTCACCAGTTCCTAACAAAAACATCAACTGCATACTATGGCGTGACACAGTATCAAAATGTTTGAACAAACTTAATCAAACTTACAAGCAGTCAGCCCTCCATCAATCAATCTTCACCAACAAAGCACAACCAAGAGAAGACAATAAAGCAACTCCTACAAGCAATTGGGTGAACCCACAATCTTCAAATAAAAAAATCATCAAACCTAATATCAGAACCCAGAAATTAACAACCCCTTACTTATTAGTACCACAAGTTCAAATCAGCAATGTGACAGCCCACAACTATAAGCCAACACTTCAAATCACGCTACCAAGTCACGATCAGAGGTGAAGAAACAGAGAGATAATACGAGCACTCACCAATGTAAAAGAGATTATCTTAGAACTGCAACCCAACATTTGTAATCAACAACGGTGTCGATTAAGTAAAGAAAACCAACAATCGCAAGAATTTTGTGTGCCCTAGAAACTGAGAAGAAGAACGATTTGAAACAAGAGAGATAAACTCGATTTGACTTGGGCGACCAAATGGTAAGAAACGACCACTAATAGTGTAATGGATGTTAACTAAAACTTGAGAGGCTTGGTCGTCATGTTGGTGGGAGGTGGGCGCCCAATAATCTAAAATTTTGATAAAAGAAAAATAGCCAGGGAGCCCTGGGCGCTATGTGGGTGAGAGGTGGGCGCCCAGAAGACTAGCAATTGTTTGGGAAAAAATAAAAAGAATGCCAGAGCTCCTTGGGCGACAACTGGATGTTAAGATGGGCACCCAAATCACAGACAAAGTAGCACAAAACAAGCCAAAGAGACATGGGCGATGGCTGGGTGTTCAGCTAGATCCCCGAAACTTTTCTGCTAAACAAAAATCATAAACAACAAATTCAACAAATATATGGAAACATGATTTAAGTACCACGATGAAAAAAAAATTGGACATTCGTGATTAAAAACTGAGTGCGAGGAGATTCTTAAAATTTAAACACACACTGTTGTATGCATATGGTACAGTTAGCCAAAAGACGTACACATACTCAAAATGTGTGATATATAGTGAATGGACATATATCATATGAGGATTATAAGATAGTTAGTAGTAACGGAAGACACTACATCTCCATCCTAAGTACTAGAAGAGAAAACCACACGAGTTCCTACACATTATCTGCATTGAAATCTAAAATAGAGTAAAATAACATTGGTAAACATGAAAATGGAAGCACTAAGCTATAACCCTCGCACATTCAATACGAGATAAAATGTAAAGGATGGGACTCTATTGTCAAAAAGTAAACTGTATACAGAGTGAACACGAGTAAACACAATGGGCGCACTCTATATTCAGTGGGGTCTTTCACACCAAGTAGGTAGCCATTTCCACGAGGTGGCTTTCACACTACTTGTGCAGCCCTGCCTCGATTTTTTTTTTATTCCCCTCTTTTCTTTTCTTTTCTCCATGTCTCTCAATTGCACTTTTCGCCCTATATCTCCCTAGAAATCTTGTAATAATATATATATATATATATATATATATATATATATATATATATATATATATATATTTATTTATTTATTTATTTATTTAAAATTTGGGTTGGATGGAAAGGCTTTATTCCGTTACCGACAAATCCACTTTTATCAAGAGTTCACTCCCCCTCACATGATACCTCATAAACAAAATGAAAAGCATTATAGACTAGTGGTGGAGGGTGGAGTGAAAATCAAATATATTTTAACTTATCGGTAAATAAGCAACATAGGTAAGGAGATAAAAACACGATGTGTCCTCATTGTAATATATAAGAGGGAGAAATGGTGTTTATAGTTGCATATCACTAAATTAAGCACATCATATAAGAATGTCTATAACAAGTAAGCCACAATGAGTACATATATGAAAATTAACCATCATGCTCCTTGCAAACAAAATATGCTCAATTAAATAAAAACATTCTCGACCACTCCCTTTTTCTTTTCTTTTTTGAAAAAAAAAAAATAGTATGTACAAAAGAAATAGCGATAAACCACGATTATAAGCTACAAGGGATAAGAAATCACCCGAGACCACAATGGGCGACTTGACCCCTCAAGTCGTCCTTCCTAACCCAAATTCTCTTCAACTTTAGAGGTGGCATTGTTTTTGGAGGATTGGAGAAAGTTTTCCAAAAAGTAGGAACACTAGAAGCATGTCTAAAATTCGAGTAAGATGACCAATGATAAGAATGTGTTCTTTGGGGAACCCTCCTTATATCATGAAATGAGAAGGTGGATGCATCATGGCTAACTGGAGAAGTAGAACTTTTGACAAAAAAAAAAATTGAAGCATGTGGTTTAGTCAAATCAAATCCAATACCATACTTCTCACCAAATGGTTTTCTACTTTCAAGTAGTTTGCCCAAACTATATGTACCATTAAGAAAACCTTTGAGCTTACCCATAGACTTGGAAAGATATTGTTCCAACTTGGAAATTTGATTAATGAGAAACTTTTTATGTGCAGATAAATCGTCACAATTGGATTTAAGAACCTTATTCTCAATCTTCACGCTTTCCAAATCACAACTCACCTTTTGCAAACTTAACGAGTTCTCATTGAGCTTATTTTCAAGAAAAACATTCTTGGATTTAAGAGTTTCCACTTCAATCTTGAGTTTCTTATTCCCCTTTAGAATTTTGATGCTCTCAGCATACAACTCGATATATTGTTCCATAAGAGTGATTGAATCTGACTCAGAAGCCGAGTCAAAGTCATAGGAAGTATGAGAAATGATTTCCTCTATCCTACCAGTAAAAGTGCAAAAGTTTGCTGTATTTTCTTTACTCTTAAATCTAGAACTACCTTCACTTTTATCAGATTTAGAATCAGAAGATTGGGAGTCATTAAAATTAGACCTCTTTCCCTTACCCGGACAATCAGACATTATATGGCCACGGCCCCCACATTTATAACACTCAATCTCACTCTTTTTAAATTTGCCTCTTCCACAAAATTTCTCAACTCCCTTTAAACTATCACTCTTGTAAAAATTTCCTCGATTAGCAACCCATCTAGAATGGCAAAACATTTTCTTAAAGTTTCGGGCAGAAAGAGCACTTTCTTCTTCATCAAATTTATAATTAGACTCCTCATTAATCCCTTTAGATGCTTTAAGTGCAATACCCTAATTCTTTTGTTACGGATCAATTTTCATCTCAAAATTTTGAAGACTACCAACCAATTCTTCTACCTTGATAGCATCCACATCTTTACTAACTTCTATAGCGGTGACATGTGGATTGAATCTGACAGGCAATGACCATAGAATCTTCTTCACCACCTTGGTAGACCCAATGGGTTCTCCAAGGCTATGTGACCCATTCACAATCTCACAAATCTTAGCATAGAAATTGTCAAACTTCTCATTCTCATCCATACGAATCGACTCAAATTGGGATGCGAGCATTTAAAGTTTCTGGGACTTGATAGTATTAGTTCCCTCATGGGTGACTTGAAGGATGTTCCATCCTGAGCTGCTTCACAGGTAGAGATCCTTCGAAACTCTTCCTCTACAACTCCACAAACAATGCAATTAAAAGCTTGATTGCTATTTTTACTGCAGCTTTGTCTGTGTCATCCCACAAGGATTTTACTTTTTTTCAACGACTCTATTTTCTCTCGTAAGAAGGGGATGTACCCACTTTGTAAGACAAGTGTCCCAAACTCCTTCATCAGATCCTTGTGACTTCAAAAACCACATCATACACACTTTCCAGTGTCCATAATTTGTTCCATCAAGAAGAGGAGGCCTAGTGATGCTATTTCCCTCTGACTTAGATTGGTTAGACATAGTGATCGAATCACTCAGGGTTTGAATCCCTAACGGAGTGACCCGCTCTGACACCAATTGAAATTCTGAACAATCTAGCTAACTAGCCTATATGGGGTAAATAGGTTATATCCTAAAATATCGTTCCCATAAACCTACTTTACCACAAGCAATAACAAATATTAAGAGCATAAACTTAAATGACACGCAAGATATACCCTGAAGGAAACTCACGAATGGGTGAAAACCTCCAGCCCTAAAAATCCACTAATCAATTAAACAACCATCCATACAAGAATTAAACGCCTTTGTTACCTCACTAGTGTCTGCTTGCTCGATAAGCCCTAGCCAAAGTCTTCGCGTCTTCTCCGGTCTTGATTATCTCGGTAGATCACTTTAGATGCTTGCATCTCAAAGCTTTGCACACTCAAGAACCACCGAGCAAGAATTAATCAATAATGTATTTTGAATATGAGATGATGATTACAAAATCATCAAGTCCCATTACTAACTTAGGAGAAGTTCTAGCATTTTCTCTACAGTAACTTATGATTCAATTGATGAACATATAATGGAAAGAATACAATTGAATCAAAAGTTCAATTCTAGGATTCAATGGTTTTTCTTCAATAGAAACTTGGAAGCCTAAAACCTTAATTTTGTGAGAGTGAGTTTTTTTTCTTGAAAGGGTTTACTTAAACCCTTTTTCAAAAATCACAAGAGATGAGAATCCTGAGGTGAATCTGACGAAAGAAACTGGTTTTTTAAAATAGAAAATATAAGATTGAAGTCTTGGGTGCGACTTGGGTAGTTAGTTGGGCTCCCAAATCTTACAAAAGGAAAAACAAATTTGAGGCCAGAAAAACCTGGGTGTGTCCTGGGTGACAGTTGGGCGCCCAGGTCAAAAATAGTTTTTTGTCTTCAAAAAATGACTTTAACAAAAAATGCTTTCTTCAAAGGAAAAACCACATTTCCAAATAAATAAAGAAAAAAAATCTTAAGCTCACCTACTAAGGGGATTCTCAGTGTGATGATCGTCTATCTTCTTAAACTCTTCTTAAAGATGAAGGCATATGCAAACGATGCGTGAGTCAACCTCGACATACTCTAGCCTAAGTTTATTTTGTCACCAAATGACAATATCGAAGAATAGTGGAACATCAAGGGCCCAACAGTGAAAATAGAAACTCTCTCTCTCTCATCTTTGTTCTTCTCTTTCATTACACTGGGTCACGCCACGCCAATATCCAATACTATAGCTCTAAATCATAAAATACGGGCAACTTTTAGAGAAACGTCTACGGCTAGAGCATACAAAAGATAGGGATTCCTTCCTCCAAGAGGTAGACATCGAGTCAGATTATCAAATTCAAACATTTTTAACAAGACAAATCAAGTGAAAAACCCCACAATAATGCTCATAGAGTTCAAAGTTACTTTGTTTTGGAACATAGAATATGAATCAAATTATGCCTCTAATTTTATTTACAGCGATACCATCCATTCCCATATGAAATGTCTCCTTCATGAACTAGCCAAAGTTTGCATGGCAATGCCATTGTTTAAGTTAATACGGAACAAAATCTTCAAATTACAACGAAGGAGAGTTGTACGTACCGCTGAGAATACATGAAAATATTCCAGCATCTCAATGGAGCTTGGATGTCCACCAATTCATTGAACCTGATACAAAAAAGTGTCGAAATGTCCATTGCCATTCGTTAGAGAATTAACATCGATCCAACTTTTTTTCTTCTTCTTCCCTAGTGGAACTGGGAATAATATCTCACTTACATGTTACATCAGCTCTAAGCAATAACATACGCATATTTTTCCTTTAAAACCATGTCCCCAGCATCTCTTTTTTCGTAAACACCAGCGAGATCATCCAGGCTCGTAACACATAGTCATACTTCTCTCCATTTTTCTCCGTACTTCCATTCTTAAATGGTAAATACTGCAAATTATTTTTGTCATACTATTATTATTAGCTAGTAAATTTTGTATCAAGGATAACTACGTCTGCAGGACTGCTACGAATATGAAAAGAACCAAATTTTCGTTGAACCATAGGGAGGTCAAGGAGAAACTATGTTTGACAATAGACTTAATACAATAATACAAAAAATGATGATTGGTTACGGCCCTAAAATTAACTCTATTCAGACCGAGTACGACAGGGAAGGGAGTTCAGTATGGTCAGGGAAGCATGGCGGTGTTGGTAGTGCCAAAGTAGACAAGGTCAGACAGCTCTTCATAATATTCCCAAATTTTGCAATTTGAGTTTAGGCATGTTTAAGAAAACGTTATTTCGCCAAACTGAAAGTATTTTTAGCATAAATAGCCCTGCAGGGGTTTATATATGATCATTTCTCTTTCGTCGTAATTTCATGCAGGTCAAACTGGACTTTCCTCATGAGTACCTAATGACGGTTAGTGGATACTACGGTAGCATCAAAAGCAAGGATACCATCTTCATTCTCTCGCTTACATTACAAACCAATAAGCAAAAATATGGACCATTTCGCACCAATCAAGGGACCTATTTCTCATTGCCGACAACTGGAGGTATGATAGTAGGATTCCACGGTAGCTCCGGTTGGTACCTCGACTCTATTGGTGTTTATCTAAAACCACTAACAAAACCATATCCATCTAAAGTTTGTTTCGCCGACTTCAATGGGACTCATGATACATCTAGTACTAGTGAAGGGGAATCAAATCACAAGGTGAGAGGTCTCATTTACTATGTCGACGTACTATTTATACAAGATTTTTTTCCACTACTAATGAAGTTGTATATATATAGCAGTTAGTTTCTTTTCCTTCTAGTACTACAAAAGGAACGGCAGGTTCGATGCCCTACGAACCTTGGGGAGGTAACAGTGGGACGACGTTCGATGATAGAGTATATACGGGTGTAGAAAAGAGAATTTTGCTACAGCAGGCAAGCTGATTATGTTGTCATGGCCAATAGGCAAGCTAACTAAGTTGATTTTCAGTAACTAAGCCTAATGGCAACAAGTTGTCTAAAGGCTTTCGATGGCCTACCCACAATCTGATGTACTGCGTCTTAGGCACTCTATGTTTTCTAGCTCACCTTATGTGGCATTACCCCTAACGTCATATGAACATGCCCACCCCAAACAAGCATAAGATTTTTTTTAGTGCAAGGTTTAGACTGTTCTTAACAGGCTCCTGGGAAAAAGGCTAGTATTGATCTATGGAAGGTATAGTATTCATGGTAGAAAGAACTTAAAGCATCATAAGGAGAAGAAATAGACTGGAGAGTTGGCGTTTCTTGGAAATGGATAGATAATATACGAACATCTACTACATGGTGTCCTGGCAACTACCTTACGGGAAACTCTAGAAATTTGTTATATCTACTTTTGGAAAACACACATGTATTTAGGGATCTAAGTTTTATTTTCATTTGAATATCAATGTTTATACAGTGAGATGAAAGAGAAGAACAAAGTAGAGAAAGACGGTTTCTATTTTCACTGTGGGGCCCTCACCTGCCTCTTCAAAAAAAATTAAATTTTTATATCTCCTTGTAGTTACACAAATATCTCCTTGCTTATAAAGCTCCCCATATACTTGATCAATAGCTCCTTTGAGTAAAACTGGAAGTTGATCATGCACAAGTATCAAATCACTATTAAATCCAAAACGGCATAGATTTCTCCATGGATGTGCAGTCCACCACCATTTTATAACTCTCAACTGAATAGCAAAAAAACCAGCCAAGGTAACACCCCGCTCATTAACCCCTACGGGCTCTTCTTCTAGGACATCTTTCTTATAACTCACAATTTGAGCAGGGCAAGGGATTGTTGAACACCCAGAACATCTTATCTATTCACATCAATATGAGATTTTTTTTTCGAAAAGTTAGGGTGTGCTTGGTAGCTCAAAAAGGTGAGAAACGGAGTGGGAAAATACCAACTTAAATTATTTTTTCCTTACTTGGGTGTTTGATAGTCCAAAAAATATGGGAAACATAATTTTCATGAGAAAATTAATAGCTCTAAAAGTGGTAAAAAATTTCCACTCTCTCCCCCTTAGAAAATATGTTTCCCACTTAGAAATTAGTGGAACCCATGTAAGATTTTCCCATCAATTTTTTATGGAAATCAAAATATGAGATATTATGTATGATTCTTCTCATCCCGCCAAAAGAAATGCACAAGTTGATTTTCCCACCAAAAGACCCTCTATATTTACCTCAACTTGCATGAAAAATCCCTATATCTCTCTCACACAAACAAAGAAGCCCCCATCGGGTATGTTTCTTCTCACTTTTTGCTTTGTACTTTTTTTCTTTGTCCTTTCTATGATTGATGTATCATTGCCAACCTTTTTTGTCATCATTAACTATATTAATTGTTTGATATTATCTTCACTTTTGTCTCTTTTGCCATCTTGAATTTAGTACTTATAATAATGAAGTTAAACTTTACTAGTACCTATTTTAGGCTTAAATTATACATGTAGTTAATAGGTTACGACTATAATGGAGTTAAATTTTACTTTTATCTTTGATAAAATATTTATTATCTCTATGCTACAGTAAAATTGGAAGATGGAAGATGTGGATAATGAATACCACTCTGACTCCTCAGATGCTGAGTGTGAAAAAATTGAAGGTGCAGTAGTTGCAGTTTGTGCAGTTGTAGAATCAATTGTTGAGGTTCTTAAATTCACAACTAGGATTGAAATACAATTGTCCATTAATAGAAATTATGAGCGAACTTTGTTTTTGAGGCGCTTATACGAGGAGAGTAATGTTACTTGCCATGAGATGTTACAGATGAATAGGGTTACATTTAATTTACTGTGTCGACGCTTAGAGGGAAAAGGTTTGGTTGACTCTCGATATGTTACAGCGAAAGAACAAGTAGCAATCTTCTTATTAGTAATCGGCCATGATTCGCGATTTAGGCAAACTAAGTTAGAATTTATAAGGTCTTTAAAAAAGGTTCATCGCCATTTTCATAATGTCCTTAGATTTGTGAGAAAGTTGGAAAGAGACCTTATAAAATCAGCCACATCCAACTTCTCTCCGACTATGTACAACAATTCTAAACCTTGGCATCATTACTTCAAGGTAAGAGATTGCAGTTAGGTTAGTCTTGTACATAATCATGATAATCGTTTGAGCAATACTAATATATTTATAATATTTTACAAGGACTGTGTTGGAGCTATCGATGGTACATTCATCCATGCTACAACACCCTTAGAAGATCAAAAGTAGATACTAAAATAGGCATGGCGACATTAGACAAAATGTGCTAGTTCCATGCTTATTCGATATGAAGATTACTTACATTCTTGCTGGGTGGAAAGGGTTTGCCCACGATAGTCGAATACTAAGAGCTGCGGTAAATGCTCCAGAAAGAGTACCCCTTCATTATCCCCCTGGGTAGGCTTTCTAAATCTAGTTGAGAAATAGTGTAATCAAATTATTTTGGCATGTTAGACTTACAAGTTATATTTATGAATAGGTAAATCAATTATTGGAGATGCTGGATTCCCACATGTACCTGGAATCAAAGTACCATTTCGCGGTGTTCGATATCACATAAATGAACAATGGAATTGCCAACCTGCAAATGCTAAGGAGTTATTTAATTATCGTTATTCTTCACTCCGTAATGTGATCGAACGACTTTTTGGGCTTTTAAAGAAGAGATTTGCAAGCCTCCGATCATGGACTTATTATGGCATTGAAACACAAACTGAGGCGATAATTGCTTGTTGTGTGATTTATAATCATATCGTGGATGTGGACCCGAGTGGCTTGGGAGACCAATTTGACAATTTTTTGGAGGAGTCACATGAAAACATCTTTGAAGGAGAAAACATTAAAGATTTAGAGCCTACTACTGAGTGGTCAACTTACAGAGACCAATTAGCAATACTTATGTAGAATGAGTACAATCAAACTTAAGAACTTGTTTATGTTTTAGACGATTACGTTTTGATTATGTTTTTCTAATTAAGTACACTATAATTGTCTTCCTTTATTTTAAGTTAAATAAATTTCTTATTATGTATAAAATGGTGATTGGTTTTCAATTTCCTATTATATGGCATGCATTAATAATATTCTAGTTGAATTTTGTATATTGCACGTGATTTTAATGTTCAAATATTATCAGAAATGGATTCACAAGATGTTGTGGATGTTACGAATGAGTTGGGAATGAAAGCGACAAAAAATAATCTTGTTGGGAGTAATAAGATGGATGTTGTGATGATTAAGGTTTTGCAAGATCAACTTGTAAATGGGGGTAAGGGAGATGCAAGAGGGTGGAAGAATAAGGCTTACAATGCTGTTGTGAAAGCTATATATGAAGAGCTAAACATGCAAATTACTGGAAGTCATGCTCGAAATAGGTTTAAGACTTGGAGGAAATGGGCCCCTGAGGTAAAATTTGTTACTAATCTAAGTGGGTTTGGGTGGGACGAAGAGTCTAAGATGATCACCGGTGATGCTAACGTACTGAAGTACTCCTTGAGGTAATTATTATGTTGTTTGTATAATTTGATTTTTCACAAAGGAATTGTATATATTTGTGTATTGAATATTTGTATGTTTTAGGTCAATGGCAACAAGAAGTACAAGAAGTACAGACTATGGTTAACTACACAGCAATTTATGAATTGGTTGGCAAAGATATAGCTACAGGGTCAAGGGCTCACATTGTTTTTACATTGAATGATGAAATGGCATCGGCTTATAATGGTAACGACAACAATACCATAGATTTGGATGTTCATATTAAAAATTCAGTTGTGCATGATACCCAAGATCCATCACCCACTAAGGAAGATCACGTTGAAAGACTTGTTAAGAACACTCCTTCAAGTGTGAAGAGACAGAGAACTAGGTCGACTAGTGCAGTATTGCATAGTCATCTTAAAGGTTTAACAGGTAGTTTGAATAACATATCACAATGTCTTAGGGTAAGGTCTGAAAGTATTGCAACTTTGCTAGAAAAATGTGGTGAAACCATTGACAATATGGCAGGAGTTGGTATGCTTACTAAGTTCGATGCAATGAAACAATTCACGGTCAACAAGAGAATAGCAACTGTGTTTTTGCAGACTAAAGATGATCAAAAGTTGGCGTGGTTGAACTATCATTTTGGAAGCGAACAAGAGTAATGATTTTTAGTTATTTTTTGAAATTTTAGAGTTAAACTATATTAATTATGTTTTTAGGTGCAGGGATTTATTTTGAGTTTGGTCTTAGGATGTTTGGTTGAATAATACGTACTTTGTTTTTTAATAATGTTCGCTTGAATTACATTTTAGAATAATATTTATGTTTGTTTTCTGTATTTGTGTTTTTTTACGAAATAGAAAATGGATAACAAAACACTACTGTAAAGAAAATGTGAGAAAAATGAAAATAGTTATATTGTTTCTCACTTAGAAACCAAATGGTGGAAACACTGAGAAATCTTAAATGGGAAACAATGAGAAAATTTAAAAGTGAGAAACAGTTTCTCGGGGAAAAAAATTAGGTTACCAAACACACCTTTAATGAAAAGAAAATATGGATAAAAATAAATGAGGAAAAGGGTTCATTTACACAACAGAGGAAATACAAACCTGAAGATAAATTAACTCTGCATCACTTAGAGTGCCATCCTAGTCGCGATCGCGAACCATAAATATGTGATTAAAAGCATTCACAATGCAGGTCTCAAAGTCTGTGTTTCTTTATCAAACAATGGGGCTACTGGAGCTACAAAAATCAGGAAAGCGTAAAAGAAAGCCAAACCAATCTGAAAGGGGAAGAGATAGAAGGAGAAGGGTAAGGTCGGTGCTTATTCCATACCTAATTAATTACTATAAGCACAGAAGTGCATATACAGTTAGGGATACAAAATCCAAATGCTTTTTTTTCTTTTTTTCTTCTAAAAACCGCGCATAAGATAACGCTGGTTCACAGTTCCGATTCAAACTAAATAAAGTGGTGAACGAATAAGCAATAAAGGTATTTACACCCCAAGTGTCCACCAAGTTTTGGTGTTTGGCGAGAATCCCGATTTAAAAAAATAGAGAAGGTAGTCCCTGGTCCTCATAAGAAAAAATAAAAGATAATAACCTAAAAAAATAAATACTTTCAGCCCTTTTCCTTAAGTAGAAAATAATAGAAGTGACCTACAGTAGCTACCACCCTAGATTATGCTAAAATAAAACTGGATATAACCCCCTAATGTGACCATAGGTGGCCAGCAGAATTCGTCTTACGCTGGCACATTTAATACTATGTATGCGATTATTCTAATTTAATAATTTGTGGAAGGGTGCATATTAAAATTATAGCTGGAGAAAGAAAATGTAGAGTATAAAGACATCAAGAGTAAAGGGTACCTTGGTTAGAGCGTCTCCTAAAGTGTCACCTAGGATTTTCGTCATCTAACAGTGTCTCACTGACTTGGATTTTACCCTCCAAAAGCAAGGTTGAGTCTTAGAATTTAAGACTCAACCTTACTTTTTAACGTCGTGATTGGGCTGCCAAGTATTGGGCGCCTGCTATGTTTTTAAACAGGTGCCTAAGGTTTGGGCGCCCAATTGTTTTTTTTAGCAAAAATTCAAATCGGGTGCCTAAGACTTGTGCGCCCAATTTATTTTTTAAATCAAATCGAGTGCCCAAGTCTTGGGCACCAATTTGGACTTATGAAGAAAAAGTAATAATAATAAAATAATTTTTTTTAAAAATCCAAGTCAGGTACTGTTGGAGGAAATAGAGCCTCACTGACTTGGATTTGGCTTTATTTCAACCAAGTCAGTGAGGCACTTTAGGAGATGCTCTTAGATTACGAGCTATGCAATCTAAACAAATGTGGATCTCAAGGAACTGTTGTATAATTGATTTCATGAACTGCCCCAAGTTGACTTGTGTATTATCTTTTAAGTTTAACTTACAACCCTAGAACTCCGATGAACTGTGTTTGCCATCAATCACAACCCGAACTTGCCTTGTGTTTGCCTTCTGTGGGTCTTCATGATAGAAGCATCAAGGGTAAGGTCAGTGCTATTACTACATGATATAAGGAGCAGGGGTAATTTCATGTAGGTTTATCGTAGGAAACCGTAACTATAACTACATGAGCTTGTTTTAATTCTTGATGGAGCTTATGTCTAGATTGTTGAGTGTGTAAACAAGTATCAATGGTTGTAGGTTGTGCCAGAGGCACGTTAACAAAACCTATTGAGAATCGAGGTAGCTACTCTCTCTTCTACACCAAGAACAATACGCGGAATATGCCAAACAAGTAAACAATCAAGCAAATAACAATTAAACAAGGACAAATATTTTCCCAGAGGAGGGAAGTGGAAAACCCTTATGGATGAAAAACCACTCCCCACGAACAATTTACTATGATCAAATAGGTTACACATAATCTTCCCCAAGCTTCCTTAAGCTTTGTAATGGAGTCTCTCAAACCCTAGTTCTCTAGAATTAAACTCACACAGAAGATTAAAAGACTAATAAAATCTAAGTCTCCCTTATATATTTGGAAGACTAATTACAAACATAACAGATCTCGAGGCAAACTCAACATCCCAAACGAACTTATAAAACCAGCCTACGCGGTTTTTGTTGACTTCGACAGAACCAAGTTCCTAACCTTAGAAAACAAGCATCTCGTTCGAACGACTAGCTTATATTTTCCTACAAATAGCCTCAGTATGAATTGGTCTTCTGAGAACCAAATCTCGTTCGAACAACTCCAAATGTCGTTCGAACGACTTGACTATTTTGCCTCCAGGTCGAATAGACTCAGCCCGAATCTCTAGGTCAAATAGACTCAGCTCGAATCTCCAGGTCAAATTGACTCACCTCAAATCTTCAGGTCGAATAGAACATAGAAAAATCTCATTTTTCTTTCGTCTTCGATCCTCGCTCGTTCCACGAACTCCGATGAACTTCCTCAAACTTAATTCAAGTTAATACCTTAACAATCTCCCACTTGAAATCGAATCTACCATAACCCATCTCCAGATATCTAAGAACCCCCATAACATAATGATATATCTTGAATCCCTTTTAGATACCTAAGTATACATTTCACAGCTCTCCAATACTCCTTGCCTGGATTACTCATATACCTACTAACAACTCTCACAGCTTGGGCAATATCCGGTCTCGTACAGATTATAGCAAGGCTACCAACCGCCGATTGATACGAAACCTTCCGCGTCTCATCGCGATCCATCTGCGTCTTCAGGCAATACTCCTTTGACAATTTAAGCTGACCTCCCAATGGTGTATTAATAACCTTAACACCATCCATGTTAAACCGCTTAAGTACTTTGTCGATGTACTCAGCTTGAGATAACTTTAATTCTCGCCGCTTTCTGTCTCGTGTAATACGCATACCAGGAACTTGTTTTGCAGCACCCAAGTCCTTCAGAGAAAACTCCCGGGACAACTGTTCCTTCAACTTAATAATCTCTACCATGTCGGCACTTGCTAGCAACATATCACCTACATACAGAAGTAGAATGATATACAAATTCCTCGCATTTTTTATAAAATAGCAGTGAACTGCATTGTTTTTCAAATAACCATTTATGGACATGAATTGTTCAAACTTCAAATACCACTGTCTCAACGCCTGTTTCAAACCATATAAGCTATTCGTGAGCCTACATACTAGATCTTCTTTCCATTTAACTGAATACCCTTCTGGTTGCTTTATATAAATTTCATTATCAAGGTTACCGTGAAGAAATACTATCTTGACATCAAGCTGCTCAAGATGTAGATCTTCAACTGCAACTACATTCATCACAACCTAAATAGTAGACATCTTTACAACAAGAACAAAAATCTCGCCAAAATCAACACCTTCTTTATGCTGAAAGCCCTTCCCCACAAGTCTAACCCTAAATCTCATTGAACCGTTAGATTCCTGCTTTAGTCTGTATACCCACTTGTCGTGCAATACTTTCTTCCTTTTTGGTAACCAAACTAAATCCCATGTTTGATTTACTGATAATGACTGCATCTCATCATCCATAGTAAGCTCCCACTTGATCTTGGCTTCCACATCTAAAGCCTTATTGTAACTTTCTAGTACCTAACTATCCGTAAGTAACAAGTAATGTAGGGAGTTAACGTACCTAGCCGGAACTCTTGCAATTCTCGGCTCCTTTCGAAGTGCTATTGGAATATCAAGATCATTAGGTTCCTCATCTTGATTTGGTGCATCAGACTCAACCACAACTTCTTCATCAACCTTCAGAGAGGGTTCAAATTCAATGTCGGCACTTTCCGCTGTTTCACTTCTATTCCTTTCAACAAGTACTTTGAAGTCTTTATACAAAACTTTCTCATTGAATGTAACATTACGGCTCTGAATGACTTTCCGATTCTTTGTATCCCAAAATTGGTACCCAAATTCATCACCACCATATCCAATAAATATGCACTTCATTGAATTTGTATTTAACTTTGTCCTTGTATCTGAATTATCAAGCACATATGAGGTACAATCAAAAATTCACAAGTGTAAAATATTTACCTCTTTACCGGTCCATGCTTCTTCAGGAAGTCCAAAGTCTAAAGCCACTGAAATCCCTCTGTTAATCAAGTACACCGCCTTACTAACCACATCCGCTCAAAAACATTTTGACAATCTAGCGTTGAGTCTCATACTCCTCACTCTTTCGTTTATGGTTTGGTTCATGCGTTCTGCAATGCCATTTTGTTACGATGTTTTAGGAATAGTCTTCTATCACCTAATCCCGTTTGATACACAAAAGTCTTTAAACTCGTCACAACAGTACTCACCCCCGTTATCCGACCTAAGACATTTCAGTTTTAAGCCAGTTTTATTTTCAACTAGAGCCCTCCACTTCTTGAACTTATCAAACACATCCGATTTGTTCTTCACAAAGTAAACCCACAATTTACGAGTAGCATCATCGATAAAATTAAGTAACATAATAATGAGAGCTACCAAGAGAAGACACATTGGTTCGCCCCCAAATATCTTTATGAACAAGATTTAGCTTTTCAGGTTTCCTTGATCTTCTAGTTATTTTGAAAATAACCTTCCTCTGCTTCGCGAGAACACACTCTTCACAAAACTTAAGATCGACCTCATCAAAACCTTATAACTTCCCCTTTGTTACCATCATCTTCATTCCCTTTTCACTCATGTGACTGAGCCGTTTGTGCCAAGTAATTGTATCAATCCCCAGAGTGGTCGCATAAATAGTAGAAATTGTACCTTGCGTTGTATGCAACGTTCTTTGTCTTAAGCCTCGAGCTACTACCATAGCTCCCTTTGTAACCTCTAGAAAGTATCACCAAAGGTGGTTACATATCCACCATCATCCGACAATTGGCTAACCGAGATAAGGTTACACCCCAATTTGGGTACAAGTCGCACATTCTTTAAAATAAACATCGCACCTGAAGGCAACTTCAACCTAGCATTTCCCTTTCCAGTAATATTGCATGTACTCTTATCTGTAAGAAAGACCATACCGAAGTTGCCTTTAGCAATATTGGTTAGGAAACCTATGTTTACAGTAGCATGGAATGAGGCACCCGAATCAACTATCTATGATTCATTAGTATCGTCATACGAAAGTAGCAGAGCCTCATCAGAATTAACCTCTTCAGTAAGGTTCATTATTTTTTTCTCCTCATCATTAACTATCTTAAAAAATTATAATCTTGCCTAAAATGGCCCTTCTTTCCACAAGTTCTACACGCACCGGGCAGCTTAGACTTTCCCCTTGAATGTGAAAGACCCCTTCCATATTTTGGCCCCTTTCTATAAGACCCCCCCCCCCCCCCTCTTTGCTCGACGTTCAACGCATTATCGTTTTAACTCGAAGAGGGTTCAGATGTTTTATGCCTTTTCTTCACTCATAATCAAATACTATAATGTCAAATTTAATGTCTTCCTTTCCCAATGAATTACTCACAACTGTAATGAACCTTTCCCAGCTCTCGGGCATCTGCCCTAAAAGAGCCTACGTTCTTACCTCCTCGGTAAAAGTAATTTTAACAGATTCAAGTTTAGCTTGAATGGTATTGAACTCACTAATATGAGCTTGCATACTACCATTATCCTTCATCCTCAATGAACAAACGACGTAAAAGATGTACCTTATTTGCCCCGAATGGTTCCGAGTACATAGAGGATAAAGTTTCCATCAAAACCTTCGTTGTCATAACTTTGGAGATCATATGTAGAATTTGAGATGATAGCGCTAACCAAACGGTTCCAAGCGCTTTGCGATCTAATCGTGCCCACTTTGCAGCATCATGATCTGTCGGCTTCATATCAATTTCACCTAGTGGTAAATCAAGATTCTTCTAATAAAGATAATCTTCTATATGCATCTTCTATACTTCAAAATTCAAACCATTAAACTTCGTGATCTTTAATTTTTCTTGATCGACCATCGTTCTTCACCATACAAGCCCTATAACAAGCGCTCTGATACCAATTGTTGAGAATCGAAGTAGCTACTCTTTCCTCTATGCCAAAAATGATATATAAAATATGCCAAATAAGTAAACAATCAAGCAAATAATAATTAAACAATGACAAGCATTTTCCTAGATGAGGGAAGTGGAAAACCCTTACGGATGAAAAACCACTCCCCACGAACAATTCACTATGATCAAATAACACACGATCTTCCCCAAGCTTCCTCAAGCTTTGTAATGGAGTATCTCAAACCCTAGTTTTCAAGAATTAAACTCACACAGAAGATTAGAAGACTAATAAAATCTAAGTCTCCCTTATATACTTAGAAGACTAATTACAAATATAATAGATCTTGAGGTAAACTCAACATTTCAAACGAACTCATAAAACCAACCTACGCGGCTTTCGTCGACTTCGGCGGAACCAAGTTCCTAACCCTAGAAAACAAGCATCTCGTTCAAACGACTTCCAGTTTTGTTCGAACGACTATCTTATATTTACCTACAAATAGCTTCAGCATGAATTGGTCTTCTGAGAACCAAATCACATTCGAATGATTCTGAACGACTTAATTATTTTGCCTCCAGGTCGAATAGACTCAGCTCGAATATCCAGGTCAAATAGACTCAGCTTAAATCTTCAGGTCGAATAGAACATAGAAAAATCCTATTTTTCTTTCGTCTTTGATCCTCGCTCGTTCCACGAACTCCGATGAACTTCCACAAACTCAATTCGAGTTCATACCTTAAGATAACCACTCATGACATAAAGTTTAGTGTCATGGTTTAGTGGGAGTCATTATACGAGGTACATTATTTTGATGGGGGAATATTTTGTCGCAAATCCTTTTAATCAAAGTGGACTTTCCAGTTCCCTCATCTCCAACCATAACAACACGAGGAGTTTGGTTGATTTGGAAACCCATTGGAATATTAATGAGACCCTAAGTTCAAAAAAGTTATATTAGACAACTGAAGTGAATAATAGGTAAATTAGAATATGAATGGTAGATTACAAGATTGATGATAGTTAAAATTATAGGGTTTGAGTAAAAGTCAAAATATGTATGGTAAATTACAAGAGTGAGTGACTAACTGATAGAGTGAGTCTGTTTGTTGAATTTACAAGGGAATTAGCATACCTGATATTTAAGGTAAAAAAGAGTTGTTGTTACTTGTTACCCTATCTATATATTATCCAAGAAGGGTATTTTTGCCCCAGGGACAAGTCTGCCCACAGGAGATAGACAAAGCGAGGCTGGGATTTAATGATAGGTCGAGATGGATGGACAAGATCAGTTCACTTATTATTAGAGTAAAGGTACTTACGGTATTAAGAAGAAAAAAACCGTAAGTTCTTTTCATTAAACCCACGTCTCTTCTCTTCTCTTTCCCTTTTCATCACGTCTCTCTCTCGCATCTCGAAATCCCCTCTCAGAGTCCATTTCGCATCCACTTCGTAATATCCCAATTTTGTCTCAATTTTGTTTAGAGTATAGAGCATTGACGATCCCATTGACGATTCTAGAGGTTTTACTTGGCGATTTCAGAGTATACAGGTCTGATTTAGGGTTTGATTGCTCGTCGGATCAGATTGAGGTTCAACTCACGTAAGCTTTCTTTCTTTCTCTCTCTCTCTTTATAAAGATCTCTTTCTATCTCTCAAGATCTGTTGATAGAGATCTCTTTGGGAACAATTCATTGATGGGTATTTGTAAATCTTCATCTTTCAATCGAATCCTCAATCCCCACACAAGGCATCTATATTTTCCCACATTAATTTCTCAATTTGAGTCACATGGGATTGGTATTTTGATTTTACCGTGCTCCTAGGGGTTTTGAATTATATTCCAGTTATAAGGGTGAAGGTACATAAATTTTCTGATAACGAAATATTATTACATTGTCTTCAGATTATTTTACTTAGTCTTCAAGTTCGAAGCTGGAAGATCCGTGTGCTATTGCCTTGATGCTAAATACTATTCAGCAAAAGTCGTTAAATTGGTTACTGTATTCAATCCAATAAAATTAGTTCACCAACGAGGGTATAAACGTTTACACTTCAAATACCTCCTTTTCATATGCCCTTTGTATTATTATCTGAGGGCTAAATTCTTTTCTGAACCTATGGATTATTGGACAATAGGTTTAAATTTTTTTTCTGATGAATTGTTATTTTCGTGCCCTTTCTGAAATAAGGCTATTGGATAGTAGGTTTAAAGATAAAGTGTCCATTTAGAAATTGTAGGTTTAAATTATTGGACAGTAGGTTTAAATTCTTTGGTGATGAAATTTTTTTTTGATAGTAGGTTTAAATTTTCTGAAAGGGTACTACTGTCCAATAGCCCTCCTCAACCTATGGATTATTATGTTCATTTTCTAATGCCTCCGAGAAGCCTAAATTCTTGAGAAAGAAATGGTTTCCCCTGTGGTGATAGTTTGGGCTCTCAACCTCATCCGCATCGTAGGGGATATACTTATGCCACAATTGCACGCTATGGCTTTCCGGGATGGGATAGTGGAGCTGTTGTTTCCTTTACTTTTATTTTTTGCTTTATGGAATCTCATATTATAAGGCTCTATATAGTTGATGGAGAATATGGAAGTTTACGTCTGGGCACTAAGTTACAGGTCCAAGCTTAGGGACCTGATTAGAAATATGCTTTTATATTTACCTGAGTCGTTGGTGGTTTCATTTTTGTGTGGCAGGTTTAAAGTTGGGTTGGTCTGAAACCTCAAAGAAGGTACGATCTGCAATATAAAATCTCGCTTCTAACAAACGAGGTACTATATATATTTTTTTAAGAATTATTTTTCTTTGCTCTTATGAAACTGTGCATTAAGTTGAGTAATGTTTACTGCTTTACTTTGAATTTTGTTTAGTGGTTTACTCATATGGCGAACAACGGGCATATTCCAGAGGTATGTACTTATGTTTTACTTTAAAATCATAATCTATGATCTTGGTAATTCATCTTAGTAGTACTTACTCACTAATCTTAGACATTTTAGCACATGGGCGTTTTACTTATGTTTAGTCTTTTTACTCATTAATCTTATACAATACTCATTAATCTTATATAGTATGTACATAGATAATAAATTTTAGTATTTGGCCTTAGTAATACTTACTCATTACTCTTATACATTAAGTGCATAGGAGTGTTACTTATGTTTAGTCTTTTTACTCATTAATTAGGAGTCACCCAATACCATATCTGTTAATCACACCAATTCTGGCCTCTCTCGACAATCAATTGCACAACGTGCCAGGAGAGAACGCGAGAAACAATTAAGGGAACATGCATTGTTTAACCAAGATCTACCAAACCATCCCTTCGAATCTGTTGCACGGAATTTAAATGATGTATTAAATAGAGAAGCTACGCAGACTGAACCGGCCAATCCTCATGCTCATAATAACGTCACAGAAACAGAAATTCTACCACCTTTCGGCCTTGGCGGCATCACGATGAATACACCTAACCTAATGAATCACGTAAGGAATAGAAATTCAGAACTCTCTAATCGATCGATTGTACAACGTGCTAGAAGAGAACACGAAAGGCAACTAAGAGAACTTGCGTCTATTGAAGCCCCCGTACCTGAGGATGCTGAAAGCTTTGTACAAAATGAAGTACCTATCCTAATTAATCCTACAATTGTGTTAGCCTCTAATTTTCCATCAAGTACATTTGAAATTGGGGAGTCATCATCAGTCCCTGCAAACGTGTTAATAAGCATAATTCAGTATTTCCTAAAATCGCAAAACTAACATCAATTCAATTTTTAATTTTACACAATGTAGAATTCATTATTACGTGGAGGAAGATTATAATTCAAGTGATAATGATGAAGTAGAACATGTCAATGTTAACCAAGTTGCAGTCCAATTGGGATGTCATTTCTTAGGACAAATGGATGTTGTATGTATGCATTGTTCTGACTTCATTGGAAGGATGAACAGCTAACAAATTCTTTCAGCAGCAACCCGCGATTTGGTCAATGTTGTTTACAAGGAAAAATTAAACTTCCAGAACTCGACCCATTGCCTACTGAGTTACAGGAATTGTACAATGGTAATGGCCCACATTCAAGGTCATTTCGCAAGTTCATGCGAGAATATAATGCATCTAACACATTTACGAGTCTTGGGGTTCATATGGATGATCGAGTTGTTCATCGACGAGGAACATCTTCTTTTGTAATCCATGGAGAGTTACACCATCGAATAAGTTCATTGATTCCAAATCATGAACAAGATGCATCTTATGCACAATTATATATCTACAACCCCGGTGCAGCTCTTGATACCTGTCATAAGAGAAACCCACGTTTGAATAGATATGTCTTTCAAGTTATTCAAGCCACATTGGTCCGAAACAATCCCTTTTGTGAATTATATCGTCATGCATATGAGGTTTTAGAAGACGCAGCCAGTGGAGATGAGGAATTCAATGTTCCAGCGTACCTACATTATAGTGTTTCGACAGACCATCGTAGATACAATATGCCAACTACAGATGAGATTGCAGCTATACTGCCAGGAGATGGGTCACAAATAAGTGGTGTACGAGATATCGTTGTGTATCGTAAGGCAAACCAGGGGTTGAAACGCATAAGTGAGTGTCATCCTGCTTACCTTCCATTGCATTATGTTCATTTTTTCCCAACTGGACAACTTGGTTGGTTAGTTTACCTAAAGCAATGGAATATTGCACGTAACGCTTTTTACTCCACTAAGAAACTCACACAATGGAAATACTATTGTTATCGTCTATTCCAACATACAACAGAATATTCACCAATCTTGAGAGGCTCAAAATTATTCCAACAATTTATAGTAGACGCATGGGCCTCGACTGAGCAAAGTCGATTGACATATGTAAGGTTTAACCAAAATAATCTCCGTTCTGACCTATATGGTGGTTTAACATATATTGTGACAGCTGATCTAGATCCTAATCAAGTTGGACAACGTGTTACTTTACCATCTTCACATACAACTAGTGTAAGGAGTATGTATAAAATTTATCAGGATTCGCTGGCAATCACCCGTTTCAATAATCATCCAGATATATTTCTAACAATGATAGCTAATCCAAAATGGGCTGAGATTACACACGTACTCTTACCTAACCAGTTAGTCTATGATCGACCGGATTTGGTCGCTCGGGTTTTTGAGTTAAAGAAAAAAGTTTTGCTGAAGGAAGTAAAGAATAATCGTGTTTTTGGAACGTGCGTTGCACACGTTTGGACCATTGAGTTTCAAAAGCGTGGTTTACCACATGCATGCATTGCTCTTCCTTAGTCGTGAGGATAAAATTCGAACAATATCACAGGTTGATCATATCGTAAGCGCTGAAATTCCTGATGTAAAAGAACATCCCGCTCTTTTTCAAATCGTAATGAAATGTATGATTCATGGACCGTGTAGGCTTGCTAACATTAATGCTCCGTGTATGGATAGTGGCAAGTGTACAAAGCAATATCCTAAACAATATTTGTCGATGAGACTACTATGGGTCCAGATGGTTATCCTGTTTATAGACGACACCCAACACCTGATAAAACGTACATCGTTAAAGGCCAATTAGTTGATAACAAAAATGTTGTGCCATATAACCCGTACCTGTCTGAGTTATTTGATTGTCACATCAATGTCAAAATATGTGCAGGCCTTCAATGTGTAAAATACATTCACAAGTATATTTACAAGGGTCATGATTGAGCAACTATGGCCATCGCTTGGGATGAAATACAACAGTATCTCGATTCTCGATATATTGGACCTTCGGAAGGAGTTTGGCGTCTCTTTAGTTTTAAACTGCACCATGAAAAACCTAATGTCGTACGACTGGCTTTGCATTTACCTGGAATGCATCACATTGTTTTCAACACGAACGAGACCATGGCATATATTCGTGCACGAGCTGCTAATGAAAGAACTTCTCTAACTGCCTTTTTTGAATATTATGCTAAAAATGATGATGCACGAGCCTTTACATACTAACAATTTCCATAACATTATGTTTGGCATGGTAATGGTGGTAGAAAAATTTGGACAAGAAAAACGCAACAAAAATTTGCAATAGGCCGAATATATTATGCAAGCCCGAACTCTAGAGAGAGGTACTACTTACGTTTGCTTCTAACTGTAGTTAAAGGACCAACATATTTCCAATGTTTGCGAACCCACAATGGTATTTTGTATGTAACATTCAAAGCAACATGTGCTGGGATTAGACTTCTTGAAGATGATAAAGAATGGGTTGATTGCTTAGAAGAAGAAGCTGTTATGAAAACCGGGTATATGTTGAGAAGATTATTTAGTATTATTCTATCAGAATGTAATCCAATACAGTTGGAAGAGTTATGGAACAAGTTCTGGGTAAACATATGTGATGACCTAGCTTACAAACTTTAAACCCAGTTTAACATTCAAAATCCGACCGAGGATCATGTTAAACATTATGGTATGTATTTATTGGATGAATTGTTAGTTGAATCTGGTAAAACTCTGCAAGATTTCCCTAAAATGGCACTACCAGTAGGAAATTGGAGTACCGTAAATGGGAATAGACTCATAATGGAACAATGATAATTCCAATATGAAACACATTTTATACATGCTGTTGCTAATGTCAGTCGCTTCAATTAAGCTTAAACACAAGCTTATAATATCGTCATAGATTTTGTGGCTAATAATAGGGGCCATTTTTTCTTTTTAAATGGAGCTGCTGGAACTGGTAAGACGTTTGTTTACAATACTATTGCTGCTACTTGCCGAAGAAAATGGGATATTGTTATTACGGTGGCCAGCTCAGGGATTGCATCATTGCTTATTGATGGAGGCAGAACTGCACATTCAAGATTCAAGATTCCAATAAATGTGTTAGATTATTTAAAGTGTGGATTTACTAAGCAATCCATTCATGCAGAATTGTTTAGAGAAACTAAACTTATTATATGGGATGAGGTTCCGATGCAACATAAACATTGTGTTGAGGCAATGGAACACGCAATGCGAGACATGCGGGATGATCCTAGACCATTTGGTGGAATTACAGTTGTCTTAGGAGGAGATTTTCGTCAGATATTGCCAGTTGTACCCAAAGGTGCCCGTGAGCAAGTTGTGGCCGCATCTTTAAGACGATCGTCATTGTGGAGACATGTACTTGTTTTGTCATTACTTGAAAACATGCGTTTGGATTTTGCAAACCCAGATAACACACGATTCGCAGATTATTTGATGGATAATGATACTAATTTTTAAAAATTATTTTTCACCAATTTAATTAAAAATATCAAATCTTAACTTAACTTTTTTATTTCCAAAATATAACAGATCGGAAGCAACCCCCAAATAAATATTCAATTACCTTCAACAATTCATAATTGCACAAGTGTTCAGGACTTAATACTATACGTTTACTCAAACTTGAATATTTCTTGCGATAGAGACCAAGGTTTTCTAACTGAAAGGACCATTTTATCTGCAAGAAATGACGATGTTAGCTCTATTAATGATGACGCTTTAAATATGTTTATGGGAGAACCAATTGTTTATTTAGCGACAGATAAAATTGTTGAAGATGAGTCTGCAGATCGTACGTACAATGACCGTTGCCCAAGTGAGTACTTGAATAGTCTCGACCCTCCTGCTTTGCCACCGTTCAAGCTAAAACTCAAAGTAGGATGTCCGATAATGTTACTTCGAAATCTTGCTCCAAAGGATGGACTCTGCAATGGAACTCGATTAATGGTAGTCCGATGTAGGACACGCATTATTGAGGCTAAGATTTTGACCGGTGAACTTTCTGGAAATTTGGTCTTTATTCTAAGGATTTCTTTGACACCGTCAACATTTGAAATGCCTTTTGAGATGACGCGGCGACAATTCCCTTCACGATTAGCATATGTGATGACAATTAACAAATCACAAGAACAATCGGTAAAATATGTGGGGATAGATCTGCGGACAGAAGTTTTCTCTCATGGACAACTATATGTGGCATTGTCGAGATGCACTTCAGCAAACAGAATCACCACACTATTGCCTCCAAATGCTTCATGTTGCATAACAAACATTGTTTACCCTGAAGTCTTATTATAATTGAAGTATGTATCTCTGAATCGCTTTCGTAAATATTACTTTTTCCATACATTTGATTATGCTAATTTACATATCAACTTATTCATGTAGGAATTGCAAGATTTGTTTGAAGTTGATGAAAAATTAACTCATTTGAGAAAAATGTTGCATTTCGAACCGGTCAGAAACTTTTACATAAATGATTCAATAACATCTTCTCCTTTCACCTCATAATTTCTCATTGCAAAATTAATTATTTGAACAGAAATAGGTCGAGCTTTACCACAAGAATTGTAAGCCTGACAACTGCTTTAGATTGGACATCAGGACTTATTGCTTGCTCAATTTCCAACCAGAGTGGAGAAAAGTTGTTTTCAGAATTTGATGACTGTTTTTTATGTTTTATAAACATTTTCATTTAGACCGAATAATTCTTTTCTTTTCATTTTAATTTTTTTAAAACAATTACCAAGCCTTATTAATAGTTCATTCTTTCCGTTTGTGTATGATTTCCTTTAACATTATTTTATTTTATACTATGTTGTGTTTAAATCTGTGATTCATTTACTATTAAAAGTTTGTTACATGTAGTTTCATGTTTGCAAAATAAGCTTCCATCAAATTTAAGGTCTGTCTTAATATCAATAATATATGTATTTCATATGTTTATATTTATCGATGTATTTTATGTTGATTTAGTTGTGTTGCATATGATTTTCCAGACTAAGCTACCTCCGGACTACAAAATATCTCGAATGATTTTCCAGACTAAGCTACCTCCGGACTACGAAATATCTCGAACTGTAGATATCATTATTCAAGCTACTGGATATCATGTAAATTATACATTATTTTGTTTAATTTTTTCCTAAAATATTATCAACACTCTTTTTTCAATTATTTACATCTACTTCGAGGATTTGGGATTATTCAGATTGACATCTGGCCCCAAGTTTAGTTTTCTATGTTTTTTTGTATATATGTTATGGTATTTGGGTCTGATGGTAGTGTGGATTATAATGTAGAAAAGGTTTTATGATTTGATTTTGCTAAGAAATGCTAGAATGGTAGTTTAAAAGTACTCAATATGTCGTTGGCTTCGGCAAAAAAGAAAAAAAAAAGGAAAAACCGACGATAAAGTTTGGTGTTGTCGAAAAATATCGAAATGACTCTCACCCGAATCGTATTAGGAGTATTATCTTTGATGAGTGTACATTGAGGAATATCATTTCTTTTGCATACCATTTGACATGCTTTTACCCACAAAGATTTTTATCAGTTTTTGATTTTCGATGATTGTTACTGGAAAATTATATAACGCCGAAAGAGCGTCGACGTTGTTATCGTGGTGAGCCACGACGTAGTACTAGTCTCTCTCTATTTATAGTAATTTTGTAAAACTCTTTCCAACTCCAACAACCTTCCCCTTCCACTTCCAATGCCAACCAAAAACATCAAAATATGACGCCACCTATTAATTAATTCTACTTACTAGCTCCACGGAAATATTTTGGCCATATCACAAAAAATAGAGTTGGGCCACGCCTCAGGCTAAACAAGATTTTTTTATGTTTTTTTCCCCACTTTTTACGAAGGCAGTTAGTATCAATGGTGAGAGCATCTCCTAAAGTACATCACTTAGTTGGGTGAAAAAAACCAAAATCCAACTGTACCTCAGTTGGTTTTTTTTAACAGGCGCCTAATTTTTTTTTTCCATAAGTCTCCTAACTATTAGGCATCTAATTTGATTTTTTTTTTTTTTTTTAATAATTGGGCGTCAGTTGGTTTTTTTAACAGGCGCCTAAATGTTGACCGCGTCTTATTTTTTTTGAAAAAAAAATAAAAATAAAAATTCTTGAGTCTCCTAACTATCATCTGATTTAAATTTTTTTTGACAAAAACAATTGGGCACCACGCCCGATTAGAAAACAAAAATGGGCGCCCAACTTGGACGCCCGATAAGGACGTAAGAAAGTAGGGTTGCACCTTGGAAATCAAGATTCGACCTTGCTTTTTGAGAAGAAAAACCAAGTGGGTGAGGTGTTGGAGGACAAAAGTCCTACTTGGCACCTTGGAAAGCAACTGAATAAGGTAATTTAAGACTTAGGAGATGCTCTGATAATGACGAGAATCCCTTCCATCACATCCACAGTAGCATCAACTCAAACAAGACGTTGCTCCCTCAAATTTCCCAACACACCTCGCATACCCCTGATCAAGTTCTGAAGAACTTTCACCAGGTTTACAATTTATGGATTGAATTACCGTCTGGGGATGTTAGCACTGAAGATGGAATGCTGAATTTGGGAGATTGGGCATGGAACATGCAAGGAAAACAAATAATTTAACAAGTAAGAGAATAACTTCATTAAAGATCCCAGTCTAAAGACTCTACACAGATAAGGAGATATGACTTGATGATATAATCAAACTGCAGAGCTGCACAATATATGTCTAGTCGTCTACTACAAATATAGCAGCAATGAATTTTACAAAAGTGCCTTGTATATTATAATAAACTGTTAGTACATTTATTCAGAGGAAAATAATACCCACTTCAAATATAATTATTGTTACAAAGGGATTATCGTCGTCTATTTACAAAGTATTTAGAACTTTTTTATATCGTAATGCTACATACAATGTTATTAGAAAACTACTACAAATTCTCAGAGTTAATCTCTTTAGCTCTCCTCTTTCTTTCTCTTTGTTTTATGAATGGAATTCATAGCTTCTTCAAATGATTTCTGCATGCCACATCACTGATATGAGAAAATATTGATTTAAAATTATTACTTCTGCTCAAAGTTTGCATTGAAAAGAAACGATTACTTTTGCTTCAGAGTTACAGAATTATTGATTATATTGATGAAAAGGAGTGATAGGAAGCAAATACTAAAAACAGAAAGAGCAAAGGAAAACCCCCCAAAAGGTCAACTTGATAGTCTCCTTACACCGAACCATAAAACGTTCAAGAGAATACCTCACTTGGGGCAAAATCTTAGACCAGGCTTGCGTTGAGACTTGAGAGATTCTATGGATAGACATGTTACAAAGAATTGGTAATTTGGTATGCAAGAAAAAGGGAAAAAATAATGCAACAAGGGAACTCCCTACAAAGAAGAAGCTAGCCAAAAGTTAGGGAACAAATTTCAACCAAAGATCTGGTCCCAACATGTCATGATGGCCTCAAAGGACGAAAATATTGAACTTCAATGAAGAATGAATAGGAAAATAAACAATCCAATAGGCCAAAGGGGAGTCCAGAGGACGGATGCAAAATAAGGCTCTACAAGAACTAATTTAGAGAACTCTGGGTTTTTGGAGCCCAAAGAATGTTTTTAAAAGAAATGACTTTGATAAGTTCCTATTATCAATAGCATAAGTAAACGTTGTTAACATAAGACATCATAGGTCAGACAATAGGAGAATATATTGTAATGACTACATATCAAATATTGTTTTGAAATCCATAATGGGTTAGAACTCGAAAACGACATCGAGAACCCATAGATTATAGATCTTCTGCAATAGTTTTTGTTGTAATAACATGTGTATCCTCCAATAATAATATTACTAGGATTGTCGCCACCAAATCCTTCTAAAGTAAGAAAGTTATAGTCAACACGCTTTGTGTCGTCGATGAGAACATTGTAAGCTTCAGAAAATTATTTTGAATTTGAGAATTGTGTTGTGTTGAATGGGTATTGGGGATTGAGAGTCTGTCTGGGTAGAATCTTAGAGCCAATCTTCTAAATGCTTCTTTGATCTCTCCATTTGCTAGGAGCATGGCAATTAGTAGGCCTTTTTTTTTATTCTTTAAACATGTCGATTAGTCGGTGTATTTGTACAAAAAGATAGTTGATTAACTACCTTAAGGACATTATTTATAAAAGATGAGCTCATACAATAGTATGAACTTATATGCAACACAAAGCCATACAAATATAAAGTACGTACACTTTCATCTGGGTCATAAGAAAAATATACAATAACATAACCACCTAAATACACAAACTTCGAAACAGCTCCATAGCCATACAAACAAGTTGACTAAGTTCGCCATTTGTGTTCTCAGTATTTCTTTCTTTTCGCAAATCATTAATCAGTGTCTTTGGCAACAGTTTGTGTAATCGTGACCAATAGACCGAGAAGTTCAAAGTCTATGCACTGGCAGTCTCAAGATGACGGCCTCAGTGCTCATATAGTAAAGAACGAAAAAGGATTAGATTTATAGTTCAACCCAAACATATGGGACACGAGGATTTTCTACTACAATGTGGTCTCGAATGACACAAGGCTACCATTCCATCGCATACGATACGCCACGGGATTACGACATGTACAAATCACAATGCGAATGAAAAATTACTGCGAAGGGATCACTTTCTTTAAATCAACAGTCATGATATGAAAAATTATACCATTCGAGCGCACAACAAAGTAAACAATATTTAGTGTGGTGGCCAGATATTGTCTAGTTCTTTTTGCGTTCGAAATACATATTTTCTCATTTCCTTGACTGCTAATTAAAGATAGAGGTTCAACCTCAGTAATCCTCCATTTGAATTGTGAGCTGCACATGCCGTCATCCCTTGAGGCATCGTACACATCAAAATAGTAGTCTTGCGTCACTTTAGACCAAGTCGAAGCAGAAAAGTCTTGTGTCTCATATGTTTGGTTTGAACCTTTACTATAGGAGCGCTGAGGATGATGTTTTGTGATAGGCAATGTATGCGCATAGACTTTGAATTTTTAAGTCTATTGGTGACGGTTACACATACTTTTGTCAGAGCAACAGATTGGAGATTCACAAATACGAAGAAAATACTGAGAACGAAAATGACGAACATAGTCATCTTATTTGTATGGTTATGACAGTTAATTCCAAGTTTGCAATTCAGGTGAAGAAAAATAAGAAAGCTCTCAAGCCATATATGATTTAAATTCCGGGGGCGAGTACGGAATTAAGCTGAAAATTGTACTATGTTGGTTAGGCTCAATAAGCCATCATTATAGGCTCACCTGGCCGCGTTATAGTAGTAGTAAATGTCAATAAGGTAGATGATCAACCATATTTTTGTGCAAACATACCTACTAGTTTACATGTTTACAGAAGAAGAAAAAGTACCCAATAGTTGCACATGCTCTTTCTATTGAAGGGAGATATCAACAAAACATTTGGAAGATTGGCTCTAAAGTTTTTCCCAGATAAACACTCTCAATCCCCAACACCCTTTCAATACAACGCAACCATCAAACTCAAACAAGTCTACAAAGCTTACAATGTTCTTATCAACGACACAAAGCGCCGACTACAACTCACGTACTATTGGAGGACTTGGTGACAACAATGCTAGTACTAATAATATTAGAGGATAGACCTATTATTACAACAAGAACTACTACATAAGACCTAGAAGACCCAAAATGTGGTTAAATGGTAATTGAGGTCTTCAATCTCGATTTTTTTTTCTGACCCGACAAAGATTTTAAAACCAGGATTTAATATGAGTTCATTATGGTATTTTTCCTATGGTCTGACTTCTTATGATGTCTCATGCTATATGATGTAACAACGTTTACTTGTACTATTGATTGGAATTTATATAAGTATCTTCTTTCAAAACAATTATCTGTGTCACTTAAAACCCAGAGAAAATTACATACCCCAGAATTCCACATTGAAGTTCGATACATTTCGCCCTTTGAGGCCATCATTAAGTGTAGGGATGTGTGTTTTCGATTTGCATCCATCCTTTACACTCCCCTTTATCTTTAAATTCCCAGAGTTCTCTAAGAACTTTGGGTTTGTGGAGACCTGTTTTTGTTGTTCTCGATCGAAGAAACTTTGATAAATTCCAATCAATAGTATAACATATTGTTGTTAGATTAAAGCATTAGGCATCTAGTTAGGTCGGACAATATGACAATATAGTACCATAATGGCCGCATTTGAAATCCTGGTTTCTATTCCAAAATATGTAATTGTAGCATTAAAACATGAAACATAACAAATCATATAAATTACATACCCCAGAATTTTGCATGTTCCAGAGTGCTTCCCCACTTCGTTCAATAATAACTGCTCCGCCAATTAACATACTGCAGCCAAAATAACCATTCAACTTTAGGGGCCTCATTGGTTCATGTAAAACAAAGGAGAAATAAATCTATTTATCATATGATAATTTCAGGAAACTGCTTATGGGGATAGATATCTTTATTAAAAACTAACAACAAGAGAGTTTACTTCTCAAAATTGCAAATTTATTTCAGGGATGGAAAATGTATTTCATTTGGCATGATCTTTGGCTTGAAGGAGGAAAATATCAGTTCTAGACTTACTCTAATATCACCATGCTCTCTGGCATTCGCACAAGAGCTACTCTGGACACTATTATAAAGACTGGATGCTGCATCCCGACTCAAAAATATGGAGAGAAACATCTGAACCAATGAAGACATCTAATGAATGATGAACAAAAGTTAATTAGGATGGTAGTTTCTCTCAAAAGAATGCTGGGCTTGCTAAAAACAACACTAGATCTCAAATGAACTGGTACAGATACATATGGGACATAGATTGAATAACAATAAAATCTTTCAGCTCATGGCTTGCTCCACGAAATGGAATCAAAATTAAGATTGTTTTTGGGTGAAAATCGTGAAACTGGATGAAGCTTACTGGTTCTTGCCGTGGAACTAAAAAAAGTCCTTGAACTGTAAGAAAATAATCGGATCCTGGAATGAAGAATTTGCTGGTAGATTATCTATCATTTGTGGATTGGGAAAGACAAAAGACATTTCAATATGCATCCCCCTTTGAAATGTGTGATCAGGAATATAAAGTTTGAAGATTCCCAACAATGAAAAAAACAGTTTGTTAACTTTCTGGGACAATACATCTTATCAAGCTAGGGTCTCAATCCAATTGGAAAGCAGTCTACTTTGGTGAAATGGACAGCTTAGAACATGGGATATTGGTCTAATCGATTTGAAGTGATGCATAATGGAATTACCTTATCTGCTTAAAGTTAGTTTCAGAAATCATTAGTGACTCTACAAACATTGTGCGAAACTCAAATTACAAGTGTGCTCCACCTCGGAGAAAACGCTCAAGAATTTTTAAACTATCTCTCATAGGTGAGAGAGTTGAAAAAAGATGCTGACTTAAATGCATCTACTATGCTTATTTCTAATAAGTAATGTCCTTCCTCTTTTATAGTAAAAATGAAGCCTAGTATTGGATATAGGTTTGAAACAATGAGTTAATACGTACGAGGGGATTGATTGAACAAGACTTGTTTAGTTCCTTTACTTTCTACATAAAAATAGAAGTGAATCCTTGGTTCCTTCATTTTCTCCACAAATGTAGAAGCATCCCTAAGAATGAGATGCTTGTAATTGGTAGGAACTGAAAATAAGATCTAAGTTTCATTCTTTTACTTCCGGCAAAAGCTATATTTAGGGGGGAAACTCAATCAAACTGTAAGAAACATAAGGATTTTTTTCAAAAGTTGAGTGGGGAAGTTGCCCCAATCGTCCCCATATAGCTCTGCCACTGTCAAGACTATTTTCCCTAAAAATAGCGCATATTTCATTTCCCTAAACAGCCCTTATCTCTGTTGGGTCTTTAACTTCCAAACTCTCATTTTCCTAGAACAAACATCTTCCTTCTCCCTCACAATCCCTCCACCACCTTTACTGCAGCTGGGACAAAAACTCCGCCATTTCACCCAATCGGGAACGGTTTTGGGGATTCAAAATGTAACTTTAAGTTATCTTCACAATGCCTAGACCCATGTTTTTATTTGCTAAAACAAGTAAATTGAGCAATTTTAAATAATCAAAACAGGTATTTGCAAAATTGGAATACCTGGCAAAAGCAAGATTGAGAAGAAATCCCCGCCGGGTTAGAACTCGAAAAACGACATTGATATCGTAATCCCAATTACCCCCATTTGGAGCATATGAGGTTCTTCTAGGTCTGTTGTTGTAATAATAGGTATATCCGGCATTAGTAGTACTAGTAGAGCCACCACCAAATCCTCCAAAAGTACGATAATTGTAGTCGGCACGCTTTGTTTCGTCGACAAGAACATTGTAAGCTTCGGAGAGTTGCTTGAATTGGAGGGACGCGTTGTGTTGAATGGGTGTTGGGGATTGGGAGTGTTTGTCAGGGTGAAATTTGAGGGCGAGTCTTCTAAATGCCTCTTTGATTTCTGCCTTCGATGCGTCTTTGTGAACTCCCAATACCTTGTAGTGATCCATCATCACTCAAACCACAAAATAGCAACCAGCAGATTTTCATGTATGATGTGTTTTCCCTTGACACACGTAAAGCTAGACGACGTGGCCTTATACTAGTACATCGCAACACATTACCAAAAGACCTTGATGCATTTACCCTAAAATCTGTGCATACAAAACTAACAACAATAGCCACCATTACAACGTAACCTACAAAAACCTCGATGATACTATAATACAGGACATGATCAAGCTTTATATTTGCCTACTAACTACAACAGCAATGCATTTAACACAACTGGAAACCAACTAATTCCCGTTGAAGGAAACAATAGTAGACTGAGTTTTTCGTCAGGCAATGTTATCAAATACCCCTGATGTTTAGATTAATTTAACTTTAATAGCCCTACTTCTTAACTACAACTCTTTAGTGTTTTTATCATCTTCACCAATATAAATCATAATTTTTCAAAGGAATATTCATGATATATATTTTCTACATATAAATGATGCTAAAACATGATTGCTGAAATTCTCGAAACTAAAAATTAGTGGTACGTAAGGTCAATTTACACGCGCAACGCAAATTAATCCTTAAACTCAGTGAAAACTAATAAACAAATCACATTATAATTAAGAAATCCTACTGCATATTAATAGTGCATAAAGGGCAAAAATGTGTAATTCACAAGAGAGGTAGGTATCTCAACAAATCCCATCTACTGAAATCTAGATATGAAGGTAGTAGGTACATCAAATTGAAACATTAAAACGTATATTCTACATCATGGAACAAAAAGATGTAAACATACCTGAAGAAAGAAGGGAAAAGATTTAGAGACACTAAAGTCTCACTCAACTACAACCACTCATTTAATAGAGATGAGTGGCTCTCAAAATTTAGTGATTTCCTATAAGGGAAATGAGGTAGAAAAATGTCGGGTCCTACCTGCCCCACTCTCTCTAGCTGACAGACATTTCCCTCTCTCATTTCAAACCATTCATCACTCACAATTAATGTTGTGTCTCTCCCACTCTCCCTCTCCCTCTCTCTCTCCAAACAAACCAAACAAACATTTCTCTCCAAACATCTCTCTTACTCACTCTGTCTCACTCACTCTCGCGAACAGTTCCACTCACTCATTCTATCTTTCTCACTCTCGCAAACAGTTTGAGTTTCTCTCTCACTCTCTCTCTCTCCCTCTCTCACTGTCTCGTCATTATAGACTGTCATTTTCTTTGTTGGGATCTTTGTTATTCCATTTGGCGGTTCAGAGAAAGAATTGAATTCAAAAACATTGTCCATTCCTTTTGGAGCAGAGCTTGGGGATTGATATTGGAGGTGGCTGTCTACTTCAAGGTAAATCCCATTATCATTCGAAATTGATGTCTATTTCTTTGTCTCCCCCTTTGTGTAATGCAATTTGGTATTGAAACTGATTAATATTGTCGAATTCGTCAATATTTGACCTAAATAACAACAATTACACAAAAAATTTGAGTTATATTAACATCTAGGATTGTCAAATTCGCCAATATTTGACCTAAATTACTCAAATTATATTGAAAAATTGCCGAATTCGACAATATTGAAGTGAAATTGAGTTACTAACATCTAGGATTGTCGAATTCGATAATTTAGTAGTATAATTGTACATAATATTGTCGAATTCGACAATTATAGAATTCCCCTATTTTATCTCCCTTTTATTTTATCCTTGTTTATAAGTCTAAATTGTTGAATTTGACAATAGTTACATTTACCTTGGGGTTATTGAAATAAAGTATTGTCGAATTCGACAATTTACCAATTACAATTGGACTTATGTTTACATAATATTATCGAACTCGACAATTACCAAGTACAATTATACTTATCCTTTGAGTAATAAATTGTATACAGGTACACAATGAATGAGAAAGTGCCTCCAATCGCTTCCAATAGAAGAAAAAGTGAGTTGGTCAGATAAGGAGATCTAGTTGCATATAAGAGAAAGAGAAAAATTATTGACCCAAGCACAGTCGTTCCTCCAAACATTATTGACACTGCCAATGAGGGTGTTAGTGAACCAGTACCTACAACTGAGTCTGTCTAAGCTGCTTTGGGAGATCAAGCTGAGTCTGCACAAGCTGTAAATATTCCTCAGAGTTTAGAATCTGAGACTGAGTCTGCCCAAACTGTTTTGGGAGCTCAACCACCGCTCCTAAATGTTTCCCCTGATTCTGATGTGAATATTCTTATTGTTGGGGGGTATTTTGAAGGCGAGGGGGCTACAAGCAACGAAGACGTAGGCCCTAGTGATAAAAGCCTGCTGAGGAGCTTCAGGTTCCATAGAACGAGGTCTATCGCGCTAGGGCAGGTATATTGTTTAATGGAATCCCTTGCTTAATTATGTTTTGTTATTTATATTATTGATAGTTACATTTTGTTGACATAATCACTATTATTGTTCAAGAGAAGCTTCCCATTCGTGTTCACCATCACCAGTCTACGTGGGACCTTACAAAGGAACCACAAGTGGTCCAAGATTTTGTTAAGTTGAAGGGTTTGGATAGGATTGGGGCCATATCCTATAACTATTACAACTCTGCCCTGATTTATGCTTTTGCCGAACATTGGCAGCCGGAAACTAATAGTTTTCCACTTCAAATGGGGCGAGATGACTCCAACTCTGGATGATGCGGAGCAATTGGTTGGGTTGCCTACAAATGGTGATACCATGGTCATTGGTGGTACCTGGGGATTCCCTGCAATTCTAGAGATTTTCGAGAACAACCTTCTACAGGATTTAAATACATTCAAGTCTTTAAAAGCTAGGGGAACAAGAAATTCGTAGTCACTGAGGAAACTAAAAGAGCACTATGCATACAAGTTGGAGAAGGTTCCCGATGACGGTACTGCTGCAACTGCCAAGAAGAAGGGGTTAACAGCTAGGTCTGTTGCTCGTGCTTATATGTTGTATGTCATTTGGTCCTTTCTATTTCCTATGAAAAAGGGCACAGATGTCAGTGCACGGTACCTTTACCTGTTTGCCAATGACAAGGTAACAAAGAAGTGGTCATGGGGATCAGCAGTTTTGGCCCACATGTATTACAATCTGGGTGCAGCATCTTGAGATGATGAGAAACAATTTGCATGTTGTACCATGCTACTCGAGGTGATTCCAAACTCATTTATGTAGTTGTTTTTTACATATGGCTTGAACCTCTACTAATTTTATTTTGTTTATCTATATACATGTAGTCATGGATCTTTGCACATTTCCCAAAGCTTGCTACGATCCCCATGGAGATGGACTCTGACGCATACGAGCACTATACTTGCTGGAAATAGGACGTATCTGTTACGGATAAATATGATGGTACAGCTTTGTTTAAATTTTGGAAGGCATTGGACAACTACAAACTGGAGGATGTAAGTTTATTACCCTACTGCATTGTATCATATTGTACTTGGAGTTAGTAGATTGTACTGCTTCAACATTGTCGAACTAAAGAAAATTGAACAATTACTGAATTCGACAATATTGACTACATAAATCTACTATTGTACAGATAATATTATCGATTTCGACAATTATTCAATTTTCTTTAGTTGTGCATATGAAAATTTGTCAAAATGAACATGGTAAATTGTCGAAATCGGTAATACTTCATCTCAAAAACTACCAGTCCACTATAATATTGTCGAATTCGATAATGTTGTTAAATCCTTCTCAGGCTTACTGGAAAAATTATTCAACTTAATGGTGCATAATACATTTGATTCATTTTTCACGTAGGTTGTATGGGACCCATACAAAGATAAAAATGGATTTCGCACATGCATTCAAGGAGGTCACCTTTTTATGGTGCATTAGCAAGTCCATATCATATTAAGCCCTACTACCCAAATAGGGTTGTGCGGCAGTTCAATCGGGAATAAGGCATCCCCGCAAAGTGACTGTTGACAGAGGTTTCCAACCTATGGAACGCAAAAGATCCAAGGAAATTCAACCCAAGTATGAGTGGGTTGATTGCTTCTCTGGCCAAAAGCGGAAGGAGTTCGTTTTGAAGAAGGCTAATAGGGGGTGAAGGGTACGAGAGGGGCCTCTAGTATGTACAGAAGGATACTTAGAGTGGTTTACCTCTGTCTCGTGGACTACGATCTGTCCCATTACTGTTGACCTGGCTGCAGATGATGATGTTGGAATTCATCAAAGGAAGGAAGTCAGTGTCAATGAGTATGGTGACACCCCCGTGCACCAATCTGAAGATGTTGTTAAACAATATGATGCATCGGTTAGTACATATTACAACTATTTTTATCTCACTTCCCGTATATTATATTCACTTCAAACTTTCTAGTCTCTAATATTTTGTTCACTTGAATTACCACTTCTGTAGCATCATGAGCATGCTAGTCTGTCTCTAAATGCCTATGGTACCATGCAAACAAGGGGTAGATCTGGCGGTAAATGACCAGCTTCAGAAGCTCAAGGAGGATAAAGAGAAGGAGTTAGAATTCAATATAAACCTAAGAGAGGTCCTCAAAAGAGAAGATCAGTTATACCTATCTTTAGTTGTGCATAATGTTAGTTTTTATGTATAGTTATTAGTATAAGTAATTGTTGAGTTCGACAATTATTACAGTGTATGTGAAGGTGAAAACATGTAAATTGTCGAATTCGACAATTTTCTGAGTGATATCTGAAATCATCTATAGGCATTATTGTCGAACTTGACAATTACATAGTATTATTGTCCAGATCGACAAAAATATAGAAAGTAATCTAAATGTTTCATGCCAATTTAACCTCAGACAAGTGAATGTGATATGCTAAAAGAAACCATTGAACAAATGAATGAGGACATTGAACTAAAGCGTGTAGTTGACGAACAATGTATACTAGAGTTCGCAGATCTGCCAAAGCAGTTAGATGTGAAGGTAAGGTCTTAGGCAGATGTCATTATCGCATCCATTATTTGTTTTTGTCAAAATCCTAATTTTCCTTGTCAAATTTATGTTTGTAGATATTGAAGTGCAAAAATTTGGAGGAAAAAAATACAAGTTTGGAGGCAGAGCTAAGGCAAAAATTTGGCCTCGAAGACTGTAATCAAAGCTTATATGTTGAGTTGAATAAAAAGGTAATGAGTTTAATAAAAAGGTAATAGTATTGATTTTAATAACCCCTAATTACTTACAGTCTTCCATTAATCATTCTTGAATCTGGCGTAATTATTTTGTCCCCAATGTGTACAGTGTAAAGAGAGCGAGTCACTTAAAGCGGTCAATGCACTTTTGATGGAGCAGATAGACTTGCAACTTCTTCCAGCTACACCTGTGAGTTTACCAAAATTTACTATTAGTTTATGGTTGAATTATTTGTAAGTCTGGTAACATTATTCTTGTACTGCGTATTTTGAACAGCTTGTTGTGTTACAATCACAACAGCCTGTGCCAGACGCAACCCTAGCAAAGAAGTATGAGGAGTTGTTGGCTGCACATGAGGACGTTACGATAAGTTGATTGCGAAAAAAAAAATTGTAAGTCATTCGAAATGAATGAAATTAATTCTAGTTAGTGAATTGGAGTTTGTGTTTGATAATAGTGAATTTAAGTTTAATTTTGTGTACGACTTCTTTAGTTAATGAATTGGATCTTGTGTTTGATTAAAAAAAATCCAAAATCAGATGTAGTATTCATTTTGGATTTTATGTTCAATATCGGTTAACCCCTGCTCAAAATCAAATGTAGTATCCAAAATCACATTTAAATGAACTAGAGTTATATAGCTCATATCCTTTATGTCTTTAGAATAGATAATTAACTGAACATCCAAGTATAAAAAAGAAGCAGGGAGATATACGGAGGAAACTAACCATCTCGTAAACTCCCCCCCCATCATTCTTAATTTTATGGAATGTTGATTTCACTGTTTAGTCTAATGTTGGCTATTTTTTCAGCGACAGAAGTTGGTTAATGCTGAAGAGAGAATGAAATCTTTAGAAGTAAATAACAGTGAATGGGTATGTCCTATTCTTAACTCTTATACCTATTTGAAATTGTTCTGTATAATGCATGGTTTGAAGTGATAATTGTTGAATTCAACAATATGACTTCAAAATCATGTTATTGAAATCAAATATTGTCGAATTTGACAATTAAGAAGTGTATTTGGGGTTGTGCATGCAAAATATTGTCGAACTCGACAATATAGGCAATGTACATGTACATGTACCAAGTGTCTTTATCCTAATGTTGGAGTTTTTTTTTGGCATAACAACCTAGTTAATTCTGAAGAGATGAAAAAGACTTTGGAAGTAGATAACAGTGAATGGGTATGACATATTCCTAACTCTTGTACCTATTTGAGATTGTTTTATTTATTGCATGGTTTGAAGTCATAGTTGTCAAATTCGACGATTACCAACTACATATTGTCGAATTCGACAATATTGGTAATATACATGTACACTTGCACAATATATTATTGTTGAGTTCGACAATTATGACATTGTAATTGGAATTATGCATATATAACATTGTCAAAATCGATAATATTACTCTAATATTACTGTTTGTTCTAATATTAGTTATTATTGTAGGAGGTTTGGCGTCAAGTATTGAAGAAGGCACTTGCAAGTGAAGGGATGGGAGACATGGGGGACCCAACCTTTGAAGAACTTTTTAAGCAGAACGAAAGATTCTTCACAATAACACAGCAGAACCCAAGGGCGATTATCAAGAAGACTTGGATTCCACGGCGGTAACCCTTGAAAATGTTATCATTACTAGAAGAGAGAAAATGACTAAGAAGGAGAAGATACAAGAACTTTTATTCCAACCGTGGACGAAGTATCTTGTAGATGTTCGTGGTGTCGAAATCAGTGATAACAATTCTGGTTTTAAGGTTGCTGCCGCGATTCAGCACCAGAGCCAACATAGATTCTCAGATGTAATGAAATCATTGAAGACCTTTCTCTGTAAGGACCCCGCATTCTGGAAATATATCTTCAGCCAAACATTGGGTATACAATTTACACCAGACGGTGAGAACGCGTATTAAATTCTATTGCAGGCGTGTTCTTATGGTCATAAACATGTAGAGTATGGGCATATGGCGCATTTACTATACACTTACTATGAGAAGGTTGTGGTCTTCATTAGCCACACTGAAGCATATACATTCTTACTCCTCTTTTGGGCATGTAAAAGAAATACTACTTCAAATAAGGAAAGGTTCCAAAACCTTCTTATGGATACTAGTAAGTATTGGTAGTTTGGTTTGGGGGCGGACAACCATTACGTTTGCTTGTTTCCAAAGTTCGATGAACCAATACCTCCAGTTTCTACTATTTTCTTCAGTCATGTAAATCTGGAAATTTCTCCGGCTTTTCTGAAAGAACAAGTGACTAGGTATTTTGATGTGAGGGTAATGAATTACTTAGAGAGTACAATATAAAGGGGTATAGAGTTAATGGCATGGTTGTTGTTGGTTTGTTGACAATCAAATAGGGCTGTCGACCAAATCTTTGTATATCACAGTTATGTTACCTCAATGTTTATTGGTAGTATCCCTACATGGTTAAACATTTTTCCTTTTTTGTATATGATAGTTCATTTAGTTCACTGTTTATATATCACAGTATATAAGTTTATGTAAAAGGGGTCATTGTTGATTTATTTTTGTAGTATATACATTTCTGTTAGGTCATATGAATCTCATTTCTGACTGTTCAAAATATACATATTGGCTCAGAAGAATATTTTAACAGTGCACTTGGATCTAAAAAATGAAATATTGTCGATTTCGACAATATTTTTAGTGTATATGGTTACTTGCAATGCATAATATTATCGATTTCGACAATTTTGGTAGTGCATTTTGAATTATGCATTTCTAATAATGTCGAACCCGACAATATTACAAAGTGTAATTAGAGTTATGGGTATATAATATTATTGACCCCGACAATATTACAAAGTATAATTAGAGTTATGAGTATATAATATTATCGAAATCGACAATTTAGTTAAATTATAGAGGATCTATTACATAACCCGATAATTTAATGCAGTATTTTTGATAATCTACAAATTCATAGAGGGTGTATAAAGTAACACAATCCCTAAACTGCAAATAATTCATTGTTATTGTCTCCGTGAATACTGCATTGCTATTATCCTAAATTCCAATTACAAAGCAAATATATTGTTGAATCAACACAGTAATCTCTCAATAATAATCAAATACATATTTATTAGTCAATGCATGTGAACTCCTTCTGTTTTCCTAGATGTTGTGGTTGTCAGAATTCGATTGCAACTACTGAACAGATTCCCCATTGCTGTCTCCTAGATGGAACACATTATTATAAATATGGCATAAATATAGAATGGAACACATTATAGAAAAATCACGGAGAATATGTTGTTTATGTATAGTGTCGAATAGGTACTTATATGATTTTGCTATCATCGTTTTGAGAAGTGGGCATATCCCTTTATCATGGTTGCCAAGTACTCCACAACTTTTGCATGTTCTCTTCTTCTTCATAACAACCTCTTCTATCCCCCCTTCCATCTTGCCCCTTTCTTGTGATCATTCTTTTCCCGTCCTTTTGTTTGAACAACAAGAAGGTTTAAAATCATAGTTCTAGACACCAGGGAATCTGTGATAGAAGTCAAGATGTTTTGCTGCGATGCATCTATCTGTGCTAAAGAGTCATTGTAGTTTTAAAGGTAAGACTCAAGCTCGTCTAGCTTCAAAAATTGTAAAATCAAAACTTTATTTCATCTTCGAGGCCCTCTCGAATAAGTTTGATGTACGAAAGGATAGGTGGCTATGGCGTAAAGCATGTCGTAAGTTATCTCCATCAAAGTGACTTTCATCATAGAACCTTGAAAATTTATTTGTTCCAATCGTTCACCTTGTCATAATGAAAGCCTCTGGTATTTTGAGAATGTCGCATTTCGAGAAAACCTTCAGGAGGTGACAACATGGGAGTCCAACATACTCAAACTTGCATCCACAATTACCAGTTAGCTTCTCTAAGTCTATTTCTTGCTCAAATGACTCAGTATGACCACTATGGGACTTCACCGTAAGTTGCCAAACGTTGCCTTCTACGTGTCTTTTTATTGCAACGAAGCAAACAACTTAGTTAAACTGATCTTGAAGTTTGTGGAACATTATTCTGGTGTAAATCTTTACAGCATCTTTCAGTAGAGCTTGATGAGGATCAACTTGAAGATATATGTGTTCTGATGCAAAGCCTTCTGTACTTTCTCGCTCATATACCTCTAAAAGGGCAGCCTCGTACTTGGTCACAAAACTGTATAACTCAGTTGTTATTGGCAACCTACCATTAAAGAAGTTATTTGTGGACTCACTCCGTCCTGTATTACTCAACCCTGCAAAGAAGGATGACCTATTCCATAATGGTATCCATCTTTATCTAATATTGAAGATTCCTTGCATCTAAACGTTATCATCCAATTTATGTTTCTTCATTAGGTCCATCCACTTGGTTTTAAACTCTACAACCTCATATGTGTTGTGCATTATCGAATCGATATCTTCTTTGAATGTAGATGGTTCCAGATAAACATGGCCATTTTTCTCAGGAAAATTGTTTGTAATGTGTCACAGACAAAATCGATGTCTGGTGTTGGGAAAGACCTGGAAATAAACCAAAACTTAGAATGAAAGTGTCTCTGAATATTATATGATATTGTCGAATTCGACAATTTAGTTTTATAATTGGATTGGAGTTGTGCTAGCAAATATGGTTGAATTCGACAATTTAACAACTGTAAATGGAGTAACAAGTGTTCGACAATATTGGTAATGTAAAACTGACAATATACTCCAGTTAACAACTGTAACTGGAGTAACAAGTGTCGAATATTGTCGAATTCGACAATATTGGTAATATAAAATCGACAATATACTCCAGTTAACAACTGTAACTGGAATAATAAGTGTCCAAGTACTTCTTTACCTTGGGAATAGCCACGGCCATAGCTGCATCTTGATCGGTGATAATTGACACAGGCTGTTTGTAGTTCATTGCCTTCAACCAAATATGGAGCAACCATAAAAATGTGTTTTTTGCTCATCTTTTAGTAGAGCACATCCGTATTGAATTGTTTGGTAGTGGTTGTTGATCCCTGCAAATAAAGCAAAGGGCATCTTGTACACATTCGTCTAGTACGTAGTATCGAAGGAGACGACATCTCCAAATGCCTCATATGCCCACCTTGAACGTCCATTGATCCAAAAAAAATTCAATGCTCGGTCCTCCTCATCTAATTCTATGTAAAAAATAAAACATCGGATCTGCAGTTTGTTTCTTCCAAAACTACTCCAACGCGGTTTGTGCATCTCCTCTGACTTGTCGTTCCTTATTTACTTTGGCATTGTGGTTACAACAATCCCGTTTGCTAAAGGTTCTATCTGGGAATAATGTCGGGACCTTGCTGACCGCATTATTGTGGTGCTCAAATGCCGCTGTAAGGTTTTTTGCTGCTTCAGGAAAGAATCTGTTAACCTTCATCCGATGTTGATTCCGTGGAGATACGAGTTTATGGTTATGGATATCCGTGAAACTTGTGACCACATATTTGCCTATTTTGGTATTCTAATTTATGTTCATTGTTGCTTTACACCCACACTTATCAGATGATCTTCTGTTGCCAGCTACATCGCTACTCTCTGGATTCCTAAGGTTTTTCTTTGAAAAGCCATTACTCATACAATAAAAGTGGGTTTTTCCTATATCATCCGATCTCAGACGCTTAGTAGAATTGCGTATCTTGGTATAGAAACCCTGCCCTCTTCCATATCATTCGTACCAGAAACGTACATTCTCTACAGTATCACAATGTTGACCCTCGTATGGGGATTCCGCCAAAAATGGGTCTACAATATGTTCATTTTCATACCTTTTTGGGGACTCCTCACCAATAACTTTCGACCAATTTTCATCGACGGAGTCTTCCATTGTCAATCTGACTGAGAAGTTCATACATAAAAGAAACGATTGTGAGTTGTAAGTAAAGTAATTGAACAAAATATCACAAACCAAACACAATTTAAGTCCAACGTATGTTCATTTCATAATTCTTCATTACATCACATGCTACAAATGACCTAATGCAAAATATAAACAATCACACACAAAAACTCGTTGTACCACACAAAATTTATTCGCCACTTGGTGAATACTGCAACTACTTCATTACATGTACCTGCCGACAATATTACAAACAAAATACCTAAAAAGCAAATCCTTAACCACCACCGACAGAACTGGAGCCTTCATTCCTAACCAGTTCCCTGGACCAGACCACAAGAGTTGTATTCCGCACCATTAGATGCAGGATGACCGACTGAAACTGATAATGCAAATGGAAATCCTCCCTCCACAACGCCGCCTCAGCCTCGCCCATTCCTTCGTAACTCGCCTCACGCGGCGACAATGGTGGACCGTTCAAATTAACCGAACCAAAATAACGCAACACCAGTTCGTCATACAACTGCTTAATACGGCGAGAAGCAGCCTTCCGACGACTCTGAGACCTCGTTTTCACCATCGTCGCGTACTCTGCACAGTAATATTGGCGAGTTTGACAATTTAGTTACTGTGCCTCAAACATTTATATGTAATATTGTCGACCTCGACAATTCAGTTAGTGTCTCCAACAGTCATATATAGTATTGTCGAATTCGATAATTATAGTAGTGCATGAGAGGATCGCACTACTGATATTGTCGAATTCGACAATTATTTAGTCTCAGTTCAGTGTTATGCAAATAAAATTACTAAATTGTCGAATTCTCATAGGACCCACCTGCAGGTAATCAATCAAAGAAAAATTGTACAGGAGATTACATTCTTCTAACAAATTTCACAGGGATTAAGTGGGGGGGAATACCATTCTTCTAATAATTTCACAACATCCAAGTGTAATACTGTCGAGCAAGGGTCATAAAGTACCTGTCGAGTAAGTGTACTATCAGCAAAGGTGTCGGAGTTCTTTGGAGAGATTAATTTCACCTTTAATGGCAGAATCGCTTCCCTTTCGAGACTGAAATTTTACCTCTAATGGCAAAAATCGCAAGCAAGAGTGTGTGATATGAGAAAGAGAGAGAGAGAGATAGTGATATGAGAGAGAGAGAGAGAGAGAGAGAGAGAGAGAGAGAGAGAGAGAGAGAGAGAGAGAGAGAGAGAGAGACTTGAGTGATATGAGTGATGGGTTGCTCGAATTTTCAATTTCTGATCAAATTTGAAATTTATGAGAGTGAGAGAGAGAAATGTCTGCCAGATAGAGAGAGTGGGGCAGGTAGGACCTGACATTTTTTCACCTCATTTCCCTTATAGGAAATGACCAAATTTTGAAAGCCACTCATCACTATTAGATGAGTGTTGGTGGTTAAGTGAGACTTTAGTGTTTGAGACTTGAGTGTCTCTAAATCCTTCCCCCTCATATAAACTCATCTATAAATAAAGTCTCTTCTTCTTGGTCTTCATTCAAGAAGCCAACAATAATTGTGTCGTGAATCTTATTGCTTCCCACTTCTTTCTTAAAAGCAACGTCTGGACCTACTGGGACTCTCTTAAAAGGTTTGTATTTTATAGCGTGTAAGAATTGTTCATGCCCTAATACCATCTCCCTTAATTCGTGAGAAACTATTGCTATTATAGACCTATTTATCTCGAATGACATGAATAATATTATTTTTAGCAATAAATAAAATACTAGAAAATAATTACATCAGTGAAGACAATGCTTCGGTTTTGATATTGCTTTTCAAATTTTCACTTTTGATATTGCTTTTCAAATTTTCACTTTTGCTGGAAAATGGAAAAGTGCTAGGGCCTATTTTTATTTTTTTTGGAAATCCGGAAGTTCATTTGGTTCATTATTTTTCACTATTCTCCAACTAGTCTCCCGGTGCTTGCCCGGTACCTCCGCAAGCTTCATTTTAAGTCAAGATAAATCTTGGCAGATAACTCGTTGATTCTTTGGTAAAGCTGTATATGTGCAATTTGGCACTATTTGTTGGAAAACTCTCCGTATTAACATGACTAGTCTTGTTCACAGTGAAACTTGTCATATTAATAGTCTTTTTATGACTATTGATATCATGGTACATTTTGATGAAGGGTTACAAGTTGTGGAGCCTTTCTTTTTGCAAGCAATCTGTCTTTACTATCAAACCTCAGACCATAAAATGAGACCAATTAGATGGTCATTAAAACCTTTGAAGATATTCATAATTGTGTTGATATCAGGCCGAATAGTCAACCTGTAATTTGCAAGGCACTCAAAGGAAAAAAAAAACTCAAAAGACTCCAAAGTGCTCATAGACCATGGCACATACAGCTATGGATTTCTCTTCTTATTTCTCAAACAATATCAATATATGTTACATTGTATCTATTGTGAAAACTGAAAGCTTGTCCGACAATTACAAAACAACTGCGTATCTACGTAGCCGCCATAGCTCTGTGTCGAGTGTTATACAGTTGTTGTGAAGTCGATGCAGAAATATACACAATGTGTTGAAACACCCAATTCTTCTCTGGTAAGAGATTTTCAGTATATCTGCACAAGATGTTCAGAGAAGAGATCCTAAAAAACAGAAGAAACACAACAAAGGCCAAGAAGAAGGCATACCAGTTGGAAGGAGTAGTGACTTGCAGCCCCAACAAGTGAGAATCATTAGATTTGACAGCTAGGACCAACCAAATTGGTCCAACACACCCCTAGGGTTAGAAGAGAAAAATATGAGAAATAAATCACTCCATGCAAGGAAAAGATAAGAATGTCAATTACGATTCATGTGGCAGAGTTCTCCATTTCTGGCTTTCATGACTTCCATCCTCGAAGTTAGTTGGCTGGTATAATAGCCATATATGCTGTTGTGAAAGCTTTTTTCCTCTCTTACAATTGATCAATTACGATCAAGTATTAAACTTGTAAATGTACTAGGGAATCAAAATTCGTGATTATTGTTTTTATGTGGCAAAATAAGATTTCTATCTACATTGTAACCTGAATCATGCAGTGATTTGTTGTTTGTCTGCATTCTTCATTAAATTTAGATGTGAAAAATTCAACATTGAGGGCATAATTGAGTTTTTTTTGTTGTTCCCCATCATTTGAATGAGCCAATAATCAGTGATGAGAGTGAGCCAAATGGACAAATGCGATCTAAACACACCCCAAGACTCTTTATATCTTAAAGTCCATAATGCTTCAACACTTAGAACCATTTTCTCACCCCTTGGTTCGAGAGCACCCTAAAATCCTAACAACATAATCCAATCTCTTGACAGAAGTATAATTTTTTGGAGAGCTGAACTATAGGTATTCATACTACCAAATGGTTTGATCTCTATGTGTAAGCTAGCCAAGATATGTGATATACACCCCTACTTGAAGATGGGGCAAGTTATTTCCTAGCTTAAAATGAGAATAGACACTCAAACAAGAAAACGAAGATATATCAGGTTAGGGTTAAACATCTCACTCTTGGCACGTCCGTCCAGCTTCTTCTGCTGTTTATCATGTTTACAAACCCGTGAGCTCATGAGGTGATAATCTTGTAATGGATGATACTTCACTGATGCCAGCTGTTCCTTCGCTGCATCAAGCCTCTGTTTCTCATCACTCTGTCATGAAGCGTAAACATACATTATTTTCAGCCATGGTCCCAAATAATCTATATATCCTTTTTCTAAGAAGTATGAAACATTCACAACATACATTTCCAAAAAAATTCAATACAGAAAATTATCGTCTGTGGAAAATATTGCATAATTTCTTCGAGCCTTATCTCCAATGTTTTGTCTACGTAATAGTAAACAATAAGTTAAATACAACATATCAGATGATCTAACCAGGAAATTACTTATACTGGCCCTCAATATATATATGCTTAAACAACACAAAATTTTGAGGCTACTCTACAATATACCTACACCAAATTATATGTATATAAATACATTTTTTTTCAAAGACCAACAAATCGCCCTGATCGCCATACAGAACCTTGACTACAAAAAAGTGAAGCAGCATTTACAAGTGGGCTTTAGGTCAATACTCACAAAAGCTTTTTCAAATACTGCAATCAGTTGTCTACAAAGCCTAATTTCCATCTCAACAGCAGATGTACGAGACTCAACTGGTACAACACATTGTTCAACTACCTGTTTTTGCCTACCCCTAACAATCTCCGGCTGCCAAACATTCAAAGCCGCCACCTATGTTCTCCTGAAAGGTACAAATCAATGCAGGAACTCATCAGATCAGAAAGAGCTAACAAGTTTCAAACAATATAAAATAGCACATAGTGTCTAAACAACCCCATGGAACAAATGGAACTCTTTATAGTCTAAATCGTATCGGCTTACTTCCATATATAAGATTTTGATAATATCCGTATCATGTAAGCAATACACTTTCTACTTGAGTATCACAAGAGCCTCCAAAACAATATTCTCAAGTTTTATACTTCATTTCTATAAAATCGTAATATTCGTGTATTAATGTGATCCTAAATCAAAACATAGGAACTTTAAACTTAACTTATTTCCTACTAAAGTTACAACCTAATCTTCTCCAAATCTGCTAATTCATCCACTGCATCCTTGAATCTCGCTTTCTCCTCGACCAACTGCCTCCGTAAACTTACGAGATTTCTAGAATAAACAGCAATCTGGCTCTCGATTCTAAGAACAGCGCAACAATGAACAGCGAGCTTACGAGCTCTATCTTTCTCAAAATTGGACTTATAGAGTGTTTTAGGATGAGGGGTTTGAAGGGGTTGCTGTAATTGTGATAATGAACATGGGTTTTTGAAATCTAGGGTTTTAGAATTGGGGAAATCTAGGGTTAGTAAGGATGACCAAATGGGGGTTTCGTTGGATAATCTTTTGAGGCGTCTATTGGAGATGGAGATACAACATAGATCTTTGAAGCTTAGTTTTGATTCTTGGATTCCAATTTCTAGAATTCTTCTCCAAATTTCGTCTGGTAGAGTTTCTGCCATTTTTTCCCCCTCTCTGGTCAAATTAGGGCTGAATTGAGCAAAATTGGGGAAAGAAGTAAGCATCTCCAATTGGGTCTTCAAATAATTCATTTGTTTCAGTGGTTGTTAGTGCTGGAAGTTGGGTTGATTGAATTGAATGAGTCCTTATTGTGATGTTATATTTTCGATCCTAGATCAACAATATCACGCTTCAACTAAAAGGTTCTTTAGCTAACCCATGGTAGTTAACACCTCATTTTGATTGGTCCAACAAGGCAGGAATAACCTAAATCCTGAAGACTTGTTTTTTCAGTTCTCTCAAGTTTTTTATTTTCGTTTCTTTCTTAACCCAAACAAATAGAGAATAGTCTCTTCGACATGATTTCGAAAAAAAATTGCCACTACGATTATAATGGGGACCGACATGGGTTCAATATTTTTTTGAATGTTGTCCCGCTTCAATTAAAATTGGGGAGCGAACCAATGTGGGTTTCAAATTTTAGGATAATAAATTGGTTGGTAAGTTGTAATCGAGCATTTGTAGTCGACTCTCTATATTTGTTTGAAGTCAAATTTGGAGAGCCAAATCCTTCTAAAAAACACATGACTCTCAAAATTAAAGTCAAATTGCCTAAAGTCATATTGGGTCATCAAATTTGACTATTTTTTTCGCTCTTCAACCCAAATTTAATGTTTACGTGGCCAATCAAATTTGGTTAGAACTAAAACAAAATCTACCAAAAAATTAAGGATTGTATGGAAAAATCGGCATGTGGCATTTGATGATTACTTTTTGAGAAGCCTAATGTAATGAAAAAAAAACTATTTGATGAGTCAACTACACTACAGATGCTCAAGTAGCTCATTTGAGTTGTGGTGAGGAGGTGGAATTCTATTTGCGGGTTAGCTAATCAGAACTCTTTTTAAATTCTTAAAATCCTAATAGATTACTGTAATAGCCTAATTCTAGGATTCAGACTTAGCCTTTACACCAAATGTATTCAGAGAGTTCAAGAACAATAAACAATAAACAATAAGATGATTTAGCGTGAAAAACCTTTGAATAAGTTAAAAACCACGACCTCTCGTGAAGATTTTGAGAAAGTGATGATCTTATTGAAATTGCTAGTTTATTACAATGAGTGTTCTGGGAATGTAGGATGATAGAGCAGGAATCTTTCTATGGCAAATATTTTGTCCTTCATCTGCAGTTCTCCAGGTCTTTTTATAGGTCATCTAATATGACTGTTTGATAACCATAAAGTCCCTTAATGATGGACATTACAAAGTTTGTGTGAGATATCCTTTGACCAGATTATGTAATGTTTCGACATCTGCTGCTGTACAACGGCTCTATTGCTGACTGTATGCTTCGCACAGGTTGAACTGTTGGTGTAGAGGCCGAAAGTGATATCTCAAACTGAGGAAAGTTTGGTCACGTCTCTAGTAGTACTTCCTGTATGTTGATGAGATCGAGGACAAAGCTTGAGTCCGAGATACAAAATAAGCTATTACAAGACGGCTCTCAACCAATAGCATGAGTATCGCCAGGGATGAGTGGTATTGGTTGAGAAACTCGTATTGTATATGTTTCTGATTGTGCCACGTACTCTATTGTTAAGGTCGAAAGTTTATCTGTAGTACAAAGATGAGGCATGAGCTCAAGATACGGAATAAGCTACTACAACCACCCCCTTTTAGCCAACAGTACGAGAATTATTGTAGACGAGTAGTGTTGGTTGAGAAGTATCATTAAATGTTGTAGTTATATCTGAGGTTCATTTCCAATGTATATTCATGAATCTCTGTTTGTGTCTGTTGGGTTTCCTAGAACCAATGACTGTAGTTAAATATTGTTGCATGGGGAATCCTTATGACGTTGGAAATTTGGAAAGTTTGTTTTGAATGCTGATCCGCGTATAAAAGGTACTCTGAGTTGAGTGGTAGGAGCAAAACTTTCATCTCTAATTTATGCCCTCTTTGTTTACTGTGATAAAAATGGTGACGACTAGGACTCAGGTCTGAGAGTCTAGGATCCGGAGGAAGATGGAAGAATTGCGTATCAGGTACTTTGGTTATCAACCGTTGCATCTGCCTACTCCAATTCCTGTTTCTCCCACTTTTCATCGCATGTCCTATGAAGAAGTGATGGAGGCAGATGATGATTACTTCCAAATGGTACATTTCCATTACCTGTTGACATCTGAGGCAGAACGTCGTAAAGGCCTTCGGCTGCTGGTGGAGGAAGCTGTTACAACTGAAGATGAAGCTGCAGGTATTCGGCCGAGAGAATCTTGTCGATATCCCGCCAATGAGTGGGTCTTGTTAAAAAAATAAGGCCTTCCGTCTGTCTCTAACATGCAAGGAGGTGATGAGGATGCTGATGATCATTCTTCCATGGACCATAGTTATTTGGCCATGAAGAAGATCTTTCATCTGTGATGCCTGTTTCATCTTGCAGCATGGGATCAAAGTTTGGAATCTGCTTCTTTTGTTTACTGTTCGTGCCAAGAAAAGGATTTCGAGTTGATACTTTATGTAAATTGAAGCAATCTGTAAAATCTCTGCACTCTATTATAAAGTAATTTGTAAGAGAAACTTTTGAACTAAATAAAATATTTGTGTTATATTATGATGATACTTTGTCTTGAGCTTGTTTGTGCCACTTTCTGTTTGTAACATAGGCATTGGTAACATAGATGTTTAGGCATCATGGGTATGAAGGGAAAAGTGATAGTGAGAGTTGAGGTAAAATTTAGAGGAGGTTGAGAATGTGGTGAGGAGAACGACTGGATGTCAGATTTATGCGAGTTGTGAGACGGGGTAGTTGTGTGTGCAGGTGTTGGATCGGCTACAGTCGTGTTTGTTGATATCCTGACGTGCTCGTATAAGATCTTAGGATATACCCTATGATATGGAAACAAAGAGCTGTCATAATTTTTCTGTAACTGATGTTGATCTTCTGTCGTTCCGCAAATATTGCTCGAATAATATAGCTTTCTACAAAATCAGTGTGGTAATATCTTCACAAATCTTTCAGGTGGTTATAAAATCAGGAATCGCGGGTGTATGAGTTGCATCTTCTGTGGGTATACTCGCTATTTGTAGGTATTACGACTAACCATGGTGAGAACTCGTTCTCAGTATGCGTGGTGTGCTCAATATGCAGTAGACGGTTGATTTCAGATCAAGGTTGCCGAACTTTGTGAGTGCTATTTTCATCACTTGCCTTATGATGTTGTACTTTCGGAATGGCCATTGAATCTTGTCGGGTTAGACTATAAAAGCAGGCGTGCGGAGCAGGATCGCTTTATTTGGTGCAACATTTTTCGTACATCTGTGTTGGATCCCAGGGAGCGAGATCTGACTTTTTGACAGCTCACATGTGATAAGATCATGGAAGAAGATGCAAGGGCAGCAAATAGAGAGATAATTCTGTTTGGTAAACCAAACCATCGAAGTTGCTTTAGATGTAACTGGGGAGGTCGCTGAGCTCGAAGCAAGGGAGCTCGTGAGAAGTATTTTGTTTTTAGTATTTTGTGTTTGAATAAATGTAAGAGGAAAGATCTTGATATAATAAAGTGATGGGATGTTTCGATCTAGTTGAATAAAGTATTCTGTTATGTTGATTGTGTACTGACACTGTGTATGACAGCTGTAGGATTTTAACAACTGTATGGATATCTTCAAAATTTTGAAAACTAATCTATTTTAGGAATATTTGTACGATCTTGGTAGAGTATAAGTAAGATGATTGGTTATTTTGGTAATGGATGGAGAAGAGGTGTAGGGTTGGTAATGGTAGATAACATAGATAAACGTGATGAGGGCAAATGTTATCACAAAAGTCATGATGATGTTGTGAAATGAAAAGATGTGCCTGTAGTAACAATGGGGATGACTGACACGTGTCAGAAGGAGCCGTCATTTCATAAAACGAGGGAGAGTATAAAGACTCATTTTTCTCTCCCTCATAAATTGTCTATAGTTTCGGAGAGAGAAAAAAGTGGTCCAAATACTACTGTTAAGGAGAGAAGGCATTTGAGTGCAGATTGTGATTTGAGAAAGAGATCTTCATCAAGTGATAGGAGATTGTCAAAGAGACGACGGGAACGTTCGTATTTGAAGAGACGTCCGGGGAAAATAGAGGATTGCTGTTCTACAAGTACAGGTTGGTGATGGAAAGCTTTTGTCTGTTTAATTTGTGAGTAATCTGTGTTATGTAGTAATCTATAAACTTTAGTAATCTGTATAGCTGGTTTTAGAATATGGGGTTTAGGGGATTTGGAAAATAAATATGTGAGAAGGCCTGTAATGTAGGAATGGTGGTATACATTTTGATCCTGTTAGAGAGAGAAAATACGTGTGTTGGCGAAGAAGAGGGAAATTTGAAATGGTTTGATTTTGGCTTTTTTGTTTTGGGAATTAGATAAATAGACGTGTTGATTGGGTAGAAGGTGGGTCTGTTTGTATTGTTTGTAATATAACGATAATGATAAAATATGTCTTTGTATCTGTAGGTTCAGTATGCGTTCTAAACCTAGTATTTCTGCTAGTAAATTTGTAGTCTCGTCCGATTCAGAGGAAATATCGTCTTCAGGAAGGGGGGAGAGTGTAGTATGATGGAGAAGATTGTTAATAATGTGAGGACGATTGTAGAGGTTGTTGAACCCAGTAGAGCTAATGTTATTAGAGAGAAAGGGAAAGAGAGAGTCCTCGTCACATACCCAAAGGGGGTTGATATAGGGAAAAAATATTTGAAAAGTAAAAAGAAATGTCAAGGAGACTGGGTGGAGTTACGTGGAGGACAAAGGTCTCTGGGTCAGAGCCTATGTCTTTGGAAAAGGGAAAGAAGCAATGTACTACCAAGTTCCATGTTTGGAAAAGTGGAAGAAGGATAAGAGTATTAGTGAGGGAGTTAACCTCTCGTATTACAATGGGCTTGGGTTATCAGACCCAATTTGGGGGGTTTTATGTTTCTTGAATCAGGTCGTATATGGCCTTAGAATTTTACTGACCTTCTTTCAAAAAGGGGTTATGAATACGTTACAGTGCTACCCTACCCAGTTGAATGGGAATGTGTATGAGATGATGAGGGTATGTGAGACACTGAATGAGAAATGGAGGAAGGAAGGGGATGTGAAATAGTTCGTAGCTGAAGATGTTTTGAAGTTTTACAAGTTTAAGTATGTAGAGAGTCAAAGTAGTGGTTACCTATATAGTGATTCGGCTAGGCTAAAGTTCTTTGATTTTGAATCTGTGGGTAGACCATGGAACGACTACCTTGTGTGGGTTGAGGGTAGCTGTTTGCAGGTTCCAGATGAACCAATGCTCGAGCTGAACCATAGATATTATAATCCGAGTAAGTAATGTTGACCAACCTTCGAGTAGTCGATAACTATATCTACATGTTGTTTAACTGATGTTCTGTTCCTTTTTATTGGCAGAACCCAAACTGTTGGCTACTCCAGATAAGACCAGCCTATTTGATTGTGTTGCTGGAGATCAGGGGGAGCTAACAGAGGTACTTAGTGAATTGGGTATCAGAAGACACAGAAGGGTGGATTCGGTAGTATCCAAGGTTCAACGTGCTCAGGAGAAATGAGCTATGGCTGAAGGAAAGGCTGTTGAGACTGTTGCTGAAGTGCTTCATCCTCTACCTCCTGTACCCCTAACTACCAAATGACTTACTCGTAAGGGCCAAAAACTTGCATAGAAAAGTACCTCAGTTGCTAGGGTTCTGCTTACAGAGTAAGAGGTCGCAAAGCCTGTTGCTGGTGGTGTGGAGGAAAAAGCTGAAGTGAGCGTGTCCGCCCTTGGGGAGGTTGAGAAGAGTTCGTTGAAGAGAAAATGGTATTTAGGGGAGGACAGTCACCGAACTAAACCTCTTGTTGCGGCCAAGATGAAAGAGTTGGAGCAGAAATATTGTCATATGACCGGGACGAACTCGCAGCATCTCGAGGATGAGTACCTCGAGTATACGTTCGCAGTATGTGGTCAAAATTTTAGACTTAATCTTACCTTCGAACTGAGTAAAACTGTTGAACTGACTCTTCCTTTTTGGTTGTATTGGCAGTTCTCAACACTGATGAAGGGGGCAAGACAATACCTGGACAAGAGGAGCCAAGAATTTGATGCTTTGATGGCAAAGTTTGAGGCTCAATCAGCTCATGTAAAAGAGCTTGAGGCTGACCTACTGTTACAGAGAGAGGAGGGTTGCAGATGCTACAGCAGCTGTAGAAAAGTGTAGTGATCTGTCAAAGCATGACAAGCTCATGACTGATGCAGTTGCAGAAGCCTTAGTGAAGAGAGACCACTTTATCAATTCGTACTATGTTTTTGGATTGAGTGTTGATGATGTAGAACTAACCCGAAATGGTATATATGCAAAAATAGAGTTCCCTGCTGAGGACGAGGAGGAGGAGGTTGTTGGTGATGCTGCTGGTTTACCGGCGAAAGCATCAGACTTTCTTCAGGTAGTACAGAGCCAGTCCATACTATTGAGCAAACAGTGAACCCTCTGGTGGGACGTGCTGAAACAGTTCCCTCTCCGGGGAAGACGCTAAAATCTCCTTATGGGGTAGACATTAGCAAGTACCTTGAAACATTCTATAGTATCCTGTCTTCTATTTTTTAGCTCGCTTGATTTGGATGAGATAGTACTCTGTATAATCGTACACTATTTTCATTTTGAGTGATGTTTTTGAAATATGTTTTTCGTGAATGGTTTTATTGAAACAAGATATCTGTAATCTGTGTAAGAGATAGAGCGTTTGAGAAAAACAAACTCTGAATTGGAGAAGTCGTTGAGTAGAGCGAGGGATCCCGTGACCTGTATTCAACAGGTACTTAACAAAACTGAATATGAGAGAAGGCAATTTAAGTTGAATTCAGAGAAAACATTTAAAAAGTTATATGATATGCAATGTAGATATGCTAGGATAAAAGTAGAGAGAGACGAGGTGTTAAGAAAGGAAGAGAAAAATGGGAGATTAATTCAAAAACCAAAAGAATTGTCTTGTTTTAATGACCCAAGTGATAAGGCGAGATGTCAGAGTATGCTATTAGCTCTGACTATGTATTTTGATGTCAAAGTAGATAGTGAACGAGGATTAAAAGAAGCTTATATAGAGCTTTTGAGGGAGAGATGCATAGTTCCAGACCCAGCTCGAGTTATGTTTTTTGCTCAAGAATTTTGCAATCGTCATAGTTTAGAGGTGAAAAAGTGTTCTGCTTGAGTTGGTGTGTCTGTTATATGGGGTGATGTTAAACCTTTATCTGATACGTTTGGTTTTATGTAGGATCGAAGGGCCGTGAGAATTGTATTTTTCAGGGTAAGAAAGAGCAAATAAAGATCCAAAAGAAATTAGAGGGTGAACTAAGGGGATTATAGGATGAGCTATCGCAGCATGTGGAGCAAAAAATGTCTTTAACAACGCGGCTGTCGAAAGAAGTGGCTATTCGAATAAAGGTAGAGGCAGAGGTGAGGGCTTTAGGTGTGTTATTGGAAAACACGTGCCAACAGTTACACAAAGCGTAAATGATACTGAAGGAGCACATTTATCCATCGCGGGCAAAAGTCGCTGCTCGAATAGAGCATGAACGTCACATAGACAGTGTTTTCAAGTTTTATGGGGGAGAACTATCTAGAGTAGAGAACGAATTTAGGAAGTTCGTGACGGGATGTGGGAAGTGGAAAATGCTAAGGCAGAAAACCTATGGTTTACCCGAGATGAAGGATAGATTATTAGTGAACAACCCATTCCTAGGTCATGGGAGGAGCCGTCAGAAGAGGAGGAGGTCGAGAGTCTGATACCCCGAACGCGGCGTAAACAACGTCAATATGAGGCTGTGACTTTTACCACGCCAGTAGATGTGCAGGCGTCGAATAGGAAGATAGTGAAAGATAAGGTGCAGTCGTCTCATGTCCGGAAGAGTCGCAAATAGAACACTAGGCCAAAAACTGTAAATAATGACACTTTTGGAAGTAGATTTACGACTTGGTTGGTATGTTGTAACAACATGACTTCTATTAACAGTCATTATTTTATAACCACCATCGTTTTTTACTTTTTCCATCTTATTTTCAACTCAAAAAAATTGACTCCTCCTTTAGAAAACCATTCACAATTTTGACTTTAGATACTGTCGGTTTCTTGTTTTCTCCCTTTGATACATCATCTCTCCACGATCCTACGAATTTCACCACACATCTCTCCACGATCTCAATCCCTCTCTTCTCTCCGCCGAGTTTCAACTCTCAACCTTAAATCTCTAAATCCCTGATACCTCCAAACCCTTTGAATCGAAATGAAAGAGTAACAATTCTTCTCACCAATTCTTCAAACTTCAGATGCAATTCTTCTCCGGATGCAATTCTTCTCTTTGATTTCATCTAAATTGGGGAATTAACAAAATTAAAGAATCGAATTGTAAGTTATACAACGGGTATGCTCTCTCCCTCTCTTTCTCTCTCTCTGAATCGAATTATAATCTTGTGTTGAAGTTCTTTTTTGTTGGAATCGAATTGCTGTTTGTTGGAGTTCTTTCTTGTTGGAATCGAATTGTAAATAAAGATTCAATCTATGGTATTGTAAATAAAGATTCAATCTTTTGAGCTTTTCTGTGCTAAAAATGTGATTTTGTACTTTAATTTTTAGGATTCTCAGTTTCGGCCGCGAGGTTGGGGTTACCGGACGTGAGACTTATTTCGTACGAAGAGATGGTGGATCAGGGACATTAGATTACAGAGGCGGTAACGATTCTGGTGATTGGCGATGGAGATAATGGGTATGGGAATGCAATGAGTGTGAAGAGAACTGTTAAAGGGTTTATTAAAGCCGGATTCGCTGGGATAATTCTTGAAGACTAGGTTTATCATATTTTGCATACACAATTTCTTTCAGAATTAACATCCTTAGTAGTTTTCACTGTTTATGCTACATTTTAGAAGAACTGAGACTGTTTGAACGTTATTCACCATAACAATTATGTACATGAGGCAAAATTCGTCTCCTAGGTTGGGTGCTTTAGTTGATGCCATTTTGATGAAAATATATCTAAAGGTGAGTTGTGATATTTTGTAAATATGACTCAAGGTGTAAAGAATCATTTAAGTTAGCAATATATATCATCAAAATATTTAGGCAAAGGAGGGATGATTAGATTTAGTGTTGGGTGTTGTGTTATTGCCTATGCAGAGATGGATAATCCTGTAACAAATACTTACCATGAGATGGTGGCAATTTATAGAGGACTGTGCATTGCCCTTGAGAGAAGGATTAAGAAGTTTATCATTAATACAAACTCCACAGCAATGATGGACTATATTAATAAAGGGGTTAAACCACCATGGAGGTGCAAGGTTATGCTTAAGAATATTCATATTATGATTGGGGAGCTAAAGAACCTTTGATATTGCACACATTTTTAATGAAAGCAATCAGAGTGCCAACATTTTAGCCAGGTTTGCCTCATCTATGGAGGTGAGTACATTCACAGTTGATAATATTTATACCTACAGAAGTGCTGACTAAGATGGAGGAAGATGCTAGAGGAGTAACCTTCCTTGTATTTTCTGATTTTGCTTTTTTTGGGGGGTCCCCTGTGATTGAATGAGTCAAGCATCTTTTGGTAAAGGTTTAAAGTTTATCAGTCTTGTTTTTATTCATTAAGTGGAATAATCCTATCAACTTTGATCACACCGGCTTGAATCAACTTTGATCCTCTCCAACTAAGTGCATCATAATACGAGAATAGGGCCCTTTCTACTGTTCTTTCTTACTTGAAAATTATGATCCCCGTACAACTTTCAAAAAAATAATATTATGAATCCTCTTTCAGGCAATTATACTTTTTGTACTTGAGCATCTCCATCTGTGATGGCTAAAATATATGTATTCCCCCCTGCGTCAAAAAATCTTCTGTAATGAAGATGGAGCACTTGAATTGTCCATTGTTGGATGAAGTTTTGAACCCTCTATCCATCAGGACCATCACCAACATTCCTATGATGGAGAAATTCAGATCCCAGCAGCATTTGGTTGGTTGTGGTGGCGTGTGTGCGGGGGTGGTGGTGTTTTTTGTGCATTCCGGTTTTTGAATTTATTACCCCACATATCCGTTTAGAATGGCCATTTGTGTTACCAATGTTTTGTCATATCTACATCTCCATTGTTTGATGAAGAGATTTCATATATTTTTCCATATTAAAACATGAGTAAAACACATTAGATTTTCTTGCACCTTATCTTTTTTAATCAATGAATATCTAAGTTAGGTTTCTTAAATTGTTTCATAGTTACTCTGCTCATGCTATGATAGAAGTGGTTTCTCTTATTTGTTCTGATATTATATAAACAAATAAACAGAAAATAAACTTCATTGATTAATTTGGTTTATTACGACTTTTGTGTTTATGTGTTCTTACAACCTCCTTGTTCTTACAATGTCACTCTTTCTTGATAGGTATCACCAAAAGCTTATGGACATACTCGTGGTAGAAAGGTGATTTCCAGAGATGAAGCTGTGATGCGTATAAAGGCAGTTATTGATGCTAGAAAAGAAAGTGGATCCGACATTGTTATCATAGCAAGGACTGATTCCCGTCAAGCTATATCCTTAGAGGAATCTCTTTGGAGATCACGAGCCTTTGCAGATGCTGGAGCTGATGTTCTTTTCATTGATGCACTTTCATCAAAGGAGGAGATGAAGGCTCTATGTGAAATTGCCCCTCTGCTTCCAAAATGGTAAACATTTTCTATATTGTAGACATTGGAAGTTCAGTAATGGTAAATCTTGTTATTTTTTCAGTCTCTGTACTTGAAACATACCCTAATTGACTGGGTTTTGATATTTGTTACTTACTCTCTATGCAAATAAAACTAAGTTTTGAACAAACCCTTCGACAGGTTGATACAAATAAACTAAGTTTGTTCTACGTCTTTGAGCTATATATCCTCGTCTAATTCTGATCATTGCACCAAATTAAACTTTGATGAATAACTAATTCATTTCTATCAGTCATTCTTTTCCCCTCTTCTAGTTTATTAATAACAAAACTGATTCTTCCAATGTATAAAATAAGATTTTTTATGGCTTTTGCTACTGTGACCTTCCCAACCATGATTTTTCAAGATATTTTGCCTCTAAATAAGAAGTTTTACTAGGTATAAAAATAGACAATAAAGTAGTAAAGGTAATAAATAGTGGGTTCCATCGTGTCTATGGTGACATCATAAAACGTTGAGGTCCTCCTTATACACTGGAGTCCTGTCCCTGATATAATCAATTTTATTAGTAATGTGTACAATTCACATTCTTTGACTCTACCCATTATTCATTTGGTCATGTTAATACCAACTACCTTGTGCTCTAGTGGTGATGGTGTTGAAACAGCCATCGGAAGGTCAAGGGTTTGAATCTCACCACTGGTGGGGTTTGAGGTTGGTGTGAGCCTGTCGATCTTGTGCCGGCTTGCCCGTTTCGTGTGGTTTGCGGGCTATTGTATGAGCCCTACAGGATCAAGTCGGGAATTGACCGTCTGCGGGCCAAATGGCCTGGATATTGTGAACTGGAGATGTATAATCTCTAAATCCCCGTTCGTGCCTTGCCACACCTCCATTTATTTTTCTGAAAGGAGATAACATGTCTCCTGTCTTATCTCTCTGAAAGCTCTGAAGCCCATCCTCCTTAAAACATGATCCATATACTCCCAGTTTCCATGATTGCTTTTCCACCTAGACTTAAAAGACAAGCTTGGACTTATTCTATTAATCCAAATTTCTCCATTTATCCATGAAGCTTGTCTTCCCTAAAACATGATCCAGATACTCCCTGCTTATATGATTCTACCCTTTCCAGCCTAGACTTTAAAACAAGCTCAGGGACCTATGACCTAATTTTAGAACCTATGCACTCATTCGAATAAGGACTTCAATCAGAGTTTGCCTCCTAATAAATGCCCATTTCCGTTAGAAATTACTCGCTGTAAAATCTAATCTCCTTCAGGAAGAAAATGCTTCAAAATCACCTTATACAAGCTCACCATTAAACTAATCGGTATGCACTCAGAAATCATCAAGTGGTGCGTTTATGAAGTTTAAAACTTTACCTAAAATTAAAGAATTGGTTCTCAGAGAACTTTCTCACCGTATCCGTCACCTCCTTTTAATAGAATCAACACACCTTATAGTCAAACCACCAGACCACTTTGAATTCTATTCCAGCTGCATTTCCAATAATTCCCTCTCTTCATCGGAATAACATCATATTCTAGCCCATTAACATAGGTCTGGAAAAAAATAACTTGTACAGTTCCCTGTCAAAGTTGCACAGTTTGTTTTGCATCATACTGACAAATCCAGAGTGCCTAGAAGGAACTCATGAGATTCATGCTTATCAAATTCTCTGTCATGCAATCTTTGGCTGTAAATGATTGTCTTACATTGATCCTTACCATCTAATGAGCTGATATAGATGTCATCAACTTTATATTCCGTTATCTTGTTTCTTACAAAACTAGGCCGTATTTGGTTATGCTCCTTTTTATTTATTTTCCCTTTTTCTTCATAGTCAATCAAATTCATATAAATATTTTATATTTGTAAAAAAATATGCAAGCTTCTGTTATGCTCATGAACCCACATTCTCATAAGTGCATATTAGTCACGCAAATGGTGCCATCCAAAGTTCTCTTGTTTTTATCCTCTGATCATATTATTTGAACTTTGAAGTCTTGACATTTCGGTTTTCTGTTTGAAAAATCTTGGATATGCTGGAAGAGAAGTATAAGCTATCTATGTAAATTACTTGTGAATGGGTAAAAGTTTGTTTAGTAGTGAGGTTACGCATGTCGTTTTATAACATATGTGTTCAGCTTTCTGTTCGTTAGCGTTGATGTTGTAGATACTTGAAAGTGCAAGTTTTGCTATATTTCATCTTTATTAATGGTAGGAGTATTTGGTATTCTGGGTAATATTACCTTGCAAAAAAAGAAAGATTAACTAATATAACTAGTCTCCTGTGTTGGCCAATATGCTTGAGGGAGGGGGGAAAATGCCAATCCTGAATCCAATTGAGCTTGAGGAGATTGGTTTTAAAATTGTAAGCTATCCGATATCGCTGATTGGAGTCTCTATTCGAGCAATACAGGTCAAGCACTTTTGGCCTTTCTCACTTTGTCCAAGATCAGTGGATAAACAATTATATGAATAGTGTATGGCTTGCAATTTAACTATTTAAGAATTTAAAGCTTGAACACATGGTCTTTTGACTTACAACTCTCTACCAGAAGATTTGAACTGGAAAAATCTCATCAGTGAAATTAAGTTCAATTGTTCGCGCTTGTTATCCATTCGAAATCTAATGCATTCCTAAACACTACCCCATCACTGCACTTATCAAGATTTTCTGTATATTAATCTAGTTTACAATATTACTATTGACTCTCTTGTAGTTTATATGCCTGGTTTGGGTCACAGTTTATTATTGATGTAGTGTTCAGCTACACCTTAGATGCTCATCAAATAAATATGCCATATATGCATATAGCACAACAAAAGGTAGTCGTACAGAACACTTCGCGCTAAAAAGTGAAACAGTGGCTGAGAAAATTTTGAAATTTGTACGTTTTGTAATGGAAGAAATGGAAGCTACATAAACGTATCTTTATTACCCTGTCCAACATAACAATGCGATGATTTTATTGGTGCCTTTTTAACAAGTACTCATTTAGCTTGTAATATTAGCTACACAACTAGAATTTTAGTGAAACACCTCTCATGCATACTTGTTCGAAGCTCAATAGCACAGTAGCTATGGACCTAAACTGTGATTCTGATTTGGAGAATACAAGCACTTCTCTCGTTCGGTAAACACCTACATAGTGTTTAGAGTGATGGTCACGGATCTTTACAACAGGTGTATGCTTTCCCCTAGAAGATCCTCAAATTTTTGGCTGCTGCTGTTTTGATTTTCCCTCTTAAACAATCAGATAGATTAGATGAATAGGATGGCTCGTATGCTGTTTGAGGCTGTAGATTTTACTGGTGAGGCTAATAATACTAAGGATCTCACCCCTCTCCAGTAGAGCATGGCAAACGTCCTATTATTTACGGTGGTCCGTAGTTTGTGTGATCAATGCAGGGTTATTATTCAGCTATTGTGCCAATTGAATGAAGTTCTCAGAAGCATGTGTTCGGAAAATAGGTAGTAGAAAAATATACCCAAGGGCCAGAAATTCTAACACACTTTATTGTATAAATATATCACTATGTTATTAAATCTTCACTACTTTCCAACTATTACCATATTGGGCAAGCAACTCTTGTGACTTGCTCAACATGGTATGGCAGAGTTGTAACTGGAGTCGAAATCCCAACAGGTACAGTTACAACCACATGGTTTGGCTTCTTCCGTATTTGGCAGGGGAGCAATGAAATCTTTGATACTGTTGATCTTTCATTTCCTAACTACTCGTATGAGTCACAGGCTCATTCTAATGCCCTACTGTTGCTTCACATAATACATTGATATTTGCATTTATATTTCCAAAATGTTAATTTTATCAAAGTTTTTCTCATTTGTTTTTCCTTCCTTTTTCAATACTGAAACAGGCAGTCTGGATTCGAGTTCCTCAATCAATTAAAAGAAAAGTAGAAATCCAGAATTTTTCATTTCGTGGGGGTCTACATGCTGCTTGTCATGCTCTTCTTAATGTAGTTCCTTTGTAAGTATGGAACATTTACATTAGAAGTATAGAGGTTATATATTTCTTTCTGAGGGCTGCTGATAGGAACAGCATGCAGTTCACACTGCTAATTCCCATCATCTGTAGATGCTTCACATTTTTTTTATAATGGATGCTTCACATTGATGCCCACTATGTTATCTAAATTAGATTTTGCCTGCCCCCTAAATTGGGGAGTCAAACATCAATTTAAGTAACATATTGTGGGTGAGTCTGAATATAATTATTGTTTTCTTTGTTCGTACTTGAATGTTGTAATGTATTTATCTTATATGTTGAAACTTATATCCTTGTGCTGCAAATTCTCTGTAAAAGAATTTCAAAAGTAAAGAGCGAGACTATTTCACAGGCTTTTTTATGGGTTGAAATTTTTTCTTCGTAAGCCTATATTATAGTAACATTAACTGGCATATTTCTCACTACCATATGATGCATTGGCCTATAGGTATATACTTTGCAACTCTTCTGACTTGGCTTCGGAGTGTACAAATCCTCATGATACCCGTTATTATCGGGAAGAATTCTCTTGTATGATAAGCATCCTGGAGGGAGTGGTATTTCAGCGCAGGTAGCTGTGATTTCATCATGAAATCTGGATGCACATTTTACTTAGATAGAATTATACACTCAATTTTCTTAATAAAGAACGGAATTATATTTTTTCATATCGCAATTACGTCTATTTTAGTCTTTATATAGCTTACCAGTTCCTTAAATTCTTGCAATAGGTAGAACCATATTTCAGAGAACTTCTAACTGCTGCTTTGGATCTTCTTATATCGTGCCATTGTGCGGGAGGTACCAGTTACCCTAACTGCATTCAAGTAAGTTTCGACCAAGTAAGTTTCGACTGAGTAGTTTCATCTCAAAAAGAAAATTGTTCTTCCAGAGCAGTTTTGAATTGCTGATATTAAACCTTAAAAAGTGCCAAAATTAAAGAAAACCAAAATGTGTTATAGGGTGTGTTTGGTTCGTGGAGAATGGCAGAAATGGGGAACTAAATTTCTTTTATTTAAATTGGGTCCTCCTTGTATTCTTTCCAGTCGCTGATTCCTTTTATTTAAATTGCAAGTCATCTTTTAACATAAATACAAATGAATATATTGTAACTTTTTTCCCTTAATAATATAATCCTACAATTGCTACTATTATACGCATTGTCTTTTTATGCATTTTTATTGATAGAACTATAAGCTCTAAATGGCAAAAGCTCTCATGAACTTGAGACAATGATGGTTCAAATCCATCTAGTTCTAATTGTAAAAGTATAGGAAAAACTCTTTAAGTAAACTAATATTATTTAATAAAATTTTGAAATATATAATTGCGACAAGCGACTAAAATCATCGTCAATAATTATGTCCAATACGTCGACGTTTTTGTGTAACAGATAGCATGACTAGTTTGTATGTCGATTTTTTTTAGAATTACGACAAATTTGGTGATTTTGGTATCGTTAAATTGCGACGCATAAAACAATGGATAAATAAATCAGAAAATGGAATAAATGCGACAAAAATAACGACTGATATTTGTGTATATTTTTTGCGACGTATAAAACGACTCATAAATGTGCCGCAATTTTAACTAAAAATGACATATATTATGACGTGGTTTACAGTCGTAATATTGCGACGCATTTCAAGTCGAAAACAGAAAACTACTGCAAAAAGAACGACGCTTTTTTGACTAAAATGGAAGTCACTTTATCAAAATAACGACTGACCTGCCCCGTCGTTTTTTACTCGTTTTGGCCTAGTGGAATACTCTTGTTTTTCTTCTACCAGTCCTGTGTACTATTTGATGGTAAATTTAATCTGTTTTTGTTTGTGAGAACCGAATAATGTATCTAACTTACTCAGATATCACGTTCTTGATGTAATCTTATCAACTGTTAGATGTACTCTATTATGAAGAATTATTATAAATGAAATTTGTTATAATAGGTGGAACTGGCTGCTATACAAAATCAGTGTGACGCGTTACGTGCCAAGAATGCACAAATGAGTGCTGATCTAAGATCGAGTCAGGGTGCCCGAAAAAGTGCTACTGAAGTAGAAGAAAAATTGAGGGCAGAGATATCGGAAGAACGAAATGTAGTAACCCTCCTGATTGATACTCTTCGAGAGAAAGAGGCAGTGCTGGCTGCCAGTTTGAGAAAGATAAAGAATTTAGAAGAAGAGATAAGACAGAAGGGTGTTGAAGTTGGAAGTAGCTCAGGACGAGTTAGTCAACAAGATGTTGAACTGATGTCTACGCGAACGCAAATTACAGAGCTGCTAGTCGCGTTAGAGGGGGAATGAAATATTGTGAAGGAGTTACAATTTTAAGCTAATATGCTCGAGTCGGAGATAAACGATGTTCGAGCTCGTGCTCACAAATACGAAGTATTGTGGTTGGTTACTAAGATGAGGTTAAAGAAGATGGAGGAGGTATGTGCCCAACAGAACAAAGTCATGAAAAAGGATTGGAACAAAATATGTGAGCTAGAGCGGATTGCGGAAATGCGGCATCTGGATATCTTAGAATACCAATCTGAAAATGGCATACTTCAAAGCGCGAATACAAAGCTTGATAAGGATCTGTTGTAGTTGGAGGTAACTTACGACGCAAAGAGGGTAGAATGCGAAGCTAATGAATCGTCAATGTCTTTGATTTACCATATGGACGAATTTATGGCAGTGCTAGAATCTCGAAATTTGGATGTGTGTCGTGCAAAGCGACGAGTAAATGATCATTGTGAGCGATTGAAAATCGCACTGAGGGAAGCGCAACATAAGCTGAGCGAACTCCTTCTTAGTAAACAGGTTAAAAGTGAGGTAGGTAAAAATCATGAGAGAGAGATAGTGGCAGCAACCTCGTTCTTTGCGATAGAATTGAAGAAATTAGAGGCTAAAAGTAAGAGGGTATATGATGGTTTGACTGCCAAGGTGTAGAATGTGAGATGGAGGTAATCCGATCTAAATATTTATAACCCATGATTGCCAGAATCGGATCGTTTAAATAGAGAATAGTTAGAGAGGGAAAGAAAATTATAGTAAGGAGGCTGCCATAATTCACGAGTCAGCGTTTAGTTGGAGGTGTTGTACGGGACGCAGCCGGTCTGTCTAATGTAAGTAATGATTCAAGTGATAGCTCTAGTAAAAAGTGAGGAATATGATTATGTTGTATGTATATGAAACAAGAATAACGATATAGATGTATTAAGCAATAATTAAGGACGAAACAGTTAACTGTACTAACCGTGTGAGGTACCATCGATAATGTATGAAAAACAGCATGATATGGGATTGGTTCAGCCCAAGTTGTAAACGATGTGCAATGTATGAGATGATCAGGTTGGCCGAAGAAACAAACGATCTGTAACGTATTTAGATGGCAGGTTTGGCCGAAGCAACAAGCGATCTGTAATGTATTAGATGATCAGTTTGGCCGAAGCAACAAATGATTTGTAATGTATTAGATAATCAGTTTGGCGGAAGCAACAAACGATTTGTAATGTATTAGATGATCAGTTTGGCCAAAGCAACAAGCGATCTGTAATGTATTAGATAATCGGTTTGGCCGAAGACATAAGCGATCTGTAATGTATTAGATAATTAGTTTGGCAAAAAAAAAAGCGATCTATAATGTATTATATGATCAGTTTGGCCGAAGCAACAAATGATCTGTAATCTGTATATAGAAGTACTTGTTGGATATATTAAAAAAAGTACTGCAATATAGGGCAATTGAATACAAGTATTTTATTAATGTGAGATTGATTAAAGGAAAGTACACAGTGACTGATTTGTTATCTGCGATACAACTTCAGTCTCCTTGGGTTCCAAGGATTAGGTATGTGCTCGCCATGCTTAGTGGTGAGGTCTTAGGAACCGAGGCCACTTTTTCCGATAACAACAAAAGGATCTTCCCAGTTTTTGGATAATTTCCCTGTGCTGATCTCTTTGCAATGTTTGGGAATCTCTCGGAGGACCAGATCCTTGATTTTGAACTCTCTATGCCAAACGTGTTTGCTATAAGATCGGGCTAAAGCTTGGTGATAACTCCCCAAATTCATGATTGCTCTATCCCGAGTCTCCTCGGTCCAATTCATATTACATGCTAACTAGAATTCGTTTTCTTCATCGGTCATGGTATGGTCGCGAATTGGGTGATGATACTTGTAGTGGCGTATTTTCCAGAAGGAGAATATTTGCCAATACGTATTCGTAAAGTGAATGCAATAAGACTAGATAGACAAGATTTTACGTGAAAAACTCAGTAAAAGCTAAGAAAAACCGCGACCTCGAGGAGGATTTTGATGTAAAATTTAGTATATTGCTAGTTATTACAAAATTTAAAAGAATAGTAGGGTTAAAGTAATGAAATGGTAAAGTTTGCAAATTGTTGGTCTCTTTCTCATATATTCTCTGCCTATATTTATAGTAAACACATGCAGTTTACAAACAAAAAGAAATAGTCTCCTATTTTGAGGGGGGTGAGCAAACTTCGCGGATCTCTAACAACTCTTCTCTTAACCAAGCACGACAGCTACTTTTGGCAGGTTGAGGACTTGAGGTAACTTCGTGAATGTTTAATTTCGATCACGTATGGCTGTCTTCGACTACGCTTTCCTGGCTTACTCTTGTCGAATCTGGGGAATTTGCTACTACAATTGCCCTATTCTCGACAAAAGCACTTGTGGTTGTGTCGAGAAGAAGTTAGAAGCTGAAGAGGTTGCCGAATTAGAAGATGAGTCGTCTTTGGGATTTCTGAGGTCAAAGTAACTGTATTTCGTTAAGTCATTCCTAAGGTGCAATTAATGCGATACAATGAATCTGGTAGAGTGAAGTCGGGTATAAATTGGGAGGTTAAGCAGGGTGGAATGGTAGTGATTTTGGAAAGATGTCGCCCAAAGTGTGGCAGAGTATGCTGCTGGAGGATGAAGACTGTGAGGAATTGGAGGCAAAAAGTTATTTCAGTGGAGGCCTTGGTGATTTTTCTGTGAATTATGTCACGGTGTGGCGGGTGGGGGAGGATACTGTCAGAGGATGGTGGTATCTGTTGGAACCAATAGTGTCATTATGTGGTGGTTAAGGTAATGAAGAGTATCAGTTTGGGGGAGAAGGGATAACTGTTTGCATTGATGATGAAGATTTAAAGCTTGGATGGGCGTCCAGGGATCTTGCCGAATGTGGGAGGCTTCTTGCAATTTTTTGCTGCCTTCATCTGTGGAAATAGCCCTTAGAAGTTTAGTGACTTGAGATTCATTGAGGTTCTTAGCACTGGAAAGAGGCTTTAATGTCCTATTATGGTTAAAGAAAGCACAAAGAAATTTGTCATGAAAGTCGAATGCAAAATTAGATTATAGTTTGATGTAATGTAATCGAAGGATGAAGTTGTCGAATATAAATTGTAACTTATTCATAATAATAAATAAAGTTAGTATCTTCGATAGTCCATTCCTGTGTTTTGTTCATTATCAATTGTAGTTGTTAATAATCGAAGGTCAAATGTCGAACGTGAATGCACATAAAATGATGATGGTTTGTCATAACATCTCGAATGTATTTGACTGAGTGGATCCCAAAATGGATTTTAAGGTTGAATTATTTGACTCTGAAATTGGAGAGTTCCAAAGCAGAGTAAATGGGGGTGAATTAATTGTAACTGTAGTGGGTATATATAGTTCGTATATGTGCGGATGTGATTCGTCCATGCAAGATAGTGAATACGAGATCTCAAGCCCGGGATGGGGTATTCAGACATGTTCAGGCAATGTACTGGGTATTGTACACTCGATACTTTGGATCTCGGAATTGTGATATGCACATGGAAGATCCGGAGGAGCCTGATTACAAAGGGATGAGCGAGGCAGAAGAGAAGGAAGCTGAGGATGACTTCAAGTTTCTTGTGAAATTACAATTTTGGCATCCTCCTGAACGCTGTGGTAGAATGTGGACTCGAGCGAAGTTCTTGGTGAAGAGGGAAGATGAAGCTTCAGCGATGGGTTTATGAAGTTGTAATGTTTAGTAGGAGTAGGTCTTTATAAGGAGTTGTTATGGTCAATGAAATGCAATGAAAATAGTTGTTTAGGATGTTTTGTTGATGGAAGTAATGTGTTGTTTATTTGTCGAATGGAAAATATACTTGTTGAAATTTGGGAATGGAAAATAGTTTTAAGCAAGTTTCTGGTAGAATGTCGAATATAATGATATCGAGATATTTGTCGAATATGTACCCAAAAATATAAGAATTTGTAGGTAAAGTAGAAGTGGGGGAACTAACAAGAATAATGATTATGGCAAGATGTGTTCCTTTAGGTGAGAGTATAAAATATAAGAAAAATGATCTAAATCGTCTTTGTGATAAGATAGGTTGTGTTTTGTTACAAATGAATGCAGCGGAAGAAATTCTTCGAGATATGGAAGGATTAGAGTGGGAGTATAAGGGTTTGTTATCGATAAGAAGGCAAAGTATCGAAGAGGCTGGGAAGAGAATTAGAAAGCATTACGTTCGAGGAGTTGAACGGCCGCGAAGTGGTGCGATGAACAGTCACGTGGGGTCTATAAATACCTCTGATGTGGGCGACTGTTCACACTTTTCAAACACATGATTTTTTTTCTCTAGTGTGAATTGCTTTTGCTTGTCGTTGGATTGGTTGTCTACAATTGCGAGGGAGGAGATCAACGTTATGATTGAAAGAGCCAAGCGAGCAAATAAGAGGGATACGAAAGCAGCCCGTAAACAAGGTTAGTGAATCTGGCTTTGATTGTTTGTTGTTTTGATTGATTAAGTTATAAACGAATAAGATTAAATAAAGTGAATGTTGTTGTATATTGAATTGGATTAGAACAGTGTTAGGGCTTGGCAGAGTAGTTTATGAAATTCTGGTTTGGGTATGATGGTGGAAGAAATGGAGTCGTAAGGGTTTTATGGATGGGTTCTGGTGTGGGTGGCGTGAGAAATGGGTGAAGATGAGTAGAGAGAGTGATCGGTTGGTGGCGCTGTGGTAACGACGCAATTGTAGAGAAGCTGCTTTTAATACGGCGTGATTGTCGAGTACTCTGTTGTATGTTAGGATTTGGCCGGATTTTGTGTCGGAGAAGGGGAATTCTTAATTTTGAATGATGGTGTTTTTGGCAGGAAACAGGTAAAGTGTCTTCGAGAAGCGGTTAAGTTTCATGAAATTCGACCAAAAGAATACCAGATTAATAAGTTATCGATGTGTATTATCAAAAAGACATCGAGAACTGAGCATATGTGTTACTATGTGAAGAGAGGAATATGAATTAAATCATATTAACTATATCGAGAACTGTAATATGAAGTATAAATGTAAAATGATAGTAGTAGATAGTAAAGTGAATGATGTGTTAGAGAGTAATCTCTACAACGATATCTTTATGAATATATGAACTTATGAACATATATATGTATCACATATGATAGATTCTAACTGTATAAAAAATAAGAAATCTATTGTACATGTTCGTTTTAAAATGGCTGAACCAATTCAAAATGATGAGAAAGATATATATGCGAATCTCAAAGATGTAGAGCCCCTGATGATTGATGCAAGGACTTGTGTACAACAATTGGGAGGGAGATATAGGGTGGGGTCAAGTAGTGCAAATATAGGTAACGTGGAATAGTTTAGGGTGGTACCTAGTGTTGTCAAACAAGCTGATAAGGAGGACACGGAGACGAATATTGATCATGAGCCTCAAGCGAGTGATCGAGAAGGTAGTGGGGATGGGGAAGAAGATGTGGAGGAAGGCGAGGAGACATGTTATGGAAAGGGTCCAAAGACCAAAAAGATATTATGTTTTAAGAAGAAGTATGACATTCCTGGGGATATAAGGTTAGAGGAGTACCATTATGAGATGATCGACCAGGAAATACCCTTGAATGGTATTCTGGTGCATCCGGAATAAATAAAGAAAGGATTGAAACTTCCCCCCAGAGCGGACCAAAAGAAATTAATGAACTTCTTTGATGTGGCACCGAGGTAGTTCAATCCGAATGTGTATGATCTGTTTAAGGTTTGTGGGGCAATAAATGGTCGATTTAAGGTTAGGGGGGAGGAGATGATAACTGTTAATGATTTATGTGTGTACTACACACTCAAGATGAACCCGTAGAAGCTAGGTTAACGGTACTTGGCGAGGTTCCTAAAAAGATCATTGTTTTATGATATGATGTCAACTGGGGGGCGATACACCGATAAACGCTTACTTGTCTTCATAAATTATGAGTTCGATAAGAAAGATCTCGGGGAACCCTTAAAGAGAAAAACTTTTCACTTAGGTGTGCCTAGGTAATTATAATTCTCGATGTTCGAATTGTGTGAATGAGATATTAAGAATTCTAACTTGTTTTATGTTGTATGCAGCGTTGAAAGAGGTTGACAAGAAGTCACAAGTAAAGGAAGAGTTATACAAGGTGAGGAGAGATTTCTTTGGTAGGATTGATAACCTGGTCATCGACCAAGATCTTGTGAACACATTATTCCAAGAGGCTGGTTCAAAGAGGTCGAGGGTTAAAGATTCGGAGGTGTGGTGCCTATTATCGACGAAAAAATGTCGGTGAAGAACAAGAGAGCCACAGATACTAGCTTGCTACTTGAAAATTGTTCCTTGGCTGGGTACAATACTGATACAGAGATTGATGCTATGCAAGGAGAGTCTTTGGGAAGGAATAAGAAGAAAAGGGCGGCGAGTTCTGATGTTCCTTCATTGCTTCCTCATAAGAGGCTAACTCGACAATCGATAACGGAGGAGGTGGCTGGTACCGTTAAATCAACAGTTGTTGTAGATGTGGGTCCTCCACGGGGTTCTAGCAGTGTGGTCCCGAAGAAGACCAGTAGCGAGACGTCGAAGAAGAAATTTGTCAAAGAGTCTGAGACGGAAATTCAGAAGACTATGAATGCTTATATGTCTGGGATGGATGAGCTGAAGACGGAGCTAGAAGACTGCTTGGTGGGGATTGATAATTTGAATACATTTTTCAGCGAGGGTCAGAGGAATTTAACGAAGGTGAGAAATTTTAATGCTTTTCTACGAATGAAAAAATTGGTAGGTCACTCGAATATTCATTATATGACTTTGATGCAGATTAAGAAGTTGGTAACTGAAGCTATGGGTCGCGTTGTGGGCAGTGGTGAGCTAGCAAATCAAATTGTTGCCTACAAAAATATAAAGAAGGATTTGATTGCGGAGAAGGCTGAGTTGAATGCAACATTGAATAGGTATAAGCTCGATGCCAAGAAGGCGAGGGAAGCTATGCTCGGTGAAGCGAAGAAAGTGGAAGAGAAAGAAAAAAAGGAGTCTTTGGCGTTGCTGAAGACCACCTATTAAAAAGATGTAAGGGAGTAAGTTGCCGATGTTCGTAAAGCAATGGAGCAAGATCAGGGCAAACTTCTTGATGGGGCGAGGGCGAAGATAAATGAGGAGAAACTGGAAAAATGTATGGAAGTGAGGGAGCATTTTCGAGAACAGTATGATGAATTGGATGAGAGGAAAAAGTTTTACAATGGACTTACAAAAGCTGGTAGTACAGTTTTTGATAATAGTCCAGAAGATAATGTACCCCAGACTCCTGATGTACGCGAGGCAATTGATGTTATCGAAGATGATGTGATGATGGAGGCTGATGGTGCTTGTCCTGGTGAGGTAGCAGATGTATAGGTACCTAAAGGTGCCCTAAATTTAAATGAAGAAAAATCTCCCTCTGAAATGTTAAACCTTGTGTAAGCTGTGCTTTTTTGATAAAGGATGTAAAAATGATCACTGGGACCGAAACAATTTAATTCGTAGTTTGTGGTGAAACAATTTTGTGTTGCTGAAAAAAAATTATTTGTGAAATAATTTTGTGCATTTGTTTTGTAAATAATTCTAAGTAGCAGAATTGATAAAGTAATTTAATCGAATGTGACTATAGATTCGAGCAGATAGGTGAGGAACGCTTGTTTGCGTGATATGTGAAAGATGGCCATGAAATGGCAAATAATATGAATGAGTACCAGATGTATATCCTTAGATGGGTATCTGGATTTAGATTTGAGAAGAACAAGAACTCTTTTAGAGGTTGTTCGATAAGTAAAGAACGCAAAGTAGAATGTCCTGTAATTGGGTATTGTTCAGGTAAAATTTGAATGATAGTGTTTAGGTATACTTGTGAAGTAGTGACCAAAAACAAATCAAGATAGTAATAATTTTTTTACCTGATGCATACTTATAAAGTATAGGTCGAGATCAAATCAAATAGTAAGGATATTGTTTGTCTGATGTATACTTGACAAGTATCGATCGAGATCGAATCAAATAGTAAGGATTTTGTTTGTCTGATGTATACTTGACAAGTATAGATCGAGATCAAATCAAATAGTAAGGATTTTGTTTGTCTGATGTATACTTGATAAGTATAGATCGAGATCAGATCAAATAGGAAGGATTTTGTTTGTCTGATGTATACTTGACAAGTATAGATCGAGATCAAATCAAATAGTAAGGATGTTGTTTGTCTGATGTATACTTGACAAGTATAGATCGAGATCAAATCAAATAGTAAGGATTTTGTTTGTCTGATGTATACTTGACAAGTGTAAATCGAGATCAAATCAAATAGTAAGGATTTTATTTATCTGATGTATACTTGACAAGTATAGATCGAGATCAATTCAAATAATAAAGATTTTGTTTGTCTAATGTATAATTGACAAGTATAGATTGAGATCAAATCAAATACTAAAGATGTTGTTTGTCTGATGTATACTTGACAAGTATAGATCGAGATCAAATCAAATAGTAAGGATTTTGTTTGTCTGATGTATACTTGACAAATATAGATTGAGATCAAATCAAATAGTAAGGAAGTTGTTTGTCTGATGTATACTTGACAAGTATAGATCGAGATCAAATCAAATAGTAAGGATTTTGTTTGTCTGATATATACTTGACAAGTATAGATCGAGATTAAATCAAATAGTAAAGATTTTGTTTGTCTGATGTATACTTGACAAGTATAGATCAAAATCAAATCAAATAGGAGGAATTTTGTTTGTCTGATGTATACTTGACAAGTATAGATCGAGATCAAATCAAATAGTAAGGATGTTGTTTGTCTAATGTATACTTGACAAGTATAGATCGAGATCAAATCAAATAGTAAGGATGTTGTTTGTCTGATGTATACTTAACAAGTATAGATTGAGATTAAATCAAATAGTAAAGATTTTGTTCCTCTGATGTATACTTGACAAGTATAGATCGAGATCAAATCAAATAGCAAGGAGTAGACTGATAACAAAAATTTATTTATTTGAATCGATAAAAATGGTTACAGCGTCTCATCTGTAAAACAATTTGAGTTGAGTAGTGTTCCATGGATATTCAAGCTGTATTTCATCTTCAGTCATCAGCCAATAGGTTCCACTATTTATTTTGTTGCTGAAAATGTATGGCCCTTCCTAGTTTTCTGATAATTTTCTAGAATTTTTAGGCCTAGTACTATCTTGGATCCGTCGTAAGACAAGGTCTCCAATACCAAATTTCCATTTTCGAACTTTCTTGTTTTATACTTTTTTCAATGTATGATGGTATCGTCTCAAATTCGCAATGGCATTGTCTCTGGTTTCCTCTATCCAATTGAGGTTACAAAGGAGACCTAGTTCATTATTTTCATCTGGAATTTTCCGTCGAGTACTTGGAAGATTGAGGTCCGATGGTATGACTGCTTCAGTGCCAAAAGCCATCATGAATGGAGTGTAGCCTGTTGAGACTCGAGGAGTGGTTCGGTAGGCCCAGAGAACACAAAACAAGTCATTCACCCATCGCCCCTTATTATCGTCGAGACGCTTGCGTAATCCGAATTTGATGCTTTTATTTATGGCTTTGACTTGTCCATTGCCTTAAGGATAATATGGTGTAGATGTTGTAAGCTGGATTTTGTATTTATGGAGGAAAGCAAGTACTTTGGCACTGATGAACTGTTTTCCAATATCAGAGCATATCATATGCGGACAGCCAAACCTGGTGATGATGTGCTCCCAAAGGAACTTGATGACTTCATTTTCATCAGTATGGCTGAGAGGAACTTCTTCAACCCATTTTGTGAAGTAATCAGTGGCGACCAGGACAAACCTTCGGTTTCCGGATGCTGGATAAATGGTCCAATGATGTCGATACCCCATCGTTTGAATAGCCAGAGAACATTTCTGATATGGAAGTCTAAGGCTAAACTTTTGATGTCTTGGGCATGGATTTTGCATTTGTAGCATTTTCGAACAAAGTCTTCACAGTTCTGTCTCATCTTGGGCCAGTACAATCCTTATGTGAAAGCGCGTTGGGATAACGATCTTCCAGAAACATGTGCACCACAGATACCTTTGTGAAGTTATCTGATTTTGATCTGAGCTTGTTTTTGAGAAATATATTCAATAAGTGGTCCCCCTCCTGTGATTCGAAATAAGATGTGATTTTGGATGGTGAATCTTGGGCACTTAGCTAAAAGTGAACGATCTTCTTCTTTATTACTGGGGAGGATGTTGGAGTTGAGGTATGCATCGAATGGTCTTCTCCAGTCTTCAGAATCGTCATCTTCAGCAATGGTGATTTAGAGTATTGACAGTATATAGAGACTGGAATGCTCGATGATTTCGATTTCCAAAGATCTTTTTTCACTGTCACCCAACATGGTAGCGATGCAAGCTAATACAACGGCATGTCGATTTTCTTGTCGAAGTAGTTAAGAAATTGTTGCATTTTTGAAATTTTACATCTTTTTTTCAATGAGAGCTGCGTAATCAACCATTTTTCCCATTATTTTGAAAGTTTTGTTGTAGTGATTTGCCACGAGTAAAGAGTCGACGTATACTGCTAATTCTTCTGCTCTGAGAGTTAGTGTGAGATCAAGACCGTGTAAGATTCCTTCATATTTGGTCTCATTATTGGTAGCAAAGAAGTTCAGCTTGAAAGCCTTTTCGATTTGATGATTGGAAGTTATAACGAGGACGGTGCCAATCCCTGATCCTTGTGGTCCTGCTGATGCATCTGTTAAAAGTCGCCAACCTGAGCTTTTGGGCCTGGCGTTTGGTTCTGCTATTGAGTCATCTGTGAAGATTTCTTCAAGTTCTTCCCAATCAGGGTCCTCGATGGGAAAATCGGCTAAAAAGTCTGCAACTGCTTGTCCCTTGATGGAAGGTTCGAAGGAAATGTCGTATTCTCCAAGAAAAACAGACCATTGCTGGATTCTTCAAGATTTTTTTTTGAAGAATACAAGTTTGAGGGGGTACTTGGTGATGAATTTGATGGGATAAGCTTGAAAGTAGGGACGAAGTTTTAGAGAGCTGTAAACCAGGGCGAGTAACTGTTTTTCTGTTATTGTATATCTTTTTTCAGCAGGCATAAGTGTTTTGGTGATGAAGTAGATTGGTTTTTCTACTTCGCCATCTTCTCGAATAAGGACAGAACTGATTGAATCTTCAGTATTGGATAAGTTCATCGTAAGTAATTTTCCATCAATTGGAGTACTCATTATAGGAGGACCCCCCATGTATCGTTTAAGATCTTGGAAAGCCATCTCACAGTCAGGAGTACAAATGACTTCTTTCTGCTGTTTGTTCGAAAGAGAAGTGGGGTTGCCACGAAGAAGGAGGTAACAGAGTTTGCATCGATCAGATGACTTTGAGATGAATATGTGAAGAGCGGCTATCTTGCCTATAAATTTGTATACATCTTTTTTTTGTTCTGGGAAAAGGAATCGCAATGAGTACTTAATTTATGCTGGATCGATTTCTATCCCTCTTTTGCTGACAAGATGTCCCAAAAATTTACCAGATGCGACTCCGAATTGACATTTCTCTGGGTTAAGTTTTATCTGGTACTTGCGAAGGATATCGAAAATGGTTTGGAGGTTACTGCAGTGGTCTTCTCGTTTCTAGCTTTTCCAGATCATATCATCGATGTAGACTTCCATAATTGTGCCGAGATGATCATTGAACATTCAGTTACAAGTCTCAGGTAAGTAGCGCCTGCATTCTTTAAACCGAAAGGCATTACCGTATAACAGTAAAAACCTCTGTCGATGATGAAGGTTATTTTTTCCTAATCTTCTTCAGCGAGTGGAACCTGGTTATAACCAGAGGCTATATCCATCATAGAAAGAAGTTCATACCCTGTGACTGAGTCGAGAAGTTACGGAATTAGCGGTAGCGAAAAACTGTCTTTGGATATGAACTTGTTGGGTTCTGTGAAGTCAACACAAACTCTGATTTTGCCATTTTTCTTTGGTACTGCTACGATATTTGAAACCCACTTCAGATATTTAGCTTCCCGAATAAATCTTACCCGAAGGAGTTTAACAATCTCTTCATTTACTGTATCAAAGATTCGGGGAGCTAGATTCCATCGTTTCTGAATGACAGCTTTACTATCCGGAAGGAGGTTAAGTCGGTGACAAGCAATGGAGGGATCGATGCCAGGCATTTCTTGGAATGTCCAGGCAAAGATGTCGATGTTCTTCTTAAGTAGCTGTATCATGGCCTCTTTTTCGTCAGATAATAATTTAGAGACGATGAAGGTTGTGCGCCCTGGGCCATCGAGTCAACAAATTCTACCACCTCGATATAATGTTGTTCGAACGTTAGTGGTTCGTCTTGCTGTAGTTGCTATGCTTTGAGAAGTTTGATTGTATGAGGGTTGGTTGTGGTATTTTTGTACATCCGTGCAACCGCTTGGCTGCCTTCGATTTCATATACTCAGTGATCTGTTGGTGGAAAACACAATGCCATATGATAAGTAGAAGGCACCGCTTTGATTAAATGTAACCAACTTCTTCCCAAAATCCTCAAATATTTAGACTCAGCATCGATGGTGAGGAATTTTACGAATGTAGTTTCGGAACCTGCCTGAACTGGTAGAGTAATCTTTCCTGTGGCTGATTCTTTCGAACCATTGAAGCCCGTGATTATTGTTGTTGAAGCTTTGACTGAATCTGTAAGTCCTAAGACTTCAATTGCTCTTCTGAACAATACATCTGTGGCGCTTCCAGTATCGATGAGAAGTGTATGTAAATAGTCCTTTCCGACTTTGAGTATAATGACGAATGGGTCATCATGAGGGTATTTGACGCGGCTTGTGTCACAGTCTTCGAAGATGATTTGGTAAGGACGCTTCAATTTACTTGTGCTTGGAAGAAGTTTTGCTGATTTGTCTGAGGAGGTCATTTTACAGCAAGATGTAATCTGATCATCCTATTTTCTTTTCTTCTTTTTCTCAATCTCGATCATATACAGGTGGCGAGCTTACCCCCGAACCTGATTTTGTTCCGCCTCTTTAGTTTTTGCTTTGTTATCGAGAAACTTTTGGATGTCGATGACATAATTATAAAGTCTTCCAGCTAATAGGATACGATGAAAGATTTGAATGAGGGAGTAGCAGGTGTCAATCTCGTGGCTACGTACATTGTGATACTAACATAATGGTCTGTTGGGAAGATCAAGAATAGTTTGTGGTGCGCGATAATACTCATCTACTTTTATCGTTGACAAGATAACGGAAAGAGTTAATGTCATTGGTGGCAGAACTGGGACAGGTCCATCGGGTTTGCCATCTCTCCTTCTATTGTTATCAGTGTTTCTGTCGCGTTGTTTGGGTGCTTCAGGAGTGACTGTTCGTTGAGATGGGGTCGAAGATGTTTCTCAAGAATGGATGACAGACGAGCTCTTCATCTTATCTTTTTTTGATCATTCTAGTTCGATGTAGTTATTAACTACATCAATCATTTCTGTCACTGTTCGAGGCTTGTGGAGAGTAAGTTCTTCTCAAACTTTTGAGCCTATGTGCAGGGTGGAGGTGAATGCTGGAACTATGATTTTAGGGTCTGAGTTCCCAATTTTCCTTGTTTTTGGTAGGAAGTGTTTATAAAAACTTGTTATGGTCTTCTTCGCGCCTTGCTCGAAGTAAAACAAGGAATCGACAGTGATCACTCGCTCTCTAGCATGAGCGTAATTGGATTCAAAAAGATGTTGCAACTGGCTAAACGTGGTGATGAAAGCCTTTTGAATAGTATAGAACCAACAAAGCGGTTCTTCCTTCAGGCTCATGTTGAATAACCTACATAGTATGTGGTCGAGTTTGGAATATAATCCAACTGCGGCTTTAAAATGCCAAACATGTGTAAGCGGGTCAGTCAGGCCTGCATACTGAATAAATTTTGGCATATTGAAAATTTATGGGATAGGCATAATTTTGAGATGATGGGAGATGGGGTTTGTTTCGATTCTATCAAGCACGGATCTTCGGCCTGAAATATCAGAATTTATGGCCTGGATCTTGTTGTTGAGGTCGTCTAATGTGACGAATTATTGCGGGGGAAATGGTAGGGCTGCAACTTGAGGAACAAAATCTTCCTGTCCTTTTGGTCCCAATTAATCCCTGATTGGTCTCCTATTAGGTGGGGGGGGGGGGATTTGATGACGCGTGCATCGACTTTCTTGAGTTGTCGATGTTGAGGATGTTAAATCAAAATCTTAAGAGGCTTTTTTTAGGTTCCCGGATCTGGATCGAAAAACTCGTAGCTCGTCTTCCCTAGGTGGATCATCACGTTGAATTACTTTTGATCTATGCTCGCTTCGGGCGAGTGGAGGGTACGTTTGTCGAGCGGTAAGTCGATCTTGCATTCTCCTCAGTCATTCCATTAATTTTTGATGTGTTTGACTCTGTTAATCTAAGGCTTTACGCCGTTCTTCTCTCTTTATTTGAAGGGCTTGAGCGTGGACACGCTGATCATCCATTCTATGGGTCTTTTCCGCAGCCATTTGCTTATGAAGCTCGAGTACAACACTGTGTAGATCAACAACTCCTGGTAGTTCTTGATCTCTGACGGTACTGGAATGGCATCTTAGTTTCATGTTTGTCATTGGATAGTGTCTAGATCAGTGATGGTAAAAAAATGTGGTATTTCCTACAGACGGTACCAATTGTAGTGGCGTGTTTTCCGGAAGGAGAATCTTCACCAATACTTATTCGAAAGGGAATGCAATAAGACTAGATAGACAAGATTTTACGTGAAAAACTCAGTAAAAGCTGAGAAAAACTATGACCTCGAGGAGGATTTTGATGTAAAATCTAGTATATTTCTTGTTATTATTAAATTTAGAATGATTGCATGGTTAAAGTAATGAAATGGTAAGGCTTACAAATTGTCGGTCTCTTTCTCATCTATTCTCTGCCTGTATTTATAGTAGACACAAGAAGTTTACAAACAAAAAGAAATAGTCTTCTATTCCGAGGGTAGTGGGCAAACTTTGCGGATCTCTAACAGCTCTCCTCTTAACCAGGCACAACGGTTACTTTTGGCAGGTCGAGGACTTGAGGTAGCTTCGCGAATGTTTGATTTCGATCATGTATGGCTGTCTTCGACTACGCTTTGTTGGCTTACTCTTGTCAAATCCGGAGAATATGCTACTATAATGTTGGGGGCTGATAATATTTTGATCTTCTGAGCCAAGGACTCCTGCAAGATATGTGAGGGAATCAGAATGTATGTTCTCTCCTCGCGACAAATGTTCGATAGAAATTTTCTTGAATCTTCTCATCCTATCGGTTATTGCGGCTGCGTAATTTATCATTTTTCCATGCTTCTGGAATTTTTCTATGTAGTGGTTTACGATGAGTAAAGAATCCGTGTATACGGACTGCTCGGATACTCCAATCTCAAGAGTCATATCTAGGTCGTGAATCATCACCTCATACTCAGCTGCATTGTTGGTAGCTTCGAAATTTAATCTGATTGCCTTTTCAATTCCATCATTAGAAGGAATGATCAGCACAATTTCGATGCCTGATCCTGTGGGTCCAGAAGATCCGTCAGTTAACAGACGCCATCCCTTTTGAGTTATCCAGTCTGTCCTTTCTTCGAGCTGTTCTTCATGAATTTTTGTGCTGTCTTCTTCCCAATCAGGATCTTCTACGGGGAAGTCTGCAAGGAAATCTGCTACGGCCTGACCCTTTTTAGAATGTCTGGGTTCAAAATGGATGTTATGCTAGCCAAGAGTGACTGGCCATTGTTGGACTCGTCTGGATTTTCTCATTTGGATAAGATTTTACGCATAGGGTAGTTGGTTACTACTCGTACTGAGTGGGCTTGAAAGTACTGTAACATTTTTTGCGAGGTGTAGACGAGAGTTAAAAGTAGTTTCTCGATCTTGCTATATCGGGATTCTGCTGGAGTGAGAATTTTACTGATGAAGTAGACGGGCTTCTCGATCTTCTCATCAAGTCGAATGAGAACAGAGCTTAATGATTCTTCAGTAACTGTGAAATAAATGGTGAGTTCTTCCCCTTCGCGAGGTGTATTCATTACTGGTGGTGAACCCAAGTAAAGTTTAAGTTGTTGGAATGCTGCCTCACACTCTGTTGTCCATTCGATCTCAGGGTCCTTCTTAGGTTTCTGTTTTGTTGTCCCCTCACGTAATAAGTTGAACAACCATCGACGTCGATCAAAAGATTTTAAAACAAAACAGTTTATCACGGCAATCTTGCTTGCTAACTTCTGGACGTCTTTCCTCGTTTTTGGAGAAGGTATAGATAATAATGTGCGAATACGGTCTGGATCAGCTTTAATACCGCACTTGCTGATTAAATGGCCTCAGAATTTCCCTAATTAGACTCTGAACTGATATTTATCAGGGTTGAGTCTCATCTTGTAGAGACAGAGAATATCGAAAGTCGTGTATAAATATGTAATATGGTTTTCCTTCTTGAGACTTTTACACAACATATCATCTATATAGAGCTCCATTGTCTTTCTAAGGTGATTTTTGAACATCTGGGCCATCAATCGCTGATAAGTAGCTCTGGCATTCTTGAGACCGAATGACATGACTTTATAGCAGCATAGGCCATGTTCTGTAATGAAAGTTATTTTCTCTTGATCGTCAGGTGGCATATATATTTGGTTGTATCTTGACGCGGCGTCCATCATAAACAGGAGCTCGTGTCCTAAAGTGGAATCGAGCAAATTATTTATGATAGGGAACGGAAAACTATCCTTTGGAGTATGTTTGTTCAAGTCCGTGAAATCCATGCACACCCTGATTTTTCCGTTCATCTTCGGTACTGTTACAATATTCGATATCCATTCTAAATAATTGGCATTTCCAATAAAACCAACTTCGATGAGTTTTTCAATCCCTTTGCTCACTTCATCTCAAAGCCTTGGTGCTAAAGTCCTCTATTTTTGTTTGACAGCTTTGGCTTTATCCTTCAAGTTGAGTTTGTGATAGGCCAGATTTGGATCAATGTCTGACATCTCGTGAAACGTCAAAGCGAAGACTTTACTGTTGTCCAAAAGGAACTGGATGAGTGCGTCACGCTCTGTTACGGGCAGATGAGTGCCAATATATGTCTCACGCTTGGGGCCACTGATTTTAACGTACTCAATGGTTTCTGCGCTGGGCAAATATTGCCCTGCAGAGTTGAGTGTATAGTTTTCTGTAATGTTTCATGTTGTCTTTTGTAATTGTTATGCGAGCTGATGTTCGAAAGGTTCTGGTACAATGACGACATAATTTTTGCATGCACGTGTTAATTTTTGACTTCCTTGGATCTTGTATACACCATCTTCCCATTCAAAACATAATGCAAAGTGATAGGTTAACAAAATGACGCGCATATTATGTAACCAACAGCGTCCCATTATCCCCAGATAATGGGATTTTGTATTGGCAACGTAAAAGACAACGTCGAGTGTCACTGGTCCTGCACTAATAGGAAGTATAATCTTCCTTATACGTTCCTCCCTAGATCCATTGAAACCACAGATATCAATGTCGTTGGGTTGGACCTTATCGGCCAGACCCATCTGATCGATCGTGCTTTGAAAAAGAAGTTCGATGGTGCTACCGGTATCTATCATCATCGTATGAAGCACCATATTTTGCATTTTAAACATGATCACCAAAGCATCATGGTGAGAATAGTTGACATGCCGAACGTCGCAATCATCGAAAGAAATCCAAGTTCGTTGAGAGCTGGATACTGGAATTAAACGAGCTTCTTTATTTTGCATGGGTAAGTCGTGACATTTGCCGACACGTCTTCGTTTGCTCCTGTTTGATTCTTTGATGATCTGAGTTTCTACGAAATTGCAGAGTGAGATATGGTACAAATGCTTCTCGGCTACTGGTTCCTTGACTTGTACAGCTTTTGTGAGGTTTTTATAACTCCCGTTCTTATAACTCTCCACGTCCACTATGTATTCGTGCATTCGTCCATCTGCAAAGATGTATTCCAACAATCGTTGTAAGGCAAAGCATTGCTCTGTCTCATGATGTCGAACCATGTGGTGGATGCAGTATGGTTTGTTCTCGATCGGTTGAAGGTACTGTGCATTGCGGAATAATATATTTTTCTACAATATAGGATAGATGTTTGAGATGGTCACATTCATCTTTGGGAGATAAGGTTTTGGCAAGTTAATCCCTTTTCGAGGTCGCTCATCATTGGATTTGGTTCGCTTCTTGTCTCCTCCCTGATTTGTTGTCCGATTAAAATTAGAATGGGTTAATTGATTTCGAGCTGTCAGTGTTGATTTCTGAGGTTTCTGCCTGTCAGGCACCATTCATTCCAGGTTGATGTATTCGTTGACCTCTTCAATCGTGTCTTCTAATGTCGTCAGTTTGTTGAGGATGAGGTACTCCTTCGCCCGACCATCGACGAGTAAAGCATTAGTAAAAGCAGAAATAGTGATCTTCTGGTCGAGTTAAACTACTTTTCGAGCCAACTCCAAGAACTTTTTAGTAAACGTCTCAAGCTTTTCTCCGGGCATCTGTTTGAGGCTAAAGAGAGAATATAGGTTCTTTTTTTTATCCCTGTTGTACGAGTAATTCTTGACGAAGAGTTCGCGCAACTGTTCGAAAGTTGTGATGGACCCTTCAGGCAGTGCGTGAAACTATCGTAGGGGTTCGCCTGAGAAGCTAGTAGGAAATAGTCAGCATAGAATGTGGATGGACGTGGAATGTAAACCTAGAGCTTCCCAGAACTCTTGAACATGTTCCACTAGATCAGTTCCTTTGTATTTTCGGATCTTTGGAGTGTGAAACCCGGCGGGGACCTCACCATCTAATAATTCCTGGGCGATCGGGCTCTTCTGTAATATGTTATGAATCCCTTTAGTCGGCGTATGGGCTTCGATCAGTTCTTTGATTCGCTTCTCAACATGTTCTTGAGTGACATATTGTCGAGCTGTAGCGGTTAACCGAGTGACGCATCCCTCTCCAGGATTGCGGCCACCACTATCTTTATTTAGATGTTCCTGACTCGAACTCTTCGAGGTAGATTATCAGCCTGCCTGATTCCCGCCTCCTGGATCTGGATGGCTTCATGTTCTGTTGTTGATGGTTAGATCGGAGCACACCTCCTGCGTGTACGCCTTTCGAAAACGGTCCTATTATGTCATGAATGAAAATTTATGAGTCTTCAGGTTGTACAGCTTTGTTCTTATGGGCAGTGACCTGCTGACCCTGCAGAACCTTCAGCATATCCTAAACACTTACGAGTTGTTGTTCCAGGGCTGCACGTCTTTCTGTTTCAGAATTCAGAGTGACCCTCAGGTCTACTAAAGCTGCATTCTCTTCCATCTGGACGATCAGCGCGCTCTGACCTGGAGGTGTCATTCTGAGAGAAAACGATCAACGGCGCTTGAGATAATGGCTTTGATAACTTTGGTTCCTACAGACAGCGCCCAATGTAATAGCCTAATTCTGGGATTCAGACTTAGCCTTTATACCAAATGTATTTAGAACGTTCAAGAACAGTAGGCAATAAACAACAAGATGATTTAGCGTGGAAAACCTTTGAATAAGTTATAAACCACAACCTCTCCTGAGGATTTTGAGAAAGTGATGATCTTATTGAGATTGCTAGTTTATTACAATGAGCATTTTGGGAATGTAGGATGATAGAGTAGGAATCTTTATATGGTAAATGTTCTGTCCTTCATCTGTAGTTTTCCAGGCCGCTTTTAGGTCCTCTAATATGACCGTTTAATGACCATAAAGTTCCTTAATGATGAACGTTACGAAGTGTGTGTGAGATATCTTTTGACCAGATTATGTAATGTTCTGACCTCTGCTGCTGTATAACGGCTCTATTACTGACTGTATGCTTCGCACAGGTCGAACTGTTGGTATAGAGGCCAAAAGTGATGTCTCGAACTGAGGAAAGTTTGGTCACGTCTCTCGAAGTACTTCCTGTATGCTGATGAGATCGATGACGAAGCTTGAGTCCGAGATACGAAATAAGCTATTACAAGATGGCTCTCAGCCAATAGCATGATTGTCGTCAGGGATGAGTGGTGTTAGTTGATGAAATCGTGTTATATATGTATCTGATTGTGCCACATGTTCTGTTGTTGAGGTCAAAAGTTCGTCTGTAGTTCGAAGATGAGGCATGAGCTCGAGATGCGGAATAAGCCACTACTATTACTTTCTTAAAATTATACTCCTCTTAAAACCCTAATATAGAAGAATACCTTCTTATAATTCTTTTTCTCCCAACTTTGAATTCAGTCTCAGATGTCAGCCATAAATCGAGCAAAGTAATGCATCTTGGCGTCTCTCCTCCGCTCTCATCGTTCCCAGGTAACTCATTATTCACACATCTCCCTATCTTCATCGTCAAAGCAATCTATCTGTGCTAATAACTATTTCATTAATAAACAACAATGCCGGAGTTTCTTATCGGAACACGACTCTTTCGTCAAACTCATTAAAAGAAATAAGTGGTCAGATAAGTACTCAGACATGTTAGAACATGACCCAACTCGTGATGCCGTCGTTAAAACTTTAGTAGAGACTGTTATACAAGATTCGGATTGGGTCGATTACTTAATCCACAATACGATTGAGAAGCTCTTGTTAGTAGAAAAGTACGAAGAACGCCAAATTAGATGGGAAAAATAAGAGATTTAATTGTATAAACCAAGTAATTACAATGAATAAACTCTAAACCCTAAGCTTCTTCCTTAGAACTTCTCTCTAGATCTAACATAGAAAAGAAATAATCTAAGTCCCATTTATATAATAGAGAACTTAAAATACTAAAAGAACGCATCTCGAGGTAAAACACTCCTCAAAAATACAACTAACGCCTAAAGGAAAAAGGTCGAATCGCGCATCTGTTCGAACAGAACCAACTTCTGTTCGAATAAAATAAATGTGTTCGAATAGAATAAAAATCTATTCGAATAAAATACCTCAAGCAGAAATACCAGAAATCTATTCGAATAGAATAAAATTTATTCGAATAAAACACCTCAGGCAAAAATATATTCGAATAGAATTTATTATATTAGAATAGAACACCTCAGGCTGAAAAGTATTCGAACAGAAACAATTATATTCGAATATAAACTTGAAAACCTTCATGTCTTCTTCAGATCATCCGGGATCATGGCTCCCCCTTTTAAGAGCCTTGAGCTCCTGCTCAAGCTAGAACTGGAGATGGGGGAATGCGACGATGCCCAATTCTCTACTGTACCACTTCGACTTACTCGGTAGTGCACCCTTCTTCCCAACTCGGAACGATTCAATAGCACCCCGTTTAGTAGTATGAACCTTCCTCTCTAGAATACCATCCTCTAGCAATGGATCTTCTCTTTCCATCCATAAGTCATCAATTGACGGTAAACGAGTATCGATTTCAGAGTCTTCACCCAGAAGAGACAGCTCAAACAACTTCAAATGCTCGACATTAATCACCGAATACATCTTCATAAAAGGTGGCAAATCCAACTGGAATGCATTTTCACCAATCTTCTTGAGTATCAAAAACAGACCATAACGGATAGGTTTGAGCTTCTTACCTTCCCCCTTAAGCCATTCCTTACCCAAATGTAACCAAACGAGTTCGCCCTCAAGAAAAGTACACTTAACCCTATGCTAGTCGTGGCGAGCCTTATACTTTGCTTGAGTCTTCTTCAACTGAGCTTCAACCACCCCATGAACCTTGTTGATCATCTCAATGAAATGCTGAGTTTTAACCTGCTCATCTTCCTCCTTCCCTGACACCGTCTTATCGCCAAGACTAAATATCAAATCAAAAGGGATTTGCGGCAAGTACCCCAAACAAACTTCAAAATGAAACTTCAACATAGAACCATGAATCGCCAGGTTGAACACAAACTAAAGATAGGGTATACTCTCATCCCAAGTCTTAGGATGCTTAAAATGGAATCCCCGTAATAAATGTACCAAAGTGCGGTTAACGACCTCTGTTTGCCCGTCTGTCTGCAGATAAAAAATGCTACTTCTCTTCAACTTAGTGTCCATCATCCCCCATAACGATCTCCAGAAATGCCCCAAAAAGCGGTTATCCCTATCTTAAATAATAGAAGACGAGAGCCCGAAATACCTCCAGACGTCTCTAAAAAATAATCGCGCTACTCCTTCCCCTGCGACCGTCTTCTGCATGCTGAATCGATCTACCACCACAAACAAATAGTCATTCTTAGACCTGGTTATGGGCAAAACTACCCATAAAATCCATCGAAATACTCTCCCAAGGTCGACTAGGAGCTGGCAATGGTAAGTACAGTCTTATCATCTTATTGAAAGGCTTCGATATGTTGATAGCACACAACCATGAACCACACGAGCCAGATCCACCTGCATCTTCGGCCAATAGACATAACGCCGCAAATTCAAAAGAGTCTTCTCAACCCTAAAATTACCAGCATCCAGGAATAATGTGCCTCTCGAATCCACTGTAAATGGTTTTTACCAACAGGAATACATAGTAGACTACCCCTGTAAATCAAACCATCCTTCATAACATACTCGCAAGTCTTGTCCTGCAGCAACTTCTTGTGAATTACACTGAGCTCCTTGTCATCTTCATACCCTGAAACGTACTCAGAAGGAACAATCGGCTGGATCTGCATAGCTACCAACAAAGCAGAAATAGTTGGTAATGGGGGTCGAGATAACATATCAGCCATTTTGTTGTCCACTCCTTTCTTATACATGATCAATAAGGTAAACTGCTGAAGGTACGACATCCACTTCATATGGTGAGCTTGCTGAAGCTTGGACTGCGTAGATAAGAACTGTAATGGTTTGTGATCGGAATGTACCACAACCTCCTTCTCCAATAAGTAACTCCGCCAATGCTTCACTGATTGATATAAGACGTAGAATTCCTTATCGTAGGTAGGATAGTTGTGTACTACTCCTGTAAACATCTCAGAATGGCAAGCAACCGGCCTCCCATCTTGTAAAAGAATTGCCTCTAATGCATAGTCTGACGTATCTATCTCGACCTCAAAAGGCCACTGCAAATTAGGCAATGCTAACACTGGTGCATCCGTAATCTTCCACTTCAGTAACAGAAAAGTCTTCTCATGGTGTTCTTCCCACACAAACTATACCCCGATCTTTGTCAAAGAATGCAACGGTACGGCTATTTGTGAAAAATGCTGAATAAATTTCCGTAAGTACTGACAAGAACCCATAAAACTCCTTACTTCCGTCACTGTACGGGGTCTAGGCCAATTAATAATGACCGAGACCTTCTCTGGATCAACCTTAAGCTTTCCGCCACCAACAATAAAGCCCAAATAGACTAGCTCCCGTTTCCCAAACTCGCACTTCATCCCGTTCAGAAAAAAATTGTTGTAATCGCAGCACTCCCAACACTTTGCGTATATACCCAAGATGCTCCTCCCATGTACGACTATATATCAAGATATCATCCAAATATAAAATCACAAAATCATCAATAAACGTACGAAGTACCTCCTTCATTAGCTGCATAAACATCGTCGGAGCATTAGATAACCCAAGAGGCATCACCAACCACTCAAATAAGCCCTATTTGGTTTTGAACGTTGTCTTCCAAATATCTTCCTCCCGGATTCCAACTTGATGGTAACCCGACTTAAGATCCAACTTAGTGAAAAACCGAGCCATCTGCAATTCATCTAAAAGCTCGTCAATCCGTGGAAACGGATAACGATTCTTCATTGTGATCTTGTTCAACGCCCGATAATCCATTCACATCCTCCAAGACCCATCCTTCTTCGGTACCAGTATCACCGGTGAACCACAAGATGAGCAACTTGGATTAATAACTCCTTGCTCTAGAAGTTCATGTACCGGAATCTCAATCTTAAAACCAAGACGAATATTACGCATAGGATTCGTTGATTTACAGTAGAAGTTAGGGCGAAAACTGTCATTTCCAAAATTGTGAGTCTTTTGTTGGGATTGCCCATCTCCAAATCGTCATTCTTCTTTGAATTAGGTTTGCGATGGATCATCAACGGACTCACTAGCTTCTATTTCGTTTGCTTGAGACGGTCACGTGTAGAGACCATAAACCACAATCAACCCCCCAAGAATCAAAAACTGGAAAACTGATACCACTTAATCCACAATACGATTGAGAAACTCTTATTAGTAGAAAAGTACGAAGAACGCCAAATTAGATGAGAAAAATAAGAAATTCAATTGTATAAACCAAGTAATTACAATGAATAAACTCTAAACTCTAAGCTTATTCTTTAGAACTTCTCTCTAGATCTAACCTAGAAAAAAAATGAAGTCCCTTTTATATAATAGGGAACTTAAAATAGTAAAAGAATGCATCTCGAGGTAAAACACCCCTAAAAAATATAACTAAAACCTAAAGGAAAAAGGTTAAATCGCGCATCTGTTCGAACATAACCAACTTCTGTTCGAATAAAATAAATGTATTCGAATAAAATAAAAATCTATTCGAATAAAACACCTCAGGCAGAAATGTATTCGAATAGATTTTATTCTATTCGAATAGAACACCTAAGGCTGAAAAGTATTCAAACAAAAATAATTTTGCTCGAATAGAAACTTGAAAACCTTCATGTCTTCTTCAGATCCTCCTGGATCATTACTGAAATGAGAAAATTATAGTTCTTGAGCATTCTCTATCATATAATTCCATATTAAGCATTTTATCTCAACTTCGTGGATACCCTTCCAAGGCTTTACAGTATAGCTCGATTGCGTAGAAAAATTCCTAAAAGTGTTGTCAACAAATGTGAATATGATGATAATATGGAGGAAGGGAACAAGATTTTGGAGACCATAAGAAATAATGTTGGTGTCAATCCCCAAATTCTATGGCTTTTACGCGCTCGGACGCTCGGGTACACTAGTACTCATATCTATCGTATCTTTAGTGTTTCAAATGGAATTTTTTTTAATATTCCCATCTTGTCGGATTCTTTCAAAAAAGAGTGTTGGGGTTCTGCTCATGGGTGGATGATCGTTAGAGGTGATGCAGACAATATCTATTTATTAAATTTGATAATCCATGTCAAGATTCAGCTTCCCAAGACTTCAAGGGAGATTGCCAGAGCTATGTTATTCCTGTGGCCGGGCTCATCCTAAATCACCCAAGATAACTACATTGTTATGATAATTTCGTACGTGTTATATGAGCTTGGGGTTTGTTCGCAGTGGAGATGAAAGTAGGACCTATTTAAGAATTTCAATATGGGATTATCTTGCGGATGTTTTTTTTTTGGAATCCGAAAGTTCGTCAGGTTCATCATTTTTCACCATTCTCCTAACTAGTCTCCCGGGGATCGCCACGGTACCTCTACAAGCTGCACACTCCATTTCAAGTTAAGATAAATCTTGGCGAATGACCCCCCGGTGTTGGGTTTCGAACTCATGACCTCTCTCTCATCTCTCCAAGAGGTGGTCCCAAACCACTTGCCCAACACCAAACAGGTATCTTGCGGATGTTATTCACATTGAAGGTAACTTCTATGCCCTTGATGATTGCAGTGTTCATTTTGTTTGTGATGTTAACCACTGAAGCATCGAGAAAATTTCACTCAGTTTTATGGCAAAATAGAAACTTATATCTTATTTGTTGAGTCGCAAGTTCCAGAAGCCGAACTCGATCGATTTGATTAGTTACAAACAAATTAAAAAGGAATATACAACCAAAACATTAACCAGGTTTAAGGTGGTTCGGCAATTGCCTACATCCACCGTACAATAGAGAAAAAGTTTATTCAAGATTCAATGTTACAATCTCACAAACAATTTGAGGTTTCTCTCTTAAAATTTCCTCAATCAATAGATCTCACCAATGGTAGCTTCTAAAAACCTAACTCTCCCTTATATACTTGGGAGAGCCAAATACAATCACTCGGATCTCGAGGCAAACAAGAGGCTTCAAACAAATTTTACAAAACTAACCTCCGCATTGTCATTCGAACGACTATGAGTCTCATTCGAGCGACATCAAGCAACTTAACACGCTGGATTAATTCTTAGGCAAGAACTGATTGTCGTTCGAACAACTATCAGTTTCATTCGAATGACATCAAACACTCAACACCCTGGATCAGTTCTTAGGCAAAAACTTATCGTCGTTCGAACGGCTATCAGTCTCGATCGAACAACTTGAGTCTCTAAGTACGCTAAGGCATATTTGAGCAAAAAAGCCTGAGTCTCGTTCGAACGGCCAAGACAACAGCTCCACAATTCTCTACCTTGGTGAAGATTTCCCCAAAATTTAAGCCGAGCTTCGCCACCAACCAAATCAAACCCAAAACTAAACCCTCTCTCACCAAATGTCTCCAAAGACCCAAGCAAATAAACGTCCTAAGAAACCCAAACAAACTGACGCCTCAAAGGATTAAAATAGAACCAAACGTCCCAAAGGACCAAATCCAAACAAACGTCCCAAAGGACCCAATCAAACCAAGCGTCCAAAAGGACCAAATCCAAACAAACGTCCCAAATAACCCCAACCATCCAAACGTCTTAAAAGACCAAATAAAAACAAACGTCCCAAAGGACCCAAACCAATCAAGCATCCTAAAGGACCAAATCGACTGCACCAAATCAATGGTTGCCTACATACCGTGGATCAAGTCGTCTGTAGTTCCTAAAATCCAATCAATCAATATGAAGAATTTGAACCAAGTCCAAACAATGATTGAACTTAATTCCATAAACAACTTTCGTAAACATATCCGCTGGGTTATCTTTGGTGTCAATCTTCTTCAACAGAATCTCACCCTCTTCCAGGACTTCTCTAACAAAGTGATAACGCACATCAATATGCTTTATGCGTTGATGATGAAGCTAATCTTTAGCCAAGAAGATAGCACTCTGATTATCACAGAAAACATCAAGATGGTCTATCTTAATGCCTAAATTGCGCAAAAGACCCTTCATCCAAATATATTCTTTTATCACCTCAGTCACCGCCATATACTCTTCCTTAGTATTAGATAGTGCCACCGTTGACTGTAGTGTAGATCTCTAACTAGCCGGTCCTCTACCCAATATAAACATATACTCGGTAGTAGACCGCCGTTTATCCAAATCACCCATATAGTCAGAATCTACATAATCCACACAAAATCGATCAATCGAATCTTGTTTACAAAATTCCAAACCAATATCCACAACACCTTTGATATACCGTAGAATCCATTTCACAGTTCACCAATGATCTTTATCCGGATCATGCATATATCGACTAACCATACCAACCACCTCTAAAATATCTAGCTGAGTACATACCATAGCATACATCAAGCTACCAATAACACTAGCATAATGAACTTGACCCATATAATCATGTTGCTCATCAGTGTTTGGAGACATAGAAGACTTAAGCTTAAAATAAAGAACAAGAGGCGCACTTACAGATTTTGTGTTCCCATCAATGCAAAATCTCTGAAGTACCTTCCTCATGTACGTCATCTAAGAGAGACGCATTGTTCCCTTATCTATATCTCTATGAATCTCCATACCAAGAATATTTTTTGTATCACCAAGAGCTTTATTTTAAATTCTTCACCCATTTGCTTTTTCAGCTTGTCAATTTTGTTTTTGTACTTACACGCAATTAACATATCATCCACATACAAAAGGAAGTAAATAAAGGACCCGTCACCTAGCTTGCGTAAGTAGACACAATGGTCGTAATGACTCTGCTTGTACTTCTGCCCAATCATAAATTGATCAAATCATTTGTACCATTGTCTTGGAGACTACTTCAAACCGTACAACAACCTTTTCAGTTTACACACATAGTCTTCATCCCCCGCAACTGTAAACCCACTCGGCTGAGTCATATAGATCTCTTCCTTCAAATTCCCATGTAAAAACGCCATCTTAATATTGAGTTGTTGACTCTCCAAATCAAATTGCGCTCCCAAGACCAATAGGATACGAATGGAGGAGTGTTTCACCACCGGAGAAAAAACTTCATTGTAATCAATCCCCTCCCTTTGAGCATAGCCTTTGGCTACGAGTCTTGCCTTGAAGCGTATACCATCATCAAGAGATCCTTGTTTCTTTGTGTAGACCCATTTACAACTGATCACCTTCTTTTCCTTCGGAAACTTTGAAAGTTCCTAAGTTTCATTCTTGAAAAGAGAATACATCTCTTCCTTCATCGTTCCCTCATAATGTTTTACCACGGAACCATAAATAGATCCCTTATAGGTGGAAGGAACATCCTCTTCAACGACTGGTAGTCCATAGGCTACCATGGCCTTCGCCCTTGGAAACACCATGTCCTTTGTAAGCCAACTCAGTTTACTTACATCCCTATTTAGTTTACTCGTTACGATTGACTCCACCACTAGAGTTTCTTCATCCGTACTACTAAATGATCCACCTTCATCTGTGTCTTCATCATTTGGAACATGGACTAGTGGCTCATCACCCATTGTCACACCGGTAGATAACACCCTTTTTAGTACGGAACTCTCTGACCAATGTGAAGATGTATCAATCTCCACCCGTTGCAATACCTCGCTTGTCATCTTCTTTGTGTGCTCATAAACATGTGCCTTCATCATAAAAGCCTCATCAAAAGTGATATCTCTGCTCAGAATGATCTTCCGATCTCTCGTATCCTATTACTTGTAGCCTTTTACACCCTTCTTCTTACCCAGAAAAATGGAATTCTTTGCTCGAGAATCCAACTTACCATCTTTTACATGATAGTATGCCGAACACCCAAAAATTCAAAGAATATCATAATCTGTAGTATGTTCTCCCGACCAAGTTTCCATTGGCGTTTTACCCTCAATTGGGCCGAAGACAACCTATTAACAAGGTAGCATGCATATGTCAAAGCCTCATCCCAAAACGTTTTGCCCAACCCAGAATTGGACAACATACACCGCACCTTATCCAACAAAGTAAGGTTCATACCCTTAGCTACCCCAATTTGTTGCAGTATATCTGTGACGGTGAAGTGTCGAACGATCCCCTCATCCTGACATACTTGTGTACTCCCCACCAGTGTACTCCCCACCATTATCCAAGCGGAGCAACTTAATCTTTCTGCCAGTCTGAGTCTCAATCAATTTCATCCACCTGATGAAAATTTCTAAGACTTTATCCTTCCTCCTCATGGTATATACCCATACACGCCTAAAAAAATCGTCCACAAAAGACACAAAGTAATGTTTCCTCCCTACCAATACATTCTTGGAGGGTTCCCAAACATCAGAGTGAACATAATCAAGGGTTCTACGAGTACGGTGGATAGCGGTACAAAACTTTACCCTTAATTGCTTGCCCAACACACAGTGTTCATAGAAGTCTAGTTTGCATACTTTAACACCCTTCAATAGCCCTTGGTTAGCTAGAACCCTCAAGGAATTTTCCCCCGCTTGCGCCAAACGCATATGCTATAGCCGTGCGGTATCTCTGGAAATGTTCTCCTCACTTCCCGCGGTAGCAACCTCACCAAGAATAGCTGTACCATCCATATAGTACAAGTTGTTACTTCTTTTTTGACCATTCAATACAACCGTGACTCCCTTAAGAACTTTCTTCACCCCATTCTCAGACACAGCCTTGTAGCCTTTTGCTTCAAGTAAACCCGTTGAGATAATGTTCTTCTTCATCGTCGAAATATACCAAACCTCTTCAATCTCTTTAACTAGCCTATTGTACAACTTTAGACGAATGATACATATCCCCATGATGCGACAATGATCATCATTTCCCATTAACACTGCCCCATCTTCTAGCCTTTTCAAACTAGAAAAACAACCTCTTTTCGGGACAAATGTGATAAGTAGCACCCGAATCCAAAATCCATTCTTTTGAATCAATAACACATGTACCAGATAATATAGTTAAAGAGAAATTAGAATTATTACCTTCGTTTGCCGTGTCTTGAGCCATATTTTTTCGAAGAGCCCGATTTTTCCCCTTTCTTCTTAAGAAGCGCGGGACATTCATTTTTCCAATGACCTGTTTCCTTAGAAAATACACATTGGTCATTTCTCAAGTTGTTTCAGTTTCTACCACGACCTCTTGATTTTGACAAAGAGTTGTTACCAACCGGCTTCCTCTTGTCCGAAGACCTTCCTCGAATCGTCAATACCTCGGACGTCGACTTATCAGACTCACGCTTTTCCTTCCTTCGGTACTCATGGTTTACAACTGCTATAGTCACATCCGAGTATTGCAATGAACTCTTCCCGTACGTTATCGTCGTAACAAAATGCTCAAACTCTTCGGGAAGTTAGTTTAAAAACAAAAGTACATTATCTTCATCGCCAACAATCTCCTTTAGGTTTGCCAAGTCGGCTAATAACTTGGTGAAGTCATTCAAGTGCTCTGACATAGAAATCCCTTGCCTTATCGTGAAGTGGTAAAGCCTCGTCTTCAAATGTAGTCGATTTTAGATGCTCTTCACCAAATACTTCTCCTCTAAAATTCTCCAAATTTCCTTTGTCGAGGTTTCATTCATTACAAGGTATTTAATGCCTTGAGCAAGGCATGAACGAATTTGATCACAAGCCCTCTTGTTCATCTTCTTCCATACACTCTCTTATATCCTTCGACTTGTCCTCCAATACCTCCTCTAAGTCTTGTTGACTTATGGAATTAATAACCTTGCATCTCTACATGCCGAAGTTATTTGTGCCGTTGAATTTCTCAACTTTCAATATTCGCATTGTTAACATCACCATTGTATTTTGCTTAGGGGTCGAGGAATTAGGTGCCATTGAAAAACTAGTTTCATCTCTTTCTACCATGGTTCCCCCAATTTTTATACACTAACCGAAATTGAAAACCAAAATGAAATTGAGATAAGTCGACGTTACTTCAATTTCGTGCACCACCGAGGAACCAACCTCACTCTGATACCAATTGTTGAATCGCAAGCCGCGAAAGCCAAACTCGATTGATTCGATTAGTTACAAACAAGCTAGAAAGGAATACACAACCAAAACCAATAACAAAGTTTAAGGTGATTCAGCAATTGCCTATATCCACCGTACAATAAAGAGGGAGAAAGTTTATTCAAGATCCAAGGTTATAATCTCACAAACAATTTGAGATTTCTCTCTCAAGATTTTCTCTACCAATAGATCTTACCAAGGGTAGCTTCTAAAAAATCTAACTCTCCCTTATATACTTAGGAGAGCCAAATACAATCACTCGGATCTCGAGGCAAACAAGCGGCTTCAAACAAATCTCATAAAACTAACCTCTGCATTGTCGTTCGAACGACTATGAGTCTCGTTCAAATGACATCAAGCAACTCAACACGCCGAATCAATTCTTAGGCAAGAACTGATTATCGTTTGAATAACTGACTATCAGTCTCGTTCGAACGACATCAAGCACTCAACACGCTAGATTAGTTCTTAGGCAAAAACTTATCGTCATTCGAATGACTATCAGTCTCGTTCGAACGACTTGAGTCTCCAAGTACGCTGAGGCAGATTTGAGCAAAAACCCCGAGCCTCGTTCGAACGATCAAGACAATAGCCCCATATTATTAATATATCTGGGGCTCTTCATATGGTTCTACGATGTCCTAATTGGCATTTTCATCATTATTCTGATTCTCGTGATTGGCTTACAATGGTGTTTTGTATCTATAAAATGAGTTTTCGCAGAAGGAGTGGTATAGGTGGTCCGGTTGTGGCAAATATGCTATATTTCTTGGCGCTAATTCCTCCTTAACTTTCTTAGCATCCGACTACCCATAACTAAAAAGAAACTGCGTCTATTGGGCTGATAAAAACTGCGCAAAGTGGTATAATGATAGAAATAAACCAAAAAGATTTCATAAGATGGGAATATACGATTTTAAGGATAAGAGGAATAAGATCATTGTTGAAGACCGATTCCCAGTTTCTTCACAAATGTGGTTTACGCCGAGATGTTGCTAGACTATGTTACTGGGAAACATGTTTCCCTTCTTCCTAAACGTTTCCTGGGAAACCAGTTTGGGAAACGAGTGCGATTCGGTTTCCCCAAATTTGAGGAACGTTGGGAAACGTCGGGGAAACGAATATGATTAGCGTTTCGATTCGACTGTGGTTCGATTTGGGAAACGACCATAATTCAATTTTCGATTCGCGTGATTCATTTTTTAAAGCAAATTTTGGTTCGATTTGGGAAACTTTTGAAATTCGTATATTAAAACAAATGTGAAACAAACGCTCGTATATGTGATTTGATGCTCTTATACCCACAAAAGAAGAAGAAAAAAACTCAAACCCATAGATACTACATTATAACGAAATCTCGTTAAGAAAGAAAGCCTTAAAGCATATTTAACCTTTCGTATTTTCTCCCCTCTTGACAAAGTTAACAAGTCTTATCTTTGTATCTTAATCTATTTACTATAATAAAAATATGCCACTCTTTGCTGATTTCGAAATTTCGTACTCGTTTCCTAGTTTGGATTTGTTTACGCTTCAATACTCGTTTCCCTCTTCGATTCACATTTTGCTTCAATTGTCGCATCTCTTGTATGCATTTCCGTTTCTTGAATCATGTATAAAATATATTGGACGTTTCTGTTTCTGCTTCTTCCCGTACCCGCTTCACTCTCAAGTAACATAGTTGTTAGATAATTTAAAGAAAAACTCATTCAAGAAGACTGCAGAAACATGTAGACTAAAACATATGAGAATGATGGATGTGTTGCTGCAGTTGAAGCAAATGCGAAGACATAACCATTGTGAAGATTGATGGATCAAAGATAGTCCCACATTGGTTAAAGATGTGGTCTAACACAATGATATAAGAAGATATGGACTATTAAATTACACTGAAGCCTTTTCAGATAAAACCTCACACCTAGCCCATACTAGGTGGTCAAAAGGTGGGGACAATATCGGTGCAATGGAGGTTCATGGCCCTAACAAATGGTGTCAAAGCCGACGGTTCGGCTGGGAACATAGTCCACTGTGATTGGCAAGTGCTCAGGGTAGAACATGGATGTACGGAGAAAACGCAGTACTTGGGTGTAGCAGATAAGTCGTTGCACACAGATCTCGGGTAAGATGGTGTACTACGGGAGTTCAAACCAAGGTGGAGATTGTTGGTGGGCGTATCTAATCGTATCGGTGGCGGTGGACAATTGAGGACTAACAGAGTTTGATCCAAGGTGGAGATTGTTAAGATTGGTGGATCAAAGTTAGTTCCACATTGGTTAAAGATGTGGTCTAACACAAGGATATAAGAAGATACAGACTATTAAATTGCACCGAGGCCTTTTCATATAAAACCCCACACCTAGTCCATACTAGGTGGTCAAGGTGGGGACAATATCGGTGCAATGGGGGTTCATGGCCCTAACAACCATCACCTCCATAAAAATGTAGACGCGACCGATAATTTATTTATTTATTGTAGAGCACGACCGATTTAGGTAGGGATGAGTTTTTTCTTATTTTGGGTTTGTTTCCGAATTTGCTTCTTGGGTTCCTCACAACTCGAGAATACATTTTCTCTAAGATTACTTTTGTATGTTATTGTTGAGGCTTGAATACACGACTGTGTATGTATATTACTATAATTAAGATAGATTGAGCATGATCTTGAATGCTTTTATGAACAATATCAAGTTTCGCTAGGTGATATGAATGTTTTCTAATATTTTATTGAAATGTTATTTGTTACTTACAATTTAAAGTACAAGTTAGAACTCTTACATTTTGATATTTCACTACTTAACAATTATATTTTTCCGGTAAGAAGGTAAATAAGAAAAGATTAAGAGCTTTTTATTTGAATGACTATTCTAAATTTGAAATTTAGCCGCTATAAATGAAATGTATAAAAAAAACTAAATACTAAACCTATGACATTATATGGTTTGGTTTCCTCCAATATCTCAACAAAGAGATTTCACCCTGATGATCAAGTAGAAATAAGAGAGATTGAAAGCTATGAAATTATAATTCAGCCATGCATACTTCCTGACGATGCCGAACTTTTAGAAAGAAACTCAATCAACAAGTTTATGAACAAGGATTAGATCATAAGAGACATTGAGATGAAATATCTTACAAAGAACTTGGATTATATAATTTTGCTAAGTCGTGGAAGCATTATGTTAAGAAGGTGAATAATCTGTGCTTAAAAGACGCAAGAATAAGAGACGCAAGAAGTGTTTTTCGGCGGGTGGATGTGCTCATCATGTTGGATGTATGAAGAATAAAAACATGAACTCAATGTAAGTAACTCAATTCCACTGCCATACATCGGGTCATATAGTATCCATGTCAAATTATCGCTTACACGATTAAAAGAAGTTTATCATGATTACAAAGTATTGGCATGAAGAAGATTGCCAAAAACACCATCTCGGACTCTTTCATATGAGACACCTTCTCGTATTAGAGCTCACCGTAATGGCGTGAACTAAAGCGCTACATTGTTTCCCGGTCTGTTTTTAGTGATGGACCCGAATGTGATCAAACAAATGTTCAGCAATCCTCCAAACTGGTCGAATCTTGTTAATGAACCATACTCTGACTACGCAGAACTTGACTCAGTATCACAATGCAAAAACTCATACAGCGTAGATGAATGGATACAAGAGTAGAGAGCTTCAAAGCGTAACTGCAAAAATTCATACAGTTTTAAGAGTAGAGAGCTTCAAAGCGTAACAACAATTAAGAGTTCATGCCCGTGATTTTTATTCATTTCAAACTCCTTTTCATTCCATTGTTTTTTTTTTTTCTGGTGGGGCCCCATGATAAATAAATAAAAAGACAGAAAGAAAAAATATACAAAGTGGGGACAACTCTCCAGCTTGCAGGCAAGCAAGGAGAGAGCCTGAACATCAAAGCAGACTAAGCAAAATACACCCAAAACCAAAGACTCATCACTCATCCAAGGGAACTCATCTCCGGTCTTGACCACAAAGAGAACAGTACCAACCAAGAGGCCAAAAGACCCAAGAGAGAAGAGCAACAGAAACAGCAACAGCAACAGCAACAAACAAAAAGGTCAACAGACTAAAAGATAATCCAAAACTCCCAAAGAGAACAGCACCAACCAAGAGCACTGGCTCCAAACAGCACAAACTACAACCAACCTTCAGCCAACACCCTTTTTAACTGTCATAAACTCACTAACCAGCATACATGTGTTGTAAAGCAGTAGCATCATTAACTGTAAAAAGAGCTTCAATCTTCCTAACATGCAGGGTCGTCTCCCAGACCTCCCAACCATAAAAGAGACTCATCCTTATTATAAGCAGCATCTCTAACAACTCCAAAACATAGCTTATGCCCTTCTTTGTGTTCTTTTCTTCTACAAAATAATGAGATCTGCACCTCACTCTCCAGTCAACACTAGTCATAGCCCCGCAGTTAGAGCTCTTGCTCCCCACAGCAGTCTTTTGCACAGGCTTTAACAAACAGTTCTGTAGTAAACTTTGCCCATAGAATCAGAAAAATCAACTGGATCAATTTCCAGGTAACCAAAAGAAGTAAGCAATTTAGCACAATTGTCAGCAACTCTATTAGTTTCACATTAATGAATGACCAAAAGGTATCTTGGCTTCTCTTTGACTCGTCAACTCGTTCTGCTCTCATCATTCTCAGGTAACTACTCAATATTCATACATCTTCCCATCTTCATTGCCAAAACAACCTATCTATGCTACTGCTAACTATTTCACTACTCAACAACAACGCCTAAGTTTCTCATTGGAACGCGACTCATTCGCCAAACGAAATGAGTAAGCAGACGAGTTAGAACATGACCCAGTTCGTGATGCCGTTGTTAAAACTATAGTTGAGACAGTTCTTGAAAAATTGGATTGGACTTGTTACATAAATAATAAAATTAGTCGTTTCACATTTGCAGATCTTGTTTAATAATGAGAGCGGGAGAACCCCAAATCATGAAACTGGTCAATCTTTGATTTCAGGTTTTTTTCCACACTAAAAGAAAGTACTTTGGGAATAGTAGAAATGATTTTATGATTTGGGGTTTTGAGAAATCATTTGTTTCAAATAACTTTAGAACTGAAATGACACATTTTTCATGATTGAAAATTGGAGGGAGTTTTTGGGATGCAGAAAGAGCTTTCTCTGATGATAAACTACATGATTTCAGCAGAAAATCAACAGCTACAGAACGGGGGGTTTTCGATTATGAGATTTTGGAGATGAATATGAGAAATGGGGTTTGAAAACCATTACCATGAAGATGCTTGATTGCTGAAGGAGAAGTTTTGACATTATAACCAAGTTTTTTGCAATAAACAGAGGCAAACAACATAGTTACTGTAATAAACAGAGTCACATAGATAAATCAACACCAAAATTTGAAGGGAAATCAAACTTACATTAAAACCCCTACATGATGATGGATGTTTACAGGGAAATCAAACTTACCTTTAAAATCTTCAAAATGAATTTTCGTACAAAGAAGTGGAAGCGGTTGTTTGTAGTATCTTTTTTAGCTTCCGGCTACTCAAAACTTGAAAGAAATTGTGCCTATTGGGCAGATAAAAATTACGCAGAGCAGGTAAATGATATGAATAAGCCAAAAAGATTTCATAAGATGGGAGTACACAATTTCGATGGTAACATGAATGGGATCATTGTTGAAGACCGATTCCTAGTTTCTTAGCAAATGTGGTTTACACCGTGATGCTGGCAGATATTTTGAAGAAAAACTTAGTCAATTTGGATTTTCTTACGAATCTATAATAGGTTTTGATGTGATTTGCACGTTAACTCATGGTTCACGTGTCTTTCTGGATTTGGATTAGGATTAGGATTAGGATTAGGGTTAGTAGGTAATAAATAAGAGGGATTTGCCTTCTCTTTTCTTTGGTGGTTGTTTGCTTTAGTTAACTTGTAGATTTTTTAAGAACTAATAAAGTGAGTAATTATAATGTAAAACCTCGAGCGCATAAGCAAGATTGAGAGATAATAACAATATTTGGGATCTGAATATCAATTTAGAGATTGAATTTCAAAGCAAAACTAGGTTTTCTTAATAACAACTAAAAATCAAAGATACACCACTCTCTCCATATATTCTAGGAATCCTAGAATCTTTCCTACAATATCTCTCTTAACCAATCCAATTAGAAACTGACTAAAACTCCTAACAACTGAAGCCTAATTTCTCCAGCAGTACAATAAATGAAGTGCATAAAGTAAGATAGCTCGAGACGGGTGGTAAACGATCCTATTAGGGACGTGCCATGTCAAATTAAATTCTTTGCCGAAATTCATTTTTTGCAAATACTGTCATAGCTTCGCCAATAGTTTTTTTTTCCAGTTTACTTAATATTATTATCTTCATTATTTTTATTATAAAATCATTATTGATATTTGACAAATAATTTCTCTATACGTAATGCATTTTTTAGACACAGGAATTCATGAATGCATAATAAGTAAACACAGGAATCTCATAGTGATTTAGATCATAGGATCTCAATTATAATATAGCACTTCAACGATTAAAGACTTTAATTGTGATCAGTCCATTTTCTATATCTATACACATTTTAAGTTATTAATTATGAGCAACTTATATTTTATTTTTTCATACATTTTTGGCGGAATTTTGTTATTTGAGTAATGAGGACGATTACGACTTCAATGATAGGACCGCACAAAATCTTCTATAGGAGCTGGTTTCATATAGGACTGCTTAGCGCTCATTTAGATGCCAATACAATTTCAACTGGTAAGTCTTGTTTTCTTATCTTTTCTTAAAAGCATTATAATCTTCTTCAACGATATCTTCAATCAGAGTCACATTTTAATAGATTCTTTTAAGTATTTATGAAGGGAAAAAATGACAAACAATTTATGCTCACAATGTAATTTATCATATACATTAGGTGACAAGGTACTAAACACAATCATTCAATCAGGTGATAGGCATAGATATGGAAAACACATGTTAGATGGAGATCTCTGCTAATGATCGAGCTAAGAAAACAAACTGTGTATTTTATATATCTAATCTACAACCGAGTCCCTCCACTATGGGTACAAACACACAAGAGTAGAGGATTCCCAAAAGGTGTAGACGACGAACTTTTCGTGTTCCTGTATGTTTTCCATTTGAATATCCTAAACAATCTACATGTTTCCTAGAGGCTCGGAGAAAACTATAAAGCTACAGTGGACAAATAGAAAGTTTACCAAAGGGGAATTTTCCCAATGTTGTCGATATAAACAAAAGTTTAAGAAGAGGTCCGAAACATTGTACTAGTATACCGCTAGCGGTTGGAGACCGACGACCCTCTCTCTCTCTCTCACCAATATCTGTCTTTGAGTTGCTAGAATCAGGAGCAAATTTTACCTCCTAATCATCAGATTATACACATGATACACACCCTTGTGTAGAAGCACTTGCATTAGTGAAAAAGAGACACTAAAGACACCACCTGCAGCATAGGTACAATGATTGAAGTTCAACACAGAAACATATTTCAAGAAGCAGTGATCAGTTGTGAAGGAAGAGGGAGATGCCATGGCATCAATAGAGAATCGGGTATCCACTGAAAACCCGCTAATGTCCTCAATGATATGCCAACACAGTTCAAAGGACAAAGACTTACAACCTGAACTCCATCATCGGAGTTCCTCAAATGTTAGGGTTAGATTAAGTCAAAGCTGCATAGAAACACAATTGACAATGACTGAAGAAGACGGATTCAGAAGAGTCACGTAGTAGCCAATAAAGACCAAATTAACCTAAGCACATTAAAATCAAAATCGAAACCCAGAACACCAAACCCTTTCTTTTAATTACAAAATCATCAAACAGATCTGAATCAAACAAAAAACCCTAGAAGCAAAAATCTGAAATTGATTTTTTTCTCCTACAAAGGTAAACCTAAAATTGAATTGAATCCAAATCACAAAATAGAATTTTGACAACTGGAGTATAATTTAAGGGTGAAATCCAAGCAAAACAATCACAAATGAAAGGTGAAATAAAAGCAAAACAATCACAAATGCTTCTTATAACTTAGACAATGGAATTTATGAAGGAACTCTAGGTTTGGATTTGTAAGCAAAATTGAGAGAGTGATGAGTAAGAGAAAGAGAGATTGGTGATTTATCCTTCTTGTTAGGTTACGGCTCAAAACAGGGGAAAGTCGTTCAAACGAGTGGGGAAGTCGTTCGAACGGCAGAGTTTCCGCTGAAGTCGTTCGAACGAGTCATGAGGTCATTCGAACAAAAAAGGCTCTGTTTGTTTGTTTCTAAGTTCCTTTTGAAGGGGATTTAATCCAAAGCGATGGATTATCTTGTGATGCATAGTTCGGAGATGACCTAATGGAAAGCCTATAAATATAGAGTGTATGTTAAAGGTCTCTGTACAGGGAAAAAGAGTTAGAGAGAGAAAAAAGAGAAATCTAGGGTTTTGCTCTGGAGAGATTTCTTGAGTTTTCTTTCTAGGGTTTCTTGCTGGGGATTATCTGTAAGGGCAGAGGTGAGGTTAAGTGATCTCTGTAACTTCTTGTAACCCTAAGTGATAATATATTCGTCGTGCTTGTCGGGGGTGGTTTTGATTCTTTAAAGGGTTTCCACCTAAATTAAACCTTGTGTATGTGATTATTGCCTTTGTTTGAATTCTCCGTGGTTAGAGTTGGTTCTTCAAGTTCTTGCTAAATCGTATTGTGCTTCCGGGTTGTGATTTGCCCCCTCGGTTTCCCAACACTTCTCTGATGAGGAAGATGGTTCGTCTGAAGGGAGAAATTATTTTGAGATCAGATCGAGAGAGATAGAAACACAACATATTATTTGAAGAAGATGAGTGGATTACTATCAATTTCCGCTTTGTTTCACGCCAGGTTTACTTCATTAAATCTCTAGCCAAACATGTATCAGTATAACAAATCAACATTTATACTAAACATGAATGTACAAACAAGGGGGTTTTGAGTACCTATTTTAAGCTCTCCCTTCTGATTTTCAGATGTCAATGCTACGTAGCTTATCCCAAATTGCACTTTCGCTTGTACGCCTTAACCAAATCAGGAAGCTCATCTCCGTACTTGTCTACGTATCTAGTCATGAAGTGTTTTTCGGTCAATCTCAACATAGTAACCATCTCCCCAGTGTCCCTAACAATCCCCTTCGACATCAAAATCTTGTAAACATCATATCTCGGTATAATCCTCAACTTCAAACTAAAAGACATAAGAATCGGGTTTTTCGAGATCACTGAAACATCACATTTCATCGTCTTTGAAAAGAAATCCATTCCTTGTTTCAACTTCTTCTCTGAACACGCCAAGAAGAGTGGCCTTCTCTTAAATGCATCAAATATTTGTTCTTCAGACCACCCCATTTCCAATAACAACTCGATCTTTGAATCCCAAGTTGATTTATTCATCGAAGTCATTGCATGAATAGCAGTAGTAACCATTCCTGACTAGGGCTTAAACCCCAACTCCTCAACTGTTCCTACTATCTCCTTCAACCTTTCAGTTTTAACCATTAGAATAGCTGACTGGTTTGTAATCACATACACAATGCGTGTATCAGGTACATTATGTTTCCTCAAAAGAGCAATATTAGGCTGCATTCGAGCACTGGGGTTGCATGAAAACACTAAAAAGTTTGGTCTTTTTACTGCTTTAATCACATTCTCATCTGTCTCCACAACTCTTCTAAGTATCTCCACACATGGGATAATCTGGGTTTTCATATTCCGTTGCAATATAATCGGGTTCGAAGCTATAAGCTCCACAACTTCAGAACCAGATAGACCCAACACTTGCAAATACTCGAGTTTGGGTTTAAGGGTTTTATCTACATTTGCAGAGACTACTCCAGGATAACGAGAGACAATGTTTGTAATTTGGGTTTTGGAGAAACCCGTTGTTTCAAAGTAGTAGAGGACTGAATTGTGTGTATCATCTTCAAGTGTTTGAGATATTGCCGCAGAAAAAGGTTTGTGTGGTATTAGAGTGAGAGATGAATGCAGCTGTGGGGACTGGGAGTGTTTTTGTTTTGAGGATTGAAAGACGGGTTTGGGAAATGGGTTTTGGAAAACATAGAGATGATGATGGGCTGTTGAGTGAGGAGAGTTTCTGATTTGGAGAGGGTAATATATGTGAGAAGTAGAAGCAAACATTGTGTAGAGTTGTGTGAGCTCTATTTTTATTGTAAATGTAGAATTGTATACTAGACTACTAGTATACACTACTAGTATACGGTGGCCAGGTGTGGAACGATCCGATATGGCAGCCTTTAGGAGAAATGGAGGTTAGTGACAGATTTAGCAGCGACGACATTCCAGTTACCACTATTGAATTCTTGATGTCTCCAATCCTATTCTTGTAGAATGGTTTCGACTACACAGGTTGGGTCATGTTCTAACTCATTTGAATGCTCAGCTGACTGCTCATTTCATTTGACGAGTTTGATGAGTGAGTCGGGTTGGATCATACATGGCAGGTCTCCCTTTTCATCTATATATGTAAGCATACAGAACTGCAATTTTTTGAAGATACGGATGTCGCTTTCTCTCGAAATAGATATATTTCCAAGTTCTATTCACCCTTGTAAGCCCTCAAAAGATCAGGAAATTCACCTTGATACTTGGCCACATAATTCTTCAAAGAAGCGCTTCTCAAAGACTGATCACAGTAATTAGCATCCTAGTGTCTTTCACATTAAAACATTAAGAACCATATACCTCGAAATGATCCTCAACTCCAAACTATAATTCACAAGGACTGGACATCTTGAGATTACAGAAGATGTAGGTTAAGAAGAGTGGGTTTCTCTTAAAGCCGCATCAAATATCTGTTATTGGGACCACCCCAGGTCTTTTAGTAGCCTGAGCTTCGAATCCCAAACTGATTAATGGACTCGGGTTTCAATCCCAACTCCTCAAGGGTTTCAACAATCTGTTTCAGGCTTTCCCTTTTCAGAGTTAACTTTCCCTGCTGGATAATAAACAAATGTGCAATTCGGGAGTCTGCTCTTGTAAAAGAGCAGTATTGGTCCTACAAAGTTTTACCACCGCTTGTAAAAGAGCTTGAATTGCATTTTCATCTGTCCGGAGAAAACTTGAGTAATCCAAGCGAAGGAAATGTATCATTCTTGAGGTTTCTTCGTAATAGCAAGGAAGAAAAACTCCGGCACACTTCTTTATCTCGCTTAAAGATTAATTTTGACAGAACCTTGATTCCCTACACAAATGGAAGGGTTTTGGTAGCTTTCAAACTACGGTATAACATTACACTAAGCAAGGGACACTTTAATTGTCGTTGCTCTAAACACTATGTCACACCCCCAAAATTGGCTTCTTAATAAACTATTAAGAATGCGAATTCTGAGGTGTAACGTCGGGCATCCTGAAGATGAACCCCCAAAAGACGTACAACAATTTAAAACAAATCGTAAAAACATCTACAACACTATGAAACTACGCAGCGGAAGAATAATCTAAAAAGAGATATAATTAGAAATAATACCACAAGGATGGCAAGAACTCCAAAACATGCAAGTCCAGCTTGCTCCAACCACTAGCATCGCTACTGCAACGATTCACCTGAAAAAGTATATGCGCAAAGCGTCAACAAGCAACATCCAGCAAGTACAAAAATCCAAGGTCATAAGATATGACAGACCAAGATAATCACAGTTAAGAGACATGAAGAACCCGACGGAAGTATAGGAGAATTTCAACCAAGCTATGAATTCTAAGGAGACGGTCTAAGTAAAACTAGAAATCCCAATGTGATAACCTAAACTTAGATCTAACTACTAAGACCAAAGAGGTACGGTAGATGTGGAAAGAGGATTAGAAAGTCAAGTACACAGGGTCACTTTTAATTCAGTGGAACCACACTCTCGCACCCTTCTGTAATTAACAGAAACGTATCCCTTATTGTCGAGCCAGGGATTGGCAAATTCCTTTTTATTGAGTCAGGAATTAGCGGGTACTTGATCAGGGTGTTCAAGGAGTTTTAACCTACAGGTCTAAAGCCTGATTTATTTTTACTTTTAGGGATCTATGCCCACGGGGAGTATTCACAAAGAATATCAAAGCCAATAGGTAACTGAGGTATAATTTTAGGGGCTTGCAACCCTGGAACACTGACTAGCAGTAACCGAATCTTTTGTTTAGGGAATTGAACCCAAGGACCGTAACAGCATAGCCCTACTGTGTACATTAACTCGAAGTCACCCAACAGAATGGAAATGAAAAGGTTTGAATCCTAGAAAAATTAAATGACCTGTCTGCCCCTGCCTAAGAGATTATATCAAGAGACCTACTGCTCTTACAACCAGATGATATATCTACCCTCACTTTAATAACAAGTGTGGGACTCTATCAAATGAAGTAAAGCTTCAACATCTAATGATATATTTGTAAATATGACTATAACGAATGGAAGTCATATACCTGAAAGCGAATCTAAGTCGTGACTACTAAATCATATAAATCCATTATTAAGATTAGATGTCATGAATGACCTACCAAGGAAATCATCTAAGAAGTGTGTTTAAGCCAACCATCTCCATCACACATACTCTAACAGGTATAACACAACGAATGTCCAACTCCAACAAAATCTCAAGCAAAGTCTTTCATGCCCAGGCCACCAAATGAAATCCTCACCACTAAACCATGGTCTAACAAGGCCAACGAGTACTACATCCTCAACCGACAATTCTTTAAAAGTTGTCAATGAACACTGCCTTGAATTAAACTGGTACTTGGATATACTTTCATATGCTATCCCATAAATAATCAACTGATAATTAAATTATCGTTTTGCCTTAAATAATCAACATTGCACTATAATCAGCCCCAATACAACTCATCATTAACTGTTAGAAAATATTTGTCTACTGTATAAACATCTTTTAACTCTTACGACTCCATAAAGCTAACCTTATATAGGAATATTATCAAGACTATGATCTACCTTAATTTAATACTCCTTGGTATGTGATTTGAGGAGAACAAAATGACTAAAGAGCCATAAAGAAAACAACCTTATTCAGAATGTGAAGTAAGACCACTAAATTTATGAAGAATATATGATGCTCTCTAACCAAGATCAACTCTTATTAACTTTTCCTTGGTGCATACTTATAGAAATGTAAGACCACTTCCCATTTAAAGAACTCAACAACATGCAACCAACCTGATCCAATACATAAGCTAAACCCAACTACACATTAGATCTTTAACTATATACATGATATACACTAGTCTGTTAACACATAGTTTTCAATCAAACAAATTTCCCCAACTTCCAAAATAACATACGAACCAGATCCCCAAACCCTTCTAACTCTAGCAAAATATATAAGTCTAGATTACGATCTATAATGGAACTATTCTATATAGGTATTACCAACGAAAGTACTGTAATCATAACTAGTAAGGAAGAAGCCTAATGTTTATGAATTTCTTAAAAAGTCCTGTAGTGGGTAAAGCACTTGCATTCCTTCTTTGTACTAGAATGTCCAAGTAATACATTACTGCAACAGTCTGACTATTGGGATATACACCTATCTAGAACTACAATCTGACCCTACGCCCATCTATGTTAAAATAAATCTCCAGAGAATACATGACTGTATACAAATAGCTGTCTACAATACTACCATTGATGCGATGAAAAGAACGGCAATCAAGAGGGTAAAGACCAAGAATAGAATTTTATCTAGAGCATGCTTTCAATAGTAATGAATAGAACACGCTCAATAGTTATGATTTACTCATATCAATTAATGCAAATAATCATGGATAAGTGCACTTGCCTTAAGGTTAAAATAACGATAAAGAACGAAAGCCGAGTGGTTCGGAGCAATGCGGAGCTTTAAGTTGTAGAGAGCTTTAGCAAATACATCTCTCTATCTTCCCCTCTCTCTCTCTAGAATCGAAATAAGTTAATAGGAGAGTTATGATCTAGAATTGATGCGGAGAATTAAAAGGTTCTAAGAGAACCCATTCTTTCTCTTTACTGATGGCCGGAAAGTATTGAAGGAGTAGTTGTTTTAAAAAGAAGATACAAAGAAGAGAATAAGGAGGAAGTGGGTACCAATAGTTAGGAGCAAATCGGGGTGATGGGTTTGACAGCATCTCATATAAAGTTTCAAATTTCAAAAGATTTTGGATATTGGTTCTGATCATATGCAAGTGAAACAACATAATAACTAACAACGACACATCCACGAATTAAAAGAGTACGACTACGATGACAAAAAAGCGGGGCGCTACACACTATCTAAAGTAGTTACTAAAAAATAAAAAAATAAAAAGGCAAAAACAAAGCTTATCATAACTCAGGAAAAGAAGTTTCTGTCAGATAACTATGATACACTATTATGCTGCGGTTCTAGCTGTTGAACTACACAAAATTGCATTTTCAAGAACTTAAGTATAAACAAACAGCCTAATGACTTAATAAAACAATGTATTTGAATGATATCAGAGCAACATTATTTACTTCTATGTTGAGCTCAGCATACAAAGCGGGCAGCGAAGGCTCTGAAATTGCATTAATATTATGGTTGAAACACATTTCTTGCTAAAGAACTTTTAAACGGTTTCTCCATCTACCAGAGCAACATATTGCCCATCTACGCCAACCTGATTACCCGTATTTTTTCTGCTCCCTGGTTGCGTACCTGAAAGCATCTACAACTAATATTGTACTTCTAGCTTACAACTGTTGCACAGTTGCTGCTCAATGATTCGAATGTACATTTGCCTTTGTATGAGTTGAACAAATCAAGGATTTCATCTTGATATTTGTATATATCTCTTCAAGAATTGCTTCTTCGAGCATTGCAACACTTTAGCAGGACTGGCATCTTCCCTAACTTTTCCTTTGGACGCTAAAATCTTAAACACCATCAACCTTGGGACAGTTGTCAGTTCAAAGTTAAGCAATATAATCTGTGGAGTTTTGGATAAAACCGAAGCATCCCACTTCATCGTCTTTGTAAAGAAATCCATTTGTTGCCTCATTTTCGTCTCCGAAAGAGCTAAGAAGTATGGCTTTTTCCTAAAGACGTCAAACACCTGCTCTTCAGACCAAACCCCGTCTTTTAATAGCTTGAGCTTTGCATTCCATTTCCATTTGTTCATAGCTCTCAATACAAGAATTGCATCAGTAAACGCTTTCGACTTTGGACTAAACCCCAATTGCTCAACTGTCATCAATATCTCTTTCAGTCTTTCTGTCTTTACCATAAGATTTTCTGGGTGGGATGGCTAAGTAGTGAAATTTGCGAATTAGACACATTATGCTTTCTCAAAAGGGCAATGTTAGGTTGCATGAGAGCTTGGTTAGTACAAAATATATATTTCGAGCGCTTTAAAGCTGAAATCACTTTCTCATCTGTGTGGAGAAAGCTTTTAAGTACCTGAAGACAAGGGACAATCTCACTTTTGAGATTTCTTCTGAAAATCTGTTGCTTATAATTATTAGAAGTCAATAGTTCAGCAACTTGAGAACCAGGTAGACCCAAATCTTGAAACACATTAATCTTGGGTTTGAGAGTTCTCTCCACACTGGCATGGAGTACATCTGGATAACTGGAAATGATTTCTGCAATCTGGGTTTTGAAGAAACCAGTTGTTTCAAGAAAGTTTACAACTTTAATGTGTCTGTCATCTAAGTTGAAACATTTAGGGAGTTTTTTGGCTGCATAGAGTGCTTTCTTTTGTGATAACCCACAAGACCTCACAAGAAAATCTACAGCGAGAGACGGATCAAATCGAGGTGGGTGGTTGGGGACTGAGGTTTGGGAGATGGATCTTAGAAATGGGGTTTGAAGAAGATGGGTATTTCTGTGAGTAATACTAATTTTGAAAATATCTTTGAAGATTTTGGAAGAAAACATAGCTAAGACTTTTCTCTTAAGGAATGCTTAAGACAAAACATAGCTTAGAACTTAAATAGAACTCTCTAAAGAGTCTAAACAACTTCCTATGACAACAAATACCAAGTACTTAATTAAGAGCATCCGATTGAAACTCAAAGCTATTTCCTAGGAGAGCTTAATTCAAAGTACCCAATTAAGAACAACATTAGTGCTACCCTAACTCATCTAGATATTATCTAATTCATATTTTAGTCATTTAGTTAAGTTACTTTGTGTATCTAATTTAGACCTAAATTCCTAACACCGCGAGGTCCATGACTATAAGATTCTGCAAAAAAGAAATCAATGAAAAGAAAGACAAGACGAAAGCTGAGGAGCTACTTTGATGTCTCCCTACTTCAAAAAATGAACTTGAAACTAAGTTCCTGAGACAAACGCTTGTAGCCTTTTTGGTATAGCTATTGAGCAACTCTTTTAAAGTGACTCTTAGCACTATTCCTAATCATTATAATTACTGCATTTATCCTGATTTCACAAGCTGGATAACTTTCTTGTATGTTGTTAATATTAAGTACAGTCAAATTTTGACAGGATTCAGGTATTCTCCCTAACATATTTATTTTGTATTTGGTAATAAAAACTGTAGCTACCTTAGTTACTTGAAAAAAGTTTTGCAACTATAAATACCTTATCTACATCCAAACTTCAACTGTGAAGCGGCGACCTCTTTCTTGCCAAGATCCAGTTAGCCACTCTCAGTTAACTCTGCTTAGCGTAAACTTTCATAGCGTAGCTGCATCAAACGATAAGGAAAAGAGCCCACAGACATGTATCATAATATATTTTGATGTATTCTCGAAAAAATAATAATATGTTTTGACGTTATTTTACCTTATGAAAGAATGTGGTAGAACCTGGAGTCCATGACGCTATGCTTAAAAATGGTGAGAATGAGAAAATTCCATTAACGCCAAAAAAAAAATCAAGAAAACCCAAGCAATGTAACTGTTCCCACCATTTGGTTCATCAACAAATTAATCTCATCAATTTGAGGGTGTGAAATATCTTTTGATACAAACTCATGAACCACATTATCCACCTCAATAAAACTGCGGCCAGGAATCTTTCTAGCTCCTCTTCTCAACTTCTCTACATCATCCCATCTTCCTAAACTTGCAAACACGCTCGAAAGAATCGCTGAATCACCTAAATCATCAGGATCCAATAATGACTTTAACCGATCTGCTACAATCTCAGCCAAACAAAAATCACGATGGTACATACAAGCACTTAGCAATGAGCGCCACATAGCTGCATCGGGCTCAATACACATCTCCTTAATTAACTCATAAGCCTCTTTTAGCCTTCCCGCTTTTCCTAAGAGATCAACCATACACCCGTAATGTTGAATCTTAGGTAAAATTTTGTAACCATGGATCATCTTATCAAACAACACTTCTCCCTCACGTAACAACCCTCCATGGCTACATGCACATAAGACATTAGTAAATGTCATGTCATCGGGCACCACCCCACTAACCATTTCCATCTTTTCGAACACATGAATAGCACGTCCTCCACATCCGTGGACAGCCAATACATCTATAATAGTGCTCCATGAAACAAGATCTCTCACACCCATTTCATCAAACAATTTGCAAGAATCATCCAAGCTTCCACTTTTCCCATACATGTCTACTAGTGCATTACACAACGGAACAACCGCGCAAAACCCACTTCGAAAAACAAGTCCATGAACCCATTTACCTAAACAAAGTGCACCCATGTTAGCACAAGCTGAAGTAACACTTACTAAACTAAACTTATCGAAACTCTCCAAACAATCTAATCTCATTTGATGAAAAATATCAAATGCTTCTTTCACAAGTTTCCCACTTCTAACACACCCAGATATCATAGCATTCCACGACACAACTCTTCTTTCATGAACACCCTCGAAAACAATCTTAGCAAAACCCAACTCTCCACAACTAGCATACAAATAAATCAAACTTGACTCAATATGTGAATTCATCAAAAACCCACTTTTGATAACTTGACAATGGACTTGTTTACCTTTATTCAAATCAAATAATCTAGAACAAGCTTTGAGTACAAAAGGGTATGCATATTTATCCGGCGAGAGGCCTAAACTTGTCATTTTAGTGTACCAAGTGAAGGTCTTATGGGGTTGTTTACTTTGTGAGAAACCTCTGATTATTGCATTATACATGAAGTTTGTGGGGTTGTCAATGTGGCCAAGGATTGAACAAGAATGAGTTAAGTCTCCAGAGATTGCCGAGAAGGCGATGATTTTGCTTAGGTAAAACGGGTTGCGGTCTAGGGATAGTTTGATCATTTGGGCTTGCAGTTGCTTTAAGTGCAACATGGTGGCGGTGGTGTTGTTTAGCATGGAGAGGCATTTAGTTAGTGTTTCTAGCAGGGAAACAATCATGGGGTTGAAAGATAGGGTTGTGTGCAGATAAAGATAACCATGTTTTGGACTTAATTCCTGTAGTGGTACTTTGTAGGGGACAATCACAGAGCATCCACAGCAGTAGGGTCGGGTCGGTGGATTTGCCCAAAACGAGGGTGAATCCAATCCACCCCAAAGTTCTAGAGCAGTTCAAAAATAAAACCAAGGTGAATTTGCCCAAAACACTTCAGAACCGCGCGAGAACACCAACACGCACGATCCCGCCACGTGTTTTAATCTTAGCCTTCTATCTCTCCAGCGCACTTCTAAACTGCGCGACACTTATAGCCAATAAGGAATTGCCACGTCGAATTTAAAAAAAATAAAAATTAGCCGCGTTGTTCAGAACCGCGCGGCACAACGCTACAAGTTTTAGGCATAAACTTGTTTTACCTTTCTCAAGTGTTATTTCAAGTTTTAATCTTAGCATTTCCAAGGCATACCCAACCCTCTCCATAAGTTTCCCAACCCAACTCATTTCCTCCGTCATCGACGCCGTTAATCGCTTAAAAATGTTGGGAGAGTCTAGTTCACGACCGAGGTATAATTTTACCAAAACTAAATGCAACGTAAACGCGGAAGTAAAACGAAGGGGGAACGCCGAAGTAACAAATATTTGGCCGTTACAATTGACGTCGGACAACGATCCTCTCCAACGCTCGAACAGTTGAACCGAGTAGATATCCTCCCGGACGGCTAGGTCCATATTTCTGTTGGATCGGAGGAAATGCCGGTAAGTTTTATGTAAATTTTAAGTATTATTAACGTATATTGCAATGTGCTCGATGAAATGCCCGAATGAAAATCTAACGTGTAAATGTGTTTTTTTGTCAGAACCGAGATGAAATACAGTGTAAGGGATCATTGGATAAGGTATTGAAGTGGTACCAATGGATTTTCGTGTACCCGACGTTGAAGAAGTTGGTCGGCGATATGGATTTTGAGGAGTTTTGCTCGATTAAGGCGAAAAACTCAGATAACCGTCTCATTCATGCTCTCGTGGAACGGTGGTGGCCTTCCACCCATACATTTCACTTCCCTTGCGAGGAACTAGGTTTCACACCGTTAGACTTTATCATGCTAACAGGCATATCTTTTGGGAGGGGTCGCAAACTCCCGTACAACGAGAGGTACTCCAAGTTAAAGGAAGCAGAAAAGATATTCCCGGGAATCACAAGCTCTGACATCAGGTACGGTAACATCACTCTCACCTATTTAAAAAGTGGAAAGAGCCTTTGAATTCACGTCTCAACAATTACGACCCACAAATGGATATCGTGTATGCGAGGGCATTTATTGCCTATATGATGGGTAATCTCTTCTTCTCAAATGGTAGCATATCTCTTCGAGCAGGTTATATTGCAGCCTTGACAGACTACGATATTATTGGTGCGTCACTTTTTGACTGGGGTACGCCGATTATGGCAGTTTTGTATCGGGTGCTTGATAAAGCCTTAGTTCTGAGGGACGGGAAGGTAAAGAAATCGATCACCGAATTTTATGCGATGTTGAAGTTCTGGTTCTTCGAGTACTGTCAGGTTGGAATGTATCTAGTGAAGGTAGTGAACTTTAACCATATTTATCCCCGTATGGGTGCGTAGAGAGATAAAAGGGCTAGTACGGGGTCTAAAATCCATCATTTTTTTGCTGTGATCAGAGATATGATAGAATGGAAGGACATAACCAACATAGATTGGTAACCATGGCATAGGTCTAGGCAATTAATCTGTCCAAAGGTAAGAGTTGCTTCAGCACTGAGCTTCCAGAGGGTTCCATTGGTGTCAGTCCCATACGGGCACGATATGTTTTGGTATTTAGGAGATCGGTATATGCGTCAGATGACCGGACATGATAGTGTACCCTATGACCCCTCTCAAGAGATTATGGAATTCCCAAGGTATGATCGAGAGTTATATCTGGGTCTGAAAGATGTGAACTTCTACGATGGTTGTAATTATCTTGTTTCAGACGTAGATTACATGACATATTGTTGTGCCGTTCATCCAAATCCCAAGATCGGTTGTCGTTTAGTAAAGAGGGCGGGAAATATTTGGATCATCGGGAGTGATCTAGTGAGGCCCGATGTACACTTGCCACCTACGTCGAGTTTAACTACGTCTTCACAGGTGCAAGACTATGGTGTTCAGGCGACCGGCGTTCCACATGATATGGGATGGTTCATGGATGTGGCGGGAATGAATGATCAACGCAGACGGATACCGATCCTGGTGATACAGGTACCATACCCGTGTCCACCTACGTATAGTATGGATGAGTTGTGGCATCAATCCCAATGAATGTAGTATGCGGCATATAAAGACTCGAGGCAACTAGTTGACAGCAATACTGAGTTGAGAAAGGAGCTGATCCGGGCATAAGAGGTCATCCGAGAGACGTCCAAAAGACTTGCTGAGATGTCCATTTTCTACCAGAGAGGGCCGATTGTGCAATGTACCTATGACGAGAGTCTCGCACGTAGCAGACGTACCCGCCAAACGAAGAGTGGTCATCCCAGTTAGGTTATGTTTTATTTAGAACTTTGATTTATGTTTTGTTTAAACTATGTTGAGTATTAATATTGCTTAAGCTATATTTTGTTTAAACTATGTTTTATTTAAACTATGTTTTGTTTAAAATATGTTGAGTATTAATCTTGTTTAATCTTATTTTCTTTAAAGATTTATTTTTTGAAAACTTGTTGTCCAAGTTACTCAATGGCCATATTAACAGCTAGTTTTTTTTAAGAAACTTGTTGTCCAAGTTACTGAACGGCCATATTAATGACTAGTTTTTTTAAGAAACTTGTTGTCCAAGTTACTCAACGGCCATATTAGCGGTTAGTTTTTGTTTTGGACATTTGTTAACGACTAGTTTTTTTTTAACTATAAATGTCATTCATCTCATACACTCTTCTCCCTTCTAATCTTCTGTACTCTCCTCCCTCCTTACCTTACAAACATAACCACTATGTCTTCCTCAAGCTCCCAATCTAATTCTCAAAACCACTCTCAATTCTCTAATACAAACCAACAAGGAAACGTCTTTCCTCCTCAATTCGGAACAAGTGATCCGTCACAAGTGCCTAATACTTCCCAAGATGTAAGGTATGTTTGCCAACTATTTTCGATACCCGGCAATCAATTTCAATCTCAAACCCATGGATATTACCCTCATTACCCAAACCAAGGATATTACCCTCAATTTGATGGGTATACGGGCTCGTACCCTCAACTGGGGAATCCATATTATTCATTTTAAACCAGTTTCGCCGGTGGAAGTTCGAGTACCACGCTAATTCAAGGTATATGGGGTATAAATGATTTAAATCTTAATACATCACTGGTTGCATCTCTGGTTGTCACTCCGGTCATTGCCAAGGAACTCAATCCGGTTCTCGCGAGAAGTAATACGCGTGGGAAGGCAAAGTCTAAAAAAAAGACGGCATCGACACCTATTGTAGTTGAGGATGTAGTTAAGGATGAAGTTGATGATGACAAAGAAAGATATAAGAACTCAAAAAATTGGTCGTCCAATGACTTCATGAATCTTGCACGCGCTTGGTCCCAAGTATCTCAAAACCTCGCTACCACGAACAACCAAAAAGTTATTATATTTTGGTTCAAGGTGCATGATCAATTCAACTTCTTTTATGTTGACCTATCGATGTGTCGATCGTATAACGGTGTCAATTGTGCATATAAGGGGTGGCTCAATAAGGAATATTTGATTTTTAGAGGCGTCATTCAAGACCTTGAGAGCCAACATTTTACCGGTATTAGAACGGCTGACTTTGTAAGTATTTTATTTATTTTTCTCATTTCATTAATGTTCAAAGGTGAATCATACTCTAAAGAATTTTCTAACTTGATTTCTAAGAACGTATGACATACGATACATTCGCGCAACTACAATACAAACCATTTACACTTGGAGAAGTGTACAAAGTTTTGGAAACTTTCCCAAAATGGTCACAAATTCATCACATCGGGTAACCCAGCCGCAACGTCGCTAGAAAGTCAAATTTTAATGATAGCCCGGGTAACTCCACCAATACCGATCCTGAAACACCTACATCCAGTACTCCAAATATCATAATTCCGAATGATTCAATCGACGTGGATTCACTTCTATATTATTGTGGGGATGTATGACCGGATGGCCAAAAAAAATACAAGGCAATAGAAGCAGCAAAGTCAAGTATAGGTTATTGGGGGAAGAAGATGCTTGGGACAACGACCAACATGATGAAGGTATGGAATGAGAGAGACAAGCAAAAGAAAGAAGAAAAAGAAGCAAGAGCTAGAGCACGAGAGGAACTAAAGTTAGTTATAGAGGCTGAGATTCAAAGGAGGCGTGAAGCGGAGCTAACTCGAAAAAAAAGTCGTCGAAGATGCGCATATGGTTAAGGTGATGACAATGGACCCAAGTAACCTACAAACCGGCACAAAGGCGTTGGATGAAGAAGCAAATTAAAGAATACTCAAAGAAGTTGAAGGAGCAGTATCCAAGTGATGACGACGTTTCTAGTGATGAAGATTGATACAATCCTTAGGGTTAATAGTAGTTTTTAAGTTCTATGTAATTTCATTATTTTAATAAAATTATTATTAATCGTATGTAATCCTTAAAATTGTTATTAATCTAATTCGTATTTAAACCTTCTGAATGTACTCTGTCATAATAGACTCTGCTTCTTACTTCTTTTTTACAAGACCTAAGATTTTCTCCTTCTCTTTATCTATACCAAAACAGTAAAACAGAAAAAATTTGTACAAAATCAAAAAGCAGAAGCAGTAAACTAAGTTTCTTTAAAGTATTACAATGATGAAGACATAGAAATAAAATACATTACAACTTCAACATTAAACTTGGAAGCAAAATACATTACTTTTGAAAATAAAAAAAATAATGAACTCAATCTACAATTACTCCGCCCCTTATCGATTCAACAAATGCGCGACAAGTTCATCTCGTAATTATAAATAAGTTCCTTTATTTCTAATTTTATGAACCTTCTGGATGTACTCTGCCATAGTGTTAATCGCGTGTCTTGGATTTAAGTCCTCTTTCCAATTCTTCACGGACGTTCTAAACTCAGGATCAATGTCCATTTGCCGAATGTAAGTATGACGTTCATCTTCGATGATCATATTGTACAGGATTATACATGCGTACATAACATTTCCTAGATCACTAGGTTTCCAAAATCGTGTACCGTGTGCCAATATTTGAAGCCTAGCTTGTAATACCCCAAAAACACGCTCTACGTCTTTCCGGCATGTTTCTTGCATCTTCGAAAAATGTTTTTCGACATTGTTGGACAAATTTCTTATGGTTTGAACAAGTGTTTGCCATTTTAGATAGACTCCATCCGCTAAGTAATACCCCATAGTGTGTGGTACCGTACCTATATTATAATTACATGGCGGTGCAACTCCATTTGATAAGTTGTTGAAATGCCACCATTGATGCAAGATGTTCACGTCGTTGTTAGAACCGGGCACCCCAAAAAATATATGCCATATCCAAAGATCTTACGATGCAACCACTTTTAAAATCATCGTCGGGATTTTCTTATACCCGGTATATTGTCTTGCCCACCCAATAGGACAATTCTTTAATTTCTAATGCATACAATCTAAGCTACCTAACATCCCCGGGAAGCCTCGCGATCCATTCACTTTTAGCAAGTATAATATATCGTCTTCATTGGGAGATCTAAGGTATTGAGCTTTGAATTGTGTTATAATAGTTTTACAAAATTCTTTCAAGCACAAAATATCTGTAGACTCCCCAATCCGAAGGTATTCTTCTTGGGCATCTGAAGTGCATATGTTATCTTTTGGTGTGAGGATAAGTCCACCGTCTTAACGGTATTTTCTCTTTGAATAAAATAAGGGTTCGAAGAAAGTATTTGATCATAAATACTTTGATACACACCTTCGCTCATATAGAATCGACGACGAAATGGGATGCCTTTGAATCTTGGTTTGTTACCGAAGTAATCCCGATTAAGGCTAAACTCCCCCAATTTATGATCATGGCCTTTCCGCTTGTCAATCCTTCCCCTTTTACTACCTCCTCACCTCCGTTACGATGTCGCCTCTTACTCTTTTTCTTATGATTCTCCCATCTCAATTATAATTTTGCTATACTCGTGCATCATCTCAATTTGACATCGGAAGAGCTCTTCGCTTTCAGAAGATGATGAAGACGATGACTCCAAAGATGAGAGTGATGGGTCAGACATGAGTAGGTCAGCCAGGATTTCGTCAGACATAATTCGGCAAAAATGATAATAAAGGAAGAAAATTGAGTTTTGAGATATAATATGAATGAGTTGATTATAAAAGATTAAGAGAGTAGAAGATGAATGGGCTTTATAGATGAAGAAAAAACTAGCTGTTTATAGCCGTTGAGCATCTTGTTGTCCAAGTTTGATCAAGAAAAAACTAAGAAATACAAGGGAACCAACATATATTTTATACAGGTTTAAATCTATTGTCGAAATCGACAATATTTTATTTTTTAGATCAAAGCGCACTGTTAAAATATTCTTCTGAGCCAATATGTACATTTTGATTAGTCAGAAATGAGATTCAGATGACCTAACATAAATGTATATACTACAAAAATAAATCAACAATGTCCCCTTTTACAAAAAATTATATATTGTGATATACAAACAATGAACTATCATATACAAAAAGGGAAAAATGTTTAACCATGTTGGGCTACTACCAATAAACATTAAGGTGATATAACTGTGATATACAAAGATTTGGTCGACAACCCTATTTGTTGCAGAATTATTATCACTGATTTTGACGCCATGAACATCTACAAGATACTTTATCCAGGGTTGGATTAAAAGTTCTTGTATTTTCTTCTTCTTAGCCATTTTCTCCCTTCTAGCAATGATAACATTTTTAAGGGTTACCGTCGTGGAAACTAAGTCTTTTTAATAATCTTCATTGGGTCCTTGCTGTCCTATTGTGAAGAATCTTTTGTTCTGCTTAAAAAGTTCTACAAAGGTTGGGTCCCCCATGTCTCTCATCCCTTCACTTGCGATTACCTTCTTTAATGTTTAACGCCAAACCTCCTACAACAATAACTAATATTAAAACAGACAGTAATATTAAAGTAATATTGTTGATTTCGACAATGCTATATATGCATAATTCCAATTACAATGCCATAATTGTCGAAATCAATAATAATATATTGTGCAAGTCTACATTTATATTACCAATATTGTCGAATTCGACAATATGCAGTTGGTAATCGCTGAATTCGACAACTATGACTTCAAACCATGTAATAAACAGAACAATCTACAATAGGTAGAAGAGTTAAGAATATGTCATACCCATTCACTGTTATCTACTTCCAAAGTCTTCTTCCTCTCTTTAGAATTAACTAGTTTGTTATGCTAAAAAACCCTCCAATATTAGGATAAAAACACATGGTACATATACATGTGCATTACCTATATTGCCGAGTTCGACAATATTTTACATGCACAACCCCAAATACACTTCTTAATTGTCAAATTTCATAATATTCAATTTCAATAACATGATTTTGAAGTCATATTCTCAAATTCGACAATTATTACTTCAAACCATGCATTACACAGAGCAATCTCAAATAGGTACAAGAGTTAGGAATATGACATACCCATTCACTGTTATTTACTTCTAAAGACTTCATCCTCTCTTCAGCATTAACCAACTTTTGTCGCTGAAAAAATAGCCAACATTAGACTAAACAGTGAAATTGGCATTCCATAAAATTAAGAAGGATGAGGGGGGAGTTTACGAGATAGTTAGTTTCCTCCGTTTATCTCGCTGCTTCTTTCTTATACTTGGATGTCTAGTTCATTATTTGTTCCAAAGACATAAAGGATATGAACTATATAACTCCAGTTCATTTAAATGTGATTTTGGATACTATATTTGATTTTAAGCAGGGGTTAACCGATATTGAGCATGGAATCTAAAATGAATACTACATCTGATTTTGGATAATCAAACACAAACTCCAATTCACTAACTAAAAAAGTCGTACACAAAATTAAACTTAAATTTACAATTATCAAATACAAACTCCAATTTACTAACTAAAAAAGTCATACACAAAATTAAACTTAAATTTACTATTATCAAACACAAACTCCAATTCACTAACTAAAAAAGTTGTACACAAAATTAAACTCATCAAATTCACTATTATCAAGCACAAACTCCAATTCACTAACTAAAATTAATTTTATTCATTTCGAATGACTTACAAAATCTTCTTTCGCAATCAACTTATTCGTAACGTCCTCATGTGCAGCCAACAAGTCCTCATATTTCTTTGCTAGGGTTATGTCTGGCACAGGCTGATGTGATTGTAGCACAACAAGCTATTCAAAATATGTAGTACAAGAATAATGTTACCAGACTTACAAATAATTCAACCACAAACTAATAGTAAATTTTGGTAAACTCACAGGTGTAGCTGGAGGAAGTTACAAGTCTATCTGCTCCATCAAAATCCCATTGAGCACTTTTAGTGACTCGCCCTCTTTACACTGTACACATTGGGGACAAAATAATCACGCCAGATATAAGAATGATTAATGGAAGACTATAAGTAATAATGGGTTATTAAAATCAGCACTATTACCTTTTTACTAAACTCATTACCTTTTTATTCAATACAACATATAAGCTTTGATTACAGTCTTCGAGGCCAGATTTTTGCCTTAGCTCTACCTCAAAACTTGTATTTTTTCATCCAAATTTTTGCCTTTTCTTTATCTTCCTTGAGCTTCTGAAGCTGGTCATTTAGTGTTGTGATTTGCTAATCGAAGCCGCCAGATCCACCCCTTGTTTGCATGATACCATGGGCATTTGGAGACAGACTAGCAAGCTCATGATGCTACAGAAGTGGTAATTCAAGTGAACAGAATATTAGAGACTAGAAAGTTTGAAGTGAATATAATTTAAGGGAAGTGAGATAAAAATATTTGTAATATGTATTAACCGATGCATCATATTGTTCAGCAACATCTTCAGATTGGTGCACGGGGGTATCACCATACTCATTGACACTGGCTTCCTTCCTTTGATGAATTCCAACATTATCATCTGCAGCCAGGTCAACCCTATTTTGGACTATCGCACAACCCTATTTTGGTAGTAGGGTTGAACATGATATGGACTTGTTAATGCACCATAGAAAAAGGTGACCTCCTTGAATGCATGTACGGAATCCCTTTTTATCTCTGTATGGGTCCCGTACAACCTACGTGAAAAATGAATAAAATGTATTATGCACCATTAAGTTGAATAATTTTTCTAGTAGGCCTGAGAAGGATTTAACAATATTGTCGAATTTGACAATATTATAGTGGACTGGTAGTTATTGTGATGGAGTATTGTCGATTTCGACAATTTACCATGTTCATTTCGACAAATTTCCATATGCACAACTAAATAAAATTTAATAATGATCAAAATCGACAATATTATCTGTACAATAGTAGAAGTAGGTAGTCAATATTGTCGAATTTGACAATTATTCAATTTTCTTGAGTTATGAATATGCAATATTGTCAAAATTGACGATGTTAAAGCAGTGCAATCTACTAACTCCAAGTACAATATGATACAGTATAGCAGGGTAATGAACTTACATCCTCCAGTTTGTTGTTGTCCAATGCCTCCCTGAACTTGAGCAAAGTTGTACCACCGTATCTATCCATAACAGATACGTCCCATTTTCAACAATTACAGTGCTCGTATGCGTCAGATTCCATCTCCTTGGGGATCCCAACAAGCTTTGGGAAATGTGCAAAGATCCACTACTACATGTATTTAAATAAATAAAATAAAATTAGTAGAGGTTCAAGCCATATGTAAATAGCAGTTATATAAATGAGTTCAGAATCACCTCGAGTAACGTGGTACAACATGCAAATTGCATCCCATCATCTCGAGATGCTGCACCCAGATTGTAATACATGTGGGCCAGAACTGCTTATCCCCATGACCACTTCTTTGCCACCTTGTCCTTGGCAAACAGGTAAAGGCACCGTACACTGACATCTGTACCCTTTTTCGTAAGAAATAGAAAGGAGCCAAGGACATACAATATATAAGCACGAGTAATAGACCTGGTTGTTAACCCCTTCTTCTTCTTGGCAGCTATTGTGGTACCGTCATTGAGAACCTTCTCCAACTTGTATGCATAGTGCTCTTTTAGTTTCCTCAGTGACAATAAATTCCCAACACCACAGCTATCAAAGACTTGAATGCATTTAAATCCTACAGGAGGTTATTCTCGAAAACCTCTAAAATTGTAGGGAATCCCCAGGTACCACCAATGACCGTGGCATCACCATCTGCAGGCAACCCAACCAATTACTCCACATCATCCAGAGTTGGAGTCATCTCTCCCCATAATAGTTTCCAGCTGCCAACGTTCGGCAAAAGCAGAAATCAGGGTAGAGTTGAAATAGTTATAGGATATGGCCTCTATCCTATCCAAACCCTTCAACTTAACAAAATCTTAGACCACTTGTGGTTCTTTTGTTAGGTCCCAAGTAGACTGGTGATGGTGAACATGAATGGGAAGCTTCTTTTGAACAATAATAGTGATTATGTCAACAAAAATGTAACTATAAATAATAGGAATAACAAAGCATAATTAAACAATATATTCCATTAAATAATATACCTTCCCTAGCGCGATCGACCTTACTCTATGGAACCTGAAGCTCCTCAACAGTCTTTTATCACTAGGGCCTGCGTCTTCGTTGCTTGTAGCCCGCCTTCAGAATACCTTCCAATAATAGGAATATTCACATCATAATCAGGGGTAACATTTGGAAGCAGTGGTTGAGCTCCCAAAGTAGCTTGGGCAAACTCAGTTTCAAATTCTGAACCTTGGGGAATATTTACAGCTTGCGCAGACTCAGCTTGAGCTCCCAAAGTAGCTTGGGCAGACTCAGTTGTAGGTACTGGTTCACTAACACCCTCATTGACAGTGTTAACAGTGTTTGGAGGATCGACTGTACTTGGGTCAATAGTTTTTATCTTTCTCTTATATGTAACTAGATCTCCTTCTCTGGCCAACTCTCTTTTTCTTCTATTAAAAGTGGTTGGAGGTACTTTCTTATTCATTGTGTACCTGTATACAATTTATTACTCAAAGGATAAGTATAATTGTACTTGGTAATTGTCGAGTTTGACAATATTATGTAAACATAAGTCCAATTGTAATTGGTAAATTATCGAATTCGACAATACTCCATTTCAATAAACCCAAGTCAAATATAACTATTGTCGAATTTGACAATTTAGAGTTATAAACAAGGATAAAATAAAAGGAAGATGAACTAGGAAAATTCCATAATTGTCAAATTCGAACTGTTAGAGAGAGAGTGAAGAAGGGAGAGAGAGTGAAGGAAAGAGAGTGAGAGAGAAACTTAAATAGTTTGTGTGAGTGAGAGAGACAGAGTGGGTGAGTGGAACTATTCGTGAGAGTTAGAGAGATAGACTGAGTGAGAGAGATGCTTGGAGAGAAATGTTTGTTTGGTTTGTTTGGAGAGAGAGATAGAGAGGGAAAGTGGGAGTGAGAGAGTGGGAGAGAGATAGTGAGAGAGACAGAACTTTAAATGTGAGTGACAGATGGCTTTAAATGAGAGAGGGAAATGTCAGCCAGCTAGAGAGAGTGAGGCAGGTAGGACCCGACATTTTTCCACCTCATTTCCCTTATAGGAAATGACCAAATTTTTAGAGCCACTCATCTCTATTAGATGAGCGTTTGTTGTTGTGTGAGACTTGAGTGTCTCTAAATCTTCTCTCTTATATGAGATACAAAGAAATAAATCAAAGGATATTTACAAAGGGGAAGATATTATCCTAATAATATATTATACCTAATGGAAATATATTATCTTATATATATCAAGAATATCTATAATATTTGCAGGATCTTGTAATCTTTTGTAATATTTATCAAGAATCTTTGTAATCTTAAACAAATATCTTTATAATCCTTAACACCCGTTGAGGGATCAACCACACCCAACTTGCTTGATAGGCGTTGAAAGACCTCAGCTCCCAAGTGGTTTAGTAAATATGTGTGCAAGTTGATCTATAGACCGAAGGTAGCAAGGGACAATCAAGCCAGAAATAATCTTTTCATAAACAAGATGACAATCAATTTCGATGTGTTTTGTTCCTTCATGAAATACTAGATTTTTTACGATATGAATAACAGCTTTGCTATTACATTGGAGTGATATTGGTTGAGAATGAGAGATGCCAAGATCATTTTGAAGATTTTTTCCACTATAATTCACAAAATGCAGTGGGAAGAGCACAATATTCAGCTTTAGCGGAAGACCAAGATATCGTGGGTTGTTTCTTTGTTTTCCAAGTTATTGGACTTGTACCTAACATCGTGAAATAACCAGTGGTGGAGCGATGAGTGGTTAGACATCCGGTCCAATCAGAGTCTGTGTATCCACTAAGATGAAGAGGACTGGAGAGGATAAGAGTAATCCTTTGCCAATAGAACCCTTGAGATAACTTAGAATATGATTAACAACATCAAGATGAGCGGTACGTGGTGACTGCATGAATTGACTTAACGAATTAACGGCATATTGAATATCTGGTCTTATAACAGTAAGATAAAGAAATCGATCTATTAGATGACGAAAATATGTTGGATCAACTAGGAGTTCACCATCTGTTGGACGCAATCGAAGTTGTTGTTCCATGGGAAAATCGACGACCCGTGCACTTGTCATTTCAGCATCTCATAAAATATCTAGTGTATATTTTCATTAGCATAAGAAAATGCCACGTTTGGAGCGAGAAACTTCAGTACCTAAGAAGTATTGTAATTTACCAAGATCTTTGATTTAAAATGAATTTTTCCAAAATAGTTTGAGATTGGAAATTGCGTCCTCACTATTTTCAGTAATAATTATATCATCGACATAAACAAGAACATAAAGGTAAGTATTACCTTTAATGTGAGTAAAATGATTATAATCCGCAATGGACTGAGTAAAACCCTTTTCAAGGAGGGTGAAAGAGAATTTTGAGAACCATTGTCGAGAGTCCTGTTTAAGGCCATAAAAGGAATTTTTAAGTTTGCAAACATGGGTCTCCTCCTTACTAAGATCGCCCTGTAAAAAGGCATTATTGACATCAAGTTGGTGAAGGGACCAACCCTTGACGACAACCATAGAAAGGGGAAGATGAACAGTTACAAGTTTTGTAACAAGTGCAAAAGTGAGAATTATAAGAATTGTAACTATCATGGACATACCATATCTACATGTTACAAGATCCACAGGTACCCTCCAAAAGAAAAAGATGTGGTTGCTACCACCACATTCACTCCTCAGGCCGTGCTTCCTCACACACCATTGTTGACGTCCAAGCAATACATACGCTTGACGACTCTCTTGCCAACTGGACCCATTGACGGATCGGTGAATCCCATGACAAATTTGACTTGTAAGGTTCTTTCTTTTTCCCCATCTTCATGGATTATTGACTCTAGAACATCTAATCATGTTTGTTTTTCTCTCTATGTATTTACATCATATGTTACTACCCTGGTAAATTTTTTTATCCAAATATTGTCGTTGCCTCTTTGAAGGGTTCGATAAGGATGAGAATCATATTTTCTCACGTGAAGAGCAGTAGAATCAATCATAGGAGATGCATAAACATTAATTTCCCATTGTTTCTCTTCTTGGCGGACTAGCGAATAAATTTGTTGTGTAGATGGGAACGATTCCATCAAGAGAATTTGGCTACGAATAGTAGATAAGTGGTCATGGATTCCTTAAAGAAACTCCATGGTGCGATCCTGATGGAATAGTAGTTTTACCATGACCACATATACAAAGAGAAATAGTGATAATAGAACTAAGTTCATCCCATAAAGATTTTAAATGAGTAAAGTAAACAAATACTGTAGCATCGTCCTGTTTGAGAACGAAGATGGATTTCTTCAGCTGGTAAATTTTTGTTGTGTTGGACTGAGAAAACCGTTCCTTGAGGTCTTACCAAATGTTGTGAGCAGTCCCAACATATAGAATGTTGTTGCGAATGTCCGGTGCTATAAAATTTAAGATCCAGCCGTCAACGAGATCGTTGCATCTCTCCCAATCGAGGATGTCTTTTTCATCCTCTGACTTGGTGATTGTTCCAGCAACGAAACCAAGTTTATTCTTAGCTCGCAGCACCATGGTGATTGCACGAGACCAAGTCCCATAATTATCACCTGAAAGAATGGGGGATACGAGTAGCGTTGTCGGGATGTTAAGCTGACGGATTGATGGATTAAAATAAGTCGATGATGGAGCTTTGAGAGGAGGTTGAAGAGTTGGCCATGGTGGATTCTTGAGCTGGAGAAGAAGCGTTGAGCATGGTGGATTGCAGAGAGGATGATGAAGTGCTAACCATGGTGATGCAATATTATGTTTCAATCTAATACCATATAAGATTCACAACACAATTATTGCTGGCTTCTTGAATGAAGACCTAGAAGAAGAAGAAAGTTTATTTATAGATGAGTTTACATGAGATACAAAGAAATAAATCAAATGATTTTTACTAAGGGGAATATATTATCCTAATAATATGTTTATACCGAATGAAAATATAATATCATATATATATTAAGGATATTTATAATATTTGCAGGATCATGTAATCTTCTGTGATATTTATCAAGAATCTTTGTAATCTTGAACAAATATCTTTACAATCTTCAACAAATTCCAAATATCGTGTATGTAGTAGTTTCTTGTTCATCGATCTCCGCACTTGGGACAATTAACATTGTTCAAATCATCCACACTAATTCTAATAGACATGAGTTCATAGTTCTTCAAAAGGAAGTACTAGATTATAAAAGGCACTTTTAGTTTCCAATCGAAAAGTTAATATTTGACTAGTGCTACTTGATATATAGTCCTAGTACAACCTCCTTGGTCGTGGATTTATAAACTGATTTCAATGTTATAATGTTGTATTCTCTCTCATTCATCTGAGGGTGTCTTGGCAGAGTTGTTCTTGAGAAGAATAAACGAATTATGATTAGAACTATCATCAGTAAAATTTTTTTTGTCATAAATGTGGTTAAAATTCTAAGTGTAGAAAATATGTTATATAAACTCTACAGCTTCAGAGAACTCTATATTTATTGAGATCGGGACCACAACTCTAGCATATAGAATATTAAACATTTGAGGCTCTAAACCAGAAGTCAACGTCTACTCCATTTCCGATGTGTTAGTAAAGATTGCTCCAGATTCTCTTCCTGACTCTAATAATGTCTTCCATATCCAGGCGTATGTGCCTTTAATAACAATTGTCATAACTAATTCTTTGGTAAAATACTTTTTAATCAGACAACAATTCCACAACTTCTCTAATTTTTCAATAAGCAAAAAAAATGATTGATTATAAGAAGTTCTAAAGTTATTAATCGTCATACAGATAGAATTTACAGAGTCCTATCTAATTATTCTTCAATCTCATTGAAACCAAACCGATACTAACCTCCCACCTCAATATTTTTACCATAAAAGTAAAGAAAACATCATATTTAATGTATTTTCTAAGAAAAAAACAACGACGACGACGTCGACGTCGACATAGGCGAGCTCGCGTAGTACATTGGTGTCACTTCTTCCACACATGCACATAGTACACACCACACGTATGCATGTGTGTACATAAAAGGAAGCCATGAAACCTAAAAATGGATTTGCTCCCTTTTTTCATCCTTTCTTTGTCAGAGCATCTCAAGCAGAGTTTGGGTTTGGGTTGGGCTTGTCAACTCACACCCAAACCCAAACCCAAACTTTGGTGCTCCCAGCAGCTAAAAAACAAGTTTGGGTTTGTATACATGTACATATCAGAGCCAAAATGGGTTTGAGCTCCTCAAACTCAAAAAAATGAGTTTGCCAGTCTTTTGAATACCGCGCGGTATTCTTTTTATCGCCCATATTTTTCGGGCTGTAAAAAGAACACCGTGCGGTATTCAAAAGACTACTTATCTATTATTGCTTGCCTGAGCTCTCCATGGATACTTCTTCTTTCCCTAACCCAATTACAGAGCAAAAAAATGAACCTCTACGCAGTCCCCAAATGGAAAACTCTGGTACCAGCTGTAATACCTCCACACTGTCGACCCCATCTTCCCAGAACCCATCTTCAACATCATTCTCTCAACACCCATCATCAAAATTCACTCCATACCTCTACCACAACCAATCACAATTTTAATCACATACCCCACCTCCGTTTACCATGTCGCAAGGCGATACCTTCGGAGGATAATATTAAAATCTATTTGCACTCTGTTAACCACAACCTCAGGCGTTTAGCCCATACTATCAACCCTATCCGGTCACTTAACCTCAATGTTTTATTTTTCCAAATTACTTTCAAAACTACCTATTCCATGGTGAATCTACTCAGGACAATCAAAGTGGCGCAAATGCGCCAATACCTGTTGAAGCGGTGACGCCCGAGAAAGAAAAAGGAAAAAGAAGAAAGAAAAAAACACCTGCAAAATAAAGACAAAGCGTACAAGTGTCGAAAGATGCTGAGTTTTTGGACGAGACGGATGATGCTGGACTTTATTGGATGGATGCAGACTTCACGTGTTTAGCAAGGGTGTAGGTAATGGCTTATGTCCAAACCGTGGGTCGCACGAAGGGTTTCTCTATCAAAATGTCAATATTGCCTTTAACAGAGACTCTGAGTGTCCCACACGACGATCATGTGGGCCGACCAAAGCTCAGTGGTATCCCCTTAATGTATAATGTGTGGCATACAAGGGGATAGTTGCTAAAGTACAATTTTGGCACGACAACAAGAAAACCAATGAAGATCGGGCACATTCTAATTTGCTTTAACACAATTTCATTTATTTTTCTTGGATATACACGTTATTTATTTGTATTTGGTAATTTTGTGAATTGTAGGAAAAAGATGCACACAAGATCTATCAAGGCTTGAATGGCGATAATGACTTCAAACACAATGAAGCGTATAAGATTTGGGCGCGAGAACCGCGATGGGCCAACCTAAAGGATGATGGGTTGAACCATACGGGGAATGTACCACTTAAACCCAGAGAATGTACTGAGGTGTGGGTTTCCCTCTGGCATCTCCATTTAATTTTACAAAGATTTAGATTTTTTTTTAATTTTTGGGTTTGAATTGAGAGAGAGATAAAGAAACAGTGTGGAGGGAGTCGAGTTGGGTTTATTATTTATTAACATAACTCACGGTGGTAATCATTTTATCACGCGATAAACAGAACACCGTGCAATTTTTTGGTTGCATATAATTTTTTTTTTTTAAAACCACGCAAATTTTTCTGATTTGCTGCTGGGAAAGGTGGAGTATGGGCTGGGTTTTTTATGGGACCCCTATTAGAGCCCACGCCCGAACTCACACTATATGCTAGGGATGCTCTCATACTCATTTTCAGTGTCTGCATCTCTCTATCAAGGGAGCCACTACTTGCACACCCCATTTTTACCTTAGATACACACCCCAACCTAATGACAAGTATGCCCTTCCAAGTGTTAAATATTTACAACTTTTCAAACCATTTTTTTACTTCTCCCACACCCCAAGTTAAATTGTTTTAGTTAGATTTTTGTTAAGTTAGGTTCTTTAGATTTTGTTTAGTTAGGTTATTTAGGGTAAGTTAAAAGCTTCTTCCCTCTATTACTCTAATCTTCTCACCATCACTCTAATCTTCCCTCCATTCCTAAATGAATCATGTTAGTACTGGAGATCATGTTGGCACTGGAGATACTCTTAATTTTGACGAAGAACCTCATATAACTCCCATCAACTTAGAACTCGACGATCACGATCTTTACGAGGACGTAGGCCACAATGGTGCGTAGTGTGTTTTTGCATATGATTTACTGTTCTCTATGATAGTGGCTTATAGGGTCCTCGGTAGACGGCTGTTGTTCTCTAATACTAAGGATCCCAGGTGGTGTGTATTTTGTTTGCTTGCTCTCTTGCTATCTCTGGAACCAGGCCAAAGGCAAGAGACCGACTGAGCCATAAAAAAGAAAGGATAAAGGCTAGGAAGGAGATAGGGCTTTAAATAGAAGCTTCAATGCATATCATAGCTAGATGAAGAAAGAATAGAGCGAAGATGGACTGATCTCCCGATAGTTAGATCAAAGGCAACAGTTAGGAAAAAGAGTAGATCGATAGTCGTCGAGCGGATGCTAAAGGTACCCATGCCCATCCCTTAGATGAGCAAGCGGCCACTCCTAAGTAAACTTAAACTGATGATGCGGCGAAGGTATAACCCATATTTGCTTCTCCACACGATGGCTTCTATCTTCTTACTCTTTTTAACTCTGGCGCCCTGTTCTCCACACGGGAGGATCAGGTAGTAGGGTATGGAGTATCGGGCATCAGGCTTTCCTTTAGTCTTTTTTTCCCTTTTGGATGAGATTCTTTTAGCGCAAGTCTTTTTTTTCCCGTAATGTCTATTTTGAATGAGCTTCTTTGAGCCTTGCTTACTTTTCTACCAGAATGCCTTTGGGAATACATAGTCTGAAGTACCTTTGGGAATGCATAGTCTGACGTAAAGGATGCATAGTCTGAAGAAGGTTATTGGAAGTCTCCCGGGAATGGCATTTTAAGAATTGGAAATCGATCTCGAAGTACGACTCGCTAAGGTTTAGTACCCTCCCTTGTGAATAGGCCAAGAAAGAGCAAGGGACGACCAAATTTTGAAGACTTTACGCCCCAAATTACAAAGTTTGGTTTTTTTTTTAACTTTTTCAGTTTTAGGCGCCCAAACTGTGTGACCAAAATTACAGAGATTTTTTTTTTTTAGTTTTGGGCACCCTAACTCTGTACCCGAAATTACAGAAAGTTTGGGGTGTGGGGTTAGTAAAACAAAGATAAAAGAGATTTAATTACAATTCAAATGGTTTTGTTTGGAAGGGCCCATCACCTTGCTGTCCTCCAATGCATGGAGTAGTTATCCAGGATGTGCACCCATTAAAAATGGGATGCGTAAGTAAAGTCTCCCCTCTGTCAAATCCTAATCATATTTCAACCTAATTCGCCATGATAACCTCCCAATGAGGTAACCCCTTTGATAATGCAGGGCTACTAATTGATTGAATTCGAAAGATTGATTGAATTAAGCAATGAAAGGAGAGTTGAAGAAGATTGGGGGAATGAAGATGGAGGTTTCTACAAATGAGAGTGATTCAAGTAATCGAAAAGGGCGGAAATCGCCATGGAAGAAACCCATTTCAGAGGGAAAAGTGACGGAGGCGCCATTAATGGGAGCAGAATCATGGCCAGCTCTTACTGATGCGAAGAACCCCGATGTTGGTGGTGCCCGTGGTGGTGCCTCAGACTCCATTGCCGGTAAAATGGGTGATCTTTATTTCATGAAAAATTGATTATTTTTAGGGATTAAGAGTGTGTTATGATATTTATTTAGAAATAAAATGGGGGTTTAAGTGTTTGAACTTTGAATTGTAAGAAATTGATTCATTTGGGGGTTAGTTAGTTAGCAAATGGGAGATGATCTGAAACCCACTAGTTGTAAATTCAAAGAGACGAGACGATTCGCTGATAGAACCATATAAATTGCATTGCTAATCCTCTAGTCCTTTTGAAGAAATTTCTTAAAAACACCCAATTCCTTCCCAAGAGCCATTTCTTAACCCTAAATTTATAGAAATTTTGAAGAAACCGACCCCAAGTCCTTCTGCGTCTTAGAAGTTCAATCAACCCATCTACACCTTCAACCAGATCGATAAACCTAATTACATATCCCCAAAACAAAATTCTAAGAAATTGGTCTAGAAACCCTAAAATACTTCTCCGTGCTTCTACTTCAATCTCTGGAGCTGGATAAAAGTATTTTTGGCCACTAATCTGAATCGGTCTCCCACGAGACGATGCCATTAGAGCAGAGAAACCTTTCTGAGATGAATCGTTAGGGTTTGCGATTTGATAATTCTTGATTCGAAGAAGAAAGTTTGGTTTTAGCCTTTTAGTTTACCCAAACACGGTGAGTAACGACTAGGCCTGTTTTCGGATCGGATCGAATCGGAAATAGAGGGGGTCAGAATTTTTTTGATTTTTTTCATAACTATAAAATCTATTCTGATCCGATCTTATTTTTTTCAGAACTGTAAAAATAAATTCGAATTTGAAATTTTCAAAATTTCGGAATAAATTCGGAATAACAAAGTTCTCACTTCTCCACATCAAACCATAATAACAGAGTTCTCACTTCTCCAAGAATAAAAAATTCAAAATCAAAGTCAGAGGAAAATCAAAGCCAGATAGGAGATTTAACTTTTCTTCTTCACTGTGAATCAAAATCGAGGCAGTGGAGATTTAACTTAAGAGTAGAGGGAGTGGAGGGCAGTGGATAATGGAGAATAGTGAAGAAGAGGCAGTGGAGAATGTCCTAGGTTAAGAATCTTAAGATATAATGTTTTATGTTTTAATTCGGATTATTAAGAATTAAATTGGGTCAGAGGGATATTCGGAATATTTTTCGTATTAAATCGAATTGGAGAGTATTCGGAATAATCGGATCGGATGGTTTTCGAAATAATCAGATCGGAAAATTTGGAATAATTAGAAATTTACGAATTACATAAAGCTATCCGATTCTAATCCAAATTTATTCGGAAAAATTTAGAAATTGGATTTTCGAAAATCAAAATTGCAAAATAGGGTTCCAAAATCGGTTTCAAACATAAACAGTTTCCTATTTTGGCGGACAGTGGGCGAACTTCGCAGGTCTCTCTGTAACAGTTCTATTTGACCAAGTGTAACAACTACTTTTAGTGGGCCGAGCTCTGTAGTTACAGTTTGTGATATCTTCTCGAATGACAGAATATCTTCGACTAAGTTCTGCTAGCTTCTCCTTGTCGAATCTGGGAAATATGCTACTGCAACCTCGTCCAAATCTTGTTGACTAAGCACATCAATAACTTCACATCGTCACATGCCAAAGTTATTTATGCTATTAAATTTCTTAACTTCAATTTAAACATAATTGTTGTGTTATTTTGTTTAGGCGCAGTTGAAGAACTTGGTTCATCTTCTATCATTGTTCCCTCAATTTTCATACACCAATTAAATTGAAAACAAAACGAAACTGAGATAAGACATTACCTCAAATTTTGAGAACCACCGAGGATACAACCTCGTTCTAATACCAGTTTTTAAGCTACACAATGAAAAACAAACACCGATTCAATCCGATTAGAGAAGAACAAACTTCAGGAATAAACACAATCAAGCGAGAACATACAATTTATCGTGGTCCGACAAATTGCCAACGTCTACACCAATAAAGAGATACTTTTATTAGATGATTCGAGGTTATAATCACTCACCATCAAATTGAGGTCTCCCTAGGTTTTTTCTAAAAAAGAACTCACCAAAAGGATGGCTAAGAAATACCCTAACTCTATTTTATACTTGAGAGATTATTAGATCAATTTAACGGATAACGAGGCAAACCAATGGTCTAAATTATTGAGAATCCGAGTTAACTACTCTCTTCCTCTCGTCAAGAACGATTACGCAGAAACACCAATATAAGAGAATAAACAAGAATCAAGCAAGAACAATAAGACACACAAAAGTTCCAAAGGATGGAAGTGGAAAATCATTTCGGATTAAAAACCACTCCCGAACAATTCACTATGTAAATCAAACAGGTTACAATGATCTCTCAAAGCTTTCTCAAAGCTTAATGATGGAGTCTCTCAAACCTTAAAGCTTTTAAGGTTAAACTCACAAAGATGAAGTCTCTCAAACCTTAAAGCTTCTCTAAGATTAAACTCTCACAAGATGATTAATACAATAACCTAGCATCCCTTTATATAATAGAGGGCTCACACCAAGATTAGAAACTTCTAATTTACGTGGGTACAGATCTCGAGGCAAACTCCTACGTCTCACAATTAAACTTCTAAACCGGAGGGAACTTCTTAAAAACGTTAAACGCCAATCTCGTTCGAACGAGTCGCAAAGTTGTTCGAACGACTTTGTCCTTCTGGGCCAAATTCCAGCAAGCTTGACTCTTCGTTCGAACGGACAACAATATCGTTCGAACGAATTTAACCAGTTTCTAGTCTTGACAAAACATAGCTTCGAGTTCATACCTTAACATAAACAACATTTTCAAAGCAAACCATCGCATCTTCGTTCGAATGACTATGAGCCTCTAATAGAAGATAGTAAATAGGTCAAATTTTAGGCAAAAAATTGACCGTACGACTATGAGGCTCGTTTGAACGACTATGGGCCTCTAATAAAAGATTGTATCTGGGTAAATTTTTAGGCAAAAAATTGACCGTCGTTCGAACGACTATTCACCTCCAAGTATTCTGCCTTTATACCCGACAAACTGGTGAGAGTTTAGTCATGCACTAACCGTGACTTAGTCCCAAAAAAGGCAGTACTAACCGTGATGAAGGGAAACACTGCTAGTGAGACCCATTTTTCATGGGGATCGCGCCGTCCGGGCGATAGGAGGCACTACCCATGGGAGAATGGAAGCACTAACCATGACCTATAAGGGCTATAAGGCATCACCAACCATCAGAGACCCATTTTTCACTCAGTCCAAAAAATGGAAACACTAACCGTGAGAAAAAGGCAGCACTAACTGTGACTTAGTCCCAAAAAAGGCAGCACTAGCCGTGATGAAAGTAAATACTATTAGTGAGACCTATTTTTCATGGGGATTGCGCCGTCCGGGTGATGGGAGGCACTACCCATGGGAGAATGGAAGCACTAACCATGACCTAGAAGGGCTATAAGGCATCACCAACCATCAGAGACCCATTTTTCACTCAGTCCAAAAAAACGAAACACTAACCGTAAGAAAAAAGCCGCACTAACCGTGACAAAAGGGCACCACTAACCATTGTAGAGGGAAATAGTAGCAGTGTGACCCATTTTTTATGGGGAACATTCAGTCCCATGTGTTGTCTTTTACATCTTCAGGGAATATCGACGCGGTATAAGGCCCACATAACTTGAGCTTATGTCTCAAGAGTTGTATTATGGAGGTTCGGGGACGCCTGCTCATCTTCCAAGGTATCGTAAGGGCAGTCCCATGGGCGGTATCGAGATTGGTACCCAAACTCGAGCCCAGAAAATAACATAGAGTGTTGAGAGAATACGCCGACACCGGGGCCCTAACCCTATTTTCAGGGCTTGGGTTGAGTTTTGGGGAATTGGAGGGACGAATCGGTGCGACATGGGGCTGAATCTTAGTAGATCGTGGTAGCAAGGTCACTCTGCTACTTACTATACCCCGTCATGTATTTAAGTCGTCTGCAAAGGATTCTACCTACCACCCGATGGGAATTGTACTTCATGGCGCCCCTGCTACTCGTCCGCAGTGAGGACTTGACTAATGGTACGTACCTCTGGGAGTCCGAAGGCTCCTGCTGCGGTCGACAAGCAGGCAGCAGGCATATGCGCCACTTCTCTAGCCTAGATTCTGACTTAGAGGCATTCAGTCATAATCCTACACACGGTAGCTTCGCGCTACTGGCTTGTCAACCAAACACGATGACCAATTGTGTGAATCAATGGTTCCACTTGTACTAGGTTGAATTACTATCGCGGCGCTGTCATTAGTAGGGTAAAACAAACCTTTCTCACGACGGTCTAAACCCAGCTCACATTCCCTATTGGTGGGTGAACAATCCAACACTTGGTGAATTCTGCTTCACAATGATAGGAAGAACCGACATCGAAGGATCAAAAAGTAACGTTGCTATGAACGCTTGGCTGCCACAAGCCAGTCATCCCTGTGGAAAATTTTTGACACCTCTAACTTCAAATTCCGAAGGTCTAAAGGATTGATAGGCCACGCTTTCACGGTTCGTATTTGTACTGGAAATAAGAATCAAACGAGCTTTTACCCTTTTGCTCCACACGAGATTTATATTCTCGCTGATCTCATCTTAGGACACCTGCGTTATCTTTTAATAGAGGTGTCACCCCTGCTACAATCCCCACCTGACAATTTCTTCTGCCCGGATCGGCTCGCCTCAGCGGGCCTTGGAACCAAAAGGAGGGGCGATGCCTCGCCTCTGAATCACGGAATAAGTAAAATAACGTTAAAAGTAGTGGTATTTCACTTTTGTTGTACGGGGCAGCTCCCACTTATCCTACACCTCTCAAGTCATTTCACAAAGTCAGATTAGAGTCAAGCTCAGCAGGGTCTTCTTTCCCCGCTGATTCTGCCAAGCCCGTTCCCTTGGCTGTGGTTTCGCTGGATAGTAGACTGGGACAGTGAGAATCTCGTTAATCCATTCATGCGCGTCACTAATTAGATGACGAGGCATTTGGTTACCTTAAGAAAGTCATAGTTACTCCTGCCGTTTACCCGCGCTTGGTTGAATTTCTTCACTTTGACATTCAGAGTACGGGACAGAAATCACATTGTGTTAGCATCGCAGGGACCATCGTAATGCTTTATTTTAATTAAACAGCCAGATTCCCCTTGTCCGTACCAGTTCTGAGTTGACTGTTCAACACCAGGGGAAGGCCCCCGAGGGGGCTGTTCCTAGTCCGTACCCCGGTCGGCACGCGGCAACCCGCTGTCGCCACGTTAACAGCTCGAGCAGTCCGCCGACAGCCGGCGGGTTCGGGGCTCCCCGAGCCCAGTCCTCAGAGCCAATCCTTTTCCCGAAGTTACGAATCCATTTTGCTGACTTCCCATGCCTACATTGTTCCATCGACCAGAGGCTATTTACCTTGGAGACCTAATGCGGTTATGAGTACGACCGGGCGTGAGAGGCACTTGGTCCTCCAAATTTTCAAGGGCCGTTGGGGGCACACCGGACACCGCGTGACCTGCAGTGCTCTCCCACCTATGGATTTACCAGTTTGTAAAGTAGACTAGATACTACGTATCGTTCCGTTAGAAAGTAATAACGTGACACACTTCGTGTGTTCTATCATGTTGGTCGTGATAATGATATTCGTGTCATCCCCGTTGCACAAGGTTAGAAAAGAAATATATTCATATCTGAAAAAGGATTGAGTGCGTGGTACTAATGTCTCTTAGACATATGTCGCTACTCATCCGATTATCGGTCATGCTTAATGAGTAGATAGATCCATATGTGGGTTGTATATAGTAGATCAACTATCATACATAGAATTTAACTACTTCTCAAGCAATAAATTTGAATAATCATAATTTAGAACAAATTGTAATTCTCATGTATGTCAGGAGCACTTTATTAAAATATAAATGATTTATTCCTAATATAACCAAAAATATTGACAAAAAGAAAATAAAGCCTATACAAGAAAAGAAAATACTAGTGCTCTATCTAGTATGACATCACATCTCTACTGAGATATCGTTACGGATTACTTCGTATGTTGATTCAAGCCGACATCAGTGTCGCCAAAGAATTCTGGCACTGCTAACTCTACAGGGGCATAGTTAGTATCAATAACTGCATGGTGAGTCTGGACTCTGTTATCTTTGGCCACCTGTAGTACCTGGCATTCTCATGCCCAGTGTCCGGTGTCACCACAGTTAAAGCAAGGAGATCCCTGATCTGTCTTCTTTTCCTTCTTCACATTTCCTGGTGTGCCGAATTTCTTAAATACTTTACCTCTCCTAAGGTCAAAGGGTTTCTAGTTCCCGCCCTTCCTATTTCCTTAGTATCCTCCCCCGCCCCTTCCATATCTTTGTCCCTGACGTGCAGAGTTGTTCCCCTGAAATTGAACATTGTTTGATGCAGGCAATGGTGTATTCCCAGAAGGCCGCATAACATGATTCTTCATTAGAAGTTCATCGTTCTGCTCGAAGAGGAGCAGTGCCAGAATCAAGACTTCATGAGTCGTCATGTTCTCTCGTCGATATTGCCTCTAAAGCACAATATTACTAGCATGAAAAGTTGATAGAGTTTTCTCTACCATTTCAGCATTATTGACTTTTTTCTCACACAGCTCAAGTGTAGAAGTGATTTTATGGTCTACTGAGTTATAATCAACGACCGTCCTAAAATCTTGGAACCTAAGGTTGTTCAATTGGTGCATCGCCTTGGGAGAATAATGGTCTTTTGCTTACCATAACGCCTCTTTATGCTTGCCAATAAGTAGGTTGGCTCATCCTTATTGAGGTATTCAGTCTTCAGGTCATTCTAAATATGATGACAGAGGATAAAGAAAGCCTTTGCTTTGTCCATGGGATCTTCCTTGTTGCCAATGATGATGGTCTTCTGCAAACTGAGAGACTTCAAAAACAAGTCAGCGTTACTGCACCAAATGAGGTAATTGGCTCAAATGAGCATCAATAGTAAAATTTTAATATTTTTGAGTTTCGCAGACATCTGTTTATACAAAATGTAGATCGTAATTAGTGACAATTCTTGATAAAAATTGTAAATGCATTAAAGACAGATCATAGTACTTAGAATAACAAGAAATAAATTATTCCTAATCATATTATAGTTGAACCCCTGTTCATACTCTAAAACTTAAGAAATTTTTTTATAATAATTAAATCCCAAATTTTACCCTGTAAAAATAACGATCTTAATCTTAGGTGTGCGTTTTAATTGAATCTTAGCCAAGATTTATATTTAAAACCACTAGATGTGTGCGTTCTTTATTCTAAGAACTAGGGTGTTTAAAGCCCTTAATTTCTATATAGGTCTTTATATTCTAGCAAAATGACTTAGTTTGCTAGAAATATGAGGGGTATTAGATGTTTAGCTTATAATTGGTCCTACCCCGAAGTCTGCCGGGTTTACAAGATAGGTTGATTATGTATTTTTTTGAACTAATATTTTAAAGTACTATAGATTGCTATTAGTGCATATATATCTCTAAATGTTATCATGTAACTTCTAATTGCACCCAGATACAAAAAATTGGTTCCTCAGATGCCAAGTTTTTTTGAAATAAGACTAAGTCAATTCCAAATTGAGCTCTAATTATTTGTCCTTAACAATTAATTGTGATTTAGATATGACTCATAGTCGTATCCTAAATTAGTCTTGGTTTTATATTATCTGTGATCCATGATCATGATAATTTGTATCATAGGGGCGTACCATTAATATTTATTAGCTATCGCAAGATACTTCAATAGGAATTAATCAATTTACTTATATCCTATATAAGTAAGTCAGTTTTCCTAAACAAGACACCCGTTGCCCAAAAAAATTTTAAAAATGGGTCCCCCACATGGTAGGTCCAATCAATAGGATATTTTTAAAACAAAATGAACTCAATTTGACCAAAAATTGGGCCTTTTATAGCCAATTCAGTATGTGACTTGGTATGGGTCAAGGCCTAGACCAGTTTGACCCGATCACACGTGTCCCACACGTGTCTGCCACATGTGTGTATCACATGTATATCACGCATACCCTGCACGTGCCTGTCATGTGTCACTCTGGTGACCATTCGGTGATAGTCTGATGACTGCCATCTGTCACAACACATGTCATTCGTGTACCACACGTGCCTCGTACGTGCCTGCCAGATATAATGCCACGTGTCATTGACATGTGTCACTACTGACGTCAGTATAGAATAATGATGATGCTATCAACAGATAATTATTTAAAAATAAAAAAAAATAAAAAAAAATATTTTATTTATGCTGACGTCATCTGACCTAAAAATACCATTTTTGGCCGTGAAACTACCTAGTTTCAGCGTTAGTTTTCTGGCGATTGGAACATCTCATTGAGACGTGCCATATGCCGTTGGAAAGCTTGTAGAATACGCTACCCAAAAAAATTAGTCTTGCTTCTATCCCATGTCCACAAAGAAAATAATTTTGGTTTGAAAATAACCCTTAATCAAGGGTAAAAATTACCAAAATTGGCTATTTTTTATCAAAAAAAGGAGAGGAAAAAAATAATACTAATAATCCATATTTAGATATCATAAAACATTGATTTAAATATAAATTGAATCTAAATTTAAAATTCTTTAAAATACCTATCCTGATCGTAAGAATTCCCTGAAAATGTTGATTGGAGAGTTTTTTCTTCTCTTCTTGATCCACTAGCTTATGTGCTGATAACTATTGAGGAATAATATAATAGAAGCTATCTATAATAGCCTAATTTTGTGATCCGATCTGAGTCTTTACACCAAAGATATTCAGAACAACTAATAATCAAAGAGTATCAATTATCACAAAGTTTAACGTGGAAAACCTTTTAATAGGTTAAAAACTACGACCTCTCCTAAGGATTTAGAAAGAGAGAGAGAGAGTTTATTAAAGATTGTTAACTATTATAAAGGATGCTTCTGAATAGTTTTGCATAGCGTGCCGAGTGAGCATTCATCCGTCCTCTATCTGGAATTCTTTGACCCTATTTATAAGTCTTATAATATAACCGTTTGACGACCATTATTATCCTTAATGATGGATGTTAGAATATATATTTGATAGTCTTTAAACTAATTGTGTAACGGTCTGATCTTGCTATTTTGTAACGGCTTCATTGATGAAGGTACATTTGTTAGCTCGAACTGTTTGGTGTAGAGGCCGAAAGTGATGAATAGAACTCTGTAACTGTAATATGTCATACTATGTGCCACGTATATGTTGATAAGGTCGAGTGGTCGTATGATGGTCGAAGATGGAGCTTGAGTCTGAGATACAGAATAAGCCACTACAATCGCCCCCTCTTAGCCAATAGTATGAGACACATTGTGGTCGAGTGGTGTTGGTTGAGAAGATTTATTAACACTGTAATTAATACCTCAGAATAATTCCCAATGCATTTTCATGAATATTTGTTTGTGGCTTTTAGGTTTTCTGGAACCAATGGATCTGGTCAATCTTGTTGTATGGGAATTCCTTCTGACGTTGGGAATTTGGAAAGTCGCCTTTAATGCTGATTGTAGTATAAAGAGCACTCTGACTTGTTTGTTGGAGTTTTGATTAACCAAGTATCTCCCCTGAACTTTTCTTCTATATTTTTCTTTCCTTAACTTTCTTTCTGTAACTTGAAAAATTTTGTCGGCTGAGAGGATGGTAACGACGAGGCAACAATCTCGGGAGGCTAGGATTCGGGCGAAGGTGGAAGATTTTTGCGTCAGATACTTTGAGAGCTAACCCTTAAACCTGCCGACACCAATTTAGGTGTTTCCTACATTTCATGGGATGACATATGAGGAGGTGGTGGAGGCAGAGGATGACCATTTCCAAATGGTGTGTTTCCATTATCTGCTGATATCAGAGGGGGAACACCGAAATAGGCTGCGGCTGCTGGCAGAGGAAGTTGTTATAGCTGAAGATGAAGTAGCAGACATTCATCCGAGGGAGTCTCGTCGGTACCCTGCTGGTGAGTAGGTTCTTGCAAAAAAATAGGACCTTCTTTCTCTCTCTATCACGCAGGGTGGTAGGGGTTATGGTGGAAGAAACGGTGATGGAGGATATTTTTCTTCCATGGACCATTGCCTCTGGCCATGAAGAAGATCCTTTTGCCGGTGCTGTAAATCTTTAAGTGATTTCCTGTTCTTAGATTTCCTGGGTCATCCTTGCAGGGGATCAGAGTTTGGAAGCACTCTTCAGATTTTCATCATCTTCACTTTTCTTGAGGAAGGGTTTTGGAGTGCGAACTGAGGGAATATAATCTGAAAAATCATTTGTAACAACTGTCTGTAACAGTTATGATATGTAAAGTAGTCTGTAATTTATGAGATGTAAGAAATATTTGAACTAATGAAATATCCTCTTTCTGTCATTGTTTGCTATGTCTCAAACTTCTAAATTTATATGTATAGTTTTTTGTGAGAACTGATTTGTTGGGTATTGAGAAATAATAATCCGAACTGCGGATGAAGCAAATTGGGAGAAGGAATAGAAGTCTGAAAATATGTTGGTGTAAGAAACCTCAAGTTGAAATGGAGTATTTTTAGATAAATTGAACTGTAGTGATCTCAGTATATATATCAGTAAAGGTAGTGGAGTTTGAGGTTGAAAAGTAGAGGAGTCCGAACATATAATGAGGTTGTCTGGCGAATATAAGTAAATAGGTGGTTATGATGATTGTATGGTTTTAAGGGTATCTGTATGTTTACAAGCTATTAATTCGAAATGATTAGAAGATGTCTTACTGTATGTAAGTAAATAATATCTGTCTATAGGTGCTACTGCTGAAAGTGCTTAATTGTTTGTTGTGATCTCCATATCTGCACGAATAAAATCCGAGTGGTTATTTAATAAAATAGAAAGTATGATCTGTCACAATATTCTCGATCTTCTAATTTTTGAAAACTTGTTCTTGTAAAATATATCCTTCCATAAAATCTGTGTGGGAAGAAATTGTAATTTTCAGAGATCTTCATTATGGCTATATAAAGGAGTGATTCTTATCTGTTATGCCATGTATCTTCTGTAGGGACACTTGCTGTAGAGGTAATATAAGTAACCATGGTGAGAACGCATTCTCATCGCGTTCTTTATGCGGTGGAAGGTAGGTTCCATATCAAGGTCGCTGAACTTCGTGAGCGATATTTTCGTCAGTTGCCTTATGGTGCCGTATTACAGGAATGGCCGTTGAAGCTGGGCGGCTTAGATGATGAAGGCAGGTGTGTAGTGTATGATTGTTTTTTCTGGTGTGATGTGTTTCGTGAGTTACTGTTGGATGCCACTTTGCGAGAAGATGAGAGAGCAGCAAGAGGCGAAATAATACCATGTGGTGTGGTAAATCATTCAGTCTGTTTTAAATACAACTATATGTGACTGTAACCTCGAACTTTGAGAGCTCGAAATAAATAAGTAATCTGTTTGCAGTATTCTATTTTTGTAATTTGTTAAATATATAATGAGGCAGATTGAATCTCCGAACTGAAATAAATAAGATCAAGGTGTTTGTTGACTGTTCATGTGGCAGATATTGTGGATTACAGCTGTCTGATTCTAACAACTGTGTAGATTATTTCTAATTTAAATACTAAGTAATTTTAGGAATGTCGCATATTATGGTACGATCTTGGTTTAGTATAAAAATAAGGGTATTTTTCATGTATACTGCTTTGGGAATGAGGGGCAGAATTCTTTAATGGCAGAAAATAAAGACAGACGTGATAACAGTAGACATTATTACTGAAGTCATGATGATGTTGTGAGACGAAAATACATGCCTATAAAGACAGTAGAGTTGACCGATACGTGTCTAAAAGAGTCGTCGTTTCGTAAACCGAGGAAGAGTATAAAAACTTATCTATCTCTATCTCTCTCATAAATTATCTACAGTTATAGAGAGATAAAAAAAATGGTACAACCAGTTCCTCTAGAGAGAAGAAATGTTTGAGTTCTGAGTGTAAGTGGGTAAAGAAAACGTCATCTGGAGATAGAAATATGTCGAAGAAACAACAGGAGCAGTCAATCGCGGTGAAGCGTGTGAGTAAAGTAAAAGATTGTGGATCTTCTAGTACAGGTTAATAACTTGCTCCTCTATTTTGATTGTGTATCTTGTACTTTGTATATGATTTTGAATGTTCATTGCTTTTGTATGAGAGTAACTTTGGGATATTAAAGGTTGAGAATGTAGGAGATAGGAGCTGATTGTTTACCTTGTGTTATACAAGATATGGGCATGGGTACAAACTGTAGAGAGAGAAATTTTGTTTTTGGAAAAAAAGAGGGAAAGTTAAAATTAATTTTCTAATGAGTTGGAAAGTTGGGAAATAAATGCCTTGACTGGGTAAAAGGTATATATGGGGTTATTTCTATTGTGTGTAAGGTGTAGTATGTAATGTAGAGAAAATGATAAAATATTTTATGTATATGTAGGTCCAGTATGCGTTCAAAACACATGAAGCCCATGAGTAAATTTGTAGTATCATCGAGTTCAGAGGAAACATCATTGTCGGGGAGGGAAGACGATTGTGGTGGAATGGAAGATACTATAGATAAGATAGAAGTTACTGTAGGTGTAACGGTCAGGGATCCCAGTGAAGTAAATAAAGTTATAGAGAAAGATGATACAAAAGTGAAAGATAAAGTGTTTTTCATATACCCTAAGGGAGTAGATGTATGGAATTTTTTTGAAACATAAGAAGAAATTACAATGAGAGTGAGGAATCTATATGATGGACCAAGGTCGGTGGTTTAAGATTTATATACCAGGGAAAGGGGAGGAAGAGGTATACTACCAAGTCCCCTGCCTGGATAAGTGGAAAAGAGAGAAATGTATTATTGAGGATGCACAAATCTAATATTATAATGGTGTGGGGATGGCAGGCCCGAACGATCGATTTTTGTGCTATCTGAACTAGGTCGTATATGGCTTGAGGATCCCTTTGACCTTTTTTCAGAAAAGGGTTATGAATGTTTTGCAATGATGTGCTAAAATTTTATAAGCTGAATTTCATCAAGGGTCGTAATAGTGGTTACCTATATAGTGATTCTTCTAGGCCAAAGTTTTTTGACTTCGAATCTGTGGGTAGACCATGGAACGACCACCTTGTATGGGTAGGGGGCAACTGTATGCAGGTTCCAGATGAACCAACGCTCGTCCTGAACCATAAGCATTATAATCCGAGTAAGTAATATTTGTCAACTTCGACAAACCAGCTTGTCTTCGAGCTGCTAAACATGTTTTTGTTTCTTGTTTGTCAGGTTCCAATCCCAAATCTTTGCCAAATAACACCAGCTTGTTCGACTGTGTAACTCTTGAGCAGGTCCAGCTAAAGCAAGTACTCGGTAAATTAGGTATCCACAGAGGTAAGAGGGTAGACTATCGGGTGCTCAAAGTACAATGAGCTCACAAAAATCAAGCCATGGCTGAGAAGAACAAGGTTTGCCTTTCTGTAGATGATTTGACTAGTCTTCTTCTACTTGAACCGGAAAGACGACTGTGAAGCGGTCGATTCGGAGGTTGTGAAAGCCGAATCCAGAAGTTCCCGTTTCTACTGTGGGCGTTGTCTAAAAAAAAAAAGATCGGTAAACCTACTGCTGGAAGTGTAGTGGAAGAACAGGTGGTGAGTGAGGCCACATCTTTAGATGCGGACAAGGGTTTTCTGAAAAGGAAATGGCATGAAGGGGATGGCAGTGATCGCACTAGTGCCAAGGCTGTGGCCAAGATACGAGAAATGGAGCAAAAATACTGTACAATGGTGGGGGCTAATTCGCATAAGCTTGATGACCTGCTTCAAGAGTAGACTCCTGTGGTATGTATTGATATCCCTTATTTGTTGTAGTTGTGATGCGATATATTAATCCACAATACGATTGAGAAGCTTTTAGTTAGTAGAGAATCACGAAGAACACCAAAATTAGGAAAAACAAGCTTAATTGCTTAAAAGAAACGAAGTAGATTATAATGAATTACTCCAAAACCCTAGGCTTCTTCCAGAACTCTCTCTAGATCAAACCTCAAAAACATACTCTAGAAAATAACCTAAGTTCCCTTTATATAGAGGGAACTCGAAATTACAAATCGAACGCATCTCGAGACAAAAACACGCCTCATAAATAAAACCACCGTCAGAGTCGTTCGAACGACTTTATGACTAATTGGTCTAAACCCTAGAAAAGTTTCCCAGTCGTTCAAACGAAATATGGCTCTGGGCAAAAATTCTAAGGAATATGTCAACTCGTTTGAATGACTCTCAATGTCGTTCGAACGACTTTGACAAATCTTCAAATACTCTAGATCCTCCTGGATCATGACTCCCCCCTTTAGGAGTCTTGAGCTCCTACTTAAGCTGGAACTGGAAAGGTAGGAATGCGGCGCTGCTCATTACCTTGTTGTACCATTTCGACGTGCGAGGTAGCTGTCCTTTCTTCTCAACATGGAACGACTCAAGACCACCACATGTCTTGCCAGGCAGTAACTTTCAACAAAACACACACATCCCTTTGGATCATCATATCCCGCAACATAACCTAAATTTACAAAAGTCTGTATTTGCATAGAAACCAACATAACGGAAATAGTTGGTAATGGGGGTCAAAATAACCTATCAGCCAATTTGTTGTCCACTCCCTTCTTATACTGCAAAATCGAGGGCAATTGTTAGAGAAACAACCTCCCCTTCATCTGGCGAGCTTGTTATAGCTTGGACTGTGTAGTGAAAAATTGGAACGGTTTGTGATCAGTATATACCATAACCTCCTCATGCAACTTCCCCAAATCGGTTTGTTGCTTAAAAAACATCCATTGGAGACAACACTCGAACCGACGTACCCTCCTGAACCGGTCGCACCAAAAACACAAACTTGCCGCTCACATTAGCCAACCGCTTCACCTGAGTCACCATTACTAAATTCGACATAGTGACATTCCCCTTACAAGCATTGATATGGAACTCCTTTCCCTCATTCACAAGACGATACTTGCGAGCTTTACAGTAATGAATCGCATCTCGATCCCAAAGATAAGGGTTACCCAAGATTACTTGACACACATCCAAAGGAACTACCTCACACGACACCTCGTCAATAAACTTCTCAGAAATCGCAAACTTGAATGTGCACTGCTTCGTGACCATCACCTCTGCATCTTTCTGAAACCACCCCAAACCATACGACTTAGGATTAGTTGCAGTCGTCAAACCCATCTTCTTCACCAACGTCTCAAAAATCAAATTTCTGACTACCCTGATCCATAATGGCCTTTACCAAACTCTGCTTTACCTGAATACTGACATGAAAAATCTCTTCCCGACTCTCTTCCTCGGTATCTAAAGTCCGCTGAAACATAAGTGTAAGCTTAGGATTCGGTTTATCTAAACCCGGGAGGTCAACAACCTCTGTGGCTAGTGCATATCTTTCTTTCATGCTCTTCTCCTCCTTCGACCTAAGCTCCGGGTGAAGTTTCCAACAATAATCGGAAATATGCCCACGCGCCTTACAATGATCGTAATGAAACTCCTTGGATGAAGACCCCTCTTCTTTGGCCTCTCCCTTATGCTTGTTTTTCCAGCTAGACCTATACCCCGACTTGATCTTGTCGTCTTCTTTGTCATTCTTCAAGTACTTGCCTTCAATAGCAATTGCCATCACGGTAGCGTCCTCGATATTGGCCACAGTAAAGAGCTTCAACTCTCTTCTAATGGACTCTAACAAACCCCCTGTGTACTTCATGAACACCTCATACTAGTCCACATCAATGTCCAAAACCAAAACTTGATTATGAAACGCCATAGTGTACTCTTGTACAGATTTTTCAAACATGTTGGCGTAAATTGTGCCATAAAAACCATCTCTCTTGCTCATACCCAATCGGATAAAATTGCTTACGCACTAATACCTTGAATTTTTTCCAACCCAAATCTCTTACATCATGGCGTTTCCGATAAGATTTTTACCACGTGAGTGCATGACTTGTGAATTTCAACGTAGCAAGGCATATTTGCTGAGTATTGGAGTATTCATAAATGGAAAAATAAGTTTCTAACCTATCTAACTAATCATCCAACTTCTCGGCATCGATCGAACCGTCGAATACCGGAATTTCAATCATAAAATTGATACGAAGATTACGAATTGGATTCGATGACTTACAAATACCCAATCGCTCCTTGTCAGATTCGGCCTTACTAGAATCACTATCGATCTCCGCAAAATCCTCGTCTCCATCCACCTCCATAACCCCTTTCTTCTTCGAGCGGTCACGCCGTTTTGTCAAAGCAGAAGCCTTCGCGATGTTTGTAAGATGCAATTGTTCAACTAACTCCCCTACAGTAGAAGTTAGGGAGGAAACTGTAGTTTCCAAAAGCGTGAGTTTTTTGTTGGATTCGCCCATCTCCAAATCGTCCTTCTTCTTCGAATTAGGCTTGCGATTGATCTTCAACGGACTCACTAGCTTCTCCTTCGTTTGCTTGAGACGGTCGCGTGTAGAGACCATAAACCATAATCAACCCCCAAAGATCGTAATTAGAAAATTGATGCCACTTAATCCATAATACGATTGAGAAGCTTTTAGTTAGTAGAGATACACGATGAACACCAAAATTGGGCAAAACTTGTTTAATTGCTTAAAAGAAACGAAGTAGATTACAATGAATCACTCCAAAACCCTAGGCTTCTCCCAGAAGTCTCCCTAGATCTAACCTAAAAAATATACCCTAGAAAATTACCTAAGTTCTCTTTATATAGAGGGAACTCAAAATTACAAATCGAACGCATCTCGAGGCAAAAACACGCCTCATAAATAAAACCACCGTCAGAGTCGTTTAAACGAACTAGGAAGTCGTTCGAACGACTTTACGACTAATTGGTATAAGCCCTAGAAAAGTTGCCCAGTCGTTCGAACGAAATATAGCTCTGGGCCAAAATTCCAGGGAACATGTCAACTCGTTCGAACGACTCTCAATGTCATTCGAACGACTTTGACAAATCTTCAAATACTCTAGGTCCTTCTGGATTATATATGTTTTGCTGAACTTGTGTGCTTGTATTGACAGCTCTCGCTGCTGATGAAAGGGGCTACGATATTCATTGAGGAGAGGAGCCAAAATTTCGAAGAGCTTCCATGTAGGCTGGATGCTCAAGCAATTCGAATGAAGGAGCTCGAAGTTGAGCTTGAGATAGAAAAAAAGAGTAGGGTTGAAGATGCAAAGGCTGCTGAAGAGCGGTATGCAGAGCTGGCCGAGCGTAAGGAGACTGTCTCACAAGCATGTACCGCATTACGGGCAGAAATAAATTATTTTGCCCAATCTTATCATTTCTTTGGGTTATCTGCGGCTGATATAGAGCTGGGCCAAACTGGCAGATATAAAGAATTAGTCTTTGCTTAAGATGTTGAGGACGGTGTGGTTGGAGATCCTGCCGCTCCTGCCACTATATCTGATTCTCCATCTGAACAAGTTCGAGCTGCTGATAGTAAAGTGGATCCTCCATCTGAGGTAGAGACTAACAAGACGTTTAATCAATCCGTGGTATTCTGTTTTTGAACTATGTTGTTCCGTTGTTGACTTTGATGAGATTGTATTATGTATGGTTGCAAAACTGTTAAGTTTGATATACCCTTTTTATTGTGCTCTGCTTGAATGTTTGTATGATAACAAGATATGTATAATATGTGTAGGAGGTAGATCTGTTGAGAAAAACTATTTTGGACATGAAAAGATCGTTGGGTAGAGCGAGGGATTCTGTGGTTAGTATTCAACATGTACTTAATAAAACTGAATATGAGAGAAGGCAAGTCAATTTCGAGGAAAAACTTTAAAGAGTTATATGACCTTCAGTGTAGATATGTTAAGATAAAAATAGAAATGGATAAAGTTCTTAGAAAAGAAGAGGAAAGGGGGGCGTTAACACGAAAATCGAAAGACTTGTCTTGCTTTAGTGACCCAAGTTATAAGGCTAAGTGTTAGAGGCTTCTGGGAGCTCTGACACTGTATTTTGAGGCCGAAGTAGATGAGTAGCAGGGTTTGAAATAAGCTTATATAAATCTTTGGAAGGAAAAGGGTGTAGTACCTGACCCAACTCGAGTTATGTTTCTAGCTCAAGAAGCATGTAATCGTAATAGTTTAGAGGGAAAAAAATGCTCAGCTCGAGTTGGTGTTTATTCTATATGGGGTGATGTAAGACCCTTACCTGATGCTCTTGGTTTTATGTAGGACCGAATAGCAATGAGGATTGTATTTTTCATGATAAGGAAAGAGAAACATAAGTGCAAAGGAAATTAGAGGGTGAGGTAAAGGAGTTGCAAAATGTATTAATGCAACATATGGAGCAAAAAATATCTTTAGCGACTCAATTGTCAAAAGAAATAGCTATTCGAAAGATGGCAGAAAGTGACTTAAGGGCGTTGGGTGTATTACAGAAAGAAACGCGCAAGCGTCTGCATATGGCGTACATGCAATTGAAAGAGTATTTGTATCAGTCATGAGTAAAAGTCGCAGCTCGAACGGACCATGAACGCCATATAGAAAGTGTGATTGAGTTTTACGGAGAGAAGCTGGCAAGGGTAGAGAACAAGTTTAGGAAGTATGTAGTGGATTGTGGGAGGGATTTTGAAGTGGAGAACGCAAAAGCTGAAAATATGTGGTTTACAAAAGATGAGAAAAAGATTGTTGAAAAACCAATTCCTAGATCGAGAGAGAATTTGTTAGAAGAGGACTAAGAGGAGGTTGAGAGTCTGATACCTCGGTTGCGGTGAAAGCAACGCCAGCAGGAGGTGGTGACCTTTATAGCTCCTTTAGACATACATAGAGATAGGGCAAATAGTTCAAGAGATAGGGGCAGTCCTCTTGTAGTTCAAAGAAGCGAAAGTAAAGTAGTCAAGTTTTTTTATCAACTTGCATATGTATTAGATCTTTGTACATTGTTTTGATGATAAATGGAATTTGTTATCTGTGATGATCATATAGATACGCAATAGATCTTTGGATCGATCTGGCTCAAATATCATGTTCTTGAGTAAAATTGTCAACTGTGACATGTAAAATGTTTGTATACCCAAATTAGTATGTATGTGAAAGTTAACTGTTTTTGTAGGGTAAACTGGCAGAGATTCAAAACCAGTGTGAATCATTGCGTATATTAAATGAAATATTGAACATTGATCTGAACTTGCATCAGGAAGCATTAAAAAGTGCTACTGAGTTAGAAGAAAAATTGGAAGTGAGAGTAACGGAAGAGCAAAGTACAGTGGTTCGTTTGACCGAACAACTGGAAGATAAGGAGGTTGAACAGCACCTACGCGACTTAAACTGACAAAGCTGTTGGCGGTATTGAAGAAAGAAGAAGATAATGTTAAAGACATGCAATTTCAGATTAATACGCCCGAAGCGAAAAGAGTGGATGCACGAGCAGTGCTCTCCTTCTTTGCATCCGAGATCAAGAGATTGGAAACAAAAATAAATAAGGTTTGTGACGATCTGATCACAAATGGCGTGCAGTGTGACCTGCGGTTGGTGCGAGTTGAGTATCTGGATCGCATGATGTCAAGAATTGATTCTTTTACGAAGAATAACGTTAAAGAAGGGAAACAAATTGTTATTGGGAGGATGCCAAAGTTGATGCGATACCTTATGGGCGAAGGGAAATTTCGCGTGGTGATGTGTGTCAGAGAGCTCGAGTGATAGTTCAAGTGAGTAATAGGCGAAAAACAAATTATTCGCACTATACCAATGAAAAATATAGTAGATATAGTGTAGCAAAATTTGGCTGATAATAGAATGAATGATCCGTACATATTTGTGCTAACCTTTTGATGAACCAGTTGTGGTGTAGAAGTTTGGTAGCCGTATTATAAAGCCAATAATCGATCTGTCGTATGCTAGAAGATCGATTTGTTTAAAGCGACCTGGTATGTAATAGAAGATCAGTTTGGCTGAAGCAACAAATGATCTGTAATATAATAGAAGATCATATTGGCCTAAGAAACAATCGATCTGTAATGTAATAGAAGATCAGATTGGGCCATAGGGGTACAATTTTTGTCCGAACTTCTGATTTTTTTCGATTTCCAATCCAATCTTTCCGATTTTGGAACCCTATTTTGCAATTTCGATTTCTAAAAATTCGGTTTGGTTCGGTTTCACGGTTTTCTCTGTATAACCCTAATTTTGCCTAGTAAAAGAGGTTGCCTAATTTGGCTGTGAATATGACTTTGGGCAATTTGTCTTTTAATTGCTGAGTCAGATGCAACTCATATTTAGTGTTTTGGCTCCAAATTTGGCTAAAAGCCATAATAATGAGTCGAGTGCAGATGCTCTTAGAATGAGTTGTTTGTTACATGTTTGGTTAGCTTTGGTAAAAAGTGAAGGTGGTGACGAAATTCTTTTCTTTGGGCGTCTTATCCGTGTTGGTGAACCGTTCTTTTCTAGGAGTTGGTGAACTGTTGTTATCTAAGGTGAATTACACCAGAAGGGTATCGAGCATGGAGATCCATTTCCTTCTTTTTGTTTAATGTGCGCCTGATGCTTTAGTGTAGAATGTAAAATAGATCATCAGTTCATAATGAAGTGACGGAGGGTTTAAAGGTGTGCCACAAATCAGAGGTTGCTTCAGGTTGGATATAAGATCTCGATCCTCTTGGAGGCTTCACAGTCACAGATGAGCTTCCCTGGAGGCCTCGTAATCTGCCCCTGCTTACAAGGCTGCAAGCTGAGAATGTTAACATCTGCACCCACAGCCTCATTTGATTGTCTTTTTCATATGTGCAATATGCTCATTTGATTGTCTGCTTCAAAGCTTTATGCAGAAGTGTCATCGAAACGGGACAGGCCATTAGGCCTTGGAGCATTATGCATAGGCTATAAACACTACCTAAACCCACAAGTGATTCTCCTCAAACATGAAATCTGTTACCTAACTCGTCCAGAGGTGCCTAGAAGCTCGAAAAAGCCACATGTGTAGAAATATATCAAAATCAGCCCAATGACCATAAGAAGGCCTACACTAGATTAAAGGGTATCCAGCGCCACCACCGTCTGGTCTGGTCTGGTCTCTCAACAAATACTGAAATGAAAAATGTACATGAATTTCCCAATACAATAGAGAGTATGTTCTAGGGTGTCAAGGTTTGCTAGGATCCACTATCACCAATCATTAACAATGTTGATTGGGATATTCGTCATAATCTATTATGATTAAAAAAGTAAGAAACACCATTGTTGTTGTACCTAATTTTCTTAGGTGACATTCGCGAGACTAATGCCATTAACCTTCGGTTCTTCTCATTTCACCCATGCCTTACGGTATCTTCAATTGAATGGCTCTAACATCTCCATCCTCTCAAACCATAACTCTAATCTCAATTTATAAAGAGCACCTGAATATTAACGGGCTCAAGTATTATGGCTTGAGCTCATACAATATCTGCTATGTAGGTAAAGACCCAACAAAAGATTGATTGCACTAAGCGTGGTGGGTGAGAAGAAAACATTTTCACACTTGATTTTTTCTAAAAATAAATTTTCCTAGTGTCAAGGATTCAACATGTATTTCTACATTTAACTGTCAAAAAGAGAAGGAGAAAGTCATGGAGGAGGGTCCCCAACATGTAGCTAGTAGGATATTTTTTCTTAGGCCGTGGAGGCCATTCAATGTAATGGAGAAAGATGAACTTAAATCTCTTCCAGTATGGGTCAACTTAAGAAACATCCATGTCAACATGAAAGACCATAATGGATTGGGAAAAAATGCTAGCAATGTTGGTAAGCCTATTAAAATTGGATTGAGCCATTGAGGAAAATTCTAACAACTCATTTGGGAAAGTTGTAGTAGAGGTTGAGGCAGATAAACCACTTCCAATAATACTACCAATCATCTATGACTGCTCTAGAGTGTACACTGTAACAGCAGATAACAAGTGGATGCCTATTAGATGTTTAGATTGCAAAATCTTTTGGCATAATGATATGAGGTGCCTCAAGGCTATGATGATCCACAAAAGTGAGCAACAATTATGCCTAAAGCTAGGCAACAACGGCACTTCACTTAAAACAAAAAGCGAGCAACATTATTTACAATGTATATTTTTATTTTATGTCGTTTCTGACACCCTACCTATGTAGGACTAATCCACAATACGATTGAGAAGCTTTTAGTTATTAGAGAAACACGAAGAACACCAAAATTGGGCAAAATAAAGCTTAATTGCTTAAAAGAAACGAGCAGATTACAATGAATCTTTCCAAAAAACCCTAGGCTTCTCTCAGAACTCTCTCTAGATCTAAGATAAAAAAAATAACTAAGTCCCCTTTATATACTAGGAAACCTAAAATACTAAAAAGACACATCTCGAGGCAAAACACCCCTCAAAAATACAATCACCGCCAAAAGAAAAGAGGCCAAATCGCGCATCTGTTCGAACAAAATTGTTTATGTTCGAATAAAATAAAATGTATTCGAATAGACAAAAATCTATTCGAATAAAACCCATCAGGTAGAAATCTATTCGAACATAAATTAGTCTGTTTGAATAAAACCCATCAGGCAGAAATCTATTCGAACAGAAATAATTCTGTTCGAATAAAACCCAGGCAAAAATCTATTCGAACAGAACTAATTATGCTCGAATATAATTGTTCAGTGTCTTCTTCAGATCCTCCTGGATCATGGCTCCCCCCTTTAGGGGCCTTGAGCTCCTGCTCAAGCTAGAACTGGAGATGTGGGAATGTGATGATGCCTAATTCCCTGGTGTACCACTTCGACTTACTCAGTAGTGTACCCTTCTTCCCAACTCGAAACGATTCAATAGCACCCCGTCTAGTAGTATGAACCTTCTGCTCTAGAATACCATCCTCCGGCAATGGATCTTCTTTTCCATCTATAAGTCATCAACTGACGGTATGTGAGTATCGATTGCAGAGTCTTCATCCAGAAGAGACGGCTCAAACAACTTCAAATGCTCGACATTAATCACCGAATACATCTTCATGAATGGTGGCAAATCAAACTGGAATGCATTGTCACCAATCTTCTTGAGTATAAAAAAACAGACCATAACGGATAGGTTTGAGCTTCTTACCTTCCCCCTTAAGTCGTTCCTTACCCAAATGCAACCAAACGAGGTCGCCCTCAAGAAAAGTGCACTCAACACTATGCTTATCGTGGCGAGCCTTATACTTCGCTTGAGTATTCTTCAACTGAGCTTCAACCACCTCATGAACCTTGCTGATCCTCTTAATGAAACGTTGAGCTTTAACTTGCTCCTCTTCCTCCTTCCCTGACACCGTTTTGTCGCCAAGACTAAACGCCAAATCAAAAAGGCTTTGCGACAAGTACCCCAAACAAACTTCAAAAGGAGACTTCAACGTGGAACCATGAATCACCCGGTTGAACGCAAACTGAAGATACGGTAAACTCTCATACCAAGTCTTAAGATGCTTAGAATGGAATCCCCGTAATAAATGTACCAAAGTGCGGATAACAACCTCTGTTTGCCCATCTGTCTGCGGATAAAAATCGGTACTTCTCATCAACTTAGTGTCCATCATCCCCCATAACGATCGCCAGAAATGTCCCAAAAAGCGGTTATCCCTATCATAAATAATAGAAGAAGGGACACCGAAATACCGCCAGACGTCTCTGAAAAACAATCCCGCTGCTCCTTCCCCTGTGACCGTCTTCTGGCATGGAATAAGAACAATCATCTTGCTGAATCGATCAACCACCACAAACAAATAGTCATTCTTAGACCTGGTCATGAGCAAATCACCCATAAAATCCATCGAAATGCTCTCCCAAGGTCGACTAGGAACTGGCAATGGTAAGTACAATCCTATCTTCCTATTGGAAGGCTTCGATGTGTTGCATAACATGCAACCACGAACCACACGAGCCACATCCACCTGCATCTTCGGCCAATAGATATAACGCCGTAAATTCAAAAGAATCTTCTCAACCCCGAAATGACCTACCACCCGAGAACAATGTGCCTCTCGAATCCACTGCAAACGGTCTCCACCCTCAGGAATACATAGTAGACTGCCCCTGTAAATCAAACCATCCTTCAGAACATACTCGCATGTTTTGCCTTGCAATAACTTCACGTGAATCACACTGAGCTCATTGTCGTCGTCATACCCTGAAACGTACTCAGAAGGAACAATCGGCTGGATCTGCATAGCTACCAACAAAGTGGAAATAGTTGGTAATGGGGGTCGAGATAACATATCAGCCATTTTGTTGTCCACTCCTTTCTTATACTTGATCAATAAGGTAAACTGCTGAAGGTACGACATCCACTTCATATGGCAAGCTTACTAAAGTTTGGACTGCGTAAATAAGAACTGTAACAGTTTGTGATCGAAATGTACCACAACCTCTTTCCCCAATAAATAACTCCGCCAATGCTTCACTGATTGATATAACGCGTAGAACTCCTTATCGTAGGTATGATAGTTGCGTACTGCTCTTGTAAACATCTCATAATGGTAAACAACCGGTTTCCCATCCTGTAAAAGGATTGCCCCCAAAGCATAGTCTGACGCATCTGTCTCGGCCTTAAAAAGCCGTTTCAAATTAGGCAATGTTAACATTGGTGCATCCATAAACTTCCGCTTCAGTAACAGAAAGGTCTTCTCATGGTGATCTTCCCACACAAACTGTACCCCGTTCTTCGTCAAATAATGCAACGGTGCGGCCATTTGTGAAAAATGCAAAATAAATTTACGTAAGTACTGATAAGAACCCATAAAACTCTTCACTTCCGTCACTGTGCGAGGTCGAGGCCAATTAGTAATGACCGAGACCTTATCTGGATCGACCTTAAGCTCGCCGCCACCAACAATAAAACCCAAATAAACTAGCTCCCGTTTCCCAAACTCGTACTTCTTCCCATTTAGAAAAAGTTGTTGTGATCGCAACACGCCCAACACTATGCGTAAATGCCCAAGTTGCTCCTCCCATGCACGACTATATATCAAGATATCATCCAAATATGCAATCACAAAATCATCAATAAACGCACGAAGTACCTCATTCATTAGCCGCATAAACGTCGCCGGAGCATTGCATAACCCAAAATGCATCACCAACCACTCTAATAAGCCCTGCTTGGTTTTGAACGCTGTCTTCCAAGTATGCTCCTCCTGGATTCGAACTTGATGGTAACCCGACTTAAGATCCAACTTGGTGAAAAACTGAGCTGTCTGTAACTCATCTAAAAGCTCGTTAATCTGTGAAAGCGGATAACGATTCTTCACCGTGATCTTGTTCAACGCTCGATAATCCATACACATCCTCCAAGACCCATCCTTCTTCGGCACCAGTAACACCGGCAAACCACAAGGCGAGCAACTCGGATTAATAACTCCTTGCTCCAGAAGTTCATGTACCTGTTTCTTGATCTCATCAGACTCAGTAACAGAAGTCCGATATAACCCAATATTGGGCAGTGGCTCACCATTCACCAAGGTGATATCATGCTCCACATCCCTCTTTCGCGGCATCCATTCTATGCCCAAAAACAAGTCTTCATACTCCTCTTACAGCTCCCCTATATCGGTTTGTTGCTTAGGAGACATTGCCAAAGTAGACAATACTGTAGCCGACGGACCCTCTTGAACCGGTCGCACCAACAACAAAACAAATTTACCGCTCGCATTAACCAACCTCTTCGCCTGAGTCGTCGTTACCAAATTACTGGTAGTGATATGTTCTTTGCACACATTAATATGAAACTCAGTCCCATCCTTCACCAACCGATACTTGCGAGTACGAAGGTAAAGGATTGCATCACGGTCCCAAAGATAAGGGCTACCCAAGATGACTTGACACACGTCCAACGGAACTACCTCACATGTCACTTCGTCAATAAACTTCTTAGTAATCGCAAATTTGAATGTACACTGCTTAGTGATCTTCAACTTCGCGTCTTTCTAAATTCAACCCAAACCATACGGCTTAGGATGAGCCACAGTAGCCAAACCCATCTTCTTCACCACTGCCTCAGAAATTAAATTCTTCTGACTACCCGGATCAATAATGGCCTCGACTAAGCTTTGCTTCACCTGAATGCTGACAAAGAATAGCTCTTCTTGACTCGCCTCGTCGATAGCCAGAGGTTGCTTGAACATTAGAGTAAGCTTAGGATTTGGCTTATCTAAATCCGGAGGATCCACAATCGTTGCGGCTAGTACACGTTTCTCTTTCTTGCCCTTCTCCTCCTTCGGCCGAAGCTCCGGGTGAAGTTTCCAACATCTATCGGAATTGTGCCAATTAGCCTTGCAATGACTACATATAGTCCCCTTGAATGAAGACCCCTCTCATTTGGACTCCCCTTTTTTAATCAAACTTCCAATTAGCCTTGTACCTTGACTTGTTCTTGTCGCTTTTCAAGCACTTGTTTTCGATGACAATTGCTTTAACGGTAGCGTCTTCGATATCTGCCACATTGAAGAGCTTTAACTCTCTTCGGATGGACTCTGAAAAACCGCCCATATACTTCATGAAAATATCGTACTCCTCCACGCCAATATCCAAACCCAATGCTTGGTTATGAAACTCCGTAGTGAACTGTTGCACGAATTGCCCAAACCTTTGGTGCAAGTTGTGCCATTTGTACCATCACTCATGTTCATACCCAATGGGATAAAATTGTTTCCACACCAAGACCTTGAATTCCTTCCAACTCAGACTTTCGACATCATGTCGTTTCCGATAGGATTTCCACCATGTGAGTGAGTGACTTGTGAATTTTAAAGTTGATAAAAAAATCTTCTGAGCGTTGGAATATTCATCAATTAAAAAATTGGTCTCCAACCTATCTAACCAATTATCTAATTTCTCGACGTCGACGGAACCATCAAAAACCGAAATCTCAATCCTAGAACTAAGACAAAGATTACTCATAGGATTCACTGACTTTCCAAGACCTGGGCGTTCCTTGACGGAATCGACATCACTAGAATCATCGAATGCCGGAACGTCATCGTCACCATCCACTTCCATAACCTCTTTCTTTTTCGAACGGTCACGCCGTTTTGCCTAAGCGAAAGCCTTCGCGAGGTTCGTGAGGCGTAACTGCTCCACTAACTCCCCTACAGTAGAAGTTAGGGCGGAAACTGTCATTTCCAAAATCGTGAGTCGTTCGTTGGGATCGCCCATCTCCAAATCGTCTTTCAACTTCGAATTAGGTTTGCGATGGATCTTCAACGGACTCACTAGCTTCTCTTTCGTTTGCTTGAGACGGTCGCGTGCAGAGACCATAAACCACAATCAACCCCCGAAGATTGTAACTGAAAATCTGATACCACTTAATCCATAATACGATTGAGAGAGTTTTTAGTTATTAGAAAAACACGAAGAACACCAAAATTGTGCAAAATAAAGCTTAATTGCTTAAAAGAAACGAGTAGATTACAATGAATCTCTCCAAAAAACCCTAGGCTTCTCTCAAAACTCTCTCTAGATCTAACATATAAAAAAAACCCAAGTCCCCTTTATATACTAGGGAGCCTAAAATACTAAAAAAATGCATCTCGAGGCAAAACACCCCTCAAAAATATAATCACCGCCAAAAGGAAATTGACTGAATCGCGCATCTGTTCGAACATAATTGTTTCTGTTCGAATAAAATAAAGTGTATTCAAATATACAAAAATCTATTCGAATAAAACCTATTAGGCAGAAATCTATTCGAACAAAAATAAGTCTGATCGAATAAAACCCATCAGTCAGAAATCTATTCGAACAAAAATAATTCTATTCGAATAAAACCCATCAAGCATAAATCTATTTGAACATAAATAATTCTGTTCGAATAGAATTGTTCAGTGTCTTCTTCAAATCCTCCTGGATCAAGGACAACGAAAACCATATCTTTGTCGTTATTACCTAGGGTTAAATAAGGATGAGGCCACCAAGAGTTGATCAAAAGAACGGGGAGTAACCCATCAACAAATAAGTAGAATGTGCCTGATGAGAATGGATAGATTATTCCTAAATACACTTTCAAATGGGGTCAATTTCTATTGAGGGAGAGGGTACCTTTGGTAAAGTGTTTGTTGCTGTTACAAATTGCGTGAGAACCTTTTTGAGGTGTATGAGATACAGTGAGGGAGAGAGTTCTTATTACATAAAATTGGTTTGGTTAGAGGTCATCTTGAAGATTAGAGTAATGCCTATACTCAAGGCAATCCCTAATTGCTGCTCAACTATGTCAAGAAACTAGACCCATGAGATTGAGTGGATACAATTACAGTTTGTTACTTTGCAGGGGCTTCCTAGAGGAATACTAGAACTCGACTGGGATCTCTTCCTACTAGTGTAAATTTGAACATCATTATGAACCTCATGAGCCATGAGACATGAGACAGTTTTTCATGGGCCTTTTTTAGGAGTATGAGACTTAGTGAGGGAGTGAGTACTTATGACAGAACTTGGGCTTGTTCAGTGATCACCTTGAACCATGAAGGAGTGAGTGGTTAAGGTCTTCCCTAACTGCATCCTAACTATGGGCCTCGTATCTAAGCTCAAGGCCCTCCATAAATTCATCCTATATAAGTACTATACCCAAGAAAGTGAGTGGTTACATTTTGATGTGGCGCATCCCTCATAGGGTCGTCCACCTACCATATGATATTTGTTTATTTAATGTTTTGTATTTTAGTCTTTAGCTTAAGCCTGTTGGAGAGGCCCAACCTAGGTTATTAGCAGTTTCCCAATTTAAGTAGAATTCTATTTTGAATTAGGATTAGGGTTTCTAATTCTAACCCCCCTTGTGTTCTATAAAATGGGTGGTCTAGGTTATTATTTTTTCAGTTAAGTTAGTTAATTCAGTTATTCAGAACGAGAGTTCTAGTTAATAAAATTAGGGTTCCTCACAAACCTAATTTCCGTTTATTAAACAGGTGTTATTCTTGATTATTGGCTTTCGCGTAATCAGTTTACATCAAAGTGGTATCAGAGCGATCTTACAATCCTACGATTCAATTCGATGAGATGAATGCAACACACGAGTTTCTTTTAGAACTTATGAGTGCTCAATCCGAGCTGTTCCAAAGAATTCTACGAGTTTTCGAAGATGGAAATAAGTCCGTTCAAACCAACCCACCCCACGCCGTCGAGGAATTCTCTGGCGTCCCTAGCGTTACGGATCGACGCGAATCACGTGAGCACGTTACGACCACGATGGTTCAATATCCAAGAAGGTTACCGCCGTTATACAGTTTAGTTGATACCCCCACAAGGTCCGAGTCGACTATTAAGCAAGGTACGATCTCGGGTAAGGAAGAAGCCGAAAGACCGACATAAACTGCCCCTGCCGTAGGTCTGATCGGAGGAGAAAAAGGTTGTTCGTGGATCCCTTTTAACCCACAAGAGTTAACTCCAGGCCCAAGTCGATCGCGACAGATCCAAGACCAAAAGGTTGAATCCAAGCAGGCCCAAACTATGGCTGATGGACCCAAGTCGAGCCCAACTCAACAAAAAGCCCCCAACAGTTGTGCGGAGCAAAACAACCCATCTATTCTCGAAACCGTGATCCCAAGTCACAAAAAAAAAAAAAAAAAAAAAAAAAAAACCACTTGCGCAACAGTTGCACGTATTGAAGCCCCGAGTTCGTGAAGCAAGAGAAGATCCTCTACCGAGTCCACCTCTCCCCGAAACACGGAGTATAACACCTCGGAAAATAGCCCTGCCAATGTCACCAAAACCGGTCGGCCACGAACCATTGTGCTCACCAAGTGAAATAGCCGATGTAGAGAGGACGCCCCTCTCCAAAGATAAAGGACTACCGGACCCCGAGTTAGCACCGAGAATACCTCCGGACATTACGACATGCCGACCAACTCATACCGGCTTACCCCTAGTTGGTGACCAGCAGAATCTGCCACCGGGTACTACCCCATTAGAGAACCTTGGGACGTCTCTCCCTATGCCGACAGACCCGTATCTCTACTACCCGCAATCCGACACCGGCAAGCGAGTGCCACCAAAGACGAACCCTAAATTCGGTGTTGAATACCGAACCCCCAATGTTGAGGGATGGGGACCACGTAATGATGATGTGTTCAGTGTTCGATCGAACGGGAAACGTAAGTCTATGAGTTCTCGTTTTATGAGTACAATCAAAAGGCCGAGCCGAGTCGAACAAGACAATTCATCTTCGGCGATCGCTACCAATTATCGTGCCACACAACAATGGATTCAGGAAACACGTACGGAACACGAGATGCAGATCGGCATCGTCCAACAGTGTCATTCACTTATATTACAGTCCGGGGCATCCAAATATTTGATCCATATAAGGGAGATGATGGCCCAATATGAAGAATTATGTTCGTATGTTGATCCATTTTGGGAAGGTTTTGTAGCAGGGTTTGAGAAGTGGACCGCGGCATTTTTTCAGCTTTTAATTTTAGACGTCAATGGACGTAAGGATGTTGGCGACAACATTGTACCCCCGCATATGGGTATGACCTCAGTTTACGGTAAATTTCCTGGTAGAATTTGAAGTTTGAAGACGAGTATGTCATATCATAAAGTTTCGAGTTCCGTGATGTTTCGAAAACATGTCGATTTTGTGGACGAAATTTTCTCAGACGAAGGGTTTGATGTGGCGCATCCCTCATAGGGTCGTCCACCCACCGTATGATATTTGTTTATTTAATGTTTTGTATTTTAGTATTTAGCTTAAGCCTTGTTGGAGAGGCCCAACCTAGGTTATTAACAGTTTCCCAATTTAAGTAGAATTCTATTTTCAATTAGAATTAGGGTTTTTAATTCTAACCCCCTTGTGTTCTATAAAAGGGGTGGTCTAGGTGATTAGTTTTTTAGTTAAGTTAGTTAATTCAGTTATTCAGAACGAGAGTTCTAGTTAATAAAATTAGGGTTCCTCACGAACCTAATTTCCGTTTATTAAACATGTGTTATCCTTGATTATTGGCTTCCGCATAATCAGCTTACATCACATTTACAGTTCGCTAATTTCCCAGAATTTCAATGGCAGAGTGCTGGAACTGTATTGGAAGTATTTGAAACCACTTCCCTCTAGTGCATATTTGAGATTTATCTTCTTGATATCCCCATGGGACAGTCTCTCATGGGAGACAATTGAGGGGTATGAGTTATGCAGTACGAGAGGATGGTAACAGAAATTGGGTTTGGTTAGAGATCACCTTGAACAATATATTGTGATCTAAACTCGAGGCAATCACTAACAGCTACCTGACTCTGTCTATGTACTACAAGTCTACAACCATGAGTTTTGATTAGGTTACATTTACAGTTTGCTAGTAATGCAAGTTTTGAGTGGTGGAGTGCTATGTTCAATGGCACTCTAAAGAGACCTTACCCCTCAGTGCTTACTGAAGTGGGTTCAGTCTCCTCACTTTAAAGAGAACTGTCAACTTAAAAGCTGTCCCAAAGGTGAGTGTTACAGCTTTCTTGAGGCATAATAATACTACAATGGTCACACATAGGGTATGGTATACTCTGGAAAATTGGACTGGAGTTGAGGTAACTTTGCACCTTAATTTCAATTATTTACAATAAACGGTACCTTAATTTGGAATGTGAGGGGTCTTAATGACCATCTAAAACAGAGAGAGGTGCAAAAAATGATTAGTCTTCTTAGGTTCCATTTATTGGGCTTGTAGAAACTAAATTGAAGAAAGTAAATGAGGACTGTGTTGTTAGAAAAATGTGTCCAACTTGGCAGGCAGTTAGCACTGCCATTAGGAGGATTCTAGTCTGCTGGGATCCCTCCAATTGTGATGCAACTGTTGTGGATATATTCCCACAGGTCATACATTGCATAGTGGAGAACTCCCAGCAAAGTATTTTGGTATCTGTGGTTTATGGATCTAATAGTGTTGCATGTAGGGTACAACTTATTGATTTTCCCTTATTAACTTTACAACCTAAGTCACCAACCTGAGATGATTCATCATGTGCATTTTTTAAAAATAAGTATGAAGTGGAGTGGCATTCACACTTCCATGGCACTTGAATCATTTCTAACCTCTTCTAGGAATAACGATTCACAAGTAAATATGAATTGAATTGCTCAGAATGATGGATTAGGAAGAAATTCATCTATAGAGACCAAAGTTAGATAACAGTAGGGGAAAATAAAACACTAGCAGTAAAGCAAATACCTATACAGAGATAAACAGGCACCAAAATTAGTTAAACCTGATATTCAGTTGAGAGAAGATTGGCTATCATACACTACCAATTAGACATCAAAATGGAAGAAGTACGCTGTAAACAAGTTAAGCAAAGGAATTGATGTGTATCCCACCTCAAAGTTTCAAGAGCTGCAGCTTGGAAGCAAAGGCGATTCCTATCCAGTCTGGCTGGAGCGCTGACCATTGTAGCTGGTTAATCTCTGATTCTGCGGTGTATGCCAATTTGGGATCAATCCCATTGGGAGCTGCAACTGTTGGCAACTCCCAAATGAGAGCTTTAGTATCATCTCCGGCAGAGCAAATGTGGCAACAACTGTGAGGAGCCCAAGCAATTGCATTGACACTGGCTGTATGCCTATCTAACTCAGCAACTGGCATAGTAGGGACCCTAATATCAAGAATGACAACTTTATTAGTATCCATGAGAGTTGTTGCCATATACCTCAAATCCTGCTTGTTCCAGGCCAATCTTAGCAAAGGGGTATCGGCTTCATATATAATTGTTGAATGTTCCTTATCCCTAAGATCAAAAATTCTAACAGACCCATCAGCTGAAACAGAAGCAAACACACCAGCCTCTCCCCAAGCAATATCGTAAACCTCCTTATCGTGTGCGATAAGCTGAGTCTCGACAACACACCTCTCTATATCCCAAATAGTAACAGTGGTATCAATACTAGAAGTAGCAATCCTCCGTGTCTCAATTTCATTCCAATCAAATGATGTCAAAGGAGAAGAGAATTCGGTGGACTTGCTGTTATTGAGAATTGATTTTTCTTGAAAAGAGTTGTCTTTGATTTCCCATAAGCGAAGATAGTCACCAGTTGAAGCAAGGAGATCAGAATTGTTGGGACGGAACATGAGCTTAGTAGGAGGGTAAGGATGATCTAAAGAGAGATTGGGATTGAAAGATAAGGTTTGATGATGGTTGTCGAAAGAGAGAATGTCAATCTTATTATTGAATTCTTCAATGAAACTTCCCACGGCTATGCGTTCAAACAAGGAAGAGAAAGCCATGGCATAGATAGGGTAAGGAGAGTCGTAAGTGTGGGTGCTGCTCGACTTGTCCATTGCTTTTGTCAACTGTAATAATCGATCTCAATGGGGCGAAGGTATTTGGGTTTCTCGGAAAACACAAGTGGTGTGTCACGTGTGTGTAGAGTCTGTAGAATATTTATGAAAATAGCAGAGGAAGTAGTCAACAACCAGCCTTCTTCTTCTTCACCTAATGGTCAATGGGATGACTGACTCTTTATTCATGTTACCTGGCTCAGAGGAAACCCAACATTGAGTGACTCTTCTTCTCCTCTTAATTACTTGTAAGAAGAAGCACATCATAGCATATGCAGCACTAGACTCGGTTGTTCTCTCAACCGACCACCTATTAGAGCATCCACAACAATAGATGGGTGAATTTGGAAATAAATTAGGGGTAACTTCAATCCACCCTAATCCACCCCACAGCAGTTCGTTTGGAAATTAAAATGAATATCACTTTGCACAGTTCTGAACTGCGCGGTGTCATCAACGTTCACAATCCAGCCACGTGTCCTCATTAGAAATATTCATCACATCAGCACACTTCAGAACTGCGCGTAATAAAGACCAATAAAAAATTGCCACATATTTGTTTTTTTTTAAATAGCCGCGCAGTTCAGAACCGCGCGACAAGCTCCTGCAAGTTTTAGGCATAAACATCATTCGTTTCTCACAAGTGTTATTCCTCACAATTAGAATACCCAACTTTGGCATACCCAAGTCGTATTCCTCAAGTTTCCCAACCAAACATTTTCTTCTCCATAATTCAATGCGTTAATCCACTAACAATGTCGGGAGAGTCTAGTCTGCGACCGGGCTATGTATACCCTAAAACAAGACGTAACCTAAGCTCCAATGTAAAACGAAGGGGGAAAGAATTGGTAACAAATATGTGGCATTTACACCTAACGAGCGACAATGATCCCTCCCCAACCTTCGAGGAGTTGAACCGAGTTGATATCCTCCCGGACGGCTGGGTCCATATTTCTGTTGGATCGGAGAAAATGCTGGTAAGTTTTGTTTGTAAAATTTAAGTGTTATTAACGTATATTGCTAATTGTTCGACAAAATGCCCGAATGAAAAATTAATGTGTTAATATGTTTTTGGTCAAAACCGAGATGAAATACAATGTAGGGGATCATTGGATATGGTACTGAAGTGGTACCAATGGATTGCGCGGTATCCGACGTTGAAGAAGTTGGTCGACGATATGGGTTTTGAAGAATTTTTGTTGATTAAGGCGGGTACCGCTTGCTCTCGTGGAACGGTGGTGCCCTTTCACCTATGCATTTCACTTCCCTTGGGGGGAACTTGGTTTTACGCAGTTAGACTTCGTCATGCTAACGGGCATATCTTTTGGGAGGGGTTGCGAACTCTCATATGACGAGAAGTACTTCAAGTTGAACGAAGGAGAAAAGATGTTCCCGGGAATCACAAGCATTGACATCAGGTACGGTAACATCACTCTCGCCTATTTAAAAACGTGGAAAGAGGCTTTGAATACACAGCTCAACAATTATAACCAAGAGTTGGATATAGTATATGCGAGGGCATTTATTGCCTATATGATGGGTAATATCCTCTTCTTAAATGCGCAAACATCTCTTTCGGCGGGTTATCTTGCATCTTTGGCAGACTAGGATATCATAGGTACGTCAATATTAGACTGAGGTACGCCGATTATGGCACATTTGTATCGGGGACTAGATGAAGTCTCAGTGCTAAAGAATAGGAAGGTGAAGAAATCAATCACAGGATTCTATGCTATGTTGGAGTTCTGGTTCTTTGAGTACTGTTGGGTATGTAACTAGTGAAAGTTTCGAACTTTAACCATATTTATCCCCGTATGGGTGTGTGGAGAGATGAAAGGGCTACTTTGGGGTTTAAAATCCATCATTCTTTTGATGTGATCAGAGAAATGATAGAATGAAAGGTCAAAACCATCATAGATTGGCAACCATGGCACAAGTCTAGATAATTAATCTGTCCAGAGGTAAGAGTTATTAATTTACTGAGTACGAAGAAGGTTTTCTTGGTTTCAGTCCCATACGGGAACGGTATGCTTTGGTATTTAGGAGACCGGTATATGCGTCAGTTGACCGGGCTTGATAGTGTTCCATATGACCCCCCCAAGAGATTATAGAATTCCCGCGGTACGATCGAGAGTTATATCAAGGTCTGAAAGATGTGGACTTCTACGATGGTCACAATTATCTTGTTTCAAACATAGATTACATGAGATATTGGCGTGCCGCTCATCCAAATCCCAAGATCGGTTGCAATTTAGGCAAGATGACCATAAATATTTGGATGGTCGACATGATCTAGTGAGGCCCGATGTACACTTGCCACCTACGTTGAGTTTAGCTACGTCTTCGTAGGTGATGTTCAGGCGACCGACGATCAACATGATATGGGATGGTTCATGGATATAGCGGGAACGAGCGATGAACGTAGACAGATACCGATCCTGGTGATACAGGTACCATACCCATGTCCACCTACGTATAGTGTAGATGAGTTGTGGCATCAATCCTAAGGAATATACTTGGTTTATTTGGTAATAAAAAATATAATATTTTGGGGGCAAACTTGTTGACCAAGTAGCTTAATGGCTATATTCCCTTGGACACTTGTTGACCAAGTAGCTCAACTGCTATATTCCCTTGGAAACTTGTTGACCAAGTAGCTCGACGGCTATATTCTCATCTTAACGACTATATTCCTTTGGAAACTTGTTAACCAAGTAGCTCAACGGCTAGTTTTTTTCATTTATAAATGTCATTCATCTTCTACACTCTCATATTAACTATCTTTTACAATCATCTCCCTCCTTAGCTTACAAACAAAACCACTATGTCATCCTCAAGATCCCAATCGAATTTTCAAAGCCACTCTCAATCCTCCAATACGAACCAACAAAGGAACATATTTCTGACTCAATTTGGCACATTTGATATGTCGTAAATGCCTAACCCTTCTCAATATCGTGATCACCATGTTCGCCAATTATTCCCGCCACCCGATAATTAATTTCAATCTCAAACCCCAAGGATATTACCAAAACTAAGGATATTACCCTTAATTTGATCCTCATACGGGCTCGTACTCTCAACCGGGGAATTCATATTATATTTCTCAAACCGGTTTTGCTGTTGAAAGTTCGAGTACCATGTCGATGAGAGCTACATGTGGTTTAAATGATTTAAACTTTAATATATCACCGGTTGTATCTCCGGTTGTCTTTTCGATCATCTCCAAGGAACTCAATCCGGTTCAAACAAGAAGCAATACGCACGGAAAGGCGAAGTCTAAAAGTAAGATGGCATCGACACCTATTGTAGTTGAGGATGTAGTTGGGGCTGAGGAGGAAGTTGCTAACGATAAAGACACATACAAGAATTTAAAAAATTGGTCTTTTGAGGACATTGTAAATCTTGCATGCGTTTGGTCTCAAGTATCTCAAAACCTCGCTACCACGAACAACCAAAAAGCCACTATATTTTGATTCAAGGTGCGTGACCAATTTAACTCGTTCTATGTTGACCAATCGATGGGGTGATCATACACCAATGTCAATTGTTCATATAAGGGGCGGCTCAATAAAGATTGTTCAATTTTTAGATGCATCATTCAAGACCTTGAAAGCCGACATTTTACCGGTATTGAATCGGGGGACTTTGTAAGTATTTATATTTTTTTTCTCATTTCATTCATTTTGTTAGGTTAATCATACTCATTTGAATTTGAAACTTAATTTCTAGGAACGTATGGCATACGAGACATTCGATAAAATACAAAAAAAACCATTTACACTTAGGGAGGCTTACAAAGTTTTGGAGTAGTGCCCAAAATGGTTGCAAATTCATCACATCGGGCAACCCGGCCGCAACGTCGCTAGGAAGTCCAATATTCACAATAGCCTGGATAACTTCACCAACACTGATCCTGAAACACCTACTTCCGGTAATCCAAATGTCATAATTCTGGATAATTCTATCGATCTGGATGCACCACTATATTCTTGTGGGGATGTACGACCGGACGGCCAAAAAAAATACAAGGCAAAAGAAATGACAAAGTCAAGTATATAAAGAAGATGTTTGAGACGACGACCAACATGATGAAGGCATGAAATAAGATAGACGAGCAAAAGAAAGAGGAAAAGGAAGCTAAAGTTAGAGCACGAGAGGAACAAAAGTTAGTTAGAGAGGCTGAGATTCAAAGGAGGCGTGAAGCGGAGCTAACTCGAAAAAGGTCATTGAAGATGCGCATATGGTTAAGGTGATGACAACGGACCCAAGTAACCTACTACTGGCACAAAGGTATTGGATGAAGAAGCAAATTAAAGAATATTCGAAGAAGTTAAAGGAGCAGTGTCCAAGTGATGACGACATTTCTAGTGATGAAGATTGATGTAATTCTTAGCGTTAATAGTAGTTCTTAAGTTCTATGTAATTTCATTATTTCAATAAAATTGTTATTAATCGTACGTAATCCTTAATATATACTTCAATCAAGTAGAGCAAATACATTACTTTAGAAAATAAAAAAACAATGATGAAGACTACATTACTCCGCCCCTTTTCGATTCTACAAATGCGTGACAAGTTCATCTCGTAATTGAAAATAAGCACATTCATTTCTAATTTCATGAACCTTCTGGATGTACTCTGTCATAGTGTTAATCGCGTGCCTTGGATTTAAGTCCTCCTTCCAATTCTTCACAGATTTTCTACACTCGGGATCAATGTCCATTTGCCTGATGTAAGTATGACGTTCATCTTCGATGATCATATTGCGCAAGATTATACATGCGTACATAACATTTTCTAGATCACTAGGTTTCTAAAATTTTGTACCGTGTGCCAATATTTGAAACCTAGCTTGCAATACCCCAAAAGCACACTCTACGTCTTTCCGGCATGCGTTTTGCATCTTCAAAAAATGTCTTTCAACATCGTTGAGCGGATTTCTTATGGTTTGAACAAGTGTTTGCCATTTTGGATAGACTCCATCCGCTAAGTAATATCCCATAGTGTGCGGCACCGTGCCTATATTATAATTGTTTGGTGGCGCAACTCCATTAGAAAAGTTGTTGAAAAGCCATCCTTGATGCAAGACGTTCACGTTATTGTTAGAACCGGATACCCCAACCGCTTTTAAAATCACCGTCGGGATTTTCTTATACCCGGTATATTGTCCTGTCCACCCGGTAGGACAATTTTTTCATTTCCAATGCATACAATCTAAACTACCTAACATCCCCGAGAAGCCTCGCGATCCATTTACTTCTAACAAGTGCAATGTATAATTTTCATTGGGAGATCTAAGGTATTGAGTTTTGAATTGTGTTATAATTATTTTACAAAATTCTTTCAAGCTCAAAATACCCGTAGACTTTCCAATCCGAACGTATTCGTCTTGGGAGTCTACGCTCATACCGTAACATAACATGCGAAGTGCACACATTATCTTTTGGTGCGAGGATAAACCCATCGTCTTAGCGGCATTTTCTCTTTAAATAAAATAGGGGTTTGAAGAAAATATTTGATCATAAATATGTTGATACACACCTTCGCTCATACAGAATCGACGACGAAATAGGATACCTTTGAAGACTGGGTTGTCACCAAAGTAATCCCGATTAAGGTTAAACTCTCCCAATATATAATCACGGCCTTTACGCTTGTTAATCCTTCCCATTTTACTACCTCCCCCTCCCCTTCGTGATGATGTCGCCTCTTGCTCTTTTTCTTCTGCTTCTCCCATCTAAACCATAATCTTACTATACTCGTGTATCATATGAATTTGACATCAAAAAACATCTTCTCTTTCAGACGATGATGAAGATGATAACTTCAAAGATGAGAGTGATGGGTCAGACATGATTAGGTCAGCCAGAATTTCGTTAGACATGATTCTGCAAAATTGATAACAATAGAATAAAGTTGAGTTTTGAGATTTAAGAGGAATGGGTTGAGTGTAGATGAGTAAGAGACTAGAAGATGAATGGGTTTTAGAGATGAAAAAAACTAGCCGTTTATAGCCGTTGAGTTTCTTGTTGAAGAAATTTGATCAGAGAAAAACCAAGTATGGAGGGGAAACCTTATAAAAATTTCATGCCTATGACTTACCGACTCTTGTCGTGCAGTTCTGAATGGTGCGGCAAGAACTAGCCGTTGCACACACTCTTAAATCTTAGCCGTCCAGGTGTCTCCTTCTTAATTGTTATATATACGCGCAGTTCTGAATTGTGCGGTAATAGGGCCTCTTAAAGCTTGACAAATGTCATCATCTCATTGGCTTACTCCCTAAGCACAGTTCAGAACTGCGCGGCATCAAACCACCAAAAATTCACCCAAAAGGTGGAGAATCCACCCTTAAGGTGGATATTGCAATGCCACGTAGGCATAGTCACCTAGCTGTTGTGGGGTAGATTTGCCCAAATGAGGGTGAAGGATGGGAATCCACCCTCCATGTCATCCTTCACCTAGTTGTTGTGGGCGTTCTTACTTTTATTACTTGTAAGAAGAAGTACATCATACACGGGTAAGGCTGTACACGGGTCGGGTCGGGCCGGGTTTAGGCCTGGACCTTATTCGGCCCAGGGAAATCGGGTCTTACATTTTGTAACCCGGACTCAAACTGACCTATCTTAGAAACCAGACCGAAATTGAATCAGAAATCTCAGGTCGGACCGGGTTCTAACTCATTTTTTAGCTTTGTTGATTAAAAATAAAATAAAATATGATTTGGGACGCATCTACTTGAGTTTAAGTTTGAATAGCTTATAATAAACTACAATACGCATCTATAAACATACGAGAAATGGCAACATTAACAACTAAGAAAAAGAACAAAACACACTCAAAATCCCAAAATCCTTCATTCAAGATGTTTTTATGATTATAACTAAAACCCCCAATATCAATTGTACATACAACAAAACTACATCACTCGATTGCAACCAAAACAACTTCTCCACTTGAAATCTCTTTCCCACTCCCCTCCGACGTTCCACTCCGATACTGGTCATCGTCATTAGTAATATCTTCGCCATCAGACGATAACAGGACAAGCTAACAAGTCCCATGTAAATGGGCACGCAAACAAAATACTCAAGACCACCATGGTGTGACCGAAGTCTTTTAGATGCACTCATCGACACTAGCCTTGCTGTAACAGTCATACTCCAAACTAGAGATGCTGTCACACACTCGCTCTGATATTCCCCTCAGCAGCCCAACCCCATCTTGCCTAAAATTTATCGAATTGAGAAAACCAAAACCACATTAGGTAAGAACCCTCATAATATAAGTGCAGGGTTTAATCAACCAATCGCAAGTCAGTCTCTCCCATAACCACTCACAGATTTCTCTTGTAATTTGGTGGATTACTTCATTTACAGATATGAGATATGAACTTGGATTGATAGAGTAACTACCTAGATAAATAAATGTAGTTTTAGAGGAGATGAGACATGAGTTTTAAAGAGATGAAAGATCTGAGTGTTAGAGAGATGAGAGGATAGAAGGAGGAAAGGAGACTTCTAGGTTAAAAAACATAAGAAAAATTTCTTGTATATAGTTGGTTTAGGTTTGGTCAGCTACCCAAGCCTGAAAATCGAACCCGAACCAAATACAACCGGGTCCTTGAATACAAAATTAAAACTGACCCAATTTTTCACAAAACTGGACCGGACCGAACCGGTTGAATTGGGTCGGTCCGGGTCGGTTTTTTGGGTTGGCGGGTTCCTTTGTACAATCCTATCATATCATATGCATCAATAAGGTCGGTTGGTCTCTCAACCGACCATGTAGCAGCAAGGTCGTCTTGCCCAGCTAGCAACTTGCTGACTAAAAATACCCACCTTGAGGGTCGGCTCAAAGACCCACAGGGTGGGTTACTAAAATAATCATGTCGCGCAGTTCGGAACTACACGGCACAAATGAACTAATGAGGGGATGTCACTAATCAAGTTCTGACTGATTGTATATGCCACACAGTTCAAAATCGCGCAACAGACAAACTGCTGGGATGGTGCCACGTGTATGGCTGATATTCAATGGTGGGCAACGGCTAGTACTTGTTGCGCAGTTCAGAACTTTGTTGCTAGGTCTGAAACAACTTTTTTTCCTCCACCATAAAACCACCTCCATACCCCATTTTTCTTCAAAATAATAACCACGTCAAACTAAAATAAAGTCATGTCTTCAAGCTCTCAAGCAAGCTCCCAATCCAATTCTCAAAGCCACTCTCAACCCTCCCATCTAAGCCAACAACCTAACTTTTATCCCTCTAAATTTGCCGTATTTGGTTCGTAAAAAATGCCAAATCCTTCCTAAAATCGCGATCACCACGTTCGGCAATTGTTCCCTTCACACGACTCTTCCAGTCCTTCACAATTTGATTCTCAAAGAACCAATGCTTACTCTAACTACCAACCCTAATACCCACAATTCAGCGATCAATCAGGAAATTTATATTTTTCCTCGCAAATAGAATTTGGCGGAAGAAGTTCGTCCATCCTGCCGATGCAAGCTTTATGGGGTTTAGACGACTTAAACCTCAATGTACCGCCCATTTCGGTTGTTACCCCGATTATCGCACAAACTCATACGCGTACAAATGGGAAGGAGAATGCTAAAAGGAAGACGACAACATCGGTACCAATACCATCTGTGGTTGAAGATCATGTTGAGGAGGAGGTTGATGTTGGCATTCCAATTGATAAAGATAAATACAAGAATGCAAGTTATTGGTCGACGAATGACTTCGTAAACCTCGCATGTGTTTGGTCTCAAGTTTCTCAAAATCTCAAAATAAGGAACCAATAAAAAATTTCATAATTTTGTCAGAAAGTGTGTGACCAATTCAATTCGTTCTATGCAGACCAATTGATGTAGCGATCATATAACGATGTCAATTGCGCGCATAAAAATCAGTTTAATAAGGAATGTGCAATCTTTAGAGACATTCTTCAAGACCTTACTGACAATTTACCATTCTTGGAACAGGCAATGTGGTAAGTATTTTAATTTTACTTTCATTTTCATAGTAGGTTAAGGTAATGTACTTATAATATTGTCAAACATTTTCATAGGCCCAAATGGCGCACGAGACGTATAGAAAAGTGTATGGAAAAATATTTCAATTCCGGGCGGCTTATAAAGTATTAGAATGTTGTCCAAATGGTCTCAAATTATTCTAATTGGGCATCTCGGTCGTAATGTATCGAGAAAATCATCTTATAGCGATAGTCTAAAAAACATCACCAGTACTGAACTTTCCACACCTACTTCCGCCACTCCTAGGTTCATAATTTTGGAAGATTCTACGGACGATAATCCATCACTTTATGTTAGTGGGCAAGTATGTCCGGACGGGCAAAAAAACAAAATTAAGCGAAAGAAGCCGCAAAGTCGAGAATGGGTTATTAGGGGAAGAAAAAAGAGGAAAAACATGATGTTCGAAAGGATTGCTAACATAATTTCGGCATGGACTGAAAGGGACTTGAAAAAAAAGTTAGAGCTAGAGAACGAAAAAAAAAAAGTTGGCTAAAGAGACAGAGACACAAAAGAGACGTGAAGCGGAGATAGTTAGACAGAAAGCGGATGAAGAGCAAACTTTGGTTAAGGTGACGACAACCGATAAAACTAACCTATTGCCAGAACAAAAATGTTGGATAAAGAAGCAACTTAAAATTTATTCTGCGAAGTTGAAGGAATGATGCCCAATTGATGAAGATGACTCGAGTGATGAAGTTTGATGCAACCTTCAACTTTGTTATTAGTAGGCATTAACTCTTAAATTGCACTTTAAATTTGATCTTGATGTACTTTCTTTTTCTTTTAGTAGTTTAAAATATATTTGATTTCTATGAATTTGATCTTGATGTATGCTTCAATACCCTATTTCTTCAAACATAACTTGAAAATTTCATACAACTTCAATCAAACATAACGAATAAACAACTATAAAACATTTCAACTTCAACATTAAAATTACGATTTCGAAAAGAAAATACATTAATAGCAAACTTCAAATAGAGAAATGACATTACTCTGCTTCTTTTAGCGCCCATAAATGACCTACAAGTTGATCTCGTAAATTGAAATAAACCATTTCATCTCTAATTTTATTAATCTTCACAATGTACTCCACCAAAGTATTGAGAGCATGAATTGGGTTTAAGACTACATTCACCCACTCCACCGACCTTCTGAAATCTGGATTGATATCAACTTGCCGAATAAAAGTGTGACATTCCTCTTCAACGAACATGTTGTGCATAATTTTGCTCGTGTACATAACGTTCGCTAGATCCAAAGGTTTCCAAAATCGCGTACTATGAGCCAATATTTCAAACCGCGCTTGTAGAACCCCGAAAGTGCACTCTACGTCTTTCTGGCATGCTTCTTGCATCTTTGTAAAATGTTTTTCGACATCGTTGGTCAGATTTCGCATGATTTGAGCGATTGTTTACCATTTTGTGTAAATGCCGTCTGCTAAATAATACCCTATAGTGTGCGTCTCCGTGCCTATCTTATAATTGTATGACAGTTTAACTTTATTAGACAAGTTATTAAAAAGCCACCCTTGATACAAGACATTCACGTCGTTGCTAGAACCGGGTACCCCTAAGAAAGTGTGCCATATCCAAATATCTTGCGAAGCAACCGCTTCTAAAATTACCGTTGGTAACTTCTTATACCTAGTATATTGTCCGGCCCACCCGGTTGGACAATTCTTTCATTTCCAATGCATATAATCTAAACTACCTAACATCCCTGGGAAGTTTCACGCTCCCTTAGCTTCTAATAACCCATTTGTGTCGTGAGCGTCGGGTGATCTAAGGTATTGAGTTTTGAATTTTGTGACGATTGTTTGGAAAAATTATTTTAAATTTAAATTAGCGGTAGACTCCCAAATCCGAATGTATTCGTTTTGGGCATCTTCACAAGTACAACATAACATAGTATGCGAAGTGCGTAGATTATCTTTTAGTGAGTTGACAAATCCATCATCCTAGCGGCATTTTCTTTTTGAACAAAATAGTCGTTCGAAGAAACTTTATCATAAATACGTTAGTACATACCTTCACTCATAAGAAATCGGCAGCAAAATAGAATACTTTTGTACACCGGATTGGGACAAAAATAATCTCTCATAAGATTAAGATGCCCTAATGCATGATTATTCTCTTTTCGCATGTTCCTCCTACCCATTTTACTATCACTCCGCTTACGTGATGATGTCATCTCTTGCTCTTCCGCCTTTTCCATTTTCATGAGAACCATGCTATACTCGTGCATTATCAAAATTTGTTGCCGGAAAAGTTCTTCCGATCCGGATAAAGATGAAGAAGATGATGATAACGAAGAGAGTGATAGGTCAGAAATGATGAACTTGATTGAGGAGCAAAAAATTAGAAGATGAAGAGAGTGATTGCTATAAAAGAAATACTCAAGGGAGATTCACTCAATTTATAGTTGGAAAACTAGTCGTTGAGAGGCTTGTTAAACAAGTCTTCTAGGGAATATAGTCGTTGAGAGGCTTGTTTAATAAGTCTTTTAGGGAATATAGCCGTTGAGAGAGAGAAAGGGGAGGCCATTGTTCTTGCAGACTAATCCGTATATTTCTGAACTGTGCGACATCTATGAGAGACGTGGCATGATCTGGTCTCTCCATATGAACTGTGCAGCTCAGTCTATAAGAACAAATGCTTCCATTCTCTCTTAACAAGTAGTTTTTTATGCTGTCTTTTTTTGTCTTTGTGGCATTTAGTCAAACACATTCCCAGGTGTGCAATATGCACTCAACACTTAGTTTTTTTTCTTGAAATCTCTTGTGACATTTAATCAGACACCTTTTATCTATCAAGTATACACAACACTAGGTACTTAACACAACTAACATAAAGTTAAACATCATTCTACTAAAACTTAAAATGAGCCGAATTTAACTTAACATGATCCGAAATAAACTTAACATAAATAACATTAACCACTATTTTAACTAGTTGTGGAAATGTACTAAATAAAAGTAGACCCAAGCATGACAACCCCTCCTCACTCTACGCTCGTGCGTAGGGTTGTACACGGTCCAATTTGGTCCGGTTTTGACCCTAAACCGCAAACCGAACCAGATACCCCAGGTTTTGATAGCATTGAACCGAAATTGAATTGAATTAAAGAAAAACCGGACTAAAACCGAACCGGCCGGTCCAGTTTCGGCTCGGTTTTTGAATAAAATCAGAGGAATAAAATCACCAAACATTTGGGGGCCCATACCTCTTGTTCTTTGGGAGACAACACATACACCACCCTTAAATATTAATATTAACTATGGTTAATAAACAATTTAACACATCAAGGACAAGCATCATTGCCTCCAACACATCATACAATTAAAATCAAAATCAAATTCAAACAAACCAGAGCTCAAACACAAATACAGAGGGAGATGGAGAAATCTACAAACATTGATTATGACGATCAATCGATCACAAACACCGAAATACGAGGTGAGATTGATAATGATGCTTTGGAACTCATTGATTTGCTGTTGTTGTTGTTGTTGTTGATGCGTGGATTGTAATGTGAGATTTGGAAAAGCTCCTTGATCTTTCCCTCTCTGTTGCATCAGTAACAAAAGTTATCATATCTCCCTCTTTGTTGTATTAACAACAAAAGTTGCTGCCTCTCTCTCTGTGATTCTTTTGCCTAAAAAAATTAGAAGTTGTATACTTTGGAACTCGTCAAACTCTAAACTCAAAAGAGGAGGCAGTGTGGTGTTGTTGTTTGGCAGTGGCAGAAAAGAGTACAACAAACTCGGTTCGGTTTGGTCGATTAACCGACCATGCAAAACAGTAACCGGACCAGACTTTGCCGGTTCTTATAATTTGAAACCGAGAACCGAACCAGGTCTTTGAAAAGCCAAAAAAAAAACTGCCGGCTCGGTTCGGTTTGGTTCGGTTCGGTTCCTCGGTTCAACGGCTTTTTGTACAGCCTACTCGTGTGCGAGACTATCGTCTAAGGTATACTGTACCTCCGACTCTGTCTCATACCTGATGGACATCTCAGATAGCCTCTCTCCTATTAGTTGGATAATCTCATGTGACCATCTTAGTTGTTCATCTATCCCATCTATGCTACCAATATAGTGCCTTGAATCCTCATATGCTGCATGCCGCAGTCCCATGTTTTACTGCCAATATGACTATTGGACCTTGATTATTGGGATCAGTATCCGTCTACGCTCTTTGTCGGTTCCCACCATATTTATAAACCATCTAATATCTTGAGAATCTGACGTTGCATCCACTCCATAATTCTGAACCTAAGACGATTCATCTAAACTCGAAGTCTATGACACACGTACATCGGGTCTAACTAGATCGCGCCCGAACATCTACATATTTCCAGCCCTCTTTACTAAAGTGTAACCAATCCAAGGATTTGGGTGAACACGTCTGCAATACGTCATATAATCCACATCCTCAACGATATAGTTACTTGTGTCGTAGTACTCGATTTCCTTTAACTGCGCCCATACAGTGGGATCAAAACGTGGGTACTCCATAATATCGGTAGGGGAGTCATAGGGAACACCGTCTATCCCCGTGATATGATGCATACACCTCTCTCCCAAATACCAAAGAGTCTCATTCTTGTACAGGACTGATATGAATGGATCCCTTTTTGTACTAAGCATTTTTACGTATTTTACCTCCCCACGGATTTCATTTATGGACCTCAACCAGGGTTGCCAATCAATGTTTTCTCTGTTCTTCTACTCGGTCATGTTCTTGATCAATTCAAACGAATGGTGGATTTTAGCTCCTGATTTACTCCTTTCAGTTTTCACCCACGCACCCATACGGGGATAAATATGTCAGAAGTTAGGATCCTTTATAATGTACATCCCTACTCTGCAATACTCGTAGAACCAAAGCTCCAAAAGTGACCAAAATCTATACAACGAGATCATATTATGCCTATTCTTCTTTACTGATGCTAGGTCCAATCCCCGATATAATGCAGCCATGATGGGAGATCCCTAATCATACATTGTCATGCCTATAATATACTCGTCTTCCACAATAACGAGATAACCTGTCGTAAGCGAGGTACTGCTATTTGTAAAGAATAGATTTCCCATCATATATGCAACAAAAGCCCTCGCGTACACATTATCTATTTGCGGGTTGTAAGTATAATTTGCTTTTCTTGGATCCAAATCCCTCATATACGTCTTCAAAAATACTAACGTGATGTTCCCGTACTAGATATCGTTGCTCGTAATCCCTGGAAGAAACTTCGAAGCTTCATCGACATTCGAATACTTATCGTCATAAGGTAGGTTGATTTCAATTTCACAAAGGCAAGCCGTTAGCATCACAAATTCTAATGGGGTAAAGCCAAGCTCCCCGCAGGGGAAATGAAATGTATGGGTGGATGACCACCACCGTTCCACAAGGGAATAAACCAATTGGTTATCTCTATTCCCTACCTTAATTGATAAAAATTCCTCAAAACCCATATCGCCGATCAATTTCTTTATCGATGGATAGTTGGCGAGAAGCTCGTACCACTTCAATACATTGTATAGCGATTTACGACATATTATATTATCTCGGTTCAACATTAAAGCACGAAAAAATACATTAGAATTTCATTCCGGCATTTTATCAAATATTTGTAAAACAATGTTTTAATACAAGAATTTCAGAGGAATCTTACCGGTTTGTTTTCCGACCCAATGCAAATATGCGCCAATTTTTTTGGAAAAACGTCCACTCAATGCAAATCTTCAAGCGTTGGGATGGGATCGTCAGCGGTGAGCAATAACGGTAAGGCACTCGTAAATGTGTCTTTACCCATCTGCGTAACTTCGTTGTAAGCATTGCATTTGGATTTGGGATATTTGATGCGTGGTTGCGATGACGATTCTCCCAACATTTTGTCGGAGTTTACAGATGCAAAGTTAGTTGAAAAATGCAAAAAAATAAAATTAGGTCGGGTTGGGTGTTGGATTTTGGAGGGAAGAGTGTTGAGAGCAAAAAAAAATTAAGTGTTGAGAGGGAAATGATGTTTTTTCTTTTCTTACAGACCATGTCGTGGATTAAAATATTAATGGAACTCCACGTGGCTGTTTGTGATTGGATGTTATGCCGCGCAGTTCAGAACTACGCGACAAATAAAACTTATTAAGATGGTGCCAAATTAGGGTGGGTTAGTTTTGAGGCAAATTAATATGTTTGAACCAACCTTACTACTGCATATGCTCTCATCAGTAGTTGCCTCAATACTTAAAAAAACACATGCCATGTATGATTATTCCATGCCACGCATGATTATTCCATTTTTAGGCCTCCAACATCGATACTTGAATTTTAAGCCTGATGTTGGAATATTGAGTTTGAAGTCAGGCCCATAATTTTTATGCTCCTGAAACATTTCTTTATCAGGCACATAATGCTTATGCGCCTATTGATTTGAAGCAACTTCATGGCGTATAAGGCTTATGCGCCTATTAGTCTGACTCCCACAACGGCTATACATAGGGCTGGTGCTAGGGTTTTCGCGGCCTAAAGCCAGCCCAAATAGTGAAGCCCCAAACAAAAAAAACCTTAAGGACATAGGCATGCAAATAAGAAAATGAAGTCCATATTTTTTTTATATAAATATAGGAACACCTAATTATGAGGGTGTTTTGGTAGCTGTAAGTTTTCATTGCAGAGTCGTGTAACAATTCTCTTGTTTAGTGATTTGCCTTACTTTGTGAAACATACTATAAAATCCCTCTTTTCAAGGATTTCTGTTTAGCTCTCCACTACTTTTTCTCCCTGAAAACCCCACTAAGAATTAGGAATTTGAGATCGAGAAGTTATAACACAATTTTGGTGCCTCTCCGAAAGCTCGGGGACAAAGCAACCGCTTTGGTGGCCTTACCCCAGCGTCGGCCCTGGTTATACACGGCTAGTTTTGCTTTGAGAGGTCAATTCACTTCATCTATTCCCTCCAACACCATAAAAACCATCTAAATAATGCATTCATATCGTTATTGCGGCCCAGTGTTCCAAAGAACTCATGCCATATCCATAGGTCATATGACGCAATCGCTTCTAATATGATAGTCGGTGGTTTCTTCTTATACCCCAAAAAATGTCTTGCCCAAGCTTTGGGACAATTCTTTCATTCCCAATGCATGCAATCTAAACTACCAAACATGTCGGGGAATTCACGACTATCCGCAACGTACAACAACCGTTGGATATCATCCGGGGTTGGTGACCTCAAAAATTTCTCCCCGGAGTTAGTAATAGCCGCCTTACAAAACTTAGTAAGACATTTGATTGCGGTGCTCTCGCCCATTCGACAATATTCTTCTACACTATCCGCGCACATACCGTATGCTAACATACGAAATGTCGTTGTTAGTTTTTGATGTAGGGATAATCCAAGTCACTGGCAGAGCCAGGGTTGTTCCAGGAGGGTCAATAGTGATTCAATTGATTGCTCAATTGCTTAATATGTCAAACCATAGCTCAATAATGATTCAATTCACACATAGACCTTGAAAATGATTACCTGACTACAAAAAACTGATATTAAGTGACAAAGTAGACATGGTGTTTGATCCTAGTCGTTTTTCCTTGTGATTAATTGATTGCTCATACTGCATGATCAACTTCTAGGCATTTAATCTTTGCCCTGCAGTCTATTGATTATTGACCTCGACAGTGCACTATGCATCCACACTACCTTCAGGGATTACTACATAAATTAGGTCTTCAAAGACAAAAATGTAGTCATACTCATGTCGAAAATTATTAAAGCAGATTGGCATTCTCAAATATTTCCTGGTCAAAGAAACAAATTAATATCATAAGACTGTAATGGAGCGCTTAGAGAAGCAAGGGTTACAATTTGTTGAGTTAAGTTGAATGATGCTTTTACAATGATTCGATCTCTATCGATATCAGCATGGCCTGAAACATGACCCGATGGAGACATTAGAGAGAGTTTGATCCGGTTTAATAGGCCGGGTTATTTTTCTTTTGCTGAAATATATATTTCTAAAAACTGCCGGATCATATAGCAGTTTTGTACATACGTTTTCCTTGCACTCTTTCTGACTCTGTTCATAAGTGGGTCCCACCTGAATCCCCGGTTCTTAAGAATCTAAAAATTCTGAAGATGTGGGATTCCCTCACATCTGGCAAACCCATAACCCACAATCCACCTTGAGGGGTGGTCATGGTGCTATGACCACCCTGAATGTGAATTTTACTTTATTGATGCCCCTCACTTTTAAACTGCGATTTTTAGTCTTAAACTGTTATGAGGTGGATTGTGTTTTAGGGTGGGGCGGGTGAATTCACCTGCTGCATATGCTCTTATAAACCACCAAATACTGTTTCACTTAATTTATGAATTCAATTGAGTTGGATAAGTCATATAGATCTAAATTAACGGTTTATAGATTTTACAGGAAGAATCTGTTTTGTTTTCAAATGTTTCAATTAAAAAACATGATTACTTTACAAGCAATATTGAGAGGTGTCGAAATTTGGGTTATTCTTATTTTACTTACTGTAGAATATTAAATTTTTGGATACCCAGATTTTGATAATGCATACAGATGTAATAGTATACACTCTTAGAACCTGCATCTCAGAAGGGAAGGAGGAGGAGGAAGATATCATTCATAGTTGTAGTTGGGATCAACTTCCTCAAGATATCATGGGACGATTATTCGACATTTATATCTACCTGATCGGCTCAGACTAGCTACTGTTTGCAAGTCATGGCACGCGATTTTCAAGAAAGAAGGTGGTAATATTCTTTCACCTGCATGGTCATTGCTTCGTAAGAGTGGTTTTTCCTTTCACTTCTATTCCTTGTTAGAGAGAAGAGTTGTCCATGTAGTACATAGACATAGAGGTTTACCTCCCCAACTTTGTGTAGTTTTGACGAATGGATGGATATTTATTGTCGAAAGAAATCAAAACCTGACTTATTTGATCAACCCGATAACAAGAGATCAAATTCAATTTTCACCTCTGGAGATGAAGAAACTTAGAGATAAGGGATGTGTCAAATGGGTGTATACTCTTTCTAGTTTGGATAGTGAGGAGGGAGGTATGGTGATGTTGCAGATCGCTGTTTAGTTGTTTCTATGCCTCTAGACTCAAAATGTAAGCCGAATAAATTAATAGTCTGTAGAGCCGGAGATACAAAGTGGTTCATTATTGAACATCCTGATGAAGATCATTTATTCGACAGCATGATCATAATTGACGGTCGGGTATACGTATCTGATAATTATTTTAATTTTTGGGTCTTGGAGTTTATTAACGATGAACCCACCTTGCAAAAGTTGATGATTTTGCCTCCAGTAGGCTGGAAGAAAGGCGACTGGGGCAGAAGAGAAAATTGCGATTTGTTTGAGTGTTCTGGGGATCTGTTGCTTGTTTTAAAAGATAGTAGAAAGTTTTATCAAGAGAATGATCAAGATAGTACTGGTAAGACCAGTTTTGAAGTATTTAGAGCCGGTCGCAATGGGTTAAGGTTGAGAGTCTGTGTGATTATGCACTTTTTCTTGGTAATATTGGTCGTAATAACATATCTTTGCATTCTTCGGTTACTGGCATTAAAAGGAACTCCATTTATTTCTTGGGTGAAAATTAAAGTTCTCGCTGAAAACACTGCGTATAATGAATTTTACGGTACTCGCGAGCTGCTAGTCTTCAACATCGAAGACAACACTCTTGAGCCATTTACCTCAAGTGACCATTACTGTTTTGTGAAAGGAGAATGGTTTACACACTAGATTTGAGGCGTCAGGTATCTCCTACTTCTCTACTTACTAAATATGCTTAACTTCTAAAGAGTCTTGAATTGTGTATCTTGTTGATGCTTTGTTTTCTGTTCGAACAGAACAAAGTCTATTCGAACAGACTTTATCTTTGGGTCTATTCGAACAGAACACTCAGGGGGGAGTTTGTTCGAATAGAAAATGGACTTTGTTCGAATAAAATTGGGTCTGTTCAAACAGACTATTTGTCTGTTCGAAGAGACATTGGAAAAACTCATTTTTGAGATTTTGGTTGAACCCTTGACTTGCCTCGAGATTTGAGCGATTGTAAATAGTTTCCCTAGTATATAAATGGAAACTTAGTTTCTTTTAGAGTCATCCTAGAATCAATCCTTTGGTAAGGTCTTTTGAGAGGTGTTCTTGAGAGAAACCTCAAATTAAAATTGAATGATTGTAATTGAGATCTTGAATAAATTTTTTCTCTCTCTTGAAAGTGGACGTAGACAATTTGTCGAACCACTATAAACTTGGTGTAGTGTGTATTTCTTTGTTTGTGCTTGTTTTTGACTAGCCCAAATCGACTTGGAGTTTGTGGCTTCTGGGCTTGCGACTTCACAATTGGTGTCAGAGCGAGGTTGATTCCTTGGTTGTGCGCAATTTTGAGATTACTTAGGGTTTCTAAATTTTAATTTGGTTTGTGATTTGGTTAGTTCATAAAAATTAGGGAAAACATGGGAGACGTAGTTGAATCTAGGTCTTCGGCCCCGAAAAGAAATACAACGGTGATGTTCAACAATGCAAAGATTGAAGTTGAAAAATTCAACGACACCAATAACTTTGGCATGTGGCGATGCAAGGTTATTGATGCGCTAAGTCAATTGGACTTAGATGAGATATTGGAGGACAAGCCGGATGATGTAGATGAGAGTGTTTGAAAGAAGATGAACAAGAGGGTTTGTGGTCAAATTCGCTCGTGTTTGGCTCAAGACATTAAATACCTTGTAATGAATGAAACCTCGGCAAAGAAAATTTGAAAGATTCTAGAGAAGAAGTATTTGGTGAAAAACATCCAAAATCGACTCCATTTGAAGAGGAAGCTTTATCGCTTCAAAATGAGGCACGGGATTAGTATATCGGAGCACTTGAATGATTTTACCAATTAGTGATTAGCCGACTTGGTGAATCTAGAGGAAATGGTTGTTGATGAAGACAAACACTATTGTTCTTGAACTCGTTTCCTAAAGAGTGCAAACATTTCGTTATGGTGATAACGTACGGGAAGAGTTTATTGTAATACTCAGATGTGACTACGGCAGTTGTAAACCAAGAGTATCGGAGAAAGGAAAAATGTGAGTCTGAGGAGTAACGTGAGTCTGAGGAGTCGACATCCGAGGCATTGACGGTTCGAGGAGGATCTTCGGAGAAGACACTACAACAATAAAGGGTATTTGCCACCGAAATATCAATGGCAAAAGGGTTTTTGCCACTATTTTTACCGTGGCAAGGGTCGTGGGTTTAGATGGGGGCTAAAGCTTTGGCACAAATTTTTTATTGTCAAAAAGTTATTAATTCCCACGACTTTTACCGTGGCAAATGATAAAAAAAAATTCCACCGAAAAATTAGTGGCAAAAGCTTGATTTTGCCACTACAAAATCCATGGCAAAAATATATAATAAATAATTAAAAAATTATAATGTTTTTGCCACCGAAAAATCTGTGACAAAATCTTTCTTTTGCCACTACAAAATCCGTGGCAAAAACATATAATAAATTATAATGTTTTGCCACCGAAAAATCTGTGGCAAAATCTTGCATTTGCCACTACAAAATTTGTGGCAAAAACATATAATAAATAATAATAAAATTTATAATTTTTTTGCCACGGAAAAATCCGTGGCAAAAACATATAATAATAATAATAAATTAATTTAAAAGAAATATATTTTATTTCAAAAATATATAGAAAAAGAAGATATGTTTCCAAATGAATATGGGCCATACTCAAAGCACACCCCTACTAGAGAATTTTCTATGCAACAGAACATCACAAGAAATAATGAATAGTACTCAAAGATGAATCATAGATAGCTAGAGAGAGAAAGAAAGAGTACTCAAGCTGCTAACCTCGTTGTAAGTTATTCTAGCCTTGCTTTCCACTTTTTCACAGACTACAAACATAAAAAAACCATAACCAAATTAGAACACAAGGTTATTATCAATAAATTTGTAGAAATACAAGACCCTTTACATTAAATGAAAATTAACTCATCCCGATAATAAAAAATTCACCACAATTTACATCTAACATGGAAACTATTAAATCAAAAACAATAATAATAAATCAAATAAATGAGCCAAGGATGACAGAAAAGATTACCTCTCATGCTGAATTGGCGGAGTCCCCTGCCGGTCTTATCCCCAGGTAATGCACGTGAACATCTCTTCTTCTTATTTGCGCTATAAATAAGTGCATGGTTAAGTGGAGAATCCTAATTAAGGAATAACTTAACTCCAAATTTTTACCGTTCTCGCGTTATTTAAATACTTGTTATGTTGAATTGCTTAAATAAGTATATCACATAACATTATGTTTGTTTGTATTGTCCGAAGACCGTCCTTTTTGGCCATCAACTGTTCCTTTTTGCCCATCAATACGACAGACACATAAAGATGCTTACAGTTACAACAACTCATATAAAGATGTATATGAAAGATTTTGAGAACCTCATAAAAAATGGGGCAGAAGAAAGCAACAGACTTATACCAGCAGATTCGAGCTATCCAGAAAATGGATGGAAAAGAATGCATAGGCAGTTATCTGAAGCGCTTATCTTTGTTGGCCGCTGGCAGAGCTTCAAGCTCTAACAACATTACAAAAGCATGTTCATAACCTCAACAAAAATTGAGCAAAAAGGAAACAACAAAATAGATGCCTACCAACACTTTAAGTTTGTTCAGAAAATGGTTGGGACAGCCACCTTAAATACAATGACATTCTTTAAAGCAGTTAAAGATGCAACTAAACACTTTCACAAAACAGTTAAATATGCTTATATGGGCATGTTTCAGGCCATGAGTCTCACATGAATTCATCTGTGTGGCCTGTCTGTAAATATCTAGACGAGACTGGCAAAATATTCCTACTCTTTTAAGTGGTATGGGATTTTATTACAATCACACACTTTTGGCCGCTACTAAGGATTATTAGCTACTGATAAAATAGTGGCTTTTCCGCCACTGATAAAATAGTGGCAAAAACTAAAAGCCATCCATGGCAATTGCCTATTTTTCTTGCCTCTAGAGGAAGACGAGTGGTAACAACCTTCAGTCGAAGTCGAAAGATTGCGGTTTAAATAGCTACAAATTGGGTAAGGACCAATGCATATTTTACAAGGTAACGGGATATTGGAAAATTGATTGTCCAGCGCTTAAGAAGAAGAAAGCGATAAAATTGGGTTCTTCTGTGAATTTGGCTCAGGACACAGAAACGGGAGGTAATGATTCGGATTTCTCTTTTACTATAACTTCTAGTGCATGTGTAAGTGATACAAAAGAATGGATTTTAGATTCGGGTGTTACTTATCACAGTTGTTTTGAAAGGGGCTATTTTTCTAGTTTGAAAATACTAGAAGATGGAGCGGTGTTGATGGGAAACGATAATCCTTGCCACATCTTGGAGATAGGTACCATTCGACTAAAATTGAATAATGGGTTAGTTAAAGAGATTGATGAGGTTTGATATATTCTGACGATGAGGAAGAACATTATCTCGACGGGTTTACTTGAAGCGAAAGACTACAAGGTTGTTTCTGAGAATGTGGTGAAGAGGGTTCTTAAGGGAGCCATGGTTATATTGAAGGGCCACAAAAGAAGTAACAACTTGTACTATTTGGATGGTACAACTATTCTTGGTGAGGTTGCTACCGCGGGAAGGGAGGAGACCACTTCTACATATACCACTCGGCTATGGCACATGCGTTTGGCGCATGCTGGGGAAAAGTCCTTAAGAGTTCTCGTGAACCAAGGGCTATTAGAAGGTACCAAGGTGTGTAAATTAGAATTTTGTGGGCACTGTATTCTGGGCAAGCAGACAAGGGTAGAGTTCGGCACCGCTATCCACAGTACTTGTGGAACCCTTGATTATATTCACTCTGAAGTTTGGGGACCCTCCAAGAATGCATCGCTAGGGGGAAGTATTATTTTATGTCTTTTGTGGATGAATTTTCTAGGCGGGTATGGTTATATACCATGAGGAAGTAGGATAAACTCTTAGAAATTTTCAAGACGTGGAAGAAGTTGATTGAGACTCAAACTCGCAGAAAGATCAAAGTGCTTCATTCAGATAATGGTGGGGAGTACACTAGTGATGCATTATTGCAAGTATGTCGGGATGAGGGGATAGTTTGACACTTCACGGTTAGAGAGGCACCGTAAAAAAACGGGGTAGCTGAGAGCATGAACTGTACTTTATTGGAGAAGGTTCGGTGTATGTTGTCCAATTCTGGGTTGGGAAAGGCATTTTGGGCTGAGGCTTTGACATATGCATGCTATCTCGTTAATAGGTTGCCTTCGGCTACAATTGAGGCAAAAACACCAATGGAAGCTTAGTCAGGAGAACCTACTACAAATTATGATACTCTTCGTATATTTGGGTGTCTTACATACTATAATGCTAAGGATGGTAAGTTGGACCCACGAGCAAGAAAGGCCATTGTTTTGGGTAAGAAGAAGGGTGTGAAAGGCTACAAGTTATGGAATACGAGAGACCAGAAGATCATTCTGAGTAGAAATGTCACTTTTGATGAGACTTCTATGATGAAGTCATAAGCCTCTGAGCAGATAAAGAAGACGACCAACGTGGTTTTGCAGCGGGTAGAGATTGATGTGTCTTCACATTGGCCAGAGAGGTCTGTACTGAAGAGGGTATCATCTACCGGTATAACAACAGGTGATGAGCCTTTAGTTCATGTTCCAAATGATAAAGACAGAGACGATGGTGAAGTATTTGGTAGTACGGATGAGGAGACTCCGGTTGTGGAGCCAATTACAACTAGTAAACTAAAGAAGAATATGGGTAAGCTAGAATGACTTACAAATGACATGGTACTTCTAAAGGCGAAGGCCATGGTAGCATATGCACTACCGATTGCTGAAGGTGTTCCTTCCACGGCTAAACATTGGGAGGAAGAAATGAAGGAAGAGATGTATTCTCTTCGCAAGAATAAAACTTGGAAACTATCAAAGTTGCCTAAGGAAAATAGGGCAATTGGTGGTAAATGGGTTTACAAGAGGAAACAAGGATCTTAAGTTGGTGTTACGACTCAAGGCAACTCTAGTGGTAAAATACTTCCCCATTCGTATCCTATTGGCCTTGGTAACATATTTGAATTAGAGTTGCAACAACTCAATGTTAAGACGCCGTTCTTACATGGGAAGTTGAAGGAAAAGATCAAAATGACTTAGTCGAGTAGGTTTACTATTACCAGAAAGGATGATGTATGTTAATTGATGAAGAGATCGTTGTACAGTTTAAAAAGGTCTCCAAGACAACGGTTCAAACGGATTCTTGATATAGGGATTCATAGAGATAGAGAGAAGGATCTCTTTCCTATGGATTGATTTGGCCCCTCACGGGGATTTGTGATAACTACGGGCGACTTGATCTATGGCAGTACATAGGCAACCATTGATTTGGTGCAGTCAATTTGGTTATTTGGGAACAATTTGGTCTTTGGGACATTTGTTTGATTTGGGTTCCTTGAGACATTTGGTTGGTTTTTTGTTCATTGGGACATTTGGTCGATTTTGGTTCCTTAGGAGATTTGGTTGGTTTGGTCTTTTGGGACGCTTGGTTTCGAATTTGGTTCCTTGGGACGCTTGGTTTCGAATTAAGTTCCTTGGGATGCTTGGTTTGGATTTGGTTCCTTGGGACGTTTAGTTTAGATTTGGTTCTTTGGGACGTTTGGTTTGGATTTGGTCCTTTTGGGATGTTTGGTTTGGCTGGTTTTCTTGGGCTATTTGTGTGCTTGGGTCTTTGGGGACATTTGATGATGGAGAGGGCTTGTTCGGGTTCGTTTGTATGTTGGTGATGTTCGGCTTAGATTTCGGTTTGTTTGATTGAGGAAATCTTCACCGAGGTAGAGAATTGCTTATGCTTTATTTTTTGTTCGAAAGTCTATTTAAGCAGACTTTGAGTCTATTCGAACTGAACACTCAAGGAGAAATTTGTTCGAATAGAAAATGGGCTTTGTTCGAATAAAATTGGGTCTGTGCGAACAGACTATTTGTGACGTGAATACTACAAACGCGGAAGCAAGAATCGTAAGAAAATCACGTTGTATTTGAGAGTTAAGGAAACTAGAGTTTCCACTAAACAAATTAACTTACTTTAATCAAAATCAACTTAACTGTCAAATAACCTAGACCTCCCCTTTTATAGGGCACAAAGAGGGTTAGAATTAGGACCCCTGATTCTAATTGAAATAAAATTCTACTTAAACTGGAAAATTGCTAATAAGTTAGGCTGAACCTCTTCAACAGGCTTTAACCTAAAGCATAAAATATATAAAGCATTAAATAAACATAGGTCACACGGAGGTAGACGACCTTATGAGTGATAATTCACATCAAATCCTCCGTCTGAGAAAATTTCGTCCACGAAATCAAAGGGGCGGTGCTCCAGAGGACTCACGCACGTATGTAGTGTGTATCCCAGTCTTTTCGTCTTCATCCCGCAGAACGCATACAAAATTTGTACGGTTGAACTCTTTTAAAATCTTAAAGTCTTCCACGGAATTTTCCATACCCCGAGACTGTACCCGAGAACGGGGATGCGATGCTGCCACTAACATCTCTACGCTCATTGACGACCAAAACAGAAGAAAAAATTGAAATCCGCTTCTCAAAATTTAGTGAAAAATCATCCCAAAACGGATTAACAAACGATGGCTGTTCAGACGTGTTTTGGGTCTTTTGGTGACTTGTGCACTGTTTGGCTTGAGTGGCATGGGTTGGTTTACTTCGGCTTGAAACATCACCTGATGACATGGCTGGAGTGGGACCTACAAATAAAGTGGATATGTTAGGCTTAGGTTTGGGCCTCGGTCGGATCATGGTTTTGATCCCCTGAAAATGTTGGAGAATAAATTGTTGCTATGTCTTGCTCCTGGGCTATTGTGAGAATAAATTTGTTTTCCCACCAAATTTTGAATTATGAGGTAAAAGTTGGTGGGCCTGGGATGATTGGGATGATTTAAAAGAAAACATGCATGCATATTTAAATTCCTCATGCGCGTGTGGGGCACGTGAGAGAACTTCTTCCTCACGAACTGATATTCTCTCTCTTCCAATAACTTGAAAGCCTACAACTGTTGTTTTAGAGTTTTTGAAACTGGTTAAAATTTCGGCCAAAATGCCGATGTTGGCGCCCTCTGGACTCTGCAAGAGAGGTTTGTAGATTCTTCTTTCTCTCCCCATCGCGAGTTTTTTTAGACGCAACTCCGTCTCTGGATTAGTTAGGTTGCTTGTACCGGTTATGATTCCGGCTGAACCTTCCATTGGAGAAGAGCACTGTAATCCAACAAAGATTTTATGTATTATTCTATCATGATTTGTGGCCTTCTCTGTGGCTATTTTTCTCCTCAAAAAATTTGAGAAAAATATTTTCTTTGTTTTTGTGATGACGACGACAGTTGGTATGACTTCCAAAGCCCTAGGATCGTCGGTTGTCATGATAATGGTAACCTTATCTTCTTCAGTGACACTCATGATTGTTGGTGGGTGGTCATTAACCGGACCTTCCAAAATGATCGGCGTCTCTTTGCTCGCCGCATCAAACATCAGAGTTTCCGATCTCACGTCGTTATTGACAGAAAGACATACAAATGGGGTTTCCGTTTCACCGGCCTATGCGGTGGTGCTCCAATCATCGGGATCATCGTCGTAAATAGGCGGTAAAATCGCCGCTGATTGGGGGGCGGGAAAAAGGCTCCCATACCCAAAGCCTTGACAAACTCTTCAAGCTTGTCAAATATACCCGTTAGGGTTGCTACACCTTGAGCTAGAGTAGGTTTCTTCGTCGTGGTTCTTCCACAACGCATCTTTGCCCTTGAAACTGACTACACATAGATCTGACGCAGCTCTGGTACCAATTGACGTGAATACTACGAACGCGGAAGCAAGATTTGTAAGAAAATCACGTTGTATTTGAGAGTTAGGGAAACTAGCGTTTCAACTAAACAAATCAACTTACTTTAATCAAAATCAACTTAACTGTCAAATAACCTAGACCTCCCCTTTTATAGAACAAAAGGAGGGTTAGAATTAGGAACCATAATTCTAATTGAAATAAAATTCTACTTAAACTAAAAAACTGTTAATAAGCTAGGCTGGGACTCTCCAACAGGCTTTAAGCTAAATCATAAAATATATAAAGCATTAAATAAACATAGGTCACACGGAGGTAGACGACCTTATGAGTGATGATTCACATTAATTTGTCTGTTCGAACAGACATTGGAAAAATTCATTTTTGAGATTTTGGTTGAACCCTTGACTTGCCTCGAGATTTAAGCAATTGTAAATAGTTTCCCTAGTATATAAAGGGAAACTTAGTTTCTTTTAAAACCATCCTAGAATCAATCTTTTGGTAAGGTCTTTTGAGAGGCGTTCTTGAGAGAAACCTCAAATTGAAATTAAGTGATTGCAATTAGGATCTTGAATAAATTCTCTCTCTCTCTTGAAAGTGGATGTAGGCAATTTGCCGAACCACTATAAACTTGGTGTAGTGTGTATTTCTTTGTTTGTGCTTGTTTGTGACTAACCCAAATCGACTTAGACTTTGTGGCTTCCGGGCTTGCGGCTCAACATATCTTGCTATGCTCATGTCGTATCCCCCTTATTCTTGAAGTGTGAAAGTTACTTTGTTATGCTTCTTTGTAGATTCATGACAATTTGAATTACAGATTTGAAACGAAACTGTTGATGAACAATGATGGCGTAGTGCTGTGAAGAATATTTTGGGTGCTGCTCATGTGAAGTAACTATTCTAGTTAAACATTATTTTTTGGTCTTTAAATTTGAGGGCATCATATTATAGTGTGATATAGAAGATGAGTGTTTCATTTTTTGAGGCAAATTTGGGAACACAAATGTGGAACTGTTTAATCTAATTTTATTTTAAATAAAAGTGTTTATTGTAATTGTCCTTCACTGGTATTTAAATAGTCGTTGTATAGATGAAACATTTGGGAGTTTGCTAAAAGTTCTTAGATTTCGAAGCATTGTTTTAAGTAAACTTCATGCAAATAGTTTCTTGCATCCTATCTTAATTATTCAAAAATTGCAAGGCAATGTTCTAAGCAATTGATGAGAAGAAAATAAGAAGTATCAATGAGACGTGTTTTCTTATATATAACTTCTAAATACCCGAACTAAAGTTAGTGTTTATGAGATTTTCTTTTCTTTGCTTTGTCTCTTAGACAGAGATATACTTGTTTAGATATTGAGTTAGGTAGTGTTATATAAAATTTGATAATTGTGACCTTTTTACCTCTCGACTTCAGGCACAGATAAAGCAGAGTTTCTAAATTAAATAAAGTTATTATTTTGCCAGGCTGGCCTTGTAGTCGTAGATGAGAACTCGGGTTCACGAAAAAAATACGCATTAATACTTATCTACAATTACATATCTGAGTCTCTGGGGTATTATGTGTTAGGAAGTCAAACTTCCATATCTTCCATATCTTCCATACTAAGAATAACATATTTGTGTATATTAGTTTTCCTATTGTAATACCTAACTAGAATAATCTATAATGTAGTATAAATACATGATTGAGTATCAATAATATCCATTGCAGTAAATTCAATCTTTCTTTCATCTTTACATGGTATCAGAGCAGGACTAAGATCCTGACACTTCACTGCACTCCAATCTCTCGTGTAACATCTCTCCTTTTCAGCCATCATGGCCAATGACGAAGTACCACCACCACCTCCCGTCCTTGGCAAAGAAATTGTTGTTCCTATCTCAAATCCCTATTTCACTCATCATTCAGATCATCCAGGTTTGGGTTTGATTTCCAAACCCTTGAATGGAGACAATTATTCTACTTGGAAAAGGGTATGACTCTGGCCTTAAATTCCAAAAACAAGTTAGGATTTTTCAATGGCTCAATCAAAGCCCCTTCAGAAGAAGCTAATCCTGAAGGTTATGCGGCTTGGTCTCGATGTAATGATATGGTCCACTCTTGGATCGTCAGCACTCTCAGTCCAGAAATTTTAGACAGTGTGATATATTACTCTACTGCACATAAAGTTTGGGAAGATCTTCATGAGCAATTATCTCAAAGCAATGCACCTCGCATCTTTTAGATTCAGCGAGATATTACTTGTCTTCGACAAGAACAACTCTCTGTCTCTGTTTATTATACAAAATTGAAGGGCATATGGGATGAACTAGCATCCTATAGCAATGCAGTACACGGGGCCTAACAAGATCAACAAAAATTAATACAATTTATGATGGGATTGAATGATTCTTACAGTGATATTCGCGGACAAATCCTCCTGAAAAATCCCCTTCCTTCAGTTCGCCAAGCATATTTCTCCGTCTCTCAAGAAGAAAAGCAGCGACTCCAGAGCTCAACGCACGCTGTAAGTAATTTTGGCGGCAGCACCGCCATGGCGGTTCGAAGCAACAACAACAAACCATTTTCATCGGCGGATACAGGGAGGTCCGAGCGATCTGACCGCCCATATGGGTCATAGGATTTCCCATCGCAAGAAAAGTCGCTAGAGAATTTCAATGGAGGACGCCGATTTGATCAAGACAGGCGTCTTTTTGGCTCTGGAAGAGGACGCCCTCATTGTTCTAATTGTGGAAAATTGGACCATTGGGTCCAAACTTGTTATGAGCTACATGGGTATCCAGTGGGCTATCCAAAGGCAAAGTATAATTCAGGCCCAAGGCGCTTCAACAACAATAACAAGCTTGCAGCTAATCATGTGTCCGAAGGCTTTTCTAAAAAAGACGAAAACCAAGTTGTTGGGATTTCGGAGACTTAATTGAAGCAACTCTTATCGCTCATTGATAACAAAAATGAAGGATCTAGCTCTCAAGCAAATACCGTAACTAAGCCAGGTTTGTCTAAAGTCGCTTCCCGCAGTTGGATCATTGATAGCGTGGCGACGGATCATATTTCTTCATCATCTAAATTATTTTTCCGTAAAGATAAAAATTGTTCGTTGTCTCCCGTACTACTGCCCAACGGAGAAAAAGCTAATATCGTTGCAAAAGGATCATTGCCTCTTAATTCCGTCTATTATTTGCATAATGTGCTATGTGTGCCTACATTTAAAGTTGATTTGATGTCAATTAGTCGTCTGACGAGAGGCCTAAATTGTTCAATAACTTTTTTCCCTTATTGGTGCATTTTGCTGGATCTGGCTACGCGGAGGATGATTAGTTTGGGTAAACAACATGACAGATTATACTATTTGGTGGCACTGGCGACGAAGAAATCCATGACCAACTCTTCCTCACCCACAAACCGACCAGCCTGATCTCACCATCTCATCCACCGATCACTGGCATAACCGGTTAGGCCATGTATCACCTCCTCGTTTAAGTTTCATTGCCAAGAACTTTTAATTTTTTTTCGTCCAGTCCAATAATGCTTGCCCTATATGTTCTTTGGCTAAGCAAAGTCATTTACCTTTAAGCCCTAGTATAATTTCTTCTATAAAACTTTTTGAGATAATTCATTGTGACATTTGGGGTCATTATCGACACCCTTATCTTTCTGGTGCTTATTACTTTCTTACTATTGTTGATGATTATACACGTTTCACATGAATTTTCTTGATGCGACACAAAGATGAAGCACAATCACTTCTAAAGCGCTTCTTCAGTTATGTTCGCACTCAATTTGAGTCTCACATTAAGACTTTTTGAAGTGACAATGGTGGAGAATTTATCTCACTTCGTTCCTTTTTCCAAGAAAATGGTATCATTTTTCAGCATTCTTGTGTTTACGCGCTTCAACAAAATGGGGTTGTGGAACACAAGCATCGTCACATCTTACAAGTAGCTCGAGCTTTAAAATTTCAAGCTCAACTCCCTACCCAATTTTGGTGTGAGTGTGCTCTTACTGCTGTACACATCATCAATCGACTTCCTTCTCCAGTTCTCGCCTTCAAAACTCCTTTTAAACTTTTCTACTCAAAACTGCCTTCTTTTTCTCATCTCTGTATCTTTGCTTGTTTAGCCTATGCTACTAATGTCCATACTTCACACAAATTTGACCATCGTTCAATAACCTTAATTTTTATCGGCTAGCCCATCGGTCAAAAGGCATACAAATTATTCGATTTGTCGACCAAAAAAGTTTTTATAAGCCGCGATGTGAGATTTCACGAAAATATTTTTCCTTATACATCTGTTAAACCCAATTCTACTATTTCTCCTTCAAACACAGATTCTGGTCCAATTCCTCTTGTCACCCAGGACACCACTTATTCTTTTGATTCCAATCAAAATACTTCTCATTCAAACACATTACCTCCCGATCATACAGTCGCGCCTCCTTCTTCTCCAAATCCACAACCCGTACCTGCTTCTTCCCTTCTGCAGGAACCACCATCTTCCCATCAGCCGGCCATTCTACGCACATACACACGCCGCCTCAAGAATTATTCTGACCCAATTGATCGTTGCGACCCATCCTCTCTTATCGTCTCTAGAAATCCATCACCACCATCCACTGCGCCGGAATCCTCATCAATCCTGCTCCCCAATCCATCTCCACAATCACCTCTCTTCTCATCTGAACCCGATCCCAAACCCGCTTCGCTTCGTCACTCCAGCCGCCAAACTGGTCCGCCGGTCAAGCTCAACGATTATGTATGCTCCAACGTTTACTCCGACCAATCAGCCTCCTTAATGCCGGGTCCGACCAAAGGTACACGTTATCCACTGCCCAATTATGTTTCATATCACAGATATAAGCCTGCATACCGATCTTTTGTTGCTCAGATCAGTAATGTCACAGAACCCAGGTCTTATTCGAAAGCCGCCGTTCATCCTGAGTGGCAGGAAGCAATGCGCTCTGAATTGCAGGCTCTCCAAGCCAGCGACACTTGGTCCCTTACACCACTCCTAGCCGGTAAGACACCTATTGGCTGCAGATGGGTGTATAAAATTAAATACCGTTCAGATGGATCTATCGAGAGGTACAAAGCCCGATTGGTCGCAAAGGGCTTCACTCAGCTAGAAGGTGTCGATTATCAAGATACCTTTTCCCCCACTGCCAAGATCATCTCAGTTCTTTGCTTGCTCGCGTTGGCCACAGCTCGTGGCTGGTCCTTTCATCAAATGGACGTCAACAATGCTTTTCTTCATGGCGACTTTGATGAAGAAATATATATGTCTCCAACGCCAGGGCTTCAGAGATAGGGGGAGAAAAACTTGGTGTGTCGCCTTCATAAGTCATTGTACGGTTTAAAACAAGCATCTCGCTAGTGGTTCTCCAAGTTCTCAGAAGATATTCGCTCCGCTGGTTATGTACAATCTCAAGATGATTATTCTCTGTTCGCCAGAAAACAAGGCAAGTCCTTTACTGCTCTCTTGATATATGTTGATGATATTCTGATTACTGGAAATGATCCTGTTAGCATTGCTGCAACTAAAAAATTTCTGCGTAGTCATTTTCATCTAAAAGATCTTGGTGATTTGAAATACTTTCTTGGTATTGAGGTTTTTGCTTTTAAGAACGGGATTTTTATTTCCCAACGTAAGTATGCATTAGAAATCATTGAGGATGCAAGGTTGTTGGGCGCAACCCCTGTTGATACTCCTATGGAACGAGACTTGAAATTATCGGACAAGAGCGACCTGCTCAAAGATCCTGGTCGGTATAGAAGATTAGTCGGGAGATTAATTTACTTGACTATTTCGAGGCCAGATATAACATATGTTGTACATGTCTTGAGTAGATTTATGCACCAACCCCAAAGACTTCATATGGAGGCAGCTTTCCGGGTTGTCCGGTATCTAAAAGGTGCACCTGGCCAAGGCCTATTCTTTCCCTTGAATAGTGATTTCAAGTTGAGGGCTTACTGTGACTCGGATTGGGCAGGTTGCCCACTCACTAGGAGATCTACAACGGGTTATTATGTCTTTCTTGGATATTCATTAATATCTTGGAGGTTGAAGCGACAAAAAACAGTTTTACTCTCTTCCGCCGAGGCAGAATACCGTGCAATGACGGGAGCCTGTTGTGAGTTGACATGGCTCCGATATCTATTGAGGGTCTTGGGACTTTTACATCACGAATCAGCCTTGCTATATTGCGACAACAAGGCTGCCTTACATATTCTAGCAAACCCAATTTTTCATGAGCGAACTAGGCACATTGAGATGGATTGCCATTATATTAGAGACAAGATCCAAGATGGTTCTGTGACTACAAGATATATAAATTATGCACATCAGCTAGCAGAGTTCTTGACCAAGCCCTTGGGAAAGAGATCTTTGTTCCTATGGTTTACAAGTTGGGATTGCAGGATATCCACTCTCCAACTTGAGGGGGAGTGTTAGGAAGTCAAACTTCCATATCTTCCAGATCTTCCATATCTTCCAGAATCTTCCATATCTTCCATGCTAAGAATAAAATATTTGTGTATATTAGTTTTCCTATTGTAATACCTAACTAGAATAATCTAGAATACTTTATAATGTAGTATAAATACATGATTGAGTTTCAATAATATTCATTCCAGTAAATTCAATCTTTCTTTCATCTTTACATTATGCTTCCACAAATACAGTAACAGTACAATCCTTTTGAGGTAAATTAGTACCCCGAACACTATAGTCAAGAAGTAAACGTCATGTACTTTTCTCTTATACCATTGATGTTAATGCGGTGCATTTTAACCCAATCAAACTACGAACGCTCCTGACAGTTCTAAACATCCATATTTCAATTTGTTCCTCTGTCATTCTAGTATAAGTACACTCACCTCGTATTTCCCGATACCTATGTTCTTTATTCTTTCATCTTCATGATCAGGCATGTAAACAAAATCCACTAATTGTCTTTCTTTAACATTAAACCATAGAATACCATTTACATGTCATCCTCCAGCTTGGCTAATTTTGGATTTGGTATACTCCATAAAGGTGTACCGTCCTCTTATGTAGATTTACTACCTGATAACTTGGATCACAATTTAAAGGGTTAAAAGTCAATGCAACACGGTTATTGTTAGTCTTAGACTTGCTTTTGATTTGAGCAAAGACAGGTCCCGACTATTGTTATCTGGATATAATGGAATTTTGGAATAGGTGTTTGGAAAGCTGTGTAAGGCAAATGTTGGTGGTTGTACTGTATGGGTGCAAACTGTTGGGTAGTCCAACCCATGATGAGGCCCATAAACTTAATGGGCTTAGTTCTTACCTTGGAAAAGGTAAATGGAGACTTCTAGAAAAGCCTTGTCTTTTCTAATGTAGTGTGTACTCTTGGAGAAAGTTCTAGAGAGAGAGAGAGAACTTTGAAAACCCAACTTGAAGAAAGCAAATCCATCACCATTGGTGTGAGGTGAAGAGAAGAATCAATTCAAGTATTTTTTGTGCTCCGATCAAGCAACAAAAGAAGGTGTTCTCTGACGAGTTTATCTACAGAAGGGGGATTGAAGGTGCCCTTTTAAGTTGAAGGTAAACAACATTTAGTAAATCTTGTTTGGGCATACAAGGTGTTGAATTTTATTGTAACCCTTATGATCGAGAATGTTTGTAATCCGTTTATTGATATAGTGGATTTGGATTTACCCCGTGGTTTTTCCCTTTCACGTTGAAGGGTTTCCACATAAAAATCATGTTGTCTTTGCTTACTTGCTAGTTTATTTGTCGTTAAAATTCTTTTGCTTATCGTCAAATTATATATAGTGGGAAATCCGTGATTTCCCAACAAGCGGTGTCAGAGTCGTGGTTGGTGGTGTTCGTGTGTGATTCGTGATGGATCCAAGAATGGTTAGTCTCAACGACAGCAATTGGTCGATTTGGAAGCCGAAGATGGAAGACTTGCTTTATTGCAAGGATTTGTATGTACCAATTGAAGGGATCAGAAGCAAGTCAAAAGATATGTCCGACAACGATTGGAAATAGATGGATAGAAAAACGATTGGAACTATTCAACAATGGTTGGATGATGTTGTTTTTCACCATGTGTCAAATAATAGTTATTCACAAACTTTGTGAAAGAAGTTGCACAATTTTTATGAACGGAATACGGTCAGGAACAAAGCTTTCTTGATTAGAAAGATAGTGAATTTGAAGTTTAAAGAAGGTTCGTCAATCGCAGAACAACTTAATGAGATTCATAGTATTGTGAATCAATTGACATCTATGAAGATGGTGCTGGAAGATGAGTTGCAAGCTTTGATGTTGCCTAGTTCGCTGCCAAAATGTTGGGAAACATTCGTAGTATCGTTAAGCAATTTGGCACCGAATGATATTGTCACGATGAGCCAAGCTACGAGTAGCTTGCTGAATGAAGAAGTGAGAAGAAATTTATTGGGTCCTTCTCAATCAAAAGTATTGGTTAGTGAAGAACGAAGAAGATCTACTAGGAGGTATGATCTAAATCATAACAAGTCGAGAGGAAGATCAAAATCAAGGTACACAAATATTGAATGCTACTATTGTGGGAAGAAAGGCCATATGAAGAAAGATTGTCGAAGATTTCAAAGGGAGAACAAAGATGGGAAGAACAATGAAAAGACCAAAGATACTTCAGTTATTGCTACCGGTGATGATGTCGTGGTGCTTACAACATATGAGGAAGATTACTTTGGTGTCATAAATAGAGATATGGAGTAGGTGATCGATACGGGTGCTTCTTACCATACAACACCAAGTAATGAATTATTTTCATCTTATAACTCCGGTAATTTTGGTATGGTCAAGTGGGGGAATAATAATGTCTCCAAAATTATGGGTATTGGTGATGTACTCATTGCAACTAGTAAAGGTCAAAAGCTTATGTTGAAAGATGTAAGGCATGTTCCGGATCTTCGCTTAAATCTTATTTTGGGTAGAAAGCTTGATGATGAAGGATATGACAACCACTTTGGGTAAGGAAAGTGGAAATTGACATGAGGTTCTCTTGTGGTGGCTAGAGGTGAGAAAATTGGTACACTTTATAAGATGAAGGCACAGTTATGTGAAGGCGGGTTAAATTATGCCTTGAAGATTTTGTCATCGGTTTTATGGCATCGAAGACTTGGTTATATGAGCGAAAAAGGGTTTGTAAATTTTGTCCAAGAAAGATCTCATTCCCAACATCAAAGGTACGCCTTTAGATTCTTGTATTCATTGTTTAGCCAGTAAACAACATAAAGTTTAGCTTCTTAAAAGAGGTAGTTCAAAACATGAAACTAAAATTCTAGATGTTGTATATTCCGATGTTTGCTCAATTGATGTCAAGTCTCTTGGTGGTGCTTCCAATTTTGTTACATTCATAGATGATGCTTCGAGAATGGTATGAGCCTATGCTATCTAGACCAAAGATGAGGTATCTGGTATTTTCAAGATGTTTCATGCCATGGTTGAGCGGCAAACCGGAAAGCTTCTCAAGTGTCTCCATACCGACAACGGGGGTGAATATAAATCTAAGGAGTTCATAAATTATCTTGGTGAACATGGGATTAGGCACCAATGTACGGTTCCACGTACTCCTCAACATAATGGAGTGGCCAAAAGGATGAACCAAACTATCGTAGAGAGGATTAGAAGTATGCTAGCTTGTGCAAAATTACCAAAACCATTTTGGGGGGAAGCTATGTGCACCACTTATTATCTAATCAACCGTTCACCTTCCGTACCACTTGGGGAAGAAGTTCCACTAAAGATATGGAGCTGGAAAGATGTGTCATATTCACATTTGAAGATATTTGGCTGCAAAGCCTATATGTATATTTCCGATGAACTCCGTTCCAAGTTAGACTCCAAGTCTAAACCATGTATCTTCATGGGATATGGTAATAATGAATTTGGGTATCGGTTATAGAATCCAATTGGCAAGAAGTTACATCAAAGCCGGGATGCTTTTTTTTTGTGAAAATCAAACATTTGAAGACTTTGAGAAGGATAGCATGGGCGATGAACCTCGAAGGGTAGTTGCTGATTTTTCACATCCTATGCCTCCCGAACCCGTGCACCATGATGATTATGATGATAAAGACGAAAATGAAGAACTTGATGAAGATGATCATAGTGGGGATGAACAAAACTATGATTATTCTCCCATTGATGATGACGATGATGCAGGGGAGCAAGAACCAAATGAAGTTGTTGAACCGCAATTGAGAAGATCTACAAGAGTGCGTACACCTTCTACTAAGTACTCTTCTAATGAGTATGTGATGCTCACAAGCGATGGCAAACTGGAAATGTTTCAAGAAGTTCAACGCCATAAAGAAAATGGTGAGTGGTTAAAAGCTATGAAAGATGAGATTGATTCCTTACATAAGAACCATACTTATAAGTTGGTTAAGTTACCAAGGGGGAGAAATGCATTGAAGAACAAATAGGTCTTCAAGTTAAAGAATGAAGGCAATGGAAAGGTGAGGTACAAGGTACATCTTGTGGTTAAAGGATTTGGTCAAAGAAAGGGAATCGACTTTGATGAGATCTTCTTGCCGGTAGTAAAACATTCTTCCATTCGGGGTTGTTTTAGGTCTAGCCGCAAATTTGGACCTTGTAGTTGAATAACTAGATGTGAAAACCGCATTTCTCCATGGAGATTTGGAAGAAGAAATTTATATGGAGCAACCTCATGGGTTTGAGGTCAAGGGAAAGGAACACATGGTATGTCGAGTACACAAAAGTTTTTATGGGCTAAAGCAAGTGCCTAGATTATGGTACAAGAAGTTTGATGCTTTCATGGTGGAGCATGGGCACCAAAGATCAACATCTGATCATTGTGTTTATTCTAAGAGGTTTCCTAATGGTGATTTTATTATTCTTTTACTTTTTGTTGATGATATGTTGATTGTTGGAAAAGATGCTAACCTGATTTGTAGGTTGAAGAACAACTTGAGCAAGTTCTTTGATATGAAACACTTGGGTTCGGCAAAGCAAATGTTAGGCATGACAATCAAGCGGGATAGAAAGGCGAAGAAGCTATGGCTATCTCAGGAAAAGTACATAGAGCGTGTACTTGAAAAGTTCAACATGAAGAATGCAAGGCCCGTTAGCACTCTACTTGCAAGTCATTTCAAGCTAAGTTCCAAGGAATGTCCTACAATCAAGAAGGAGAAAGAAAATATGAAAAAAGTTCCATATGCTTCAGTCGTGGGAAGCCTTATGTATGCCATGATATGTACAAAGCCGGACATCGCACATGTCGTTGGTGTGGTAAGTAAATTTCTTACAAATATGGGGAAATGACATTAGGAAGCTGTAAGTGGATACTTTGGTATTTTAGAGGCACTTCCAAGATATGTTTATGCTATGGAAAATCTAAACTCGAGTTGGAGGGGTTTGCAGATTCGGATTTCGCGGGTGATCTTGATCGTAGAAAGTCTACATTGGGTTACTTGTTTACTTTTGTCGGGGGAGCTATTTCATAGCAATCAAGGTTGCAAAAGGGTGTTGCTTTATTTACTATCGAGGCCGAGTTTGTTGCCGCTACCGAGGCATGTAAAAAGATGTTGTGGATGAAGCATTTTCTATGCGGGTTGGGCTTTAAATGAAGCAAGTATATAGTCAAGAGTGATAGCCAAAGTACCATAGACTTGAGTAAAAATGTCGCATTTCACTCAAGGACTAAACATATCGAGATTCAGTATCATTGGATATGTGATGTGCTGGAGAGGCGTTTGATGAATTTAGATAAAGTTCATACTAATTTAAATCTATCTGATATGATGACGAAGGTTCTCAAAAAAGAGAAATACGAGTTCTTTAGAAGCTTGGCCGGTATGGATACTTATTAGTACAGCTGGGTTTACCTCCTTGGCAAGGGGAAGCCCTCCTCATGTGTTAGAGGGGGAGATACTTATTAGGGCCTGAGCCCCATTGCACCGATATTGTTCCCACCTTTACCACCTAGTTGGGTTGGGCTAGGTATGGGGTTTTATTTTTAAAAGGCCTCGGTGCAATTTAATAGTTTATATCTTTTTATATTCTTATGTGAACTATATCTTCACTCGATGTGGGACTAACATTAATCCACCGATCTTAACAATCTCTATTGATATTCTATTTTTTGTTCAAATAGACTTTGGGTCTATTCGAACAGAGCACCCAAAAGTTGTTTCTTTGAATAGAAAATGTTTTTTGTTTGAATAAAATTGGGTCTGTTCGAATACACATTGGAAAAACTCAATTTTAAGATTTTATTGGAACCCTTGACTTTCCTCGAGATTTGAGGGATTGTAAATAGTTCATCTACCATATAAGGGGAACTTAGGTTTATTTTGAAGCCAACCCTTGGTGAGGTCAATTTGAGAGGAAATCCTTGAGAGAACCTCTAATTACTTTGAGTGATTATAACTTTGGGGTCTTGAATAAACTCTACCTCTCTCTTTTGTACGGTGGACAATATGCAATTGCCAAATCACCTTAAACTTGTGTATTGTGTATTTCTTTGATTGTTACTTGTTCATTGCTAACCAAATTGAAGTTGAAGTTTCGGTTTCCGCGGTGTGACTCAACAATTGGTATTAGAGTGAGGTTAGTTCCTCGGTGGTGTGCGAATTTGAGGTAACTTAAGGTTTCTCAATTTTAATTTGGTTTTGGGATTTGGTTAGTTCATGAAAATTAGGGAAAACATGAGAGACGTAGTTGAATCTTGTTCTTCGGCTCCGAAAAGGAATACAACGGTGATGTTCAACAATGTGAAGATTGAAGTTGAGAAATTTAATGACACAAATAACTTCAACATGTGGCGATGCGAGGTTATTGATTCCCTAAGTCAACAAGACTTAGACTAGGTATTGGAGGATAAGCCAGATGACATAAATGAGAATGTATGAAAGAAAATGAACAAGAGGGCTTATGGCCAAATTCGCTCTTGTCTTGCTCAAGACATTAAGTACCTTATAATGAATGAAACCTCTGCAAAAGAAATTTAGAAGATTCTACAGGAGAAATACTTAGTTAAGAGTATCCAAAGTCGACTCTACTTGAAGATGAAGCTTTATTGCTTCACTATGAGGCAAGTGATTAGTATGTCAAAGTATTTGAATGAATTCACCAAGTTGTTAGTCGACTTAGTGAATCTTGAAGAGATAGTTAGGGATGAAGACAAGGCACTCTTAATCTTGAACTTATTACCGGAAGAATTTGAGCATTTCATTATGATGATAACTTATGGGAAAGGTTCATTAATATACACGGATGTGACTACTACGGTTGTAAACTACGAGTACAGAAGGAAGGAAAAACGTGAGTCCGATAAGTCTACATCTGAGGTATTGACGGCTCGAGGAAGATCTTCGGACAAGAAGACGGGTGGTAACAACTTTTGGTCAAAATCGAGAGGTCGTGGTGGAAACCGAAACAACTTGGGAAATGGCCAATCTGTGCTTTGCAAGGAAACGGGTCATTGGAAAAATGAATGTCCCGCGCTTCTTAAGAAGTAGAAAGAGGGAAATTGGGTTCTTCTGTAAATGTGGCTCAAGATACTGCAAATAGGGGTAATGAATCTGATTTCTCTTTGACTATTTCTTCTAGTAAATGTGCTATTGATACAACAGAATGAATTTTAGATTTGGATGCTACTTATCACATTTATCCCAAAAAGAGTTATTTTTCTAGTTTGAAAATGCTAGAAGGTGGAGCGGTGTTGATGGGAAATGATAATCCTTTTCGCATCATGGGGATTGGTACCATTCGTCTAAAGTTGCACAATGGGTTAGTTAAAGAGATTGACGAGGTTCGGTATATTTCTACAATGAGGAAGAACATTATCTTGACGGGCTTACTTAAAACAAAAGGCTGCAAGGTTGTGTTTGAGAATAGGGTCAAAATAGTTCTTAAGGGAGCCATGGTTGTATTGAAGGGCCAAAGGAGAAGTAACAACTTGTAATATTTGGATGGTACAACTATTCTTGGTGAAGTTTCTACTACGGGAAGGGAGGAGACCACTTCCAAAGATACCATACGGCTATGGCACATGTGTTTGGTGCATGCAGGTAAAAAATGCTTAAGAGTTTTCACGACTATTGAAAGGTGCCAAGATGTACAAATTGGATTTTTATGAATACTATGTTCTAGGCAAGCAGACAAGGGTAAAGTTCGTCACCACTATTCACAGTACTCGAGGAACCCTTGATCATTATGTTTATTCTGATGTTTAGGGACCCTCCAAGAATGTATTGTTAGGGGGGAAACATTACTTTGTGTCTTTTGTGGATGACTTTTCTAGGCGTGTATGGGTGTACACTATGAGGAGGAAGGATGAAGTCCTACAAATTTTCATGATGTGAAAGAAGTTAATTAAAACTCAGACTGGCAGAAAGATCAAGTTACTCCGTTCGGATAATGGTGAGGAGTACACTAGTAATCCATTATTGCAAGTATGTCGGGGTGAGGGGATAGTTCGACACTTCACGGTTAGAAAAACACCACAACAAAATGGGGTAGCTGAGCGCATGAACTGTACTTTACTGGAGAAGGTGTGGTGTATGTTGTTCAATTTTGGGTTGGGTAAGGCATTCTGGGCTGAGGCTTTGACATATGCATGCTATCTCATTAATAGATTTCCTTCGGCTGCAATTGAGGGTAAAACACCAATAGAAGCTTGGTCGGGAGAACCTGCTACAGAGTATGATACCCTTCGTATATTTGGGTGTCCGGCATACTATCATGCTAAGGATGGTAAGTTGGATCCACGAGCCAGGAAGGCTATTTTTTTGGGTAAGAAAAGGGCATGAAAGGCTACAAGTTGTGGGATACGAGAGACCGAAAGATCATTCTAAGCAGATATGTAACTTTTGATGAGGCTTCTATGATAAAGTCACATGGCTCTGAGCACGTAGAAAAGATAAATAGCGAGGTATTTCAGCGGGTGGAGATTGATGTATCTTCACATTGGATAGAGAGTTCCATACTAAAAGGGGGGTCATCTACAGGTGTAACAACGGGTGATGAGCCACTGGTTCATGTTCCAAATGATGAAGACACGGATGAAGGTAGAGCATTTGGTAGTATGGATAAAGATATTTCGGTGGCGGAGTTAGTCGCAACGAGTAAACCAAAGAGAGATGTAAGTAAACCGAGTTGGCTTATAAAGGATATGGTACTTCCAAAGCCGAATGCCATGGTAGCCTATGCACTTCCGGTCATTGAAGATGATGTTCCTTCCACCTATAAGGGAGCTATTTACCATTCTGAGGCTAAGCATTGGGAGAGCGCAATGAAGGAAGAGATGTATTCTCTTTTCAAGAATGAAACTTGGGAACTTTCAAAGTTGCCGAAGGGAAAGAAGGCGATCGGTTGTAAATGGGCCTACCCAAAGAAACAAGGATCTCTTGATGATGATATACAATTCAAGGCAAGACTCATAGCTAAAGGCTATGCTCAAAGGGAGGGGATTGATTATAATGAAGTTTTTTCTCCGGTGGTGAAACACTTCTCCATTCATATTCTATTGGCCTTGGTAGCGCAATTTGATTTATAGTTGTAACAACTCGACGTTAAGACGGCGTTCTTACATGATAATTTGAAAGAAGAGATCTATATGACTAAGCCGAGTGGGTTTAAAGTTACGGGGAAGGAAGACTATGTATGTAAGCTGAAAAGGTCATTGTACGGTTTGAAGCAGTCTCCAAGACAATGGTACAAATGGTTTGATCAGTTTATGATTGGGCAGAAGTACAAGCGGAGTCATTATGACCACTATGTCTACTTATGCAAGCTACGTAACGGGTCCTTTATTTAATTGATTTTGTATGTGGATGATATGCTTATTGCATGTAAGCACAAAAGCAAGATTGGCAAGATAAAAAAAGTAAATGGGTGAAGAATTTGAAATGACGAATCTTGGTGATGCAAAAAAAAATCTTTCTATGGAGATTCATAAAGATAAAGAGAATGGAACGATGCATTTCTCTCAGACAACATACATGAGAAAAGTACTTCAGAGATTTGGCATTGATGGAATCACAAAATCTGTAAGTACGCCCCTTGTTCCTCATTTTAAGCTTAAGGCTTCTATGTCTCCAAACCCTGATGAGGAACGTGATTATATGAGTCAAGTTCCTTATGCTAGCGCGGTTGGTAGTTTGATGTATGTTATGGTATGTACTCAGCCAGATATTTTATAGGCGATTGGTATGGTTAGTCAATACATGCATGATCTGGGTAGAGATCATTGGCGAGCTGCGAAATGGATTCTACGATATATTAAAGGTACTGTGTGGATATTGGTTTGGAATTTTGTTAACAAGATTCGATTGATCGGTTTTATGTGGGCTATGTGGATTCTGACTATTTGGGTGATTTGGATAGACGACGGTCTACTATCGGGTATGTGTTTACATTGGGTGGAGGACCAGTTAGTTAGAGATCCACGCTACAGTCAACGGTGGCATTATCTACTACCGAGACGAAGTATATGGTGGTGACTGAGGCAATAAAGGAATCTATTTGGATGAAAAGTCTTCTACGCGATTTAGGCATTAAGATGGACCATCTTAATGTTTTCTGCGATAGTTAGAGCGCTATTTTCTTGGCCAAAGATCAGGTTCATCATTAACGTACAAAACATATTGATGTGCGCTATTACTTTGCCATAAAAGTCTTGGAAGAGGGTGAGATTCTGTTGAAGAAGATTCACACCAAAGATAGCCTGGCGGATATGTTTACAAAAGTTATTTCGGGAATTAAGTTCTATCATTCTTTGGACTTAGTTCAAATTCTTCATATTGATTGATTGGATTTTTTGAGAACTACGGGCGACTTGATTCACGGTACGTAGGCAACCATTAATTTGGTGCAGTTAATTTTTTGGTTATTTGGGACATTTGATTCCTTTTTGGTCATTTGGGAGGTTTGGTTTGGATTTGGTCCTTTTGAGACGCTTAGTTTGGTTGGTTTCCTTGGGCCGCTTGTGTGTTTTGTCTTTTGTGGACATTTGACAGTGGAGGGGGTTTGTTTGGAGTGTGGCAATGTTCGGCTAAGATTTCTTTTTGGTTATTTGGGACATTTGATTCCTTTTTGGTCATTTGGGAGGCTTGGTTTGAATTTGGTCCTTTTGAGACGCTTAGTTTGGTTAGTTTCCTTGGGCCGCTTGTGTGTTTTGTCTTTTGTGGACATTTGACAGTGGAGGGGGTTTGTTTGGAGTGTGGCAATGTTTGGCTAAGATTTTGGTTCGCTTGGTTGAGAAAATCTTCACCGAGGTGGAGAATTGTTGATGCTCTACTTTTTGTTCGAATAGACTTTGAGTCGGTTCTAACAGAACAAAGTTGAATAGACTTTGGGTTTATTCGAATAGAACACCCAGAAGGTTATTTCTTCGAATAGAAAATGTTTTTTGTTCGAATAAAATTGGGTCTGTTTGAACAGACATTGAAAAAACTCAATTTTGAGATTTTGTTGGAACCCTTGACTTGCCTCGAAATTTGAGCGATTGTAAATAGTTCCCCATCTGTATAAGGGGAACTCGAGTTTATTTTGAAGCCAACCCTTGGTGAGATCAATTTGAGAGGAAATCCTTGAGAAAACCTCTAATTGCTTTGAGTGATTGCAACTTTGGGATCTTGAATAAACTTTCTCTCTTGTACGGTGGACGTTGGCAATTGTCGAACCACCTTAAACTTTGTTGCTTGTTCATTGCTAACCAAATCAAAGTTGGAGTTTCGGCTTCCGCGGTTGCGACTCAACAATCTCCACCTTGGGTTTATTTTGAAGCCAAGGTGTATAAGGGGAATTCGGGTTCATTTTGAAGCCAACCCTTGGTGAGATAAATTTGAGAGGAAATCCTTGAGAGAACCTCTAATTGTTTTGAGTGATTGTAGAGTAGCTTTGAGATCTTGAATAAACTCTCTCTCTTGTACGGTGGACGTTGGCAATTGTCGAACCACCTTAAACTTTGTTGCTTGTTCATTGCTAACCAAATCAAAGTTGGAGCTTCGGCTTCCGCGGTTGCGACTCAACAATCTCTACCTTGGATCAAACACCGTTAGTCAACAACCGTCCATTATGAGCTTTACGGAAGCGAACATGAGCTCCACCTCAAACGATAACCGTCCACCACCAATGCACATCTATGCTTCACAGAGAGAGAACATGCCTCGAACGATTTGAGAGACGTGCCGATACACTAAGATACGCCCAGCCGAGCCATCGGCTCTAATACCATTTGTTAGGGCTCGAGTCCCCATTTGCACCGATATTGTCCCCCACCTTTACCACCTAGTTGGGTTGGGCTAAGTGTGGGGTTTTATTTTTAAAAGACCTCGGTGCAATTTAATAGTCCGTATCTTCTTATATCCTTGTGTGAACTACATTTTCTACCCGATGTGGGATTAACTTTGATGCACCGATCTTAACATAGACGTTGGGGAATACTGATTCACACAACTGGGTCGAGTATTGGAACGACTTATGTGAAGACATGATCCGATAAGCTTTGTATTACGTTGCAGAATGCCACTAGGGTGATTTTTGTTGGAAGGAGTGTTGTGGTTGTGCAGAAAGGTTAGGACACTAACATAGTGTGTTAGGACATAAAAGCCAAGGAAACCACGGTAGTTTCCAACAATTTGCTTCATGGTTATAATCCGAGGTTTTTCCCGTAGGTTAATAGCTTAGTCTCTCTGGCGTAGCTAAATCTCTATCTGTTGTCCTTCATATTTTTGTTTCTGGCTATTTTTCAGTTGCCTCAGTTGAAATGGATATATAGTTCTGGGCTGATATTTGTTTTGCTGTCGTCTATTTCCCCCTTATTCTCTAAAGACTGAATGCATTATCAGTAGGTTTTGTTTCCAGGTGCTGTGTTGTTTTCTGGTATGTGAAATTAAAATGCGTATATTTGATTTTAGTGTGTGTTGTTCTCAGTGCTTCTGTTAATCTAAACCCAATACCATCACTATTTTGTTCGTTTAAATTTAACCTAGCTTTATCTGTTACGCATATTCGAAAAAGAGAAACACATTTAGGAGCAGCACATATTTGAGTATTCCTTCTCTTTCAGCCATAACATTACCTCATCTCCCTCCTTGTAAGGTAACGGACTTATCCGGGCCGACGTAATCTCCAAATTCTTCCAAAAACAGCCTCCATTCTAATGTCATATTTCTTAATCCATTCTAATTTCATATTTCTTTCAGCCTCCTTGTAAGGCACTCTTTTTGTAAAAGCACTCTAAATCTTATTAGTAAAAGCACGACCAATTTATATAAGGCAGAACCACAGCTGGGCGAAATATAGAATTCTAATCCAACTAAACTTTGGCGCATAAAATTAGGAAACTGGACATAACTACCCCTAAACTGTATTCTATTTCGAGACACGTGTCTACTCTCCATTGGTTCTTCAATTCCTAGATGACTTTCTTAATATGTGGCATTATTTTAGTGGTTTACTATAAGAGTTTTTAGCAACAGAAGTACTCGATCACAATCTGATAAGCTTAAAAAATAAATGTGATTGTGTTCAACATTAACTAGGATATATCTGAAAGTATTAGTGTTAAGTATAAACCCAAATTGAAGACAAAACCCTATACTTTAATGATATTGTACACTACTCTTCTCAAACCCTATCACTCTTCATCACTCTCTTCTCATCATCATCATCATGTCTTCTAGCTCGGGCGACAACAGTGTTGGTGGTACGTCTGGTGGGAATGAAGCGGAGAAAGCTATGGTTCTTCCTGCAAACGATGATGGCGTTCTTGTGGATTATCTTGATTCTTTTCCAAAGGGTTACATATTTGCTCCAACTGACAAACAGCTCGTAAAGCACTATCTCTCCAAGAAAGTCGCCGGTCATCCTTTGCCTCACAATAAGATTGTAGATGTTGTTCTTTATCGCTCAGGTCCTGAGGAGCTTGCAGGTACAATCTTCTTTTCTTGTTTCTGAGTTTGAATTGTGGTACTTGCTATTCTTTTTTTTATTCAGTTATATATCAATGCCATCGAAACTGTTTAGGGATTTTGTTTCATTAACTTCTTGTTTCTTGATGATAATGATTAATAAAGAAGTGTTAAGGGGGGGATTTTGAGTCTATTTTAGGCAAGATTTTGTGTATTTGTTGTAGTAATTAGGGTTGTAAATAGTTGAGCTGAGTTTTCTTGTTTTATAAGTTAAGTTTGCGCTTTTTATTTGTTACCGTGGTGAATCTGTAAACGGCACTATTTACTTCTTTCCTTTGTTTTCTTGATTGATAGCGCTTTACAAATCGTATGGGACGAAAAAGAATCAACAATGGTATTTTTTCACGCCTAGAGATCGGAAGTACAGGAACGGGACAAGGCCTAATAGAGCTGCGGGTAATGGGTATTGGAAAGCGACAGGAGCGGATAAGGAAATCAAACGAAGCAACGGCAATGTTATTGGTTACCAAAAAACTTTGGTGTACTACAAAGGAAGGCCCCCGGGAGGAGAAAAGACTAATTGGATCATGTATGAATATAGAGAGAAGCGTGATGCACCTTCGGCTGATCGAGGCGCAAATGGCATGAAGGTGTACCTACATACAAAATCCCAATTAGAGTTTACGGTATGTCTAATTTTTCTCTTTTACTAACTTTTTTTACATGTTTCTTTTTCCCGGCAGTTAGATGATTGCGTTTTATGCAAAATTCGTCAAAAGTCTAAACCGAAACCAAAACCAGAACCAAAAGCTCCCACTACCAGACGCCCAAAGCCAGAACCTCAGACTACTAGATGCCCAAAGGCCCGAAAGACTCCAACAGAATGGGTAGACCCTACAACATCAGAATTCGCCCAAAATTTGCGGAATTCAGACCAATCAGGATTGAACAATCTTTCTGAAGCTGTAATAGTAGATCGAGCCAATAATCAAGCCTCGGGATATCACATGCAAAATTTCGCAGCGCCAACGTATATGGTTCAAGATCAGAATCCGATGATGAACAATATTCTACCCTGTCAATACTCCACGGGACGTTATGCGTTCAAAGAGCAGTTTTATTTCCAGCAACCGGTTACTACTGATGATACTTACATGCAGAACTTATATGAATCAAATCATGAATATTACTCAAGAGAGCCTATCCAACAACAGAGGGCCGCTGGTACTAACACAGACTTTCTGTCAGAGTTAGGAATTTCTGATTTACGCGAGGTTGATATCTTCGGGGACCTTGAGGTCTTGAATAAAGACTATAATTTGTGATTTCAATTACAAACATTAATCATCCCCAACGGAAATAGCTAGTGAGCAGTACTGGAAGAGACTCCATTGCGGGCAACATTTGAATAGATGTTTTCTGGACAGTTATCTTTTTCTTTTCTTTTTTCCCTTCTTAGTGCGAATGTGCAGTTTCTTAGCTAGTTTTATTTGTTCTCTTTTCGATGTTAATTTGTTCATAAGCCCTTTGGCTATATCAATCTCTTTTGTATATATGGCACGCAGTACTCTGAATTTCTTTTGTTATCTTTTCGAAAGTTATAATTATACGAGATTTGGAAAGTGTTTCTCTACCATGTACAACTGTTGATTAAATTTGACCATGTTATACTTTCAGAGTAATTACGTACATTCATCCAAGAACTATATATCAGTTCAAATGGGAAATTCCTATAGATGAGTGGTTAAAATGGATGGCCAATTCCCCCGGCTTTTAGTAAGTTTAGTAACTAATTTTGGGAGGTCATATTCACAGTCTGTCAAACAACATCTTACTAGTATGTTAAAGGACAAAGAGTTGGGTATTTTCTATGTTTAAGCAAAGAACTACCGAAGCCAAGAGTTTTGACTGAATGTGACCGACTGCCATATCGGATTAAAGTTCTGTGAGTGCCTCGGGTAAAACATGGTTTACGAGTATATGAGAAAGTTTGCTTAAATGTCTATATAGTGGTTTGTGTCAGCAGTTTAGCGTTAGTTCTGTGAGCCTCGATGCAGGCCTGATGGCTATAGTTAGTGCCAATTGCAATTAGTAAAATATTACACTATGTTTGCAGGATTCAATAACGCAACCATATCTTTATATTCACAACGATATGAGATATATTATGATCACTCGAGGACATACCAAAATCATGCATGAGAAAAATATTAGATCTCAGTTCACATATTTTAGCTGAACAACGTGGGCTATAAACAAAAAGATAGTCAACTAATTTAAGAAAATAACCTGCGTGGGTTGGAGCTAGAGCCGGTAGGGACAATATCCTCTTAGTCCATAGATTAATTCTATAGCTGCCTGGTGAACCCTTAATCACAGATCACGCTACTTCTGATAAATCCTACAGAAAACTCAAGCCTCATAGTTTGACGATTGTGTTTTGTATAAGATTTACCAAAAGTCTGAAATGCGCGAAAATCATCAAAAGCTCGCTAATCATCTCCAATATATATAGGTACCATGATGATGTTGTTATAAGTTACAGCTTTGATGAGCTATAACAGAGAGAGAGAAAGAAGAAGAGACTGACTTTTATATATATATATGTATAGAGTTACCAAGTTAAGTAAAAGATTAAACTTGATAAAGATGCAAACCATTTAGGCATCTAATTATAAGTTGTTTTTTTTTTGGAAGGTAAGCCGGTTTTAGGGCTCTGTAACCACAGAACCAAACCCCGAGGGCATCCAAAGCCCGAAGGCCACAAAGCCCCGAAGGGTACAAAAGCCTGAAGGCCCACAAGACAACCCAAAGGATTATCCCCAATTCTCTAATTATAAGTTTTTAAGGTAACAAAATAACAACAATCATGCCCCCATAATAACAAAATTCTAGTGTTACAATAGACTTGGTTTCTAAATATACAGCACAATGCTGCAATCTATGCTAAATAGTTTAGTGTCATAATGGAGTTGGCATTTCCTCTTAGAAACCAGCCAAACTGCATGAGAGGTTTGGTTCGTCATCTGCTGTTCCAGAGTTCAGTTCAGCCCCTGGGGTCTGGCCGGGATACACAATTTCTATTCTTAAGAAATGTTCATACATATGCTGATGTTATTTATTTTTTCCCTACTTAAAGTTTGCGCTACTATTGCCAATATTTCCCAAATCGAAGAATATTGCTATACTAAGATTCTATAAATATAAGTAAACGAAATGTTGCCTATGCCCTCATTACTATGCCTCCAAACATCTAGCTGAAATGAAATAAAAATCACATTATACTTATAGAATACCCAGAAAAAGCGTCCCGAATAATATAGGTAACACCAAACAGGGTCATACACAAAAAAATAAAAGGTTATAATGAAGCTTATTATCCAAAGCATTGGTCTCCAGGGACTGGAACTGGCCCTGGAAGATATCCCTGCTGAATAAACTGTAGTCCAAACACAACCACGATTGCTAGTAACGACAAGTACGATAACCCCTCGACTGCTCCCAACAACCCGTACGGACCATTAGGGAGTCCTGAACCTGTTTTCGATTTTGTGTATAATGACCAGCCAACAATGCCTACAACAACTAGATAGCTCACACCTTCTAGTGCACCAATTGAGCCGCCTGGACCCGGTGGGAGACCGCACCCAGTGGTTTTTAGTGTAAAGAGTGACCATCCAATCACTGGGTTCGATACTAGGCCACCGACTATTGCCCCGTTTTCGGCAACCCCACTGCTCTCTTCTGCTTTGCTCATCACTTTAAGAGCAACATTGCCTCTTCTCCTTCCTCCCCTTCTACTTATTATTGTATTATAGCTTCGTCGGTGGAGCGAAGACCACGGTAGCACCGTAGCTACTGGTGAGTACAGGGTCATGTTGGAGTTGTGACTGAGAAGAGCAAGCAATGCTCTCTATCTCTCTCTTATCTGCTTCTCCTTTAGCAAAGGAACTAAAGCACCTATGAGCCACACATACTCCATGGTAGGGACTATGAATGTACATATTGGCCCAAAACCATAATTGCTCAAAATAGTTTGAAAAAAGGCCCAAAATTATGGGTTTCCAACCATTGTCGGCTTGAAACAGTCCCAAAATACCGTTCATATAACCCGTGATTTTGGAGCTAATATGACTTTTAATTGTTCATTCTTAATGTAGTTTTTCTTTTCTTTTCTTTTCACTAGAGGTATCCGGGCCACTGGCCGTCAATTCCCGACTAGATCCTCTAGGGTCGTGCAATTGCCCACACACTGCAAGACTGGGCATGTTGGCACAAGGCCTGCGAGGTTTACTACCTGAAATGTTATGGTTTGTCTCATTTCGTGTATGTGGAGTCCCGTGGTTTCGAAGACGATGACAGAATTAAGACCGCCGAACAAGTCTTCTGCAACCAATGGCTGAGAAGGTAAGTTGGTAAGTAGAACTCTGATAAAGGAAAAACTAAAACTATTTTATCTGCCTTTGTTGTTAAAGCTTATTGTGTTTTCCCGTTCGAACGAGTTTTCTGTTCGTTCAAACGATTCTGGGATAAAGCAACTTTTTCAAACTGCATATTTTTGAAAGCTTATTTAGGTATCTCGTTCGAACGACTTTGGGTGTCGTTCGAACGATTTCTGGAAAAAGACAACATTTTCAAACAAGTTTCAACCTGCATCTTTTTATAGGCTTATTTGAGTACCTCGTTCGAACGACTTTGAGTCTCGTTCGAACGAGACTCGAGAAAAATTGTTTTTGTAATGGCCTAATTCCGTAGCTCGAAATTAGCTCTTACACCAAATGTACCTGTGACAAAAATTAATGTAATGCAAGAAATGACACAGGTGATTTAGCATGAAAAATCTTTGAATAGGTAAAAAAACCACGACCTCAAGTTGAGGGTTTAGTAATTGTCACGTTTATTGCTTGCGGCTGATATCTTATTACAAGTGATCTCTTTGAATCAAAAATGTTTGATAATTTTTTTTGTGTTAGAGCCTAGAAAATCTGGTTTTTCTAGTCTTTATCTCCTCTGGAACTTTTTCTTTATATGGGCCTTACCCGCAGCTCGTTATCGTGTAGAAGCACGTTCTCTGAGTAATGAGGTAAGTGGTAGTTGAATGAGTAACTGTTAGTTTGTGGGAGACAGATGTCTTTGACTTGTTCATATTTTCTGTAGTGCTCGATTCACGTTCTTTATCAGCTCGTAGTCTAGGTGGCAATGCTGATTGTTCATGTCACGTATGAAATACGTGAGTCTGATATTGAGGTAGCTTAAGTTTGGACTAGGTCGAGGGATATGCCCATCCAATCATCCCCTCGTAACTAAAGGCACGAGTGGCTTTGGTTGCGAAAGAACCTGTGGATTGTTGGTGTTGGAAGTTGAAAAGATATGACGTATTGATAGGGATTTTAACTGTTTGGGTTCTCGATATTTATTTATGGAGGGATGTATCTGACATTTATGAGATGGTTAGGATTGATGTACTTGACGCTTGGGGTTTCGAGAGTGGCTTTGCTTTGAATGATGGCTACTTTAGAAATGTACCTGCGCATTAAATATTAGTTTAATATAAGTAGTACCTGTACTGGAGTTTTTGGTAAACTACTCTGTTGTTAAGTACTATGTTGTTTTGCATATAACCCCTGTACTCTGGTTGATAATGGTGACGACTAGGTGAATGGTATATGTGTTGAAAATTGAGGTATCTACTCTCTCTTCCCTTACAAGAACGATACGCAGAAATCATCAACCAAGTAGTAAATCAACAATGAACAATAAAGAACACAAGAAAGGTTTCCCAGAGTAGGGAATTGGAAAACCCTTGCGGATGAAAAACTATTCCCCACGAACAATTCACTATGATATCAAAACATGGAATCCATATCTTGATTTCCAAAACATAGTTACATATCATCTATGTAACCTAGTACCAATTGTAAGCTTGTAGGTGGGTCTCCTTTTTGCCACATGGCTTATGGCATTTGAAACGATAAAACAACAAAACATGATCAAATATTAAAATAATTGATTTGGTTATCTATAAAATAAATATTTGAGTGTTCCTTTGGGTCTCAAATGGAATGAAGGCCTTGAAGAATATGATTTTAGTTAAATGCAGACATTATAAAACATTTAGTCAAGAGTCAAGAAAAAAATCATGTGAGGAAAAAGCTCCCGTTGCCAAAAGCAATGCTTCATGGAGTCAAAGAGCAGTTATCTATTAGTTGATGGTGCCGAGCGACCTACTCGACGTAGCGACAACAAAGGGGTCTTAAAACTCTTTCCCCTCCACTAAGAAATCAAAGACTTGCCATAAGCGACCACTTAGAAAATAAAGGGCATCTTTAGCTAAGATCTAATTTTCTCCCTAGGCTTTAGAATTCATAGATAACTCGAGAGTTTAATTTTTTGATAATGTAGCTAAAAATTGACTTTGGTAATGTAAGTCAACTCTCTAACTTCTTATCCAAGGAGTTTTATCTCCCAATACCACCAAGTTGCATTGGATTCCAATCATGGTTCAAAATTGGCAAATGGTATTACTAATCATGGTTCAAACTTTAAAATACCCTAAACATGTCCTGTAAATAATCTTTTTGGCTAATGGCTATGCTCCCGAATATTTTGGATTTATGGACTATTTAGTTCAAGCAAACTGGAAAAATGCTTTACCATAGATATATAACTCTAAGCATAGGGATGCTCTAATTGGTCATGATCATAGACAAATAGAGATGAAATTGAAAAGAAAAAATTACTCAAATCTGCTCACGCATTAGTAGATTACTTCTATTTAACAAACAAAAAATAACAAACAACAAGGGCACCATTTCTCTCTCCCATCGTAGCTGCAGCTACCCGCCTCATCCTCTTCTTTCACATCTTCCAGAGCCATGGTCCTCAGGACGACCGAACGACCAAGGAAGGTCTTCACTCGTCACACAGCACCTGGTACCAAAGCCAGCTCTTCTGGTACTCCCTTTGTACTCTTTCCGAAAGAGCAGCAGGGTCCACATACGCACACTCCAGGGGCTTCAATACCAAAATACATGCGGGTATAGAAGTTTACCCATGCAGTAGCACGGGGTTCATGCCAAGTTTAGGATCGAGTCTGTATTATATGACATGTTTGAAGGAACCTCTAAGAAGCCTAAGCAAAATAAGGTTAAGAGAAGTAGTTAAGAGAGCACCTTATATAGTGCATTAGGGTATTAACCCCCGGATTAATGGTCTGGATTACTAATGTAGATTAATGTACATAGGAAAAATTGTGTAACTACACCAGGCCACTCCCAAGAAAACACATTTCAACTGCCTTAAAGAATCCAAGATGTATAGTCCAAAGAGGACTATTTTTTTTTTTTTTTTGTGGAAACTCCAAAATCCTAATATATATTTTATGGTTAGTCGATGTAGCGATCAAGTATATAGACCAATGAGGACTAGTAAACAAGTTTGTGGAAACTCCAAAATCCCTTTGTATATTTTCACGGTTAGTCCTTCTAACGACCAATTGTATAGTCCAACGAGGACTAGTAAACAAATTTATGGGAACTCCAAAAAATTATAAATGTATCTCTCCTGAGATCGTCATTATGACCAAGATGCATAGTCCAACGAGGACTTGTAAAACCCCATGTATATTTCATGGTTAGTCATACTAACGACCAAGATAGGTAGTCTAACGAGGACTAATAAATGAGTTGTTGGCAACCCTTAAAATCCCATATCTATTTTAAGGTTTTATCGTCATAACGACAAAAATATACATTCCAACGAGGATAAGGACCCAACACACATCATCTAATAACAAAATGCATCTACTTAGCACAAATATGTCCAAAGACCCAACAACCATAGTTAACAACCCACAACGGTGCAAACAGTTTTACTATATCCTTTTCAAATCTTGCTGGGACAGGATCTCGCCGACTGGAGTACCCGAGATGATGCAGCTTAGGGACATCTTGGGTTAGGCGCAGAACAAGCAATGGGTGAACAATCGTGGTGACCCACCAGTCGGCGGTCAAACAAAACTCTTTCTTAATATTGGCCAAGTTCTTAACCAACTCACCTGCGTAGCCTTGCAAGCTAGCTGACACCATCCTATCACCATCGAGCTGCTCGTAGAGAACCTGCTCATCTACTTTCTTTTCTACCTCCAGACTCTTAACGTGACCATTGGTGGCCTCCAACTCTTGCTCGAGCGTTACCTTCTCCTCCCTGAGTACTTTGGCCTTCTCTGCCAACCCCTTCGTTTGGTTTGCCATGTATTCCGCCAGCTCGCACTGCACCGCTTCTTTGATAAGATTCTTCTGGTGGGCCTATATATCAGCGAGGCATTTCTCTAGGTTGTTGTTACAACTAGTAAGATTCTCGCCACGCTAGAGGGTGGCCTCCAGAGTCAGCGTGTACTGCAAATGAAAAATTACAGTAGTTTAACGAAGGAATGTGTTGCTTCCATACAAGATAAATGTAAGTACATGTTAAGCGCGCCGGGCACGAGGGTCTTGAAGAACCTCGGCTAAGCGAACCTTCTCTTTGTTCTTGTAGGGCGTACTCTGGACCTCCCCCTCTGGCAAACAGCCTGAGAATGACTTACCACTACCCACTGAACAGGTCGTATCTTCTGCGAAGGAATGAGACAACGGTTCTTGCTCTTTTCCTTGTAAACTTCATAAGTCTTCATCAACAAGGCCTTGGTGCACAGCCTTATGGTGCTTGGCATTTGGGGTATCCTTCTCAGTGTCAATAGTAACACCCTTCTGCCTAGCATTCATGCCGGGCATAAGGGGATGCGACTGCGAGGCACCGACATAGTTCTTCCACATCAAAGTAAGAAAATGAGACTTTATCTCAACAGTCTTTGTAGACTTGTATGTATGTGTTCTTTGCACGGAGATGGTGCCGCTCGCGGAACGCCTACGTGGCTCGCTGTACTTAGCCGATGACCAATACCTATCTGCGTCGAATTTCCCACCAAAAATATTCGTAAGAATACTGCAATCTTTCTTTTGAATGCTTAACCAACAAAGACGAGAGCCCTTATAAGTGAACCCTATAAGCGTAACACCTGCGAGGAACAAATAAGACATCAGACATCACATAAGCGACGACAGTGCACGAATATAAGATAAGATAGAACATATACTTAGTGTTAAAAATATTGTGACGGAGATGACGATTGGGACCGTCGTCAAAATTAAATGCACCGGTCACAAGAATAGGATAACGACACCAAAAATTACCATTGGGGGGGGGGGGGGGGGCAAGTTAAAAATCTTCAGCTCACCTGACTTACGAGCAATAAAATACCAGTACCTCTATTCAGGAGTACATGTACACATGACCATTTGACCATTCGGTTTAGCCTCCCCCTTCTTGCCAGAGGATCTCTTAGCCATACCTACCCTCAGATTCGCCTATGTATGGGCTTGGCATCCCTCGGGATGCACTTTCAAACGAGCACGCATCACACAAAGTGATGGCACGGGATCATCCGACGTAACTACCTCATCACCATCGCTCACAGGGCCCCCGGGGATCAAGTCCCAATGTCAAGGGCAATACCCTATCTTATATGCCACCATAGCATCAACACAGCCCATGTTATATCGAGGAGATACTGACTGGCTAATTAGATAATAGCCAGTCATTATCCTATAAAAATTTCCATTTATCTGACCTGACGTTCATCCAAACGAGTTCAAATATTTTTTCATAAGGTCATCTAAAGATAATCGTAGACCAGCATCAAACTGTCCAAAGAAGCCAATGCATTGGTTTGGAGCTAAAGTTCGGTAATTATGCCAAATCCAATTATCACTCCCACTCGCCCTCGCACGCTCGTTCACAACATCCAAATATTCCATACTTATCTAGTCGGTTTCATACTCAGCAAACGACATGAGTGGCCTCCACTCTCTAGGGTAAGGCCAAAAGCTTTTTGAGCCTCCCCTAACATGACCACTAATAAGCACCTCATGGGCCAAATCCCCTGACACCCTCCTATGTGGTATAAAATTTATGCCCGCCTCAACTTCTAAGTCACGAGGGAACAAAGTGCCTACCTCGTGGTCATGACTGCCTCCCCAATCCGGGGGTATAGCAGATGGAGGTTTTGTAGATAACCCTTCTGTATTCGACTCGTCACCAGATAAATCTATTCCTCGCAACGAACACTCCAAGGCAAGGGTACACAGACTCGCGCAAGATGATCGGCCATCCCTACACGAACCAGGTGCAAAGATTAGACTCAACCCAAACAAAAGGGGAACAATTTTTATGTACCAAACTAGGGCAATCTCAGGGACACATCTTACTAAAGGTACCTCTTGCCTCTATACGACCGCCCTATCAATTATGGTCCTAGTAAAATCAAAATGGTGCACAACTTAAATGTGGTCGGCATTAATACTGGTTTTTCAACATCATCAACTTAAAAACCTTACACGCCGTATAAACAAGTACAATCTCAAACAACAATAGAAAAATATTATAAATTACAAACTTACCAAAAATAGAAGGACACCAAACGCGTTGGCAAAAAGTAACAACAAAGAACAAAGAACAACAAAGAACGGAGAACCAAAGAAGAGTTCAAAAATGATACAAGGAAATGAGAAAGAGAGAGAGAGCTAAAGGTTGTGTAAGAGATACAGATCTCTCTTTTACAGAGAGAGAACGAAAAAGGCAATTTAAAAAAATTAGTAGGCCCCACTGTAATGATTGGACATGTCACCCAACAGTTGTGGCAGTAACCGCACGTCACATAAATTAAAGTAGCATTAATTACCTTTTTGTATTGTCCCAATACACAGACAATAATGGTGGCTCACAACTTTCAATACAACGGCTAAAAATAGTGGAATTCAAAAAATGGCCACACATCTAGCAAGACGAGGCAGTGCTCTCGTGCCTACACGATATGACAAATACACACATTTCATCTCAGTTTTCCCTCACCACGAGTAAGAACTGAAGGGGCGATTGTAGGAGCATGTTCCCGCTAACCACGAGGCTCCCAAGTATTTGGACAACCTCCCCACCGATAGATGAGCACGTCTTAGGGGAAGCCTCTTAACAATCCTAGAGCCACGACGAAAGCAACTTATAGAAGCATGCTTCCATTAACCATGAGGCTCCCAGGTCGCTGGACTACCTCCCCACCAATGGAAGAACACCTCTTAGGGGAAACTCCCTTAATGACCCTCGAGCCAAAGACAAAGGCAACTCATACTGACAAATACTTTATCCAAGGCCCACGTGGAAAGATAAAGCATAAGACCCAGGAGGGGTATCCTAGGAATTATACACATCACGTGAGCCTGAGCACTTCTAGGTCAAGACCATCCCTATAAATAAGGAGAGAAGGTGACCTAAGAAGATACCTTTCTTTAGAACCTCCTCCATCTACGAATCCAGAACAAATCTAAAGGAATAGGGAGAAGAGACCCAAAAAGAGTCGAGTGGTGCCCTTCTCTGGTGAGACGTGTCAAGCCCAAAACTAATAATCACGCATTATCGTCCTTGAAATGACTTCCGGGACTACATCTACAAGATCATATTTTCCATATAAATACATCAAGTATCCTTTTCATTTATTTTAATGTTCCCTTATGTAGTACATATTATGTTCATCGTACTTCTTTTATTTTTCCTCTATGCACCACTTTATTTTTTAGTCAAATAATAACTATTGCAATATAATGTTTAGAACTATGTTATGCATCTTATTATCGACACTCAATGTTTTTCCCTCTTAACTCAAGTAATTATTGCGCTCCAAAGTTGAAGCAATTGCCCTATGATCATTGTAGTGCTATCAGCTCTTTGAAATATGCTTATAAGCATATCTATTGTAAAGCTCATCCTCCAGCCATCATTACTCTACCAAGTGATGAACCAACTCTACAAGTGACAAACCCTTACCCTCTTAATTGGAGTGATTATGGCGCTCTAAAGTTGAAGTAATTGCCCTATGATCCTTATAGAAGTGTCGAATCTCAAAAAAATATTTATAAGCATATCTATTGTAAAGGTCATCCTCCAACCACTATGTTTATCGATTAAAGTCTTATAATAGTTTCTATTTATTTGTGAAAATTAATAATTATTCATGAATTGGTGTAATAATAATACTGTAATAAGTTTCCAAGTTTTTTCACCCATTATGTGCTAAAAGAAATGTATGTCGAAGTACTTGAAAATCGACTGAGATAACGAAGATTGTATGTTCCCATAACAAATGCCTCTCAACTTGTTCTACACAAGGATTATGTTTAGTAGTGAATGGTTGGTATACTTATTTATTCACTACGGGGGGAACTCTTTTCATTAACGGAGAGAAAGAAATTCACGGCTAAAGAATCTTTTCAGCCAATGTGTTCTCATTTAATACTCAGTTTTTAAAATTGATCTTCATCCAATGGCTTTTTTCTTGTAGGTTTCCAATGATGTGACTATGGAAATCAACAGGCCATCGTTTTTTAAAAAATATCGACTATTTTCATTATGTTGTTATATCTGTGTTAAGTGTATAACCTTTTAATGTTCGTGCTTGTTGATTTCTAATATGGTTATTATCTAATAAAATTTGAGTGTTTAGAGTAATGTTTTGGAATAAATTCATTTAATTATTTGGTTGGCACTTTAAATTCGTCTTAAATTCAGAATGATTGTACATGTTTGAAGAAATACTAATACCGTAGCAGTACATCACTAAATATGAACTAATTACTGAATGTTTGGTACACAAGTATGCATGGTCACAGTACATTAGTCTGTAGATGATTGTGGATGCCATACTTGTGTGATGCCCATGTCTTCTACAAAAACTGCTCAATTTCTCAAGGTTATATATGTAGCCATTATAAAGCCCAACGAATTTTGAAACCACAAATAATAGGCCTCAGGAGATATTTTGGCCTTAATAATAGCGGGTCTTAAAACCATGTTATGCTTTAATTTGATTTAATGTATGTGACACATATTGGGCCTTAAACCAGATTAGGCCCTAATTATAGCGAGTTTTGGCTTAAACTAATCAATGTCAAATTATCTTACTTAGGCATAGGTGACGTCAAATCCTCATGTCTTCATATACGAAAAATATAGTACTCCATAAGAATGATCACCTCCAAGCTAATATTCGACGAATTCTTCAATCCATCGAAATAAACTCTCAATGATCTCCGTTCATATTTGGAAAACCTTAGAATAAAAAAATTATAATTTAAATTCTAGAAAATGGGGATTCTATAACTAATAGAGTCCTAAATATATATACTTCAATCGTGATAAACTTTATCTCCCTTCATCCAACTTCCTTAAAATAACATAATATATTTTAATCCCTGCCAATCATGATATATTTTATAATTAGAAAACAAAAAATATAGACTCCATATTAGCTCCACCACAGACTATTAACATCATATAGGGATAAACTAAGCTTTCACCACATTGACTTCCTTCTACTCAAGTTCTAAGGACTCTGCACACAAAAGGTATGTAGAAAGTCTCAACAATGGATATCTTTACAATCCCTTATTATGGTTTATATGTTAGGTCTATTTTTGGTGGAAGATAGGAGATATGGTCTTATTCTTTTTCATACCTGGAGCCCTTTAATGTAGATTTGGAACTGGTTTTTTGGTTATTTGTTTATAGAAAAATATGCAAAACCTTAGCCTGAGTGCGCAAAGCTTTTATTTAAAGAGTCGATCTAGGGCTGACCTGTGGCTTGGGGTGCCCAAAGCGAAGTCCAAAAAGGGCGTCTCTTACTTCTTTGTTTTACCTGTAAGTATTAGAAAATATAATATGCCATTATAAAGAAGCAGATGTACACATTCATAAACGTAAAAGTTCTGCCGAGATTTCAGTAGAGTTCCTCCATAAATTAACTATTAAATCAATAAACCACATTCAAAAAAATATTGAATTCCCCCAAAAATAAATTTAATGGGTAACATTGAGATCTGAGTCAACAAAAGAAGCCTATAATTAAACCCAATCTTTTCCCCAAATTATAACCAATTTACCTTATGAGTCTGAGTCTGAGTCTGAGTGTGCCTAAAGGTATCATTGGGAAGAGAAGATGGAGTTAATGGGGTTTATAAATCAAGTTGTTATATATATATATATTGGTTTTTGCAGATCACGCTTGATTACAATATGTCAATCGCCAACAATGACTCAATCGCTTATGACGATTTAAGGGATATGAAGGTTAACACTTCAAACTTAAGAATTTGAACAAGGATATCTAGAATTTGGCCTATAATAGACTTCCAAGACAAGACCAAAATTATCAGCACCAATATGATTTTGATTGATCAACAGGCAAATAATATTGTGTTATTTTTGTTAGATAAATATAAATACTATAACATTCATATGCATGAGTTTCTATAATCATTACAGGGAGACCAGATTAAAGGAAGTTGCCCAAAGATGTGTATGCTTAATTTCTCTAGATATTTAAGAAAAGGCATTATTATTGGCATGGAGAATGGTTATGTTGTTTTTAACAATGGACAATATGCCCCACTTGATAACAAGCCAGAGATACAATCCCAGGACAAATTAATCATTAAACAGCTAGATGATACATAAGATATTCCTTTATTAAGATTTAAGATTTAAGTTTTGCGATTTCAACTATCTGGCAAATATTGTAGGCAAAACTGAGAAAATAGCAGGTAAGTTACCATTTCCACAAAGTTTAAAGTTATTCGTTTACGCTTAATTACAACATATATTTTCAAGAGCAGATGTTATTGGTCGCATAATATCTGTTACACCTACAACACCCCTACAACTAAATAACGGTGGAGAAGTTATGATGAGAAATGCTACAATCGAGAATGAAAGGTATTAACTACTACTTTATATAAGTTTTTCAATACCTAATACTACTTTAACCAACTCACAGAGGCATCCAATTGGAAATTACATTGTGGGGATCAATTGCTACTGAATTGGGAAGACAACTTGATCAACTTCACCCGCCTAATACTGTTTTGGTGCTTACGACAGGGACTATAAGGAACCGGAAAGGTTGTATACCCAAATTTGTACTTTAATTGCATTAATTTATATGTCCAAACACCTACCCAATATGCTAAACTATTTTGTAGGAAATTTTATCCTAAACTCAACTTATGCAATAAAGACATATTTGAACCTATCAATTCCGGAAGCAGCTGTGTATTCTAATAGGTAATGCAATCTTTTGCTTCCATATGAATTACAAAACATTATTAATATTAATTATTTGCAATAATGTAATTTTTCAAATGTGTAGTACATAAAAAAGTATTCAAATAGCACCGACAAAGGGTACAAAGCGGTTTGATCAAGAAATATTAGATGATCAAATATCTATAAAATAGTTAAAGATCAAAATATTATAACATTATGCAGTTAAGGTACTTATTTATTTCACATGAATATATTACCAAGTGCTTAATATTCTTAAACATAAATAAATAATTCATATTAGGATGCAATCTACAACATCAAATCGCGGATATCAAAGATCTATCATGAGTACGGGTTTTATTATGAGTCATGCAACAATTGAAAATGAAAAGTTAAACACCATAACAATAAATTTTACTGTTCCGGCTACAGCAAATTAATCAGTAACCCAATTACTAGGTCTAAAAATCAATCTCATTATTTTACTACAAATATATCATACCAACTTTCTTCTTTTAAGCAGGTACAAATTACAGGTAGACATCCAAGATGAAACTGGATTCATCAAGGTGATAATGTTTTATTCACAGCTACATGTGCTTTTAGATAATGCAACAAAGACAACTAAAGAACTATCACAAAAGGTACATATGCAGTTTATTAAACCTCAAATAGACTACATATATATCTCAAACACAATGGTACATATGCATTAATTTGTAAATAATAAACTGGAGAATAACAACAACACAATGGTGTCCCACTATCTCGAAGAGAAGTTAATTTGGCAAGAACGTGTATTTGGCCTTAAATTAACTGATTCTAATGTTGGTAAGCTAAATAGTATTTATAGAGTTTATGCCGTATCCACTGTGACAGAAGAAGTACTGGAGACACCGATGAAAACCATTTAAGCGAGAAAGGACATAAGAAAGTGATCAACACCTATCAAACAAGAACCTGTCAAAAATTAGAAGAAGAAAAATCAACTATTTTATGGTTCTCCGTTAACAGCTACAACCCCAACTTCTACCACGACTCTTTTATTCCAGGTAATAAACTAACTTATAAAATATATGTATAAACCAAATATAGTATAAACATAATTGTTATCAACAGACAATGCATGAAACTCAGAAAGAAAACGAAACGCTAGAGACTATACGTAAATCAGCCCGTCGCAAATTAGAAATGGTCAACAAAGCGACAACCAAAGACAATAAAAATAATCCTGACGAAGAAGATGAATAACAAGACTTAGATATTGAGCCAAATTTTGAGAAGGCAAATTGCAAAACCGATGAAGACAAAATAGATCACAACAGCATAAAATATCAAAGTACTCAAGAAAAAAATTATAACAATGATAGTGAAAACGGAGATGGTGAAGTTGAATCAGAGAACGATGCAGAAACACAATCATAAACAAGTTTAACATCCATTTATTTTTATTGTTTTTTGCTGAATTATATTTCAACTTTGGATTTATAGCTTTATTAAATTTCTTATAATAATGCAATATGATTCTTACAATGAATTAAATAAATTTCCTTTTTAATAACATGTTCCCTGAAATAAATTTATTATGTGCTTTGTGATGAGAAAGATATGTGTACTTATACATATACTTATTGGTTATGTTGTTATAATGAAAATTCGAATTAGTTCATGCTTAGGGGACTTCCTGGATAAGTAAGAGTAACTCAAAAAATCAAAGTTGTTATCAACAAACAATGAATTCTGGTTAACTTGCAACGACGAATTGTACATTGCCTGCCCCATAATCTGTTTACAAACTTATTTTTGAACATATATTGGATCTTGCATATATTTGTAACAACCTATATTTGATCAGCAATTTATGTATCAACATTACATTATGGCCTTCAAGCATATTCAGGGAAAATAAACTACTTTGTAATATTCTTCCCCAAAGCTTATGAACCTATCTGATCCATTATGATATCCAGCATTCCTTCTTCGGTTTCTCTTTGAGTCATAAATAATAATTTTGTCACAGATTTAGGCAAATATTTCGTCATATTACTTCAACTCTTAACATTTTGATCAACTCTTATCATAATTTAAAATTCGCCAACATATATAACAACTTTTCAAATTACTGTTTGCACATCGTGTGCCCAATTGCTAGGATTTTCCTAATAAATATAGATTCCTATATATATTATTATTATAAGTACTTTGTATTGAGTCTTTGTATAGCTATATATAATACATGTCTTGCCCAAATTATAAAACCACAAATCTTTTGTTCTTTTTAAGGTCAAAGCAAAACATGGAAATCTCACCACCAAGAAAACGTTCTCTCATTGAAAGGATGACTTCTGACCACAAAGATGTTCTTCTACATAAAATTCTCCCTCGTCTACCCATAAAATCGATCATACGATACGACCTAGTAGGCAAGAAGTGGCGCAATTTGATCTCTCATGACCCGTTGTTCATCAACAAACAATCCCAGAGAGGTGAGTAGAATCGTCTACCAGTTTTCTTTATGAAGGGAACTCTATTGAGGTAATATTTTACTTCAATGAGGATTTAATATTTGTAGGTGTACCAAAGTCAAAAATACGTGGAAAGCCGTTAGCCTCCACGAATGGACTCATCTGCCTTTCTTTGAACTCTTCAAAAAGTTTTTACGTGTGCAATCCCATAACAGGCCGTAGTGTAGAAATTATCTGCTCTAATTATCGAGAAGATGTTGGATTGGTATTTGATCCATCAGATTGCAGTCCACAGAACATCACGCACTATAAACTAGTATGCCCCTATAAAATTGACCACCGAATAGGCTTCAAGGGATCCAAGGACTATGGCTTTGAAGTGTATTGTTCTAAGACTGGTTTATGGAGTGTATCCAAGGAAAAGTGTGCTCTAAACTATCATATCTACCCCCATACATAAGGGATCTGTTTAAGTTAGTGGGAAGTTGTACTGGAAGATAAAACGAGCTGACATTTTTTGGTTTGATGTTATGAACGACCGTGGAGGTAAAATACTAGCTCCAGTAGAAACCAATGTGGACTATCTATGATGTAAACTGATTACGCGAAAGCCAATAATCAAGAAGAACACCAGTTTTAACAAAAAAAATTAGGTTCGTGACGAACCCTAATTTTATTAACTAGAACCCTTGTTCTGAATAAGACTAGCAAAGCCAGAACTTGATTCCACTGGGGTCAAAAAAACAAAATGAGGAGGTTCGGGGGCATCGCCTGTGAAGCATATTAGGGTATTTTAATATGAGTCCCCAATCTAAGAGACTGTGGCGACTTGAACCCTTATTTAAGTAGTCAAAACCAACATGTCCACTAGACTAATAGCAATTATATGATTAAAACTGAGTGGGGTAAAATATATACAAATTATACATATATGTATCATTTTTAGCTATCTGGTAAGTGATTTCTGGAAAATCCAGTGGGGTCAACTGGTCCCCCTAGCTTCACCCCTGAGTCTGTATTAACTAACTAAGAAACAAATTACTTAGACCTCCCTTTTTTATAAACCACAAGGGGGAACCCTAATTCTAATTGAAATAAATTTCTACTTAAATTGGGAAACTACTAATAACCTATATTGAACTTCTCCAACAGGGTTTAAGTTAAAGACTAAAATACAAAACAATAAAAATATTAAATAAACATAGGTGGTACGGTGGGTAGATGACCCTATGAGAGATGCGCCACATCAAACCCTCCGTCTGAGAAGATTTCGTCCACGAAATCAAGGGAGTAGTGCTTCAGATGACTTATGCACGTATGTGCATTCCAGTCTCTTCGTCTTTATCCCGTAGAACGTGCACAAAATTTGTACGGTGGAACTCTTCTAGAAATCTTGAAGTCTTCCGCGGAATTTTTCGTACCCTGTCATTGTACCTGAGACATCCCTACGTCCAGCAACGTCAAAAATAAAAAATTAAGAAATTACTGTGGTCCGCTCCTCAACACCTGCTATAAAACCTTCCTAAAACGGATCAACATACAGACATAATTCTTCGTATCGGGCCATCATCTCTCTTATACGGATCAAATATTTGGATTCCCCGAACTGTAATATAAGTGAATGGAATTGTTGGACGATGTCGACCTGCATCTCGTATTCTATACATGTTTCTTGAATCCATTGCTGTGTGGCACAATAATTGGTAGCGATTGCCGAAGATGAATTGTCTTGTTCGACTTGGCTCGGCAATTTCATCGTACTCACTGCTGGAGGTGTTAACTAAGTCATGTGCTTATCACATGTGATAAAGTGGTAAAGAGTGGGTTATGTAGTTGGGGAATAGTTATTGCTGACCTCATTGTTCCCACCAAGTTTTGAATTTTGAGCAAGAGGGTGGTGGGACCAAGCTTTTAATTTTCCTTTATTACCTTCTTTTTTATCATGTGATGATGAAGTCATCTTTGACCAACCAGTAGCTGCAATTTCTTATGGAAAGTTGAACAACTTTTGTGTTGCATGGACCACAGTAGCCCTCGTGGTCTCTCTTATGTCTGATCCACAATCACTACACCAATTTTAACAAAATACCACGAACTCAGTCTGTGGTAAAACGTTATTTTCCACGGACTAAGGGTGTGGTGGGGTCTGTTGCAAAATAAGTGTGGCAATTTTTTTACCATGGATTAAATCTATGGTTTTGTCGTATATTGTACTACAGAGATTATCTGTGGCAATTATTTTGTCACGGATCAAACCTATAGTTTTGTCATATATTGTACTACAAAGTTTATCCGTGGCAATATCTGTGGTAATCATTTTGCCACAGATAATCTGCAACAATGCTTTAATTTGCCACAGCCTAAGTTTATGGCAATTTATTTTTTATTTGTTTTTTTTTTCAAAAAAAATGTCAACAAAAACCTATAAAATCTGTAATATTCTCGATGCACCTGTCATTTTCTCTCATGAACAAATGCATTAAACAAAAAAGAGAATTCATAATAACCAGTTTCATTTATAAATATTAGTAAACAAAAATCCATGTATATTGTCCATATATATACTAATTCAAAAAGAAACTATACACATCTTCCTTATAATGAATCAAAAGAAAACAATGGACATACCAAAAGGAATAAAAAAAATGAGATGATAATGGCTTCTAAAGCAAAAGAAAGAATGGTGTTCAAAACATAAGCACGGAAGCAGTACCGAATCCAAGAATAGGAAACATCTTCAATCCATTATAAGCATCCACAAACGTAAGGAATAACATATCCAAGAATTGGAGGCATCTTCAATCTATTATAAGCATCCACAAAAGTAAGGAATCCAACGACGGGAAGCACCTACAAGAAAATTAAAATAACAAATAAATATAAAGGTCAAACCCATTGTACTTATACTTGATAAATGGAGAACGAAAAGAATTTCAAAAAATATAAAAGGGGTTAGGAAGAATAATCACCTAATATGCGAAACGTAAAAGAATTATCGGGTGTAATAGCCTATTTTCGTATTGCACGAAGATAACGCTTTACACCTTTGAAATCTAGTATGTTTAGTTATGAACAGGAAACAAACAACACTAAATTCGGCGCGGAAAACCCTTAAATGGGTTAAAAATCATGACCACTCCTGAGGATTTTAGAAAGAGAGATGTAGAAATGATCTCTTAGAGGTTCTCAGAGTAGTCCCCCTAAAATGTAGCTATCTAGTCTTATTTATAGGTCTTATAATATGACCGTTGGTTACATTGATGAGGAACGTTACAATATCAGGTTTTGATGAGTCTTCATGGTGGACTTTTGTAACGTCTTGATACTTGTTGATCTGTAACGGATCTATTAACATTCTTTAGTTGTAGCTTCAGACCGTTGGGAAGATACGATCTCTTATGATGCTCGCGTGCATACGATCTGTTGACAAGTGGAGAAGTATCTTCTGTAGCGTGAAGTCACAGGATGCTTTGATATCTCCGAACTGTTGATGAAGATGCAATCTCTAATAGTGTTCGCGTGTATTCGAACTGTTGATAGATATCTGAGTATTTTCTGCAGGGCGATGTTATTGGATGCTTTGTCATCCCCAAGCTGTAGATGAGGAAGTCTGTATTACGATCTCCTTGCTTTTAGTCCTTGATTGATTATCAGTATGTTTACTCGAGTTATGTGAGTTCGAATATCGGACTCAGTACGGGGATTAGAAATAAGCTCTCACATCGGGTACTTGATCTTCGTACCATATCATTTATATATAGTCACACCCACACCCACAGTTCTCTGACGTCTAACTTGGCACATATAAAAATAATAGGTATTTAACTTAAATCACCATGTACATGTTACTACAACAGGAGAGCCTCTGGACAAATTTTCTTGAAATTCTAAACTAAGATAAATAAGCATTCTTCAGATGCTCTTTGTGATAGACATTAGTTAGCCAATCTAATATAGTTATCAGTCAATTTAAGCATCTTTTTCAAGTTCAACAGATAATTTAATATAATCGCTAACACGATTTACAATACCCAATATAACCGTAACAAGAAAACTTGACTATCAAAATGGTTGACTGAGCTAAATTTAAATAGCCTCACATTATAATAGCAAAGTTGCTTAGCTACCAAACATGTCAGCTCCCATAGAAGTGAAGAAAATTAAGAACATATAAAAGGTAGGCTACAAGAAACAGTCCTAAGAACTGTTAGCAATCTGGCCCTTTTCGAACTAGAAGTGGAGGCTAAATACCTAGTGACTGCATCGATATCTAGCACACATGCATCAAAGCACTGTCCTCCTCTTTACCATTGGAATTTCTATTTTTCCAAAAAAAAATGCAGCAAACAGTATGCTGTAAAAGAAACCAAAGAACTGACCTGGTGTACTTATTAAAAATTAGCTGAAGCAAGATTTCATTAAGCTCACTGGGTTGCTTAGGAAAATCGAAGAAAGCCAAAAAAATGAACAGTGATCCACACCTTGATTGTAAAAGCCTAAAAAGAAAATCTATGTCTGCACCCTTTCTACCTCTCATCTTAGAACTGCGTTATCTTTCACCAGACTATCCACTTGCAAGGAAATAAGGTATTTCCAATCAATAAAACCAGCGACGTCCTTAGCAATGGCCTCTTTGCTTTCACCAAGATTCTTCATGTCATTTCTCAGTTTCAACAGAAGTCCATCTTTTGCAGCAATTTCTTCATCAAGTTCTTTGAAAATGTTTCCGTATCTGGAATTCAATTCCTCCAAATATCTTTCTAGAACAGCTAAACTCAAATCCAAGGACCGAACTTTTTGCATAAGTATCGTGAGAACAGCATCACCAGGCATCCGTCCACCCTGCTTTGGCCGTGTTTCCGAAACTGAAGTTAGTGTATTACTTTTGAAGATTTCATGTTTTACATTAGAGTTCTCAAGTCCAAATTCAGTGCCAACATCAGTAGCGTCACTCTCATAAATGTCCTCCCCCACAATAGGATCTGTCTGTAGGGCTGTAGATATTTGCTTGGTAATTGATTCTTTGGACCCAAATGAACTATCTTGTACAGATATCAATACCTCAAGCATTCACTCCACAGCATCTTCCATATATTTCTACGGAGCTCAATGTGCAATAAAATTCAGATCCATAATGGCTCAGCAAATTTAATTTCAGATACCTTACCCATTTAGGCTCTTGTAGTGTAAACCTTTGTGCATGTTTCATGTTTCCAGCCTTGAAAACCCCAAGATTAACCCATTTCTCTGTCGGATAAATCAAACTCCCCAGCAACTCAAAATCCTGCAAGTTCGAAGAGTAGTGCTCGAAATTTACAGTGTAAGTTGTCTCTATAGTCTCTTCCCACTCCAACTGAAATCCATATTGTAAAGCAACACTTTTAACATCCTCCAAACTGAGTTCAATGGACATCTCCTCTTCTGTCCCATAAGCATCTGCAAAGTGGTAAAACAGCGGACCAAAGTTTATCCATACCCCTCCATCTCTGAGAATTCTAGATATGATTTCAATGTATTCAACTATATTATGTTATGTATCAAGGAAGAAACATGTAACCACAACATCCTAACATCCTTCATGGCTTGGATCATTATCTACTTCAACGAAGTCACCACCACACATGGAAAAGCCTCCAATAATTCCTGCACTAGTGGGAAAAATGTCTGGGAATGGAACAGGCCGGAGTTGATCATTGTCTGAAAGAGAGTTGCAATTGCTGTAGACCCAAGGATATATTGTCCATTCTCAAGCAGTGTCAGTTTGGTTAAGAATAAAACTTGAGCAGATCATCATATAGTACGAGAATTTATTTCCTTGGCTGATAAAACCAAGGCATGAAATCTCCAACGCCAACCTCCCCAGTCCAGCACCAGGAACTAAACAGCAAGGAGGCCTATTTTTGCACCGAGAAGGGAATAGACGATCAATCTCTTCAAGAATAGGCTTATAGCATTGATCACGTTCTCTTGATCCCTCTTGTGCCCAATCTCTAACTATGTTCCTTATAATGCATCGAACCTTGTCAACATCTGAGGGTGGAACCTCCAATTGAAATGAAGGATCTAACCAAATATGCGGGGGTGAGCTTACACTTCCATCAGCATCACCATCAGCATCAGATACAGAACATATTGTCCGCTTGGGTGCTGACACCCTTAACATTACTTGCACTTGCTCTATCTAATTATTTGTTGTACTCCAAGCCTATAGAGCCAGTTTCCCTAACAGATTCAGAACACATTGACGCTCCTCATTAATAGTAATCCCTTTTGACGACTTGCATGACAGATCACTCTGGTCCCTGCAACTAGTTTGGTTTGTTTTAGAAAAGAGTGTGGGTCTACAGGATAAGGCAGATTGTCCAGCATGAAAATTCCCATATCCAAGTGCATAATTCTTGGGACTGTTCGTGCTCACAAATATCAACATCCTGCCTCATGTCCAGTGGGGGTTAAAATGCCTGAAGCATGTTCGTGATGAAAAATAAATTTATGGAAATACACCTCAGCCTTTCACACTTTAAAGTAAAATTGGATAGAAGAGCCTTGTGAGCATTAGGAAGCCATCTGAATGATCTTTCATATCTTCTAACGTCTTCTTGTGAGTTGTTTACATTTATGTATGGGCATTTCACCTCGTGTTAAAATTAATTTTCTTTCTCTACTGTGTGCAATAGTTATATCAGTAATTTTTCTATATTCACACAAAAAAGGAAATAATATGTATTGCAGTGCTTGAATGAACACCTAAACTGAAATAAGTAATGGTTAGACATTGGAATTAAGCTCACGAAACTAACTTATAATGGATGTATACAATGAGTGAAGGTATTGTACCTCATTGAGGAGAGGAAAGACAATCATTCAATAATGAGAGCTTACTCAAAGTTACCCTCTTCTTCAATATGATGCGCCGACGAAGAAAATAGAGGACCAACACACAGAGAATTACCTCCAAGAAAAAAATCATCTTCAACTCTAAGATAAGAGGAACCAGCTTGTCAGAGTCATTCAACTATATGGAAAGCTTTTACAAATAGAAATGTACCTCTTAGTCACTCTACCAATTCTTCCAAAGTAACTTTGTCTTCCTTATCTCTTACAATAACCTCACGGCTAAATGTTCTTGTCATGTTATTATTTTTCGTTTTGAAAGCATGTATTTTGACAGCTGATATTATTATCATACTCATCACTTCCATCGTAACAATCTGTAAGGATGAATGGATAAGTGAATAATATCAAACACTAAAAGCACAAAAAGTATGACATGAAATCAAAAAGTGTATAAAATAATACGAATATAAAAAAATTATACAGGAATTAAGATAACTAATTTAACATCTCATAGGCTAAATACGGGCATCTCGTGTTTAACGATTGAGTTTAGCTCAATGGAGAGTCAATTGCTGATGGTGGTCTCTAGCTACATGTTATTGGAAATGTAACTACTATGTTAATGGTGGTATGACTCTTATAGTAGTAGTGATTAAGTCTCAGGTAACTACTATGTTAATAGGTTATAACTATTATGTAAGTGCTTATAAGTTATGAATTATTTAGATACTAAATGAATGGCTCTTACAATAGAAGCTAAGATGTGAGAAATCAAATGAGGGAAAAAGAGATAATTAAGGTTTCTACCTTAATATGTTTGAGAGAAAGAAGGTGATCAACCATGATGGTGATCAACCAGTTTCATAGCAGCTCCATTTAAGATGGTTTGTTGCAGCTTCTCGAAGTTATGAAGTAAATTTTGAGGTACTTAAAAATGGTTTCAATCTTGTATATCTTAAGTTTTACGTAAAATTGTTAGGTTAGAGAGAGAAAAAATTTAGACTACAGTTGTGAGGGTTTTCTCAAGAAAGGCTCTTGGGAGTTTCTTCTTGGGGACTTGAAATTGAGATTTTACATACTGGAAGATTTTCTAGGCCATGCCGATGTTTCCCTCGAATTAGAGGTTATCCATGTAAATTATGTGTTGTGTGTATAGATGATTGTGTATCAATTATGCTTGTGATGAATGCCATATAACATACAAATAGCCATGAATGCCAAATTCTTGTCGTGTATTTTGTGTTGCATTACAGCGATGGTTCAACTGCACACAATAATACCACTGTCCCTCGTTATGCGTGTATAAAAAGCATAAGCTATAAAGGTGAGTAACAAAACAACATATTTATGTCTTTAAACTCCATTATTTCCCTCTTAAGCTCCTAATAACCTTAATTCCCAGTGGGGTTCCTCACATTGCATCCAAACCCCCTAGCATCTCAAAATCCAACAATCCCAATCCCAATTCCAATCTCTATTTCAACTCACCCCTTTACTAGAATCACCAAATTTCAAATACCCAGATCCTAAAATCGATTTTAAACGCTACCCCACTCTTCCCTCTCATTGCATCATAAAAAATTCAATCTTTTCACCAAAACTTGCCTAAACCAACAACCCCATTATCATGTGCATTCAATCAAACATGTTGTGAGTCTCTTTAATGAAACCCAATAACAAACACTAGTAGAATCCAAAGTAATAATCAAAACAGAGAAGAAAAACAAGTACCGGATAATGATTCAGATACAATCACGTCATCTGACATTGATGACATTTGTGAGCAACAACAAACTCAATGTACGAGGGCGAGAGTCAAGGAACTGAAGCCAGATTTTCATAGTTTTTTGCAAAATGAATTATATCAAATAGAGTTGAGAAAAATAACGGAACCAAAATCATCAACAAAACAATGCAAAACCAATAACATCACAACAAAACATCTCCATAGAGCAGCAACGCATGATGAATGTCATGAAGGAATGAATCTATCCAAGAGAGAACGGATGCCATTAAATTTGCCATAGAACAAAAATGTGGAAGTTTAAGAGCAGCAAGTAAAATCAGCAATTCTATGGAATTTTTCTCTAATTCACAATCAAAATTCACCATTGAACCAAAATGTAGAAGTTTTTGAAACATACCTAGCCCCAAATCAACTAAAAATAGTATAAGCCAGCAATAATCCCATCACCATGTCTCCAAATCGAAATAAAATAACTAAGATCAATAGATACCCAAATTTCAATGCCTCAAAGGGGCCCAAATTAGAGATGATAGAATATAGATGGATGGAGATTACAACATACCTTTAAGCTTACAAGCTGCATCAAATCACATATCAGATATGTTGCTTGCCGCATCTCTCACTCTCTCTCCCACCTTTAGAACGGCAAATTGAAGAATTTTCAAGCTTTAGATCGAGATTTAAGGGTTTTATTTAGATTGAGATATAAGATTTTTGATTGTCGAGGAGACTCCTGTTTAGGTCTATACAAAGTTACCAACTTCAATAAAAAAAACCATGAGGGAAATGAGAACTCCAAATAACCACAGACAACAAAGATATTTGCGACGGATAAACTCTGTGTCAAAGTTACTATGACACATATCTCTGGCAAAGTTATAAATAGACTGTAACAATTTTATTAATTTGGTGTAGTGAATGGATCTCGTGATACGCGCTTATAATATTTTGTGGCTGTTGTTTAATATTGGGCTTCTGTCCAGGCCTGGATCTGGACCGGATCTGGGCTTGGTTTTGGCTTGGATCTGGCAATAGTTGGGCACGAGTAGGGCCTTGGGTTTCGTAAGCTTGGGCTTGTTACTTCGCGGCCCAAGCTAAGAAATTTGATTTTCTTAGTACCACCGGGGGTTGTTGTCGTGATAGATGTCATGAGGGCTGACGCCGGCAAGGCCTGATCTCCTTGCGGTGTGGTACTACTTGCGTGAAGGTCAGTTAAATTTATTGTATGTCCAACGTTGTTTCTGAATATTGATCTCTTCGCTTTCGTGAACTCCGGTTTCACCGTTCAACTTTGCGAAATGGTTATTTAGGCCGTCGCTCCTCGCGGCGACGCTTCCCTTTAAAGAGAGAGTTTCGGTTATACCCAACGGAGGTGCTTGGGGGGGGGGGGGGCGAGAAAAAGGCTCCCCTACCCAAAGCCTCGATAAGCCCTTCAGCCCTATCAAGATTAACTGATATCCTCGCTACATTGTCGGCGAGCATAGGTTTCTTCGCCGCGGGTCTTCCACGAGGCATCTTTGTTCTTGAAACTGACTGCACTTAGATTTAACGCAGCTCTGATGCCACTTTGATGTAAACGATTACGCGGAAGCCAATAATCAAGAAGTACACCAGTTTTAACAAAAGGAATTAGGTTTGTAAGAAACCTTAATTTTATTAACTATAACTTTTGTTCTGAATAAGACTAACTTAACTGAATTAACTGTATTAACTAACTAAGAAACATAATAACCTAGACCTCCCCATTTTATAGAACACGTGGGGGGGGGGGGGGGGGGGGGCGTTAGAATTAGGAACATTAATTCTAATTGAAATAAACTTTGGGAAACTGCTAATAACCTATATTGGACTTCTCCAACAGGGCTTAAGCTAAAGACTAAAATACAAAACATTAAAAACATTAAATAAACATAGGTGGTACGGTGGGTAGACGACCCTATGAGGGATGCACCACATCAATCTAAACATAGCAATTAGAACGTGTGCCTGTAAGTTACACAGTACTTAGAAATCTAGAGATCAAGATATGGGTCTTGAACGCATCAAAAGAATTTGAGTTTTAATGGGATAAGATATGTTGCATTGGACTGAAGGAAATTATTCAGAAAAATACACTGGTTTTGCCAAAGTTAACATCATTGTTGTTTGAGTCTACAACAGGAGTTACAACAAGAGTTACACCACTACTCTATCAGGGGGAAGATATGGTACTATTTAGGGTGCACCAGAAAGTTTATTCTTACAATTTAAATACTACGAAACTGTCAATGGTTCATGTATCGGCCACGAAAATAGGCGATTGAATATATTCTGTCTTCTCCTACAATCACAGCCTTACCTTATTGCCCCCTATGTTAGTTCATAGATTATTATTATTATAACTAGATGATGTCAAGTTTGGATTGATAGCCCTACCTCGTGTCGAAAGGGTTTGAATATATTTATTTGCACTTTGCTTCATATTAATAGTAATTGATTGTTATTTACTTGGATTGATTAGGTATAGATTTTACTTGACTTAATTGAGTATTCTGTTAAATATTGATTTTGATAGCAATGAAATTTGGTAAAACAATGAGGGCATTCTCCGTTGGTAGGGCTAGTGCTTGGAAAACCAAGAGGTCCTGCGACCATCAGATACTATCTCAAGCAGATTCAAACTAAAAAGCAAAGTGTAATTTGGTATTTGCGTATTTTACTGGAGTAGAAAACAACTTTTCTCTGTGTCTCTCTCTCACTCTCTAATATCTATGAGTAAATTGAACTATTTAAGAATGAAGTTCAGTGACTATGGGTCTTGTAAATGAAATTGACCCTCCGATATAAATAGTGGGTCGTCATATCTTCCCACAGACATTCAATTTGTTAGTTAATAACCATTCTCTATCCCCCTTTTTATTCTTCATTGCGTGACAAGAATATTTAGCATCAAAATGCCCCCTCAATAAAAATAATATAATTACTCCAATTGGGTTGCAAACCTTCACTGACCCTATAGGTATCGGCTCTCACATACGATCTCTAATCAAGGTTATGTTCAAGTACATGATTAACGATAAATAACACATAGACATTCCCTTTTTTACCAATAGTTTTAGTACAAGGGAGCTCAAACTACACAATAGTCAAGATTAAAAATTCATATCATTTCCGGTTCAATTTAAACGATAGAAAGTAGGGTTGACGCCCTAGCGAACGCCTAGCAAAGCTACCCGAGCATTTTGAGTTCTGACCTTGGATATATGTTCTTTATATCTTAATATAGTAACACGCTAAGTTTCGTTGAAAACGGAATTGGTTAAGGGGACGAGGAGTGCCAGTACGTTTCGTCTCCATTTTTGCCTTTTGGAAACTAGTTTTTTACTTAGTAGCTATATTAAGGAAGAAGTTGGTCCAAACCTCCCAATGACAAATAAAACTTTATAGGTTGAAGATCTTGGACCCTGGCTAATGGGCTATCCACAAGAGATGTTCATGAGTTCTCTTTGGCCTAGGAAAGGCCAGAAGACATTGTCTTGCAATACGGCCCGCTTTGTCAGATAGGGCTTAATTGGGTGCCACTATGCCCCACGAGCCAATCGAGACGCACCGCCCCTTATAAATGGACTATGTAACTAGTTCAGACTCGTCGCCCCTTTATATATGTATATATATATATATAAATATATACATGTATATATATAACCTATAGCTACCCTATATATATATGTATATATATATATACATATATATATATTTAGAACCTAGCATATTGAGCTACCCTGATCCTCTACAAGACAGGTGTGTTATCCGTACCTCATGTCCAGTCATGAGTGATTACGCTGCAGGGATTAGTGAGGGAACCTTTAGCGTATTCTGAATACATACTCGACGACCCCTCACGAGTATCCAGGATTATCCGAATGTCACTCAAGCATCCATGATTATTTTCCACTTGCTCCATCGCACCCAGTGAAGAAGGCTTGTGCATGCCTCATATTCCACTATGCTCTGGGCATTGTAGTGCCGACCCTGAGCTGGGCCGTGACAGTTGGTATCAGAGCATGGCTTGCTACGCCTATGTAGATCCGAGCAAGTACAGCAGATCACAGTAATAGTTCTCGAATTGGAAATACGGAATACCTACTTGACAATTACTATCTTCAGAGCCGATCGATGTTGCTCATGGCAGATGATCCAAGCACCGTTGCGAATGCTTGTAGAATGAGTTCCCTACATAATAGGTGATATTGGGAGCGATACGAATACTCCCTATCCGAGCGTGAGATTGCTCGAGTTGAATGTACTTTGGGAAATGACACTAAAAGGAAAGATTGATACTTGAGTTAGACGCGGTGACCTATATCATTAGTTGTCTTAAGAAGGCTGGTCAGTATGGAAGATGCTCTATAAAGAATAGTAGTAGGGCAACCTAGTGGTTGTAATTTGCATTCGATCCGCCTATACAATGCGAAGTATAGTAACAGTTGTGATCAAGGACGATACCCATCTCGGCAGAGATCGATATGGTCAGTGTTGTATGCCAAGCACTTACATGTGGAAGCCGTGAAGCTTCGTAGGCTGGACTTCCTTAGTGTCTACAGAAGATTGAAGAATTTTGGTTTGATACACGTTTTGATTGTCCTAAGTTGGACACAGATATATTTTTAGAGTTGAACGTTATGATTCGAGAGGGAAGTGGCTAGAAGATGAAGACATGGTTTGAGTCCCAAGTTTGCACACAGTGGTTTCCGTCAGTGTTGACATTGAGGGTAGAGTTTATCTTGGTTACACGACATGAACCGTAATCCCTCCTAGTTGGATTGTCACTTATCTTACAGTTTATCCTCCAATAGCATAGTATGCTTAAACACTGCCTTGCTCACTCTAAGAAGGCCAAAAGGTCGAGTGATGCTTGTTCTCTGGCTTCATAGTTAAGATTCAGGTTTGTCGTCGTGTGAGTGCTCTAGCAGAGTTGATCCTTGTTATTCCATAAGATAGGTCTTGGATCATTTCAAGCTCACATATAGGTGAAGACTCACACGCATTTCCAAATTGCAGTAAGTTACGTGGCTTTCGCAGGAAAAAGTTAAGGTACAGTTAGTTGTGCGGGTTACCTCAGACATGATCTCAAATGGATCAATGCTCTAGGACAAAATATTATGAGTGGAAATGGATATCAGTTCCCAATTCCTTATCACATGGTGGTTTGCGGTAGGGTCAAATTCCCGTGCCTCTTTGCATTGATGGAGTGTCTTTAGAAGATCACATCCAAATGATCGAGAAGGTAGTTCAGAGACAGATAATGGCTACACTTCAATTTAAAGATGATTGCGACGGTATAGAGGTTAATCTACACGAGTTTGATAGTAGTTGGAAGTGGCGAGCCAACAAGCTCAAGGTAACAGGTGTTGTGGCAGTATTTTATTCCCAAATTCCCAAGTTACTCAGGTTCGAGTAGGGAAAAAGAAATATAGAAACACTTTAGCGTCAATAAGATATATGTCACAAGTTTTGTTCTCAACGAGGACATCAAGCTTATTGTGTGTGGGAAGAGCAGTTAGTTGTGGCACAATTATTTGCAGATTCCAGCAGGGTCATTACCATCAAAGTTTGGTAAGGTACGTGAGGTACCAGTGTTAAGTCCTCGTTAAGAGATGCAATGAGAAGTTTTGAAGTTGAGAGACCTGGGTGATGCCGGAGTAGCAATCACCCTTCCTGCAACCGAGTTAGGTGCAGATGCCATTTATCGCTCAATAGGTTAGATGATGGGGTACCACAAAGTTTGGCAGAACACAACGCTGCCGCACAGATAGATGTCTCATGGGTTTTCCCAATTTTATACAGAAAGCCTTTATGACTAACCTCGATGGTTTTAATCGGTGTCCTGCACCCACCACGATGGTTTTGTTAGCGGTAGGACAAAGTGTCCGCGCCCTTGTTGAGAGTAGTCTACCTCCTATGGAGCTACCTCCTTTGCCCAAGTGAATAATAAGTACCAGTTCAATTCTATATTGGTAAGGGTAAGACAAGAGTATCGCATCTTGATCTTGTATCTCAGATGTTCCATAAGAAAGGCAAACGCAGTTTGAAGACCTTTGCAGATTTTGATGAGGGAGAAGTCACACAGTTTAAGAGTGCGACAGATGTTCCGTGGCAGATAGGAGGAGTTTACTCCTGGGTTTTACAGACGTGCTCCTCACCACTCACAGAAGAAGAGTATAGCTTAAAGCTAAGATTCACAGAGGATTGAATTCTCGAACAGCAAAGGCATTGTACGACTCGATGGAAAAGTGCACCTCATTGATGGGATTGAAGATATCCTTGTCGAGCTATCCGAAGGAGATGTCAGGTTTGTCGAGTAGACCGGAATTTCAAATTTATTAGGGGAAAAGTCACTTTGTAGCAGGACACACCGCATTTTAGAGGGCATAATGCTATATGCACCACCCATATACATATCAAAAGGCTAACGCCGCAGGAAAATATTTAGGAGAAGAGACAGACTCCAAAAATTGAATGTCACCGTAGCACCGCCAAGTTGAAAGACTGAAGATCAAGGTTTAGTCGTGAAGATCATAGTTGTCAGCATCGAGAATAGCAGTTTGGTTCAATATCCGCCAGTACAGAAGAATGTGTAGTACTCTGAGCTGAGTACAAGAGAGTGTTAGTTTCTTGATGATCCAGCAGATTAAATTCTTACAGAGCCATGTTGAAGAAAAGGTCTCGACGAGGACGTCTAGATTATTTTAAGTGCGGGAGAGTGTGACACCCTAGCGCATGCTGAGAAAGTCTACCCAAGCGTTTTGAGTTCTGACCATGTATATATGTTCTTTATATCTTAATATAGTTGCACGCCAAGTTTCATTGAAAACAGAATTGGTTAAGGGGGCGAGAAGTGCCAGTACATTTCGTCTCCACTTTTGATGTTCATTTTGGAAACTAGTTATTTACTTAGTAGCTATATTAAGGAGGAAGTTGGTCCAAACCTCCCCATGATAAATGAAGCTTTATAGCTTGGTCATCATGGACCCCATCTCATGGGCTATCCACAAGGGATGTTCATGAGTTATCCTTGGCCTAGGAAAGGCCAGGAGATATTGTCTTACAATGGGGGCCACTTTCCCATATAGGGCTTGATAGGGCACCGCTATGCCCCGCGAGCCAATCGAGATGCGTCGCCCCTTATAAATGGACTATGTAACTAGTCCAGGATCATCACCCCTTTATATATATATATATATATATATATATATATATATATATATATATATATATATAATTTATCTGGAACCCGGCATATTGAAGCTGCCCTGAACCACTACAGAACATGTGTGCAATCCGTACCTCGTACCCAGTCACAAGTGATTATGTTGTAAAGTTTATTGAAGGAACCTTCAGCGTTGCCGCCTATTCCGAATACATATGCGACGACCCCTAACGAGTATCCAGGATTATCTGAATGTCGCTCTAGCATCTATGAGAATATTCCACTGGTGCCTTCATACCCAGTGAAGAAGGCTTGTGCATGCCAGTTGCACGGCCTCATATTCCGCTATGCTCCGGGCACTGTAGTGCTGACCCCGAGCCGAACCGTGACACTATGGGTATTGGCTCTTACATATGATCTCCGATAAAGGCTATGTTCATGTACATGATTACCGATAGATAGCACATAAACGTTCCTATTTTTGCCAATAGTTTTAGTACTAGGGAGCTTAGACCACGCAACAGTCATGATTATAAATTCATATCATTCCCGGTCCAATTTAAACGATAGAAACTAGGGCTGTTTCTCACAAAAAAAATTAGAGATACTGCTTATTAAATAACTGTACAGGTAAGGTACCAGCTCAAGTGAGAACCAAGGTGCACAATTTTAGCACCATAATCGGAGAGTGTGCGTGTACGCTTAGCTATAGCGTTATCATAAATATTGAGATTAAAATATGGATCTTAAATGTTTATAAAGAATTTGAGTTTCAATGGGTTAAAAGATTATATTGGATTAGAGGGAATTATAAAGAAAAACATGTACACTTTTTTGAAGTTAGATTATAGTGGAACATCAATCAGCCCATTTCCCCATCAAGGTGGAGATGTTGTATTGTTTAGGCTGATCGAAAAAGTTTTTTCTTACAACTTGCAGACGGGAAAGTTGACATTGGTTCATAAATCGGTCAATTGAATTACTTGTGAATGTGTAGCTTCCCCTAGAAGCACAGCCTTGTCCTGTTGCCCCGTTATGGATCTCGGATGGTAACTGATGTGAATCATCATCTAATAGTCATTCTCACCATCGACACATTATCTTTATTTATGTTATTTTGATTCAAGCCTCTCCATTGCTAGAGATACTAAGTAGATTATAGGGACTTGCTTGTTTAACCAACACAAGGTTAAAGATGAAGTTTTCCACAAAATTCTATTTAGATTAGAATTAGGGTTGCTAATTCTAATCCCCATTGTGTTCTATAAAATGGAAAGTCTAGATTATTTGTTCTTTAGTAGTTAATAGAGTTGATTTGTTTATGAAAAAGTTGAGTTTACCTCTAAATTAACCCTAGTAGAGATCTAGTTCAAACTTAGTGTTAATCAAATACGAAATAAGCTTCCGTGTTCGTAGATTCATATTAGTAACAATGACTTGATGATGCATCTAAGTTGTGAGGAGTCACTACTGAAAAAGATATAGTCAAGTGCTTATTTGCATATTTATCTGTCTTTGAATTTAATTATTAATTTTAAATGCGTTGATTCTTCTTTAATAAGGTTACTTATTAGCATCGTTGAACTGGAGCTAGTTTTTTCATAAAAGTAAGGATTAAAATAATTGTAACGGTCTTTATCAAGAACGTGTTTTCTTTTTAGGAAACACTTTTAAACTCAAATCTACCTCCAACAAAATGCCTTCACGTTACCCTAAGCCATGTCCTATTTTTGGCAATAACAAAAATTCCTCAATGCTTGAGACTAGTCGATTTTGAATAAATTAGGTTTAAAATCGATAGGTCCAAATTCCTTTGAATTAATGGTCTACGCTTAACCTAGTTCAAATCGATGCAATTATCTAATGTCAAGCAGGCAGTTGGAAATTTAAATATAAGACCAAAGAACTTTAACCCTGTGGGAAACTTTTCTAAAGAGAAAAACCCACAGGTTGCTGTCAAATCACCCGACAGCTAAATAATTCACTATTGAAATCAAATTACAAGTATTCAATTACTTAAAGACTCGATAAGCACATCCTGTGGTTACCTCTCTTCTAATTGAACTCCTCGCAGTTGATTCTTCGTTCTCACAATGCCCTTCTGTTCTTGCAATGCCTCACCTCGAATAGTACACCAATGCTACAAAGCTTGAATCGCTCAAACTTTACAAATCAAGGATTAGGTTTTCCAAAATCTCTCCGATTGATTCAAGTTGAGTTTTACTTCACATTGAATCGCTCGTTAAAATCTCTCCTCTCTCTAAATATCAAGCTTTAAAAAATAAGATTTGGAGGAGGTGAGTTCTGGAAATAGAAAAGTTGTCTTTTATTAGAAAACATAAATCACGTTCTCTATTCGAATAAAAAGAAACATGAAGAAACAGGCTGTGCCAATCTATTCGAATAAAGTAAAATCTATTCGAATAAAAAATAGCTTGAGACATTTTATTCGAATACAATAAAATCTATTCGAATAGAAATATTACCAGTTCTATTCGAGTAGAAGTTTTGTTATCTTAAAAGAACATACTCATTACCTTTTCTATACTCTGTAAAAATACATAAGGCTTGATATTATAGAACAAGGAGTTAGAAACCCACTTACCTATTCAGTGTCAGTCTTGTTGTAGTCGCTCAAGGTGCAATCTCTAACGACGAGTAACCACGAGATAATGCTATCATCTAAACTAGACACGGAATGAAACAAACTTTAAATATGGATGTTTCAATCTCTCCCTTTGATTCATTTTACGTCAAGACCAGAACTATAAGAAATAAAAATACAACTCGATGGACTGACTCAATCACTAAACATCCATACTCAACACTCCACTTTTATCTTATATATTATATACTCTAGAATCCTTGTACACTAAACAAGATACATCACGTAACCGTTCATTTAAAATAAAGGATCCAAAAAAAATAACATAACTTATATGACTTACCTGTCAGGATCATCTCTCCCCAGTTTTGGCACAGATGAACAAAAGGTAAATAGAAAATGAAAGGAGAAGCAAACCTGTAGAACAAATGGTAGATTAGTCCTAGAATGAGTTAAACACTGAAAAGATAGACTGATAGCATACTCAAAAGGTCAAACTAAACAAAATGGACATGTAGTCTAGAAAATACTAAACCACCAAACCTCAAAAAAATGTGCATCTCCCCCTCAAAATCATGGTGACCCTCGTGAAAACACACATGGGGAGTGTCTCTGAAAGAAATAAGCAAAGGAAGATAACACTCCCCCTAACCACAAGGCATGATAGTAAGACAATGAATCTAAAATATTTAATAAAGAGTGAACATATCCAATGTGTTATAAAACAAACACTAAATGAATTACTTGGTGTGTGTGTGTGCATAGTCAATTAGATACCCAGTTTTCAATGTATTACTCAGCCGCAGTTAGAATACTATATTAGAAAGTGGTTTCAACTTAGGCCTCTCATGATGGTCTCTCAAAATCACTGAGAATTGACTATCAAGCACTCTGTGTGAGATATGAATATGAATAAAAAGTAAGTAAAGAATCGTATCTCATCAAAAACGACGCACTGTGGGCTGGAAGATCTCATGGAAAGGAGCCTCATTTGTCATTAATGGTGTCAAGTTTAAACTAATATAAACTCCTTATCTCTAATCTACATTAATACTGACAGTGCCTAACTTAAGATCAAATAGGTCTTTGAATAGGTTATAATGTAGGTATGGGTAGGCTTATGACAGAGTAGGTATTTTGCTGGCATTCTGAGACTACAGTTACACTAGCTTCATCTTACTTTAAAACAACTTTACCTTCTTTCACTCTATCTTATTGAGCACACACAACAAAAATACCCCTTCATTTCCTTTTTTTTCTTTTCTCATTTTTTCTTGTTTTTTTCTTTTTTTCCCATTTTTTTCATGACACTGATTGAGATAATAAAAAGTTCTTTTGGGGACTCATAGTATTCTTCTATTCATCTTTCCCCCAAAAATCATACATATTATTCTTTTTCTTCTTTTTCTTCTCACTAAATAGTCTTAGAACATATGGGTATAAGAATTAATAATTTGGGTAGAAAAATGAAAGACATATTTTAAGGCACAAAGGGCTGCAAGTAAAAAAAATGGCTAGAAATAACGAAGGCCAGCAATAGGAGAGAAAAAAAATGCATATTATCACATCTTCGGTTGGACACCGTCACTTTTTTGCCACAAATAAAAATAGGAAAGTTGTACTACTATAACTTAACTTTGATATTACCATTGGACAATTGAGTAATGAAACGAAATAAGATAAAAAACAACAAGATCAACAGAAGAGTAAATATCATAACACTCGAAGCTAATAAATAAAGTCAGATCCCAATATAATATTAGGTACGAAGTCTCTACAGTTATCCTCACGTTGTTTTGCTCACGATGAGCTTTTAGTTTAAATAAGAAAATTAGTGACTATTGTGAGTTGAGATTTTAGCAAATAATTATCTCATGAATGAATATAAAATAAATGCATAGTCCAAGTCTAGTAAGAATATTCCAGAGACAAAAGCTTCTTGTAGTGGCGGGTTTTTCGAGAGGAAAATCTTTGCCAGTACACATTCATAACGAGACTGCAATTAGATTAGATCGACAAGATTTTACGTGGAAAACTTAAAAAAAGCTAAGAAAAACCACGACCTCGAGGAGGGTTTTGATATAAAATCCAATATGTTACTAGTTATTACAGTATTTTTGAATGATAGTAGGGTTAAGAGGTTATAATTGGTAACATGTGAGGATTCGTCAGTTTTGAATAATCTATTATTTGCCTGTATTTATAGTAGATACATGCAATTTTACAAAAATGAAATAGTCTCCTATTCTGGGGGAAGTGGGTAACCTTTGCGGATCTCTAGCAGTTCTCTCTTGGCCAGGCTTTACCGGCTACTTTTGGTAGGTCGATAACTTATAGTATCTTCTAGAATGATGAGCTATCTTCGACTACACTGTGTTGGCTTATAAGTGCTGAGCTGTCTTTGACTATGAAGGACTGTCTCTGTATGTCTTCGACTACATTTTGCTGGCTTACTCTTGTTGAATCTAGGAAATATACTGCTACAATTGCCCCATTTTCGATAAAAGCACTGGGGGTTATGTCGAGAAGACTTTTGGAATCTGAAGAGGTTGCCGAATGAAAAGATGAATCGTCTGTGTCATTTTCGAGATCAAAAGAACTGTATCTAGTCAAGTTATTCCGGAGGTGTAATAAATATGGTAGATTAAATCTTGTGGAAGGATAATGGGTATAAATAGGGTGTTATTGAAAGGGGGATGGTGACGGTTTGTGGAAAGATGTTGCCCCAAGTGTGGTCTATGGCGTATTCTGGTGTTGATGACAGTGATCATTCTGAAGGAAAAATCTGGCGCAAACCGATCGATCTGAAGCTGGCATATAATCATGGCATATCGTTGGGGTGGGAACAAGGTCAAAAAAGAGACGATGTGTATCTGTTAGAAACAATTGTATCATCATGCGGTGGTGAAGGTAATGGATGGCATTAGTTTGGGGGAGAAGGGATAACTATGTGCGCTGATGATGAAGATTTGAAGGTTAGATGGGCGTCCAGGGATCTTGCTGAACGTTTAAGCTTTCTTGTAATTTTTTGCTATCTCTTTTTTGCTGAAGCATCTCTTAGAAGTTCAGTGACTAGAGATTCATTAAACTTCGAGGACTAGAAAAAGGCTTTAATATCAGATTCTGGTGAAAAGAAAACAGAGTAATTAGTTATGTAAGTAGAATGTAATAATAGATGTATTTTGATGTAATGCAATCGAAGGATGTAGTCACGGATGGTACATGTAACAAAATTGAAGGAGGAAACTGTCAAATATGAATTATAACTTATTCATAATCATAAATAAAGAGAATATCTTCGATATGCTATACATGCGTATGTTGAGTAGTAATTGTAGTTATAAATAATCTAAGGTAAAAGGTCGAATGTAAATGCATATAAACTGATGATAGGTTTGTCATAATTTCCTGAATATATTTGACTAAGTGGGTCCAGTAATGGGTTTCAAGGTAGAGTGATTTGACTCTGAATTTGTAGAGTTCCAAGGCAGAGTAAATACAGGTGAGTTGAACCATGACTAGAGGGGGTATAAAGAAGTCTTGTTTCTGCATATGTGAGGTAGGTATGCAAGATGGTGAAGACGAGAGCTTAGGCCTGTGATGGTGTGTTCAGACGTATTCAAGTGATGTACTGGGTATTATACACACGATACTTCAGTTCTCAGAACTGTGACATGCACATGGAAGATCCGGAGGAGTCTGATTATGAAGGGATCAGCGATGCAGAAACGAGGGAGGCTTAGGAGAACTTTGAGATTTGTGTTAAGTTACAGTTTTGGTGTCCTCTTGAACGCTGTGGTATAATGTGGACTCGAGCAAAGTTGTTGGTGAAGAGGAAAGATGAAGCTGCAGCAAGGGGTTTGTGAATTGTTTATGGTGAATAAAATGTAACTGTGGTATTGATGTATAGTGGAATGAATTAATATGTATCGGTTGTCGAATAAAATTTGTACTTGTTTAACTTTTGGGAATAGAAAAATGTGTTTAAACGAATTGTTGTCGAATATAAAGATATTGAGATTTTGTCGAATATAATCCCAAAAATATAGGAATTCCTAGGTACAGTTGAAATAGGGGAACTAACAAGATAAATAATTATGGCAAGATGTTTTCCTTTTGGTGATGGTATAAAATATAAGGAGGTTGATGTACATTTTCTATTAGATAAGATAGGTCGTGCTTTGGTTTATGTGAATGTATCCGAAGAAATTCTTCAAGATATGGAAGGATTAGAGCACGAATGTAGAGGTTTGTTATTGGTGAGAAGGATAAGTGTCAAAAATATTGATAAACGGCGCATGAGGCGTACGTTCGAGGAACTGAACGACCGCGAAGGGGTGCGACGAACAGTTACGTGCGATCTATGAATAAGTCTGAAGTGGGCGACTGTTCATACTTTTCAAAAACAAAAAAAAAATCTTTGGTGTAAATTGTTGTTGCTCGTCGTTGGATTGTTTGGATGCGATTGCGAAGGAAGAGATTAGCGTTCTGATTGAAAGAGCCAAGCGAGCAAAGGAGAGGGATACGGAAGCAGCGCGTAAACAAGGTTAGTGATTCTTTCTTCGATTGTTTGTTATGTTGAATAATATGAAGATAAGTGAATATTGTTATAAGTAGAATTGAATGTAAAACGAATGATTTGAAGATAGAAGATAAAAGAATAGCGTTAGGTTTTAACGGAGTAGTAGAGGAAATACTTTGCTCTTGTGATTTGTAAGGGTGTGAAGGTAAAAGAAATGGAGTCATAGGGATTTTATGGATGGGTTCTGGTGCGGGTTGTGCAAGAATTGGTGGAGATGAGTATAGAAAGGGATTGGTTAGTGGTGTTGTAGTTACGGTGCGATTGTAGAGATTGTTGTTGTGATTCGGCGAGATTGTAATATATTTTCTTATTTGTTGGGATTGACCAGATTTTGTGCCGGAGAAGGGGAATTCACAATTTTTGAATGATGGTGTTTTGGCAGGAAAAAGGTTAAGCGTCTTCGAAAAGTTATTGGGATTCCTAAAATTCGACCAGAATGAAAACGGATTAAAATGTTTATCAAAGATTAAATTAAAAAATAAAAGTCATCGAGTACTGAGTAATGTGTAAGTTTAACGAAGATAGAAATATGAATTAATGTTATTGCATCGAGAACTGTAGTAAACAATATAAAATGATAGTAGCAGACAATAAAGTGAATAATGTGTTGGAGAAGAATCTTTGACAATGATATGATTATGAATATATCAACTTATGAACTTATATGCGTATTACATATGATAGATAGTAACTGTGGTAAAAATATGGAATCTGTTTGACAGGTTTTTTAAAATGGTTGAACCAACTCTAAATGATGAGAGATATATATGCGAATCTCGAAGATATAGAGCCCTTGATGATTGATGTGAGGACTTGTGTGCAACAAGTTGGAGGGAGGTATAAAGTAGGGTCGAGTAGTGCAGATATAGGGAGTTTGGAGTAGTTTAGGGTGGCACCCAGTGTTATCAAATCATATGAGGAGGAGGCTACGAAGATGGATGTGGATCACGTGCCCCAAGCTAGTGATCGAGAAGGTAGTGGGGATGAGGAAGAAGATGTGGAGGAGGGCGAGGAAGTATACTATGGAGAGGGTCCTGAGACTAGAGAGATTATAAATTTTAAGAAGAAATATGGTATTCCTAGGGATAAAAGGTTAGAGGAATACCAGTATGAGATGATCGAGCAGGAAATACCCTTAAAAGGAAATCTGGCGCATCGAGAACAAATAAAGAAAAGATTGAAGCTTCCCCTTAGAGTAAACCAGAAAAAATTAATGAACATCTTTGATGTAGCCCCGGGTCAGTTCAGTCCAAATGTATATAATTTTTTTAGGGTATGTGCGGCAATAAATGGGTGACTTAAGGCCAGGGGGGAGGAGTTAATAGCTGTCGATGATTTATGTGTGTACTACACATTGAGGACGAACCCGAAACTAAAAGGGTATCGATACTTGGCGAGGTTCTTGAAGAGACCGATGTTTTATGACATGGTGTCAACCGGGGGCCGATACATTGATGAACGTCTATTGGTGTTTGGAAATTGCGAGTTCGACAAAAAGGACCCTGGGGAGCTGTTAAAAAGAAAAGCGTTTCATCAAGGTCTATGGTTAAGTAACTTAAATGGTTAAATTTGATGTAAACTTGAGTTAGATCTGTATTTGTAATCTAGTATTGTTGTTGTGTTTGTGCAGCTTTGAAAGAGAGTCAAAGAAAATGGAAGTAGACGAGAAGTTTTTTAAGATAAGAGAAGTATTTTTTTGCAGGATTGATGACCTAGCTATCGACCAAGATCGCTTGAGTATCTTATTCCAAGAAGCTGGCTTTAAAAGGTCGAGGGTGAAAGGTTCAGAGGTGCCTATTATCGGCGGAAAAATATCGGCAAAGAATAAGAGAGCTACAGATGTAAGTTTTCCACTGGAAAATCCTTCCTTGGCGGGATACAACACTGACACTGAGATAGATGCTATGCTGGGAGAGTCTTTTAGGGGGAATAACAAGAAAAGGGTGGCGAGCTCTGAAGTTCCTCCGTTGCTTCACCATAAAAGGACTACTCGACAGTCATCAATGGAGGGGGTCGACGTTACCGCCAAACCAGCTGTTGTGGTTGGTGGGTTACCCCACGGGGCTCAAGCATTATGCTCCCCAAGAAGACTACTGGTGGTGGGACGTCGAAGAAGAAATTTGTTGAGGAGTCTGAGACAGAAGTGCAAAATATCATGGAGTCCTATACGTCTGGGACAGACGAGCTTAAGACGGAGATGGATGATTGCATGGTTGAGATTGATAGCTTGAATACATTTTTAAGCGAGGGACAGAGGAATTTGTCGAAGGTGAGAAATTTTAATGCTTTGGTTCAAATGAAAAATTTTGTAGGTCACTCGAATACTCATTATATGACTTTCATGCATATTAAGAAGTTGATGGGCGAAGTTATGGGTCGTGTTGTAGGCAGTACTGAGCTGGCAAATCAGGTTGTGGCCTACAAGAATATAGAGAAGGAGTTTAGCGCTGAGAATACTGAGCTGAATGCAATGCTGAATAGGTATAAGCTAGAAGTAAAGAAGGCGAAGGAGGCTGCGTTGTTGGAAGCAAAGAAAGTATCAGAGAAAGATAAGAAGGAGGCCTTGGCGTTGCAGAAAGACACCTATGAAAAAGATGTTAGGGATCAATTTGCCAGTGCTCAGAAAGTAATGGAGCTAGAGCAGGGCAAACTTCTCGATGAGGTAAAAGCGCAGATGAACGCGGAGAAATTGGAAAGGTGTAAGGAAGTGAGGATGCACGTTGGAGGATAGTTTGAGGAGGTGGAAGAAAGGAAAAAATATTATAAGGGACTTGTTAAAGAGGTTGGTCTGGCGTACGATGACGGTTCAGACGATGATGCACCCCAGACTCCTGATATGCGTGAAATAGTTAAAGTGATCGAAGATAAAGTGATGATGGAGGTGAACGGTCCTCGTCCTAGGGAGGAAGCAGATGTGCAGGTACCCGAAGGTGCCCTAAATGATACAAAATCTCCCTCTGAAATGTTAAATCTTGTGTAAGCGATATGATGCGAAGTAAAAGTATGTAACAAATGGTCAGTGGAACTGAAACAATTTAGCAGGGTGTGTGCGAAGAATATTTGTTTTGCTGTTAAAATTTTGGTGAAAAACTTTTGTGCATGTGTTGTGTTAATAAGTACAAGTACTAGTTTTGATAAAGTGATTATTTCGAATATGATGATAGATTCGAGCAGATAGGTAAGGAACGCTTGCATGTATTTATGGAAGAAAGCAAGTACTTTAGTACTGATGAACTGTTTGCCACTATCAGAGCATATCATACTGGAAAACTGAACCTGGTGATGATGTGCTCCCAAAGGAACTTGATGACCTCATTCACATCAATATGGCAGAGAGAGACTGCTTCAACCCACTTGGTAAAGTAGTCAGTGGTGACTAAAACGAACTTTCTGTTTCCCGATGCTGGATGGAACGGGACGATGATGTCGATGCCCCATCGATTGAACGGCCAGAGGATATTACTAACATGCAAGTCGAGGGCTGGACTTTTGATGTCCTGAGCGTGAATTTGGCATTTGTAGCATTTGCAGTCCTGTCTCATCTTGGGTTAGTATAATCCATGTGTGAATGCACGCTGGACTAGTAATCTTCCTGAAACATGTGCGCCACAGATACCCTCGTGAAACTCTCTGATTTTTATCTGAGCCTATTTTTGTGAGATGCATTCAATAAGTGGTCCTCCCCCAGTGAGTCGATATAAGATTTTATTTTGGACAGTTAATCTGGGGCACTTGGCTAATAGTGATCGAGCTTCTTTTATGTTACTGGGGAGGATGTTGGAGTTGAGTTAAGCATAAAATGGTCTTCTCCAGTCTTCAGGGTCGTTATCTTCAGTAATGGTTACCTGGAGTACTGATAGGGTATCGAGGCTAGAATGTTCGATGATCTCGATTTCTAAAGATCATATTTTACTGTCTCCCAGCATGGCAATAATATAAGCTAACGCATCGGCATGGCAATTTTCTTGGCGAGGTAAATAAGATATTATTGCATATTTGAATTTTTGCATCTTTTCTTCGACCAAAGTGGCGTAATCAACCATTTTGCCCATTGCTTTAAAAGTTTTGTTATAATAATTTACCACGAGTAAAGAGTCAACATATACTGCTAGTTCTTCAGCTCATAGAGTAAGTGCAAGATCGAGACCATGTAAGATTTCTTCGTATTCGGTCTCATTATTGGTAGCATAGAAGTTTAGTTTGATAGATTTCTTAATTCAATGATTTGAAGGCGTAACGAGGACTATGCCAATCCTAGATCTTTGTGATCCTGCTGACCCGTCTATATAAATTTGCCAACTTGAGCTTTTGGACCATGTGTCTGGTTCTCCTATTGAGTCATCTGTGAAGATTTCTTCGAGCTCCTCTGAAACGGGGTCCTCAACGGGAAAATCTGCCAAGAAGTCGGCCACTACTTGTCCCTTGATGCATATTTGAGGTTCGAAGGAAATGTCATATTCGCCAAAAAACACATACCATTGCTAGATTCTGCGAGATTTTTCTTTTTTGGAGAGTACTAGTTTAAGGGGGTACTTGGTGATGAATTTGATGGGATGAGCTTAAAAGTAGGGATGAAGTTTTTGAGAGCTGTAGACCAAGGCGATGAGCTATTTTTTTGTTGTTGTGTATCATTTTTCAGCAGGCATAAGTATTTTGCAGAGGAAGTAGATTGGTTTTTCGATGCCGTTATCTTCTTGAATAAGAACAGAACTGATTGAATCCTTAGTTGTGGATAAGTACATAGTAAGTAATTCACCATCAATTGGAGTACTCATTATAGGAGGATGCCTCAAGTATCGTTTAAGATCTTGGAAAGCCATCTCACAGTCAGGAGTCAAAATGACTTCCTTGTGCTATTTGATCGAAAGAGGAGTGGGGTTGCCATGAAGAAAGAGGTAAAGGAGTTTGTATCGATAAGATGACTTGGAGATGAATATGAATAGTTTATCGGTCTGGGCATGGATGTTCCTATTTGGACATCTTGTTTGGGCTACAGGATTTATGTTCTTAATTTCTTGGCGTGGATATTGGCAGGAATTAATTGAAACTTTAGCATGGGCTCATGAACGCACACCTTTGGCTAATTTGATTCGATGGAGAGATAAACCAGTGGCTCTGTCCATTGTGCAAGCAAGATTGGTTGGATTAGCTCACTTTTCTGTGGGTTATATATTTGCATATGCAGCTTTCTTGATTGCCTCTACATCAGGCAAGTATGGTTAATTCCTTTTATTTATGGTGTATCATCGACAATCTAATTTTGTTCGATGGAGAAGGAGGTCCACCTTCTTATATTTCTACATCTCGGATCCGACTTGTATCATTGATAATAATAGGAACTGAACCGTTATGGCAAGGAAAAGTTTGATTCAGCGGGAGAAGAAGAGGCAGAGATTGGAACAGAAATATCATTTGATTAGCCGATCTTCAAAGAAAGAAATAAGCAAAGTTACGTCTTTGAGTGACCAATGAGAAATTCATGGAAAATTACAATCCCCACCCCGTAATAGTGCACCTACACGTCGTCATCGACGGTGTTTTTCGACCAGAAGACCAAAAGCTAATTACTGAGATTTTGGGTTATCCGGACATATACTTCGTGAAATGGTTCAGGCATGTTTGTTGCCAGAGGCAACAAGATCCAGTTGGTAAAAATAAAACAATCCCTTCATGTCTCTATTGATCTCTATGATCATCGATCATAGAGGTCCCCTTTACCATTCTATATAAATGGGCTATTCTGTTTGTATAGATATGGTATAGGGGCACATCTAATCCTTGTTTGTCCCTTAGGTTCCAGCTCTTCTCTTCACGCGGGGTAGAGCAGCTTGGTAGCTCGCAAGGCTCATAACCTTGAGGTCACAGGTTCAAATCCCCTCTCCGCAATATTTTTTTTTTGTCAAAAAAGCCTGACTCTGTTAACTAGTAATTCATGAGCTTTTTTTTTTTTTGGGGGGGGGAGATAGAATCACTACACTATCGTAATAATTATAGTGAATTATTTATCCTATTACATTACTTCATCATAGGCGGATAGCGGGAATCGAACCCGCATCTTCTCCTTGGCAAAGAGAAAGTTTACCATTCGACCATATCCGCATTTTTTCGTTCTTGATACGCACGTATATGTTTCTACATATATGATATATCATGTATGAATAATATTTGTGCAGGACCAGATACTATCTTTAGGATGATTCTAATTTTGAATCTGTTATTATATAACAGATAGAAACAAAAATATAGAAGAAAAAAAATCTAGTCTATCTATTAGAATATAATTCCATTCTATTTAAAATATTCAATTTTATATTATATTCCATTTTTTGTTCATTCAAGAAATTAGTTTTACTTTTACCCCTCCCCTAAAAACTTTTTAGGGATTTATATTGAATTATAATGTGTCTCACAACCCGAAGTGATTCGAGGGAGGGGTTATTTTTTGATCTAGGAAATACCAAATAGGTTTAAGAGATGAGAGAATTAAGGATAGCTACCAAAAATACTAATCCAAACCATAATGATGTACCAGAAAATACAACATGCCTACAAATTTTTGAACGTCTTTTTTTTATCGAGGGGATGGCATTGCCATGAGTGCTTTGATTTAAGCTGGATCGATTTATATCCCTCTTTTGCTAACGAGATTGTAATGGCGGGTTTTCCGGGATGACAATCTTTGCCAATACTTATTTGTAAAGACTGCAACAAAACTAGATAGATAAGATTTTACGTGGAAAACTCAATAGAAATTGAGAAAAACCACGACCTCGAGGAGGGTTTTGATGTAAAATTCAGTATGTTGCTAGTTATTACAGAGTTTCTGAATGATAGCAGGGTTATGAGGCTATAATTGGTAATGTATGAGGATTTCTCAATCCTGAATTATCTATTCTCTGCCTGTATTTATAGTAGATACATGCAGTTTTACAAAAAAAAAAACAATCTCCTATTCCGGGGGAAGTGGGCGAACTTTGCAGATCTCTAATAGTTCTCTCTTGACCAGGCTTCAACGGATACTTTTGGTAAGTCGAGGACTTATAGTATCTTCTAGAATATTGAACTATCTTTGACTATGAATGACTGTCTCTGTATGTCTTCGACTACACTTTGCTGGCTTATTCTTGTCGAATCTGGGGAATATGCTACTACAATCACCCAATTCTCGACAGAAGCACTGGTGGTTGTGTTGAGAAGACTTCTAGAATCTGAAGAGGTTGCCAAATGAAAAGATAAATCGTATGTATCATTACTGAGGTCAAAAGAACTGTATCTGGTCAAGTTATTTCCGAGGCGCAATAAATGTGGTACACTGAATCTGGTAGAAGGATAATGGGTATAAATAGGATGTTATTGAAGGGGGGATGGTGGTAGTTTGTGGAGAGATGTTGCCCCAAGTGTGGTCAATGGCATTTTCTGGGGTTGAAAACGGTAATCATTCGGAAGGAAAAATCTGGCGCAAACCGATTAATGTAAAGCTGGCATATGATCATAGCATATCGCTGGGGTGGGAACAAGGTCAGAAAAAGAGACGATGTGTATCTGTTGGAAACAATTGTATCATCATGCGGGGGTGAAGGTAATGGATGGCATCAGTTTGGAGGAGAAGGGATAACTGTGTGCGTTTATGATGAAGATTGGAAGGTTAAATGGGTGTCCAGGGATCTTGCCGAACGTTTGAGTTTTCTTGTAATTTTTTGCTGTCTCTTTTCTACTGAAGTATCTCTTAGAAGTTCAGTGACTTGAGAGTCATTTGAGCCTCGAGGACTCGAAAGAGGTTTTAATGTCAGATTCTTGTGAAAAGAAAATAGAGTAATTAGTTATGTAAGTCAAATGTAATAATAGATGTATTATGATGTAATGTAATCGAAGGATGAAATTGTCAAAAGTAATAAGTGACAAGTAGTCAAATAAGATAGATGTCGAATGTAAGAAATGCAATATAAGCGAATTAGATAAAGATGGAATGTAATAAACAATTTATCTAAAGAAACAAATATTTTTGTCGAAGTTAGTTTCAGAATGTGCATTGTTTATCAAGTACTTTGTAGTATGAGTAGAGTCAAAGATATCTGTGTCGATTTGTTTTTATGTGTAGAAAATTGAAGATATTTGACCGTGTGAGGCCAAGAACGGATTTGGAGGGTGAGTGATGGGACTTGGAAATTGTAGAGTTCCAAGGTAGAGTAAATGCAGAGAGTTAAACCAGGACTGGGGGGGCATAAATAAGTCTTTGTGTTGCAGAGGTGAGGCATTCGTGCGAGATGGTAAAGGTGAGAGCTCAGCCCCGGGATGGTGTGCTCAAACGTGTGCAGGCGATGTACTGGGTACTGTACATGCGATAATTTGGATCTCAGAACTATGATATGTATCTGGAAGATTCGGAGGAGCCTGATCGCGAAGGTATGAGTGAGGCAGAAGCAAAAAAGGCTGATGAGAACTTCGAGTTTCATGTCAGATTATAGTTTTGGCATCCTCCTGAATGTGGGCTCGAGCAAAGTTGTTGGTGAAGAGGAAGATGAAGCTGCAGCGAGAGGTTTATGATGGATAATTGTGTAGGAGGAGGTCTGGTGTAGTGAATTGGTGATAGTGAATGAAATGCACCTTTATTATTGATGTTTAGTCGAATGAATTAATGTGTAACAGTTGTCGAATAGAATTTGTACTTGTTAACTTTTGGGCATGGAAAAATGTGTTTAAGCGAATTGTTGTCGAATAAAATAATATTAAGATTTTGTCGAATATAATCCCAAAAATTTAGGAATTCGCAGGTACAGTAAGAAATAGGGGAACTAACAGGAAAATAATTATGGAAAAATGTGCTCCTTTAAGTGATGGTATAAAATATAAGGAAAATGATATAAATCATCTGTTTGATAAGATAGGTCATACTCTGGTGGGTATGAATGCATCCGCAGAAACTCTTCAAGATATCGAAGGATTAAAGCACGAGTGTAGAGGTTTATTAATGATGAGAAGGCTAAGTGTCAAAGAAGTTGAGAAACAACGCATGAGGCATTACTTTCGAGGAACTGAACGGTCGCAAAATTCTACAACGAACAGTTATGTGGGGTCTATAAATAGGGCAGAGTTGGGCGACTGTTCATACTTTTGAAAACATAAAAGAAAAAAAATTGTGGAGTAAACTGTTGTTGCTCGTCGTGGGAGTGGATGGATACAATTGCGAAGGAGGAGATTAGTGTGCTGATTGAAATAGCCAAGCGAGTAAAGGAGAGGGATACAAAAGCAGCGCGGAAACAAGGTTAGTAATTTTTATTGAATTGTTTGTGATTTTGATTGATTGATATTATAGATGAATAATACTAAGATAAGTGAATGTTGTTGTGTGTGGAATTGAATGTGAAATTAATAATTGCTAGATAGGAGATAAAATAGTAATGTTAGGGTTTGACGGAGTAGTAGAGGAAATACTCAGTTCGTGTGATTCGTAAGGGAGTGAAGGTAGAAGAAATAGAGTCATAGGGATTTTTATGGATGGGTTTTGGTGTAGGTTGTGCGAAAAGTGATGCAGATGAGTAGAGAAAGGGAATGGCTAGTGGCGCTGTGATTACGGCGTGTTGAGAGGGAAAGTGTATAGATGTGGCGAGATTATCAAAAAGTTTGTTTGTTGTTGTGATTTGGCCGGATTTTGTGTCAGAGAAGAAAATTCCTAAATTTTTGAATGATGGTGTTTTGGCGGGAAAAAGGGGAAGCGTCTTCGAGAAGCTATTGGGATTCCTAAAATTTGACCAGAATGAAAATAGATTAAAATGTTTATCGAAGATTGAATTGTAAAATAAAAGTCATCGAGTACTGAGTAATGTGTAAGTTTAACGAAGATAGAAATATGAATTAATGTTATTACATCGAGAACTGTAGTAAACAATATAAAATGATAGTAGCAGATAGTAAAGTGAATGATGTGTTGGAGAGGAATCTTCGACAACGATATGATTATGAATATATGAACTTATGAATTTATATATGTATCACATATGATAGATACTAACTGTGGTAAAAATATGGAATCTGTTTGACAGGTTCTTTAAAATGGCTGAACCAACTTTAAATAATGAGAAAGATATATACGTAAATCTCGAAGATGTAGAGCCCTTGATGATCGATGTGAGGACCTATGTATAATAATTGTGAGGGAGGTATAGAGTAGGGGCAAGTAGTACAGATATAGGGAGTGTAGAGCAATTTAGGGTGACACCCAGTGTTTTTGAATTATCTGAGGAGGAGGCCACGCAGTGGGATGTGGATCACGATCCCCAAGCTAGTGATCGAGAAGGTAGTGGGGATGGGGAAGAAGATGTGGAGGAGGGCGAGGAAGCATGCTATGGAGAGGGTCCAGAGACGAAAAAGATCTTAAGTTTCAAGAAAAAATACGATATTCCTGGGGACATAAGGTTGGAAGAGCATCTGTATGATATGATCAATCAGGAAATACCTTTGAATGGTATTTTGGTTCATCGAGAACAAATAAAGAAGGATTTGAAACTTCCCCTCAGGGCAGATTAGAAAAAGTTAATAAACTTTTTTGATGTAGCTCCTGGTCAATTCAACCCGAATGTATATGATTTGCTTAGGGTATGTGGTACAATAAACGGTCGACTTAAGGACAGGGGGGAGGAGTTAATAACTGTAGATGATTTGTGTGTGTACTACACATTGAAAACGAACCTGAAGTTAAAAGAGTATCGTTACTTGGCGAGGTTCATGGATAGGCCGATGCTTTATAACTTGGTGTCAACTAGAGATCGATACATCGATGAATGTCTACTGGTGTCTAGAAACTATGAGTTCGATCAAAAAGATCCTGGAGAGCCGCTAAAAAGAAAAATGTTTCATCTAGGTCTGTGGTTAGGTAACGTAAATGGTTAAGTATAGATAGAAATTTGAGTAAGGCAATGTATGTAATCTGCTGATGTTTTTATGTTTTACAGTCTTGAAGAAAGCTGGGGAGAAAGCTAAAGTGGACGAGGAATTGTATAAGATAAGGAGAGGAATTTTTGGCAGGATTGATAACTTAGCTATTGACCAAGATCGTTTAAGTATGCTATTTCAAGAAGCACGGCTAAAAAGGTTGAGAACTAAAGGTTCGTAGGTGCCTGTTATTGGTGGAAAAATGGCAGCAAAGAATGAGAGAGCCGCAGATGGAATTTTGCCATTGGAAAATTAGTCCTTGGCGGGGTACAACACTGACACTGAGATAGATCCTATGCTCGGGGAGTCTTATGGAAAGAATTAGAAAAAGAAGGTGGCGAGCTCTGAAGTCCCTCCGTTCCTGTACCATAAGAGGACTAATCGGCAGTCATCAACGAAGGGGGTCGACGTTATCGCCAAACCAGCTGTGGTGGTTGGTGGGTTACCTCCACGGGGTTCGAGCAGGATGTTCCCCAAGAAGACTAGTGGTGGTGGGACGTCAAAGAAGAAATTTTTTGAGGAGTCTGAGATAGAAGTGCAAAAGACCATGGAGTCCTATTTGTCTGGGAGGGATGAACTGAAGAAGGAGGTGACAGATTATATGGTGGGCATTGATAGCTTGGATACATTGTTAAGTGAGGGACAAAGGAATTTGGTGAAGGTAAATTTTTTTAATGTTTTGGTTCGAATGAAAAATTTGGTAGGTCGCTCGAATACTCATTATATGACTTTTATGCAGATTAAAAAGTTGATGGGTGAAGCCATGGGCCATGTTTTAGGTATTTGTGAGTTGGCAAATCAGGTTGTTTCCTACAAAAATAGAGATAAGGAATTGAGCACAGAAAATGCTAATATGAATGTGACGTTGAATAGGTACAAGTTGGAAACAAAGAAGGCGAAGGATGCTGCACTGACGGAAGTAAAGAAAGTGTTGGAGAAAGAGAAAAAGGAGGCTTTGGCGTTGCAGAAAGCCACTTATGAAAAAGATGTTAGATACCAAGTTGCTGATGCTCACAGAGCAATGGAGCTATAGCAGGGCAAACTGCTCGATGAGGTGAAAGCTCGGATGAATGCAGAGAAATTGGAAAATTGTAAGGAAGTGAGGATGTACTTTCTAGGACAGTCTGAAGAGGCAGAAGAAAGGAAAAAAAATATTACACGGGACTTGTAAAAGCTGGTGGTCTTGCGTGCGATGACAGCTCAAAGGATGATGTATCCCAGACTCCTGATGTACGTAGAACAATTAAAGTGATTGAAGAAGAAGTGATGATGGAGGTCGACGGTCCTCGTCCTAGGGAGGAAGCAGATGTGCAGGTACCCAAAAATGCCGTTAATGAAGAAAAATCTCCCTCTGAAATGTTAAATCATGTGTAAGTGATGTGATGCGAAGTGAAAGTATGTAAAAAATAGTCTGTGGGACCGAAATAATTTTTATTTTTTTTTGTGCGAAGAATATTTGTTTTGTTGTTTAAATATTTGTTTTAAAACTTTTGTGCAATTATATTGGAAATAAGTACAAGTAGTAGCTTTGATAAAGTGATTGTGTCGAATGTGATGTTATATTCGAGCAGATAGGTAAGGAACGCTTGTGTGCGTGATATGTGAAAGATGGCCAAGAAATGGCAAGTAATGAGTACCAGATGTATATCCTGAGATGGGTATCTGGATTTTGATGCAAGAAGAACAAGAGCTCAGAAGAGGTTGTTTGATAAGTAAAGAGCCCAAAGTAGAATATCCTGTAATTGGATATTGGTCGCATAAAATTGAATGATAGGTGCTAGGTATACTTGTTAAAGTAAGGACCTAAGAACAAATCGAGATAGTAAAGAATTTGTTTGTCTCATGCATACTTGATAAGCATTGATCGAGATCAAATCGAAGTAGTAAAGAAATCGTTTGTCTGATGTATACTTAACAAGTATAGATCGAGATCAAATCGAAGTTGCAAAGATGTTGTGTGTCTGATGGATACTTAACAAGTATAGATCGAGATCAAATCAAAGTAGTAAAAATATTATTTGTCAGATGTATACTTGACAAGTATAGATCAAGATCAAATCGAAGTAGTAATGATATTGTTTGTTTGATGTATACTTGACAAGTATAGATCAAGATCAAATCGAAGTAGTAAAGATATTATTTGTCTGATATATACTTGACAAGTATAGATCGAGACCAAGTCGAAGTAGTAAAGATATCTTTTGTCTGATGGATACTTGATAAGTATAGATCAAGATCAAATTGAAGTAGTAACGAAGACAATGATGTGCACAAATTGCTTATTTGATTGAAAGAAAATGGTTACAGTGTTTCATCTGTAAAATAGTTTCAGCTGAGCAGTGTTCCATGGATATCCGAGCTAGACTTCGTCTTCAGTCATTAACCAAAAAGTTCCACTATCTATTTTGTTTCTGAAAATGTAGGGCCCTTCCCATTTTTCTGATAACTTTCCAGAATTTTTAGGTTGAGTACTATCTTTGATCCGTCGTAGGACAAGGTCTCCAATACCAAATTTCTGTTTTTGAACTTTTTTGTTGTATATTTTTTTCAATGTATCATGATAGTGTCCCAGATTAGCAATGGCTTTGTCTCAGGTTTCCTCGATCCAATTGAGGTTGCAAAGTAGTCCGAGTTCATTGTCCTCATCGGAAATTTTTTGTCGGGTACTTGGGAGATGTAGGTCTGAAGGTATGACTGCTTCAGTACCAAAAGCCATCATGAATAGAGTGCAACCTATTAAAACACGAGGAGTGGTACGGTACACAGAGTAGTTTATCCACCTATCTGCCTTTCTTGACGTCCAGACGCTTATGAAAAGCCAGATTTGATGCTCTTGTTGATGGCTTCAGCTTGTCCGTTGCCTCGAGGATAATATGGTGTGGAAGTTGTTAACTGAATCTTGTATTTATAAAGGAAAGCAAGTACTTTAGCGCTGATGAACTATTTGCCATTATCATAGTGTATCATGTGCGTACAACCAAACCTGGTGATGGTATGCTCCCACAAAAACTTGATGACCTCATTCTCATCAGTATGGCAAAGAGGAATTGCTTCGACCCACTTGGTAAAGTAATCAGTAGCGACAAAAATGAATTTTCTGTTTCTTGATGCTGGATGGAACGGGCCGATGATGTCGATTCCCCATCGTTTAAACGGCCAGAGGACATTGCTAACATGCAAGTCGAGGGCTAGACTTTTGATGTCCTAAGCGTGGATTTGGCATTTGTAGCATTTACGTACAAAGTCTACACAGTCTTTTCACATCCTGGGCCAGTATAATTCTTGTGTGAATGCGCATTGAGCTAGCAATCTGCCTAAAACATGTGCGCCACAGATACCCTTGTGAACCTCTCTAATTTTGATCTGAGCTTGTTTCTGTGAGATGCATTTGATAAGTGGTCCTCCTCCAGTGAGTCGATATAAGATTTTATTGTGGAAGGTGAATCTGGGGTACTTGGCCAACATGGATTGAGACTCTTTTTGTTACTAGGAAGGATGTTGGAGTTGAGGTAAGCATAAAATGGTATTCTCCAGTCATCAGGTTCATCATCTTCGGTAATGGTTATCTGGAGTGTGGACAAGATATCAAGGCTAGAATGCTCGATGATCTCGATTTCCAAGGACCTTTTTTTACTATCTCCCAGCATGGCAGCGATGTAAGCTAACGCATCGACATGGCAATTTTCTTGACGAGGTAAATAAGATATTATTGCATTTTTAAATTTTTTCATCTTTTCTACGACTAAAGCTACGTAATCAACCATTTTGCCTGTTGTCTTGAAATTTTTGTTATAATTATTAGCTACGAGTAAAGAGTTAACATATACTGCTAATTCTTTAGCTCTGAGAGTAAGTGTAAGATCGAGACCATGTAAGATTCCTTCGTATTCGGTCTCATTATTGGTAGCATAGAAGTTGAGTTTGATAACTTTCTCGAGGCGATGATTGGAAGGCATAACGAGGACTATGCCAATTCTGGAACCTTGTGGTCCTGCCGACCCGTCTGTAAAAAGTTACCAACCTGAGCTTTTGGACCATGCGTCAGGTTCAACAATTGAGTCATCTGTGAAGATTTCTTCGAGTTCTTCTCAATCGGGGTCTTTGATGGGAAAATTTGCCAAAAAGTCAGCCACTGCTTGTCCCTTGATGGATATTTGAGGTTTAAAGGAAATATCATATTCTCCAAGAAAAATAGACCATTACTAGATTCTGTGAGATTTTTCTTTTTTGGAGAGTACCAGTTTGAGAGGGTACTTGGTGATGACCTTGATAGGATGAGTTTGAAAGTAGGGATAAAGTTTTTGAGAGCTGTAGACCAAGGTGAGTAGCCATTTTTTTGTTGTTGTAAATCATTTTTCTGCTGGCATAAGTGTTTTACTGAGGAAGTAGATTGGTTTTTCTACGCCGTCATCTTCTCGAATAAGAACAGAACTGATTGAATCCTTCGTTGTGAATAAGTATATAGTAAGTGATTCGTCATCAATTGGAGTACTCATTATAGGAAGATGCATCAAATATCATTTAAGATCTTGGAAAGCCATTTCACAGTCGGGAGTCCAAATGATTTCCTTTTGCTATTTGTTGGAATGAGGAGTGGGGTTGCCATGAAGAAGAAGGTAAAGGAGTTTGCATTGATCAGATGACTTTGAGATAAATCTGTGAAAAGTGGTTATCTTGCCAGCAAAATTTTGAACATCTTTTTTCGTTCGAGGAGATGGCATTGCCATGAGTACTTTGATTTGAGACGGATCGATTTCAATTACTCTTTTGCTGACTAAATGTCCCAGGAATTTTCCAGATGCGACGCCGAATTGACATTTCTCTGGGTTGAGTTTCATTTGGTACTTACGAAAGATATCGAAGATAGCTTGAAGGTTGTTTGGATGATTTTTCTTTTGAGGCTTTTGCAGATCATATTATCGATATAAACTTCCAAGATTTTGCCGAGGTGATCTTTGATCATTTGGGTTACCAGTCGTTGGTAAGTAGCTCCAACATTCTTTAACCTAAAAGGCATTATTATGTAACAGTAAAGACCACTTTCGGTTATGAAGGTTGCTTTTTCCTTATCTTCTTCGGTGAGTAGAACTTGGTTGTATCCCGAGTCGGCATCCATCATAAAAAGAAGTTTGTGCCCTGCGACTGAGTTGAGAAGTTGCGAAATTAGTGGTAGGAGAAAACTGTATTTGGGAATGAACTTGTTAGGTTCTGTAAAGTCGACACAAACCCTTATTTTACCGTTTTTCTTTGGTACAGCGATGATATTAGAAATCCACTTCGGATATTTGGCTTCCCGAAAAAATCCTACACGAAGAAGTTTATCAATATCTTCGTTGACAGCATCTCGGAGTCGGGGAGTTAGATTCTGTCATTTTTGGATGGTAGCTTTACTGTCTGGAAGGAGGTTCAGTCGGTGGCAAACGATTGAAGGGTCGATGCCATGCATTTCTAGGAAAGTTCGGGCGAAGACGTCGATGTTTTTCTTCTGTAGTTGTATCATGGCCTCTTTTTCGTCTATTGACAACTTGGAGCCAATGAAGGTTGTGCGTCCTGCGCCATCAAGTTTAACAGTTTCGACCATTTCAGTATCATGTTGCTCAAATGTGGGTGGTGCGACGTGTTGTAGTTGCTATGCTTTGAGAAGTTTAGTTGTATGAGGGTTAGTTGTGGTATTTTCGCACATTCGTGCAACTGCTTGGCTGCCTTTGATTTCATAAACCCCGTGATCTGTTAGAAAACATAGCGTTAAATGATAAGTTGAGGGCACTGCTTTGATTGAATGTAACCAACTGCGTCCCAAAATTCCCAAATATTTGGACTCTGCATCAATGACAAGAAATTTGACGAACGTAGTTTCTGAACCTGCCTGAACTGGTAGAGTGATTTATCCTGTGGCTGATTTTCTTAAACCATTGAAGCCCATGATTACTGTTGTCAAAGCTTTTACTGAATCTGCAAGGCCTAGGACTTCGATTTCTCTTCTGAACAAGACGTCTGTGGCGCTTTTGGTATCGATGAGAAGTGTATGGAGGTAATATTGTCCGACTTTGAGCATAATAACAAGATGGTCATCATGAAGGTATTTAACATGGCTGGTGTCACATTCTTTGAAGGTTATTTGGTAAGGACGTTTTGACTTGCTTGTGCTCGGAAAAAGCTTTGCTGATTTGTCTAAAGAGGTCATTTTGCAGCAAGACGTAATGCGATCGTCTTGTTTTCTTTTCTTCCCCTTTTCAATCTCGATCATATAAAAGTGGCAAGCTTGTCCTTGGGCTTGATTGTACTCGACTTCTTTGAATTTTGCTTGATCCTCGAGAAACTTTTGGATGTCGATGACATAATTGTAGAGTCATCTAGCTAATTGGATACGATGAAAGATTCGTATGAGGGAGTAACAGCTATCAGTTTCATGACTATGCACATTATGATACTGATATAAGGGTCTGCTGGAAAGGTCAGTAATTGCTTGTAGCAAGCGATAATACTCGTCTCCCTTTATCGTTGGCAAGATATCGGAGAAGGTTGTTATCATCGGCGGTAGAACTAGGACAGGTCTGTCGGATGTTCCATCCCTTATTTTATTGTTATCAGTGTTTCAATCGCATTGCTTAGGTGCTTCAATAGGGACTGCTCGTTGGGATGGGGTCGAAGATGTTTCTTGAGAATGGATGACATAGGAGCTCTTCATCTTATCTTTCTTCGATCGCTCCAGTTCGATGTAGATATTAACTACATCAATCATTTCAGTGACTGTGCGAGGCTTGTGTAGAGTAAGTTCTTCCAAAACTTTTGAGTCAATGTACAGGGCGGAGGTGAATGCCGAAACTACGATTTTAGGGTCTGAATTCCCAATCTTCTGCGTTTCCTGTAGGAAACGCTTATAAAAGTTTGCCAAGGTTTCTTTCATGCCTTGCTTAAAGTAAAATAGGGAATCAACAGTGATTTCTCTCTCCCTAGCATGAGCGTAATTGGATTCAAAATGATGTTGTAATTGGCTGAAAGTGGTGATGAAGGCTTCTTGGATAGTGTGGAACCATCGGAGTGGTTCTTCCTTTAGGCTCATGTTGAATAGCCTACATATCATATGGTCGAGTTTGGAATATAACCCAACCATGGATTTGAAATGTCGAACATGTGTAAGCGGGCCAGTAAGGCCTGCATATTGAATAAATTTGGGCATATGGAAATTTTCTGGAATGGGCATATTTTTGAGATATGGAGAGATGGGGTTTGTTTCAATTTTATTAAGCACAGATCGCCGGCCTGGGATGTTAAAGTTAATGGCTTGGATTATGTTGTTAAGGTTTTCTAAGGTGATAAACTGTTGCGGGGGAAGAGGCAAGGCTGCGATCTGAGGAACAAAATTGCCCAGTCCTTCGGGTCCCAATCGATCTTTGACGGGCCTTCTTTCTAGCAGAGGGGATTGATGACGTGTGCGCCTTGGGTTGCTGATGCTAAAGAAGTTAAACCAAAATGTCAGGAGGCTCTGTTCGGATTTCTGGATCTGGATCGTGAAATTCTTTGGTCGTCTTCTCTCGGTTGATCATCGTGTTGAACCGCTCTTGATCGTTGTTCACTCTGAGCAAGTAGAGGTGACGTCTGGCGAGCAGTGAGTCAATCTTGTGTCCTCCGTAGTCTCTCCATCTCTTTTTGATGTGTTTGACTTTCCTGATCCAGGGTTTTTCTTCATTTATCTCTCTTCGCCTGAAGAGCTTGAGCGTGGACACGTTGATCTTCCATTTTTTGGGTTTTTTCCACAGCCAATTATTTTTAAAGCTCGAGTACTACACCGTATAGATCAACAGCTCCTGGTATTTCCTGATGATCTCTTACGGTACTAGAATGGCTTCTCAAGTTCATATTTTCCATCATATCAAAAATGGTAGAAAAAAGTGTGGTTTCCCACAGATGGTGCCAATTGTAGTGGCGGGTTCTTCGGGAGAAAAATCTTTGCCAATACTTATTCGTAAAGAGACAGTAATTAGATTAGATAGACAATATTTTATATGGAAAACTAAGTAAAAGCTAAGAAAAACCACAACCTCGAGGAGGGTTTTGATGTAAAATTCAGTATGTTGCTAGTTATTATAGTATTTTTGAATGATAATAGGGTTGAGAGGTTATAATTGGTAACATGTGAGGATTCGTCGGTTTTGAATAGTCTATTTTTTGCCTGTATTTATAGTAGATAGAGGCAGTTTTACAAAAAAGAAACAGTCTCCTATTTCGGGGGGGAGTGGGCGAACTTTGCTTAACTCTAACCATTCTCTCTTGACCAGGCTTTAATGGCTACATTTTGTAGGTCGAGGACTTATAATATCTTCTAGAATGATGAGCTATCTTCGACTACACCGTGTTGGCTTATAAGTGTTGAGCTGTCTTCGACTATGAAGGACTGTCTCTATATGTCTTCGACTACATTTTGTTGGCTTGCTCTTGTCGAATCTGGGAATATGCTACTACACTTCTAAAGTGCAAAGTGCAGATAAAAAACTAGAGCATTATCCTACTATCCTCAAAAAAGCAATAAAACAAAACCCAACTGAGACAGTGTAAGAAACGTACCTAAACACTAGAGCATAATGATAACCCGTCTAAGTTTTGATTCATTACCTCATTTGTGGAGACAAGTCATCCTTTCGCACCCAAACTGCATGAATTACCTTTTGAGGTGATGTTTCTGAAGCAACCCACGTACTCAAATTCTCACTTTTTACATTATAAAAACTCACATATGACTTTATATTTGTGTCCATTAAAAGGTCAAGCATATGGTTGATAGGGTCCAACAAATCTACAATAAGACGCAAGATATCCCTTTCGACCACATATACTACAATAATAAATCTAAGAGTAAGAGACCCGTTTGGCGTGATTATGAGTAGTTGATATCCTATTATGTTTGGGCACCCAAGTAGAAGCAGTTGTTTTCACAAACTTAGTAATTTGAGGAATCTTGGCATTGAAGAAGTTCCTCATATCCTAGACCCCATTTGTCACTATCCGTTATTCCCATACAAAACATTTTATCAATGTTCTTGGCCCCATGACAGAACTTCTCAAGTTGCTGCTGAGATAGAACTACATCAAGTTTGGCCGAATGAAATTCGTCTAAAGTTGATTTCATTTTCTCCTTTGCATCAATAACTTCTTTTTCTAAAAACATAACTTTGCCATAAAGTCCTTGTTTCTCATTCTCAAGTACCTCTATCTCGCGACTTGTACTCTTAATTATGTCTTGAAGTTCGCATGCAAGTGTATTAACTTGGTATTTTAAGACTTTGTTAAGTTTACAGAGTTTTATGCACTTGGTGAGAGTCTGAGCATACAAGTCCTCAAACTCATTTTGTTCTTGATTACTCTGATTTTTATTAGAATTTTCAATTTTAAAAACGTCAAAGTTATTATTGCCACAATTAAGGAAAGCAAGATATGCAAGATAATTTCCATTATCAACTACTTGGGGATGACTCTCATTGTTATTATTCTCATCATCACTATCATCCCAAGTAACGCTGATATTCATAGCTTTGTGATTGGTCCCAGATTTCTTATTGGGATAGTTGTGAGCATAATGACCAAGCTTATGACAGTTATAACATTTAATTTGACTTAGGTTAGTGTCAAGATTGGTCTAGCGGTTATTCACTTTATGTTGATCATGATTTCGCAACTTGTGACTCACCGATTGCCCTTACTTTTGAAATTGGCATTGTTTCACAATTTTTTTAAGCTTGTAACTTATAGAGGCAATCTGTGAATCCATATCGAACCCATCATCATTATCTGAATCAGATGAGTTGTCAACTTCTATGGTACCCTTAGAAGAAGAAGAGTAAGATGAAGATTTAAAAGCAACACTCTTGTTCTTCTCAGGGTTTTCTATTTTCATTTCGAGTTCAAACGTTCGCAATTTACCAGCTAATGTATCTAGTTTCATTTTCTTAAGATCCTGAACATCCGAGTAAGCTGTACCTAATGCGACACTAGTATTGACAATGTCACTTAGTCTCGCATAGAACTCATCAAATGGTTCATTCTCATCCATTCGAATATTCTCGAATTATGAGGTAAGTATTTGCAATTTGTTTTCCTTGACTGTATCATCGCCTTCATGAGTTCGAACTAATATGTCCCAAGCTTCTTTTGAAGTGGAACAAGCATATATGTGTCGAAACTCACTTGAGCTCACAGCCATAAAAATAGCATTACGACCCTTATTATTATAACCTGCAACTTCCTTTTCATTCTTAGACCATTTATTCCTAGGCTTAAGGACATCTTCAGATTCATCACCCATCATGGTAGGGTATATCCATCCATCTTCGATAGCAATCCAGACATCTTCTCCGAGTGATTGTAAGAATACAATCATTCAGACTTTCCAATAAGGATAGTCTTTGCCATCGAAGAGGGGCGGGCGATTTATGGGACCTCCAAAATTTCTAAAATCTATTAATCTCAAGCAATCGAGTAAGGATTCATGCTCAGGTTGTTAATCCTAGAAGCGTTACCGCTTTGATACCAATTGAAATTCCTCGACTCTTGAGACTAGTCGATTTCAAATAAATTAGGCCTAAAATCGATAGGTCCAAATTCCTTTGAATTAATAGTTTACGCTTAACCTAGTTCAAATCGATACAATTATCTAATGTCAAGAAAGCAGTTGGAAATTTAAACACAAGACCAAAGAATTTTAACCCTGTGGGAAACCTTTCTCAAGAGAGAAAACCCACAGGTCGCTGTAGAATCACCCGACAGCTAAACAATTCACTATTGAAATCAAATTACAAGTATTCAATTACTTATAGACTCGATAAACACATCCCGTGGTTATCTCTCTTCTAATTAAACTCCTCGTAGTCGATTCCTCGTTCTTGCAACGCCTTTCCGTTATCGTAATACCTCGCCTCGGATAACGTACCAAAATTGTAAAGCTTGAATCGTTCAAACTTTACAAATCAATTACTAGATTTTCTAAATCTCTCCGATTGATTCAAGTTGAGTTTTTTACTTTGCATTGAATCGCTCGTTAAAATCTCTCCTCTCTTTAAATATCAGGCTCTGAAAAATAGGTTTTGGAAGAGATGAGTTCTGGAAAAATGAGAATTGTCTTTTATTAGAAAACGGAAATCACATTCTCTGATCGAATAGAAATAAATTTATTCGAATAAAAATCAGGTTGAGCCAATCTATTCTAATAAAAAGAAATTTTAATTGAATAAAAGAAAACATGAAGAAACAGGCTGAGCCAATCTATTCGAATAAAGAGAATTTTATTCGAATACAATAAAATCTATTCGAATAGAAATGTTCTCAGTTCTATTTGAATTAAAAATGAATTTATTTCAATAAAAGTTATGTTATCTTAAAAGAATGTACTCATTACATTTTCCATACTCTGTAAAAATACATAGGGCTTGATATTATAGAACAAAGAGTTAGAAACTCACTTACCTGTTCAGTGTCAGTCCAGCTGTAGTCGCTTAAGGTGCAATCTCTGACGACGAGTAACCACGAGATAATGCTGACATCTAAACTAGACACGGAATGAAACAAACTCTAAATTTGGATGTTTCAATAACTCCTTATTCTTATGTGAAATTCATCATGTTGAAGATAGCTTTCCACCAAGAATCTCACCAAACAGCGCTCACTTCTTGAATCACATCGTATGTTTAACTTCGGTCATGAAGGTGAAGTTCTTCTTATGTACCTGCGGAATGATTTCGGTGTGAGTTAGAAATAGCCCACCGCAACTTTGATATGAGTCGATAATATAAAAGCTCTTTGTTCATTTAAATACCTCAGTGATTTTTTATGTGTATTAATTTCTTACATGCATATGCAACAAGAAAATTGTCCTTCAAATAATTGGGATGGTGGAGGAAACTGAGAATGTAAGTTCAGTTGTATACTATTGAAAAATGAAAATGTGAGCTTGAAATTTATATTATTTAGATTATTTATTTGGAATTTATTTATTTATGTATATATTGAATTGCAGGTACTGTTAGAAAGTTGCCACGTCATCCTCAAGCAGCTACATCCACGAACGACCAAAGCTCCCCAGAGTATCGCCGAGCAATTTGATCTTTTAGCCCAGACTTTAGCCCCAGACTATAGGCCTGTTTAGTGTATCTGAAAATTTGCTCTTCCATCTCTCCCTTCTTCAGTGCATATTGAATTTTCCATTTATAGACCAATCTTAAATGAATCTTGCTCGATCGTAATTAGCGGTGAATTAGAAATTATATGAATGTGTGTTGTTGTTTGTATGTCTCTTGTTTGTATGCCTCCCGTAGTCGTATATAATAAAAGCTATATCACTGCTTTTTCTGATAGACTTGCCGCTTGTGGGTAAAAGCCGGTAGTGGGTCAGGTGGTAGCTCCATGTCTATCACTCTCACTTATCTGTTTCTTCCTCTTAACTAAAATTATCGCGAATTGGTACTGTGAAACTCAAATGCATTATAGCTCCGAGAGTATGAAAAACATGAAAACTCTGTTATCTAGGCTTACAGTTTAAAAGTTCAGTGGATAACATCAGGGAGGTTCAACAAAAACCGTGCACAATTGAACATCGGATATCTAACAATCAGTGGTCAAAACAAAATAGAACAAGAACTATCTTTAGATAAATCTACCTCGTTCAAAAGCATAATACATATAATTGGCTCGGCATATTACTTAGGTAACAATATCTGATACTTTTTGAACCTAGAACTACGGAAGAAGAAAAAAGAAATGGCAGTGACAAAACCTTGTGTGGCAAAAACCAATTTTCAAAATCAGCCACTGGCGATGATCTCATGGATAGCTCCAGTGACACTTTCTAGACTAAAGAAATAAAACAACATTTCTATTAGAGTAATTGTTTTTAGTTGATGTAAAATGTTTCTGCTGAATATTATTAAGAAATGCACTTATGCGAGCCGGATTTTGTATTGGAAACTCCCACATAAACTTCTATGGCTTGCTAGGAACAGAGATGACGTAAATTAAGTTTAGATAGCATTGTTGATACACTTATGTGCAACCCAAGAGAGATCTAAAGTTTCTTTTGATTAGCAGCCTAGCAGGAAATCTATGTTTAGATGTCTATGATTGGTACCCTAAATTGTGGTTTTGGTGTAACATGCAATGATGTGTTTTCCTAACAAAATCAATAATAATACTGAGATTTCTTAGACAAAATCATGACATATACTAAAAACTGTTTGAAGTGAAATACATTCAGAATCATATGGCATATCACATTTTTTTTAGCATGCAAACTGGGGAGCAGACCCCAGAACCAGGATGTATAAATATTGGTAAGAACTTTACTGTAATCTTCCCACTTGCATCCTTATCGGGCTTGACGTGCAGGTTGGGAGGAATAGCTTGTGGTTGTATTACAATTTCACCTACCACAGGTGAATCAAAGTGCAGATTTCGCCTAACTGTGCAGAATAAAAAAATCCTCCAGTTGTTCAATGACATTGTCAATCTCATACATGGGGAGGAGTCATTTGAGACCCACATCTTTTGCAGACTCAGACACACAGTTTCAGCCCAGTTTCTTATCGCATTTTACCGTCCATAGTCGATCCTACTAAAATATTTTCAGTTAGTTTCATTATTTATTGATTATACACTTACGAAAATTTCCTAATGCCATCATTTATTCGTCATAGATCATATAACATCAACTTACACCCAAAGTTGCTCAAGTTACATGTCTAATCATACCAAAATAACTTCAAAAAAGATCAAGTCTAAACTCCAAAGTCGAAGTCGAACTAGTCAAGTAAATAATAATCACGAAACCGGGTAGGGATCTTGGTTTTCCTCTTCGATTTTCTGACACACTCTTTGGCCTGTTGGCATGCTTGTGATGTGACTTCAGATTCCTTACATGGTGGGTTGATAGCAACATCAAGTACATCTTGAGATGAGGCCAGTGTTGCACAATTGAGATCCAATATTTGTTTTATCGTAAGACCATCTGTTGCCTTGACCATTACATCGTACGCCACTGCTCCGCTAGTGAGTTCCAACAAGTCTTTTATCTGAAGACACTCCGCTGCATTTGCCAAATCAACAAGACACAAAGTGCTTACATTCAAAAACTCCATTTTGAACACGATTGTGCCCATTGGGTTTACTTCTTTGCGCGCATTGGCCTGCCACTTGCAGTACTCAATCACTTTAGGCACTATTTCGCTCGAGACATCAAGGAGGACTATTGTTCGGCTCACATAGTTGAGTTTAAAGATGTTCATCTCCATCGCGACTTCTTCTTGGATCAAAAACTCTTTCCCCTCCGCACTTACCAACCAAAAATCGCTCGGACCATCACAAGAATCACAAGAAGAATACCCATCGGTTTCTTCTTGATGCTGATTCTCCATAGGTGTTCTTATGGTGACTCTAAATAAAACCCTAACGGGTTTTCTTTTTTGTTGATAAGTGAGTGAGTGAGGAAACGTTGTATCCCTGTCTTTATGTAGACACACTCCTCCAATGGGTGTGAAATCCAAAAGTGGTGTCTCTAACGAGTGTGAACCCTAAAGGACCCAGGCCCAAGCCCATTATGCATGTCTACCATGCAAGTTGGCAACTATGCCAACACAAACATGGTGAAATAGAATCATTACAATTATTAGTTTTAATTATAAATTTTAAACTATTAAATGAAAAATCTGTAAAATAAATTATTTTAGTAATAGCGATTTTGCTTTCTTTTAATGATTTAAAAAAAATCAATTAAAAACAACACTCTCACTCGTAAATCTTGTATAGTAGTCAATGATTTTTGTATATAGAAAAATATTTACGCATAGAATCATGGTTTAGGATTTGAAATTAATATTGCATTTACCGTTATATTTTTATATTTTGTGATTTGAGTTTTTAAGATTATTCTCTTGATCTAATTTATGGAAAAGCTATATGAAAAGGTGTAGAAGGTTTGTTGGAATTTGATGTTGCTATATCTTAACTAGCGCTTATTCTCTTGTTTCGTGTAACAATTTTAGCAATGATTATCATATGAGGTCTTCTCGAAACAAAAGGGGAAAACATCGCTTAAACTATCACCAGGGAGATGTGGCTGACCTTTTTGTACCAAATGATTGATTATTTGAATCAAAGTCCTCTACCATTGTTAGAGTCTTGGAGAGTTCATGGAGCTACACATTTCAAGTTACAAATCATGAATATAAAAATCATGGAGGGAATCAATATGTCTTGGTACCGCATGACGACATTAAGTTATTGAGTAAAAAGGCTCTCAAACATCTTAGATGCATGCAGCGGTAACAAAGACCTCCACTCATCTTGTTTTTAGGCAGAAAGTTTGCCCTAACTGACTTACGTAAGATTCAGTTTTAATTTATGGACTTGTGATATTCCATGTGGATGGAAAGTGCGATCTTGCAGCTGTGCATTTGGACCCTTCCATTCACGATCGATCTCAAGAATTTAACCCATGGAGATGGGAGGTATATATTCATGATTTGCTGTGTTCTATCTTAAGGTGAGAAACTCGAATTACATTTGTAGAATAAAGAAATTAATGCGGGTTCCTATTCTATACTTTCAAGCGTGAAGACGAGCAACAACTTCATCATGCCATTTGGGAGGTGAACAATCAATGTCTATGCAAGAGCATAAGTTAGCTAAATTGGAGATGGCCGTATTTATACACCTTTTGGTGTTTAATAATGATTCGGAGTAAATGAACATCTCGTATTCCTTTATTATGTTGAATTTCCCAAAGGCTTACCAGTCACAATCCCCATAGGGTCATTCAATCTTCACTGCCTCCTTTTACTAGAAACCCTACCTAGAGGAGTCCTCCCTTGATATATAACCCAAAATAGGGGGGACTCTAAGCATAACAAAAATCTCTCCGTTTCTCTCCTTATCTCCGGCGATTTTTCTTCCTCTACGATTTCTCTTTCTATCTTTCCACGATTTTCATATTTCCTGAATTTGTTCTAGGACTCTACTTGATATTTTCATCGTCGCCCGTCGTCTCTCTTTTGTCATTTTTCTTTTTCTTTCTCTTTAGCCATATCTCAACTCAAAAATTAAAAATTATGACAACACCACGTATAATCAAAATTAAACTTGATAAAGAAATATTAAGCCAATTGAGAGTATGTGATTGTGATATATTTTGTTAAAGTTCATGTTTGGATGTGTTTTTGAGAACAAATTTACCAAAAATAATTTTTAGGGTTTTTCCCATCAACGTTAAGACCCTATGTTTTATATATTATAGAAACGTTGGGCATTAGCTTTCAATATTACGTTACGCTCTCTCTTAGTTGCCACACTAGTTTTTTTTTTTTTTTTTTTTTATTATATTTTTGCCCCACCAACGATATGAGCCTAGCGTTTTGTATGTTATAGAAACGCATGACCAACTTTAAATATTACACATCAACCCAACCTTAGCGTTTTGCATGTTATAGAAACACAATGTTAACAGTTTGTTTTTGTTTTTGTTTTTTTTGTTTTTGTTTTTCATGAACGCTAGGTCTATAGCGTTGACAAGCGTTGACAACTTAAAAAATATGTTCAAAAACAAGTTTTGTTCGGGTGCTCTTCTTTAAAAAAGAGGACTACATAGTGAACCCCAACAAAACAACGTAGTAGTGAATTTAGAACCACCCGTCCCTCATATGCTGCCATGCTAGATGTCAAAGATAAAGAAAGTTAAATGGAGAAAAGACTTCTCAAGTTTCTCTCATAAACATAGTCAACCTGTGTTTGTCACTCACGTCTATCAACCATTTAAACGGAAAGAAGAAATTATAACCTTCAATCTCTATCGAGTCTTGAATGAAAGCAAAATTAAAACATAAATAGTAGATAAAAAATCATGAAAATAACGGACATGCATTCATTAGATTTAATAGCATTTCCAGGGTTTTCTCATAACACTCATACTTGGGCTTGCTTCTTACGCTTCCTCTTAGATATTAATCCACAAAATCACTCCAACTAATTCCACATTGCTTCTTGCCGCTCTATAAGTAAACATAATACATATTATAATGTAAACTGATTTCGCGGAGGCCGATAATCAAGAAGAACACCAGATTAACAAAAGGAATTAGGTTCTTGAGGAACCTTAATTTTATTAACTAGAATTTTTGTTTTAAACAAGACTAACTTAACTGTATTAACTAAGAAACAAATAACCTAGACCTCCCATTTTATAGAACAAAAAGGGGTTAGAATTATGAACCATAATTCTAATTGAAATAGACTTCTACTTAAATTGAGAAACTGCTAATAACCCATATTGAACCTCTCCAACAGAGTTTAAGCTAAATAATAAAATATAAAACATTAAATAAACATAGGTCACACGGTAGGTAGACGACCCTATGAGGGATGCGCCACATCAAATCCTCCGTTTGAAAAGATTTCGTCCACGAAATTAAGGGAGGCTGGGGGAGGTGCTCAAGAGGACTTACGCACGAATGTAGTGTGCATCTCAATCTCTTCGTCTTTATCCCGCAAAACACGCATGAAATCTGTACGGTGAAACTCTTCTGGAAATCTTGAAGTCTTCCGCAGAGATTGTACCCAAGAGCGAGGGTACGATGTCGGTGACGACATCCCTACATCCATTGACGTCTAAAATAGAAAACTGAGAAATTACTGTAGTCCGCTTCTCAAAACCTGCTACAAAACCTTCCCAAAACGGGTCAACATACGGACATATTTCTTCGTATCGGGCCATCATCTCCCTTATACGGATCAAACATTTGGATGCCCCAGACTGTAACATAAGTGAATGGACGATGCTGACCTGCATCTTGTGATTCACATAGGTCTCATGAATACACTGTTGAGTAGTACGGTGATTGGTAGCTACTGTCGAAAGTGTAATTTCTTCAATCAATTCTCCCGCGAACTCACCAAATGGGCGCATCCTTAGCTGCGGGGCTGAGGTCGGCGTTACTTGGCGCTGTCGGGTAATTTTTTCATGCCGGTAGTGTGTGTGATGGCATGTGGTCATGGCCGGACCTTCAGCGATGGTTCGGGTTTCGATTCCCTAAGCGTTAGAAGCCTCAGTTTCGAGTCTAAGACTTGCAAACGGGTTATTGAAATCGTCGCTCCTCGCGGCGAAGCTTTCCTCTAGAGAGAGATCTTCGGTTACACCCAACGAGAGGGGGGGGGGACTCCTCTACCCATAGCCTCGACAAGCTTATCCTCTATCATTGCTAACATCATCGGCGAGCGTAAGTTTCTTCGTCGCGGGTCTTCCACGAGACATCTTTGCTCTTGAAACTGACTACACTTAGATCTAACGCAACTAGGGCTGTCAATGGGTAGGATTTGACCCGGTATCCGATCCGTTAACAAAGGATCAGGATCGGAAAAAAATTGATCCTCCACGACTCGATCCGTTAGTGATCCTACCCTTTAGTTGACGGACCCGATCCGTTAAGGGTATTTAAGACTTTAAGTAATATGAAATTATGATCCATAGATGATAATTTCATATTACTAGGGCTCTCGTCTCTCAACTCTCCATCTCAATTCTCATAACACCCCAACTTCATCTTATAACTATCTCTAGGTTTGCTTTGGTTCACCCTCAGAGCGGAACCATGTCTCTCTCTCACTCTCTCACTCTCTCTCTCTTTCGTCCACCATTGGAGCTTGGAGTTGAAGTTGGAGAGAGAGCTCTCGCTTTGCTCAACATCTACTGCAATCCCAGGTACTCTCTCCACATTTTGAAGTCCTATGGATGCTCAAGATTTTGAAGTCCTGTAAATTTGTTGCCATGTATTAAGAGCTCATAGATTTTGGTTATGTACAAAATGAGTCTCTAACTCTATATTTTACATGGTATAATACATCTTTTTGTTTGTACTCATTCTCAACTTATATGTTGTTTGCCAAAAATCAAAGCTTAAGGGATCGGATCGGGTCGGGTAAAGATCACCGAGATCCTTAAAGGATCGGGTCAGGATCGTTGTATTCCTTAACGGATCGAGTCAGGATCGACCATGATCCTGGCCCGATCCGGTCCATTGACAGCCCTAAACGCAACACTAGTACCACTTTGATGCAAACTAATTACGCGGAAGCCAATAATCAAAAAGAACACTACCAGATTAACAAAAAAATATTAAGTTCTTGAGGAACCCTAATTTTATTAACTAGAACTCTTGTTCTGAACAAAACTAACTTAACTGAATTAACTGTATTAACTAATAAACAAATAACGCAGACCTCTCCTTTTATAGAACACAAGGGGGGTTAGAATTATGAACCATAATTCTAATTAAAATAAATTTCTACTTAAATTGGGAAACCACTAATAACCCATATTGGACCTCTCAAAAGAGCTTAAGCTAAAACATATAATATAAAACATTAAATAAACATAGGTTACACGGTAGGTAGACAACCCTATGAGGGATGCGCCACATCATATTACATATTACATATATAGATATAGATAGTCTTATAGATATTGATTTTTCTTCCTTGCACGCCTAATCTCCCATTGTCTGAACTCCGTCTGTCGCGAATCGATTTTTATCAACCTTAAATCCTAAAACCGATCCACTGTCCACCTTCCAAATATTTTTAGTCTTCTTCCCTCCTACTCTGGTGTAGCCATCACATTCTCTACTGCTCCCACTCTCAGGGATTGAGTTTTCAGCACCAAACTTAGTTGTGTTCCATTCATTCTGAGCTCGAAAGGCTATCTCAAGTACTTCAGCAGATAAAAACTCCTTACAGTTCAGAAAGTCCTTAATGAAATCGTGATTAGAATCAAACGGGCCAAGGTTCGGTACAAGAAGTGTTTCTGCTTCTAGGGTTGATTGCGTCAAACAAAATTCCAAGAAATTTGTATCTGGTTTGAAGAAAAAATATATATTTAAGAGAACGAAGTTAGAATAAGATTTCAATATCAAACGACAATTTATCTCAAATAAAATTAATAAACAATAATTAGAAATTAACGAAATATCAAAACACCAGGAAGGAATAAAATGCACCAATCAAACTTTTCTTAACAAGAACCCTCTACAGATTCCCAAATGCCAAATGCTTTAGTGTCCACAGTTCTCGTGATATTCTAAGTTAATTTCTAGTTCTGATACACAAAACTAATGGTGTTTCAACATAGACTTCGCAAAGGGAAAGACACCAACATGTTTGAGATCTTGGTTATTTTTTTAGCAAATTTAAAAAAATCAGCTTTATTCTTACATTTTTAAATTTCATTTCTTAGGTAAATTTACTTCAATTTTGAAGATTTTCAGCCTTTTTACACGTAAACTATCATGATGATGCAATAATTAATTTAACTTCATGACAAATAAGTTACCATTTGATCCAGTAAACCTAATGGTGTTTCAGCATAGACTTCACAAAGGGAAAGACACCAACATATTTGAGGTCTTGGTAATTTTTTTAGCAAATTTCAAAAAATCAGTTTTATTCTTAAAATTTTGAAATTTCATTTCTTAGGTAAATTTACTTCAATTTTTGAAGACTTTCTGCCTTTTTACACATAAACTATCATGATGATGCAATAATTAAGTTAACTTCATGACAAATAAGTTACCATTTGATCCAGTAAGCCTAATGCATTCACTCTCACACCAATTTCTGAAGTGCATGGCCTCTGCACGAGAAGGAAAGCCACTACAATTAGCAAACATCCTTTTATGGAGATGGTGTAAGGATACTTGCAAGGCTTACAACGGCTTTACCTGAGTGGTTGTCCATGGCACAGCTCCCACTAGACAAACTTCGTGGAGTTCCCTTTACAGGTAAGCCTTTTGATCCTAAACCCCTAGAGTATCCAAGAGATGCAAACCTGGAACTGAGAAAAAGAGATAATTGTTCAATTATATATTGATAAGAGTAAGGAAGCAAAATAGTAAGAAATAAAATAAATAAACCCATAGCAAAAAATATAGCACAAGTTTAAACATTGTCCTGTTAGGAAACATAGAGGGGCGCAAATTGCAACGCGGAAGCACGATATGATTAAGCAAGAACTCAAGATCTAACTCTAACCACAAAGAATTCAATCAAAGCAATAAACACATACACAAGGTTAAATTTAGGTGGAAACCCAAAAGGATCAAAACCACCCCCGACAAGCAAGACGAATCTATTATCAATTAAGGTTACAAGAAGTTCGAGAGATCTCTCAAACCTCACCTCTACCCTTACAGATAATCCCCAGCAAGAAACCCTAGAAATCTCTCCAGAGTAAAACCCTAGATTTCTCCATTTTCTCTCTAAATAGTTTCTCTCACGTACAAAGGTTTTGAACTCACACTCTATATTTATACTCTCTATTAGGTCATCAGAGAAGTACGCATCACGAGACAAACCATCGCCTCCAAAACAGCCTACGCGATTTTCGTTCGAACGACTTAAGTCTCGTTCGAACGACTTTTACTAAACCAAGTTTCCAACCTAGAAACAAACTTTTTGTTCGAACGACTTTTATGTCTCATTCGAACGACTTCCTCTGTTTATGAGTGGCAAAAAATCTGTTTCTTCCGCTACATTCATCGTGTATCCTTGTCACGTTGCCCCTATAGGCAACTTCTCAATTAAGAGAATTATACGAGTCTAGGTTTTTTATAGACCCGCCAATTGGAACCCACTTTCTGATCATCTTTGTAGACCGTGCCATTGCTCCACCTTGAACTAAATTCCCCTTTCGAGAAATCTCCATAGCTTTATCGGTACATGCAACCTTCACATCTCCACCCACTGATTTACCAACCAACGCATACAAGTTCCCGCTAAGAACTCCTTTTATGATCAAAGAAGACTTCCAATAAACTTTTATTACTCCACCTCGCCCGGAGTAATTGTAACCCTCATTATCTAATTTGGAAAGTGAAATTAGATTATGAGTCATACTCGGCACATGTCGAACATCATGAAGAACTACGATGCGTCCATCGAACATCCTCACGCGAATATCACCAACTCCCAAAATCGGCCTTCGAGAGCCATCGCTCGTCGACATAAACTTGTTACCCTCACACCTTGCATATTTGCCGAACCATGCCTTGTGTGCGCATACATACAATGTAGCCCCACTATCAAACACCCATCATTTATCGTGGCGATTACCATCAGCGCCCACTACGAGAAACGACTCATCACCATCATCACTAGTAACCGTCGTCAGTCTGTTAGTATCACTTACGGAGCCTTTTGCCGAACTTGCTCATTTACCTTTCCCAGCTTTGCAATGCGATCTATAATGCCCTGATTTGACCACAACCCTAAAAAGTTCATTTTTTGAACTTATTAAAGCTTCTCTTCCCACTAGCCACCATCGTCGAGTTTCCCGCAAAGGATTCGCTACCCTTAAGTATTCTCTCCTCGGAAAGAAGCGTACTTGTAACCTCCTCAAAACTTAAAGTTTCTTTCCCATACATCAACGCAGGTTAAAGATGCTTGAAGGTAGAAGAGACCATATAAGTTAAAGTGTCTTATCTTCATTCTCAACTTTAACTCCGATCGATTCCAATTCTAAAACAATCCCGTTCAAAGAACCTAGGTGATCACCAACGCTCGTACCCTCATCCATCTGAAGCGTATAAAGTCGTTCCTTGAGGTATAAGCGATTCAAAAGATTCTTCGTTTGGTACAAACTTTCAAGCTTTTCCCAAAGACCCTTTGCGGTCTTCTCTCCAACCACGTTTGCCAAAACATTTTTAGCAAGACAAAGGTGAATCCCGCTCACAGCCCTTGAATCCAGATCTTCCCAGTTTTCTTCATCGTCGTCCGCTTTCTGGGCCGTTATACCTTCAACCGGAGTTTTAGGTATAGGCTTCCCTTTCAGTGCCTTGCATAACCCACCTTGAATCAAGATATCTTGGACTTGTATTTGCCACAATCCAAAATTAATATTCCCGTCAAACTTTTCCACATCAAATTAGATCGCGTCAGAGTACTTAGATCTTCCATCTTGCTTCTCTACTTGCCCCAAACCTCGCTCTAGTACCAATTGTTAAGAAACAAAGAGGGGCAAATTGCACCGTGGAAGCACGATATGATTAAGCAAGAACTCAAGATCTAACTCTAACCACAAAGAATTCAATCAAAGCAATAAACACATACACAAGATTTAAATTTAGGTAGAACCCCAAAAGGATCAAAACTACCCCCGACAAACACAACGAATCTATTATCAATTAAGGTTACGAGAAGTTCTAGAGATCTCTCAACCTCACCTCTACCCTTACAGATAATCCCCAACAAGAAATCCTAGAAAGAAAACCCAAGAAATCTCTCTAGAGCAAAACCCTAGATTTCTCATTTTTCTCTCTAGATATTTTCTCTCACGTACAGAGGCTTTGAACTCACACTCTATATTTATAGACTCTCTATTAGGTCATCAGCGAAGTACGCATCACGAGGCAAACCATCGCCTCCAAAACGAACTTACAAAAACAGCCTACGAAGTTTTCGTTCGAACGACTTAAATCTCGTTCGAACGACTTTATGTCTCGTTCAAACGACTTTCTCTGTTTTTGAGCCGTAACCCAACAGTCCCTGCATATAACTGAACATTAATAGTAAGGCAACCTCCGTTCTATATAGCAGGCAAACTGCGTCAGGTGCCTTGCTTTTAAGTCAAAAAAAAATCCTAATAGTCCAAATGTATAGCTAAATTGAAGTTAGAGAAAATGAGAGCAGTTGATCTGAAGTAGGAGAATCTGTGTTGTGTTCTATCACCACCCAGTGGACGCAAAGTGGGAAAGATTTTCTCACAAAGTCTACATCCAACAAATTCTCCCATCCTAAAGAATTTATTTATACTGTGTACATCTACATATGTATAATAAAGTCACAAAAGTAACCAATCCACAAATTTACGCCTAGACAGGTCACCTAAACTAGAAACCTTATTGAAACACTTGGTAGTCCTACCACCTTTTCTTGCCATATCACCTTGAACTTCTGATTTCGATTGATCTCATCCAGTTCAAAATCAATTGTGATTTTGCATTGGCTTCCAGAACTATTCCTCCTTGGACAAGGACCCTCACCTTTACTTTTAAAGTTTACAATGTTTTCCTGCAACCTATTGATTCATCTATCCTTACGAAGTCGTACATCCTAGCAATGCCCTTAAAGGTAAAAGAAAGACACCACACTTCAATTTGTTTCCCAACTCTTCATCATGAACTACATGTACAGAGTACACCACAAGCCAAGCAGCCTTGAAGAGGGCCTCCTAATCATTAGATAAGAAAGTAGGTTCAAGCACCACATGACCACATGACTGGACGGTCATGTTTGCTAGACCATGAGGCGAAATTCCTCGAATATCTTATGATTCTAGCACAACTAACCCCACTTTTTAACCAATATACACGTAGACTTTCTGGATGCTCTGATAATTAGATGCTAAAATGCCTTCTAGCTATAAGTCTGACTAAAGGCCAGTTTCAGAGGGGTTAGTTGGATGGCTTACAGCTATACCAAAATACCTTACCTGGATGGCTTTACATAAAGGGCTTAAAACTCAGGACAAACTTCTCAAATGGGGGACAATCCAAGGCTCTAGCTGTGTCCTTTGTGGAGAACCTAGTGAGAGTGAAGAACATTTATTTTTTGAATGTTACATATTTGGAGTTCTGTGCTTAAGCTGCTTGGTTATAACAGAAATATAGGGAACTGGGACACTGAGTTGCCATGGGTCACCCAACACTTTCAAAGTAAAGATACAATTAGTAAACTGTCTTATAAGGAATTCTAGAATATTTCAGAACAAATACTGCCCCTAAAATACTGTATTCTTCAATATGGTTAATGATCCAGGAGAATCTAGGAACATTTGAAGTTTTAGTTAAGCCGTTCGAACGAGGTTAAGAGTCGTTTGAACGACCCTTTTCATACTCTCTGGAATTTGGCCTATAGACAAATTTCGTTCGAATGAGCTTGGATGCCGTTTGAACGAGTTGTCAAGTTTCTATGGTTTTAGACCAAATAGCGTAAAGCCGTTCGAACGAGCTTGGATGCCGCTCGAACGAGTTTGGCGTAGGTTATTATTTGAAGGCGTATAATTACTTCGAGATCCGTTCTATTTGGTATTTTTAGTTCCCTCATATATATAAAGGGACTTAGGTTATTTTTCTAGATCGAGGTTAGTTCAATAGAAGTTCTGAGGAAGAAGCTGATGGTTTAGGGTAATTCATTGTAATTTACTTCGTTTTAAGCAATTGAAGCTCTTTGAAGGGATTTTTCCCAACCAATTTTGGCGTTCTTCGTACTTTTCAACTAACTAGGTTTTCTTTAGCTAATGAGTTAGGATTAAACTGTCTTATAAGGATATTGAAGTGTGTGACAATCCTAGTACTAGAGAGTTGATAGCCAATTGGAATCTTGATGCTACTTTCACTATTAAAGAACCTATTTATTAAAGTTAAATGGGAACCTGAAGAAGGTAACTATCTTTCTTAATACTGGTGGTTTTTTTAAAGACTATTGTTGGTTCTGGAGCTATTGTTAGGACTGGCATAGGAACTGTGGTTGGTGCCGTTGCAGGTACGGCAAACACAAAGTCTGTGCCTGTCCTTGAGCTCAAAGGAGTGGAAGTGGGGCCAAGGATTGCGGTTGATAAAGGTGTAAAGAAGATTGGTGTTGCCTCAGACTCCAAGACTGTTGTGGGATACATACAGAATATGGCTAAAGCTGCATGGAACACTTGGCATAGTCTGATCAGAATTAGAAAATTCATCCAGCAGTTTGAGCACTTTGATATTAAGCATGTTAACCAACAGAACTGCTGATCTCCACCCCGATGTGGAGTACTTCAAGATTTTGTCCAGCATTTTTTCTAAAGACCTGAATAATATCATTGATGAGGATGCTATGGGGAAGCTCTATGACAGAGTGTGAGGCTGGTTGGGGTGTTGTTCTTCTTTGGGAGAGTGCTAAGATTGTGGGAGGGCTGTGTGTAATTGACTATACTTTGTTCCCTTTCTCTGTACCTTAGCTTTGCTACCTTGCTTCCTAGTGAAGGATGTTTTGGGTGGATTGTTTACTTTTTTAAATAACCAGGGGGTCTGCAAACCAACCTTAGCTCAATTTTCAGAAAAACAAAAAAAGAGAGGCCAGTTTCAGATAAATTGTAGGGATTTTGCCCAGGCCATAGCATAGCACGCTGGAAACTCTGCTAACTGGTGTCGTTCTCTACCAATAAGATTTTTCTCTACTTGATGTTAAAATCGTGGAAGCTCAGATATGTATGTCGCTATAGAGAGACAAGTGTGCCATAAGCAAGTTAAAGATGCAAGATCTCCAGAACTTTACTTCCAACCTCCCAACAATAAACCCTCCAATTCCCCTTAACTCCACGCCTATGGCCAATATAGTCACAAGGCCTCAATCACAATAAGTAATACCAAAAATGACGACAATGATTCACTCTGCCAAAAACATGTAGAATGCTTAATCAGAACCATGATAGATAATAACACCAAATATTTATACCTGTGGGTCCATTTTTAAATGTCGACCTAAAGCCCAAGTATCCGGAGCAAATAATTATGAAATACTCAATTCAACATGGTTAAATGCTTTTCACATGTCTAACATACAAACTACTCCGGGATTCTCAGATACTCTAAGCTGCACTCATTACCATTGAGCACTCCGTAAAAAATATGTCTACCTAATGTGTCTGCCTAATGCAGGGAACTATAACCCTTGACCAAGAAGCCAAAGTGTTAGACACTAAGATTGCGGAAACTAATTAAAGAATAACGATCTTTTTTATTTCTTCAAATTACTACTACAAGCTCTCTTAATTCTCTCTAGTTCTCCTAGGGTTCTTCCCTTTCTCTCGTATATATAGGATCTCCCATATATATAAGAGATCTCCACCTCTCTTTGTACACTCCTAACTACAAAAGAAACTACTAGAGGATTCTCAAGGACAAAATAACATAATATCAAATAAAAAAAATAGGGAAACAACTTAGAGATCGGTCGCGGAAACGTACGCATAGGTCGTGACGACCCACAGCCTATCAACCCCTCCGTTGAAGGATTCATCCACAAATTCAAGGAGAAAGAAGATCAACTGTTGTCACATCTGCGTCCTCGTACTCTGCACTAAATAACTGCTCAAGTGCCTCATCTACGTGATCATGTAGATGTTGGAAGATGAGCGTCATCGCTTTACGTGGGCTAGGACACTCACGTTTCATATGTCTTGTCTTCCCGCAGTTGTAACAAATGGTTGTCCTGACAATTCTTGCTAGTTTTCCCCCAATTGCTAGCGTTGTGGAAGTCGGTGTTAAGGTCTGTAGTTGGTGATGTAAAAGACAGAAATCTTGAGGGTTTTAACTTAGCCTCAACTCTACGAGCCATCTCTACTATCTCTGATAAGTACTGTGGAGAGAATAAGATCAGCTCGTATTCTCGTCCTGAATACGCTTCGTAAGTAGGAAGAATTACAGTAACGATAAAACATCCTGGTTCTGGGGTAATCATCCGGCGTAACGATAGCATGTAAAAGTCACTAGCGTAATCATCCACAGACTAACTCCGACCCTGACGTAAGGTTTAAGGCTTAGTAAAACTCTCCTCCTTGTAAATGCTCGGGATAAAACGAGCCATCATGTCGCCCCTCATAACCTCCCAGTCTATGATGTAATCATGACAACTAGATACCTGCAACTGTTGAATGTTTTCCCACCAATTGAGTGTGTATGCTGTCAGTTTTGTCTCTACCAGTGTCACCACCCACTGTCCAGTGCACTTCTTGAATACAAGCATCTTATCAACCCTATTTAACCAATCTATAAAACCATCTGCATCTTAATTTTTATCAAAATTTGGCACGTGAAGGTCAGAGTTCAGATTCTAGAACGCAAAAATAATAGCGTTCACAACCTGACTCTCTAGGTTGCCCTGGTAGCCATACCCCCTGAATACCATACTGTGGTTGTTGTCCGTACCTAGTAGCTCCAATACCCCCATTTGGTTGATAATTATCCATGCGAGAACGTGTTCCAAAGTTATCTGGCACGTTACTGCGACCTCGACCTCTTCTGTCATGGAAACCGTACCTGTCCCTGTGTCCTCTCTGGTCAAAGTCATCCCAATAGTTGTTCTCAGTTGAGAACCCGTTTCCCGCCGCCCATTGTCTCTGCTGACTACCCTGTCTTGCATATCATGGTCCTTGAGTAAGAGACCTCTGTGGCCGAGGAGGCACATACAAGGGTACCCCTCCGGTCAGCTGCCCTCCTGAATGTTGCTCAATACCTCGCCAGTCCCCGCTAACGTTTCCTGCCGACCCATTATTACTTCTATCAACGCTACCAACCCAGCCCCTGAACTGTTACACCCATTTGCGCAATCCAAATATTAGGCGACATCAGCCCTGTAGAGACCGATATCGGAGATGTCGTAAAGCCCGTGGGCGTTGCCTGTACAGAGAGAGAAGCTGAAGGTGCTGTTGGTGTCCCTCACGGGTTCGCTACGATTGGAGGTGTTATTAGGGTGGTGATGGCGGCCGGAAGTGTTGTCGGGTGCACGACTGTGGCAACCGTCATCGATGGCCCCGTCGTCATTACTGTTTTGTAGACCAACGGAATCGCCGACGTGATCAGAGTCGTGAGGTTTGTCAATGCCGTCGTTGGGGAAAGATCTGGATCATCGGGGCTTCTCTTTCCCGGTTCCACTCCATGACCATAGTTGTACTCAGTTGGGGAAGATGTAGTTGGCCTAAACTTGCCCCGCCTGATACCCGGTTGTGGCGTCGTCATGAGGCATGCAGCCTGAAGGCACACCCTGCCGTGGCATGCCCTGACCCCTTGTAGCCATGCTCTGCCCCACGCTAACCCTTCCTAGTCATGTGCATTCCGTGCCATGCCCGTGTCGTGGCATGCATGTGTCAGTGCCTTGCCTCCACGCGGCCATGCCCGCGTCTCTTCCTTCGACTCTCTAATCCAATTCGCGAATCCTCTCTTCCTCGATGCAATTTTTAATGAATACGGTGGCCTTTCTCCATGGTTTGTCGGTTACCAGAGGTATATTCGACCCCTCTCTCTCTTCTGGTGAAACTTCGAGCTCATCGCCAAATGCCGTTTCGTTTTCCAGATTCGGCGAACTACGTTGGCGACCTCGCAAATCGACGTACCCCCTATCTTCTCGTGAATCCGTAAAAAAAATTAATGCTTTCGACATCCACGGTCAGACCGCAAATGAATTGTGAAGGTGGATTCTTTCCCTATCTGAATCGGATCTCTCTCCTTGGTTTTGCAGAAAAAGCGTTTCCTTCCCACTCCCTACTACTCGCAACAGTGGCAGATTCATAGGATTGATACCCGTTAGTCGTCTGTAGTGCATAAAGGAGCCCATTGGAAGACCTCTCCCTCATCCTTTACTTGACCCTCCCTCACTACCGTCGACTTCATCACCCACAACTTTGGAAGAGGCTACTCTTGCCGGACTTGCCATCACCGCCACCAGCATAAGCTTGTTGGAAGCTATTAACTTTGTGATAAAGTCCTCTACCGATTTCAAACGCTCTCCTTGTGTTTGTTTGATCGGTTTCTTCAGTGTTCTCTTACCCATCTTCGTAAAAATTTCCGTCAAATTCGATCTAGCTCTGGTACCAATTTGTTAAACACTACGATTGCGGAATCTAATTAACGAATAACGATCTCTTTTATTTTACCAAATTACTACTACAAGCTCTCTTAATTCTCTCTAGTTCTCCTATGGTTCTTCCCTTTCTCTCACAACTCAACACCACCTACTCATACCCTAGAATCTCCCATATATAGGAGATCTCCACCTCTCTCTCTACACTCCTAACTAAAAAAGAAAATACTAGAGTAATCCTGTTTTAGAGGATTCTCTAGGACAAAATAACATAATATCAAATAATAAAAATAAGGAAACAACTTAGAGATCGGTCACGGAAACGTACGCATAAGTCGTGGTCGTGACAGCCCACGACCTATCACAAAGACTTGAAAATTACTCTATAGGTTCTTTTGAAAGGCTAAAAGGCTTACAATCAGAGATGTTGAATAAAACTATGAAGCAGCAATCACTAGTTAAAATTGCATGAAATTGGCAGATATGAAATGCATAAAAGTCAAATCTAACAAAATGAAGCTCTCTGAGCAATGCAGCAAATGGGTGGAACTAGACACCAAGATTTGAAAACAAAAGAAACTACCCAACAAGTAATATATATAACATAACGTTAATATAAATATGTAGCAGACATAAAATATGAACTCTAAATAAATGCATAAAACATACTGTATCATTTTTTGTTTTGGTTGAACAAGAGGGTCCGAGAGGGGGCCCGCTTCCTTGACTCCTGTCCTAAAGTTTAGAGCATTGGCAGATTTCCTCGAGATGAGCTGCTCGATATCTGTATCTTTAGACCTATCTCTACCAATTTGAGTCTCTGAAGAAAAATACGACCCAGGCCAAGCGGTTGAGGAACTCCTGGATACTGCCCTTTCTGTCTGGAACTTCCCTTTTTCTTCCACTTGAATTCCGAATTGTGAGTTTATTTCGAGGCCGGAAGAGGGTCTCCAAGCTTGATACCCTGAATTATTTGGTATGTTTTGCATATTAATAGGCTCAAATACTTCATCATCCCATCCATCTTTAATAAATTCGTTACCAGAAATGCTTTTGGGTGATAAGCTGCTAACTTGTTCAGAACCTGCATCAGATATGCCACCCATGAGTTTTTTTTATTTCCGGGAAGAAGTTTGCATTTCCTGCATCCAGGGGTGTCTCAAGGTTTTTATCTGCCTCATTTGGCTCATTTTTTTCAATTTTTTCCGAAAACTGTACTCTCTTTAGCTGGCCTGAATAGGATGTCTTTGAATAATTTTGATTGCTACACTTCGCCTCAAAAGCTTTCATTACCTCATGAGCTTCATTACTATTTTTCTCAGCAACTGAGGGTGGTACAGAAGCAGATGCTAACAACTCCATGTCCTGAAAGGAAACCATTTGATCCGGTACAGCAGCATCCATACACTTTAACTGGGTTTTAACTTTAAAAAATTCATGTGGTAACTTTGTGGGAAATGCTTCAGAACCAATAATGGAAGCATCGTCCCTTGAGCCTTGTAAAGATACACTAGCAAGGCTAGTCTTACGTTCTTGCAAATTCATTGAGAGTTTCTGTAAATTATTTTGAATGGGTTCATTTCTAGGTCCAACAACAGGATTGACAGGACCAATAGTTTGACGTTCTGGGAGAAACTGAGAAAGCAAATGTTGCTGCTGTAATAGCTGCTGTTGCTCCTCCTGGTTCTGTTGTTGTTTATGCCATATCAGTTTATCTACCACAGACAACTGCGTAGTAGCAGGTGCTTGGGAATGTATCTGAAGTAGGAATAACAAGCACTTTTGCAACATATTTAGCATTTCTGGATTTTGAGAGAGAGCATACGAAAGTAGCTTCTCTTGGGTTACATCTCCAGGTGTTTGGGGGTATAGCTGTTGCGGTTTAGGCAATATCAGTTGATCTAGCACCGACAGCTGCGCAGAAGCAAGTGCCTGGGGATGTAGCTGAAGCTGAGATAACAAATATTTCTCTTGCAACATGCGTAGCATTTCTGGACTTTGAGATGAAAACAAAAACTGTTTCTCTTGCGCTAGATTGCCAGAGGAATGCTTCACAGTTTGACCAGTTAAATCTTTTAAAGATGGTCGATTCAGCGGTTGCAGCCCCTGGTGTTTAATCCCATGTGAAAATTCAGAAAGTAAATGATAAGCATCTGCATCATTCTGTTTTGGTTCATCCAATCTAGGTGGAGAACTTGATTTTGCAAGTAACTGTGGCATAACATCCCCAAGCAACGAAAACGGAGTATTAGGCGAAGCACTTGCCAGGCGAACTTCCAAGTCTAAACCAAAATATCCAGCCTCATACCATCCAATAAGATCCCTACTAAAGAAAGGACCTTGAGCTTTACCATGTGGATCTTTATAATCAAAGGATAGCTCATTGTCTGGAGAAAGTTCAGGGAGCTTTCTGCCTTCCCTCTCCCTTTGCACTACGTCAACTGGTTGTGTTTCAGTTATGAGATCCTGATCCACCAATGGATCAGAACCATCGCCAACCGGCCAGATTGATTCATGGTTGTTACAGGTCCTTGATTGAACATCTTTATGTGATGGCGCCCGTAAGAGTCCATCCAGTAACTGAGGTATCACAGGGATATCTGAAGAAACAGTATATCTTCTCTGCATATTTGGTTCTCTAACAGATGACAGTTCAACAGGCTTCTTGCGGGAATCACAATCTTCCCTTAAATCTGCACAGAGAGCACCTAGAAAATGTTTAATCAAAAGCCGAAAATGATATGCCACTTCTCAAGTTAAATCAGCATTGCCTACTATGTCAGGGGGAAAAAAGAAGAAAAAAAAACAAACGGGCGAAATATAGAGAATAAGCATATAACCATAACGTGATGGAATGATTTGTCATTAGGATCATTTTCATTCTTTAAAAACAAGATATAGGGAATAAGCATATAAATATAACCAATCAGGGTGACCTTCTACCAAAGCTGTCTTCTAGGTAAAACTCCTTATGGACTGGTCTTAATCCTGCTAGATACAAGACAGTGCAAGGCCTGAACGAGCTAAAATTGGATTTTACACAATACCTTCTGAGTTGAACTCATTGTCATGTTGTTCCTGATTGGGTTGAGCCACTTCCAGCTTTGAGTCTGACGCATGTGGGTGTCTATATTTTCCATAAGAAGGGCTCTCCTGCTGACGGACATCTTTCAAATCAAGACTTCCAGTTTTATGATCAACAATGGCAGATAGCAAATCTTCTGCATAGGTAGATCTTACCAAAGTTAATTCATACAATAAATCATTATGAGCTGTAGTATTTATAAGTATATACCACGTTTCTCAATGACACAGCCCCATGTATTATAAATGCTTACATAGTAATATGAGTACAGCATTGATAGGTGTAATACCAGGTTTGGCTCCTCTTGATTGCACCACATCTGGAGAGTTCTGACCAACAGGCTCATCTTTAGAAACCTGAAGGGCACCAATATCAACTACACCCCCCTGGTTAATTCCGTTCAGAATAACCTAGTCGAGCAATAGTACACAGATAAGTTAATTGTAAATAAAGTATAAATTTCACTAAAAGGAATGTTAAGAAGAATGCAGGTTCCTCAAAAGTAGTGCAGAGAGTTATTTCGACTGGAGCTCACCCTTTCATAACCATTCGATAATGTTGAAGGATCATCAGAAGGCCCGCTCTTTCCTTGGCTTTGAGACGCGTTGAGCCGCCATGGCCTACATTGATCACCCTCCCTTTCGTCCTTCTCATGATTAAGTAAGTTATGCAATCCTTTATCACGAATCACCTCACTAGCTTTATTATTATCATTTGGCCCCCAACTTGTGTCCCATTTGCAGTCTTTTTGTCGAAATTGCTATCACTGTTACCAAAATAAGTCCTTCGGAAAGATGGGGCATCAGGTGCTTTCGCACAGTGTCCACTTGGAGACTTTTTCGTCCACCGGTCCACCTCAGGATTATCACAATGCTCTTTGTCCCCCTCCTTTAAACAATCTCTGCGGATAGTTGAGTTGTTATCTCCTTCATGACTCCAGCGGTCACTGCTACCCAAATCCTTATCATGTATAGGTGGTTTATAAACATCTTTTTCCTTTTCAATATTCAGATTTTGCTCATCATTCCCCTCTGCAAACAAAAAAAAAACAGAAAAATGAAATGGCGTTTCACCCAATATAAAGCATAATATCCTGATACAAACAACAAACTCCATCATATGAATAAACCAACAAAAATCTCCGCCAAACACAAAAAAGTTAAGATTGTAGCATTACAAAGAGCAATCCACACCAGCCAAACAAAACAGTATGTACATTTGGCAAAACACAGGCGAATCCCTGCCCAGAGATTTCGAGGCCTAATGCAAGTTCAAAAAATGGAACTAAATATATAAGGGTTTCATGAGGACTCATTTATGCCAGTATGGGTTCTCATCTATCTTTGCATATCATATCTACTTGAAACAGAGAAATCATAAATGAGGTTTGACATCCCCAACTCCCCACTAGGGAGATGACTTGTTTGAGGCCCTAGACGGCCTCTAAGCTTCCTATGCCAACAGGTGGCACTCATCTCTCTTTCTCACTCATATCTTAGTTGAAACAAAGAATTCATGGATGGGGTTTGACATCCCCACTAGAGAAATGATTTATTCGGGGTGCTAGACAGCCTCTACGCTGGCGGCACTAGTTTAATATGTCCTTGAAACAAAGTAATCATGGATGGGGCTTAACTTTAACATTGGGTATTCAAGTCTAGTCCAAACTCCCTAAAACCAACTCCTCCTTCAACTCCAAATCCAACAACAACACTAACTTCATGAAAAAAAACTCAAAAAAAAACAAAAAAAACTAGAGTAATGGTTTTGGAGATTGTACCCTCTGAGACATCTTGAAGAATGCTAAAAAAGAAACAATTACCTAAATCGCCATTCCCCATTGTTAATCAGATTGGAGTTTTTAGGGTTTTAGTTAGACCCTCCTCTCAAACTCAGTCAATATAACTCCACCTTTTGAAGGAGAGAGAAATGGCTCTGGTTAACTTAACCGTAGTAGTCAAGTCAAAAAGTAGAAATGAAGTCCAACTTGGTTGACCAATGTTTACGGGCCGGACCCATCCAACCTAAGCCTAGTTTGAGGGCAATTTGGGTTTTTATCTTACATATGCAAAGATTGTAAAAAATTACGCGAAATTGATATGGACGAACAAGCAGTGATCGGTAAATTCATGCATTTGTAACAGGTAATAAGGGAGTGCATGTTTCGATTTTGTGTTAGGTTCCATGGAGAAGGAATGCGTCTATGCAGACATGTGTAATTCACGAGTTTGAATTTGGTGTTTTCATCATTCATTTTGCTAGCATGAACACCTTTCACCTACTCACTCCAGACTTTGTACATAGTTTGGATTAGTAGCCCTACCGTTATTGAATCTCTTCTACCACTCTTAAGTGCATAATGCTTGGATTGGAAAAGTGGAGATACAGTAAATCAAATGGATGAGATATTTTGAATTTCACTACGAAGATGATGTAAGAAGGTTGAATGGAAACGTTTTTAGAAGTTCTCCAAAAGAAAATTGCGTAATCTTACATAAACATCCAAAATGTTGTGGATACCATACATACATACTTATTTGTAGGGTTAGATTGAAGTGGGTTAATCGGTTATCATTTGTATATATCGCACAAAATAAGTATTGAGATATGATTAATTATTTTTCAATTTTTTTATTATGCGATTAGAGTTAGTAATTATATCAACTAATCAAACATTGTTTTTCTTCGTAATTACTATATTTGATAGAAATTTTGTTGATTTGGTTTCACTTTATATCAGTTATAATCCCACCCTTCCACGTTCCCATTCTAATTTCTACGAAAGAATGCCAACCATGCCAGCCAGGTCCCAACTTTAGGGTCTGAAAGGGCGTATGAAACGCTAACAAACTAAACAACAATGTGAGGCAGAGAAGACGGGAAAACAGATTTTTCTTGTGAAACATGGGACAGTGTAATTTCTCTGCTCCTCATGCTGTGTAATGGTACACCTGTCTAGGTGTCGTTAGAGATACGCGTTGATCTGATCCCACTTTGTAAAATTGGCTCAACCAGTAGGGATAGGTGGTTGTTAACTTTTAACCAGAACCTGCAGTAGTAGATCAACAATCTCAAAATAGGACTTCTGAAATGTTTCTTCCTTTTGGACAGGATGAGAAAAGGAGACTCTAAGCTAGGATGAAACCACCATCATGCAACAACATCTTCTTCCTTCTCTTCTGAAAAATAAGGTTGGTAATTTCCCTCGATCAATCTATCCTAGAACGTAGAAGATATACGTTATAATGTTCTCTATCATGTGTAGATCATATGTTATAATGTTCTCTATCATGAGATCATTACATCCCAATGTTCTTAATCTTGTAAAACATTACATTTAGGTTGCGCGGGTTCGTTGCAGGTGATGCTATTCCTCTCCTCTTGAGGAACTGCAAGAAACCAAATCCCAACAAGAAATCAAGCTAGAAGATATGTTGCTAGATTTTCGCTAGGAGCTATTTTCTTAGAGTTACCACTCACTTTGGTATGAGGACTTGAACTACATAATTCTTAGGGTCATAACCATAGGAATGTAATGATATTTTACGAAATAGGAGGCCTGGTTTCTGTCTGTGTATATTGTGAAATCCCTTCCCATGCATGCTTAAATCGTTGTCAATGTTAAGTACATGCTTTAATGTTTTCAGGAGCTTTCCAATATAAGACGTGAATTGGACAGGCATTTACAAGGCACGTCAAGTTTCCCGGTGAATTCAAAGAAGAAACTTGCCCGGAAATTACAAATGGCCACATCTCCTGTTACTTCTCCACCGGCACTGGAGCCTCCGTCTGACATTAATCCCCCGCCCTCAAAAACCATACAGCCTCCAGAATCAACACCACCACCAGAAGACAAATCAACATCACCTCCAATGACAACAACATCACCACCACCAGCTGCAACCACAACGCCACCACCAGTTGTAACATCACCACCACCAATCAAAACACCTCCTACTACCCCTGTATCATCGCCGCCACCACAAAAGGTGATATCACCTATGCCTCCGGTCTCCGAAGGCTCTCCACCCCCAGAAGAGCCAATAACAAGGCCTTCTCCCTCTCCTCCTCCCGCGTCTAACAATAATACCACAACACCACCAACATTAACACCCCCACCGTCAAACGACAACCCCACCCCAACCCCAACCCCAACCCCGCCCCACCGACTTCTAACCCTTCACCTATTAGTCCTACACCCCCTTCCACAACCCCTGTTCCACCACCGCCACCAACAGGCTCAAAATCTTCTCCATCACCACTATCTCCACCAACAGCAAATGCCCCTCCAAAAAAAACAACTCCTGCCTCACATACACCGTCTGGAAATTCATCTTCGTCTTCGTCTTCGTCCCCAACAACCAACAACGATTCTAGCTCCAATAACTTACCTCTTATTGTGGGAATTAGCGTGGGAATTGGACTATTACTTGTGATTATGGCTGTCATTATTTTTATGTGTTGCCGTAAGAAAAAAAAGAAACAATCTAAAGAACAAATGCATTACTTCGGTGGTGTACCCAAAGGTAAATTATCCCTAGACACATTATTGTACATTATGTATTGTTGATGATCAATATTTAATAATTGTTGATGGTTTTGTGCATGAAGGTAATCAATATTACGATCAAGGGGCGCAGAATCCAAACTGGTATAATAGTCCTCATAAGTCACCGGTGCCCACGGTAGGATGGGCGCATAACCAGACTCAATCACCCCACAAGTTTAGTAGTAGTGAAATGAGCTCAAATCTCCCTTCTAACACACCATCACCAAACATGTCACTAGGGTTTAACAAGAGCAGTTTCAGTTACGAAGACCTAGCCACAGCAACGAATGGGTTCTCTCAAGCAAACTTGTTAGGTCAAGGCGGGTTTGGGTACGTACATAAAGGAGTAATGCCTGATGGGAAGTTGGTGGCCGTGAAGAGTCTTAAGTCCGGTAGTGGGCAAGGAGAACGCGAGTTTCAAGCGGAGGTTGAGATTATTAGCCGTGTTCATCACCGTCACCTTGTGTCGTTGGTCGGGTATTGTATTGCTGGAGCTCAACGTATGCTGGTCTATGAATTTGTTACTAACAATACTATGGAATACCATCTCCATGGTATGCAATTAATTTCCTTCGCATTCTTTGTGTAAGTTGTGTTCTTATATTAATTCTATGATAAACCTAATGAAGATTTACGAATACAGGAAAAGGTCGTCCGCCCATGGATTGGTCTAAGAGGCTTACGATCGCTTTAGGATCAGCAAAAGGGCTCGCTTACCTGCATGAGGATTGTGAGTGATTCATCGTTTTGTTTTCGTACTAATTTACTAATAATTTGAAAGAATTCAAAATGTAGGATTATAAACTGTTCGGGTTATTATTGATTTGTTGGTTTATCAACTGTAGGTCACCCTCGGATTATACACCGTGATATCAAAGCTGCCAATATTCTCCTCGACGATAAATATGAAGCCATGGTGGCGGATTTTGGATTGGCTAAGTTGTCTTCTGACACTTTCACCCATGTCTCGACTCGTGTCATGGGCACTTTTGGGTAAGAAAATCGCACTATGCCCATAATTGCCACTGTAACAATTTGGTTCCCGGCCATATACGGTGTTACAAGTTACAACGAGCTAGCTTTGAACCTTGGATTGAGCTAAAAAAATTCTTAAACTTAAAGATTTTATTTTTTTTCCGTCATAACAGGTACATGGCTCCTGAATATGCATCAACGGGCAAACTAACTGAGAAATCGGATGTATTCTCCTTTGGGGTTATGCTCTTGGAATTGATAACTGGACGACGTCCTGTCGATACAACAAATTCATACATGGAGGACAGCCTAGTTGATTGGGTTTGTGCCTCTTATACATATATTATCTTATGGGACATTTTTTTTCTCTCTATTGACACCCGTTAATAATTACCGAACCCAAGGTTTAAAATGAATTGTTATGACCTGTTATATTGTGGGATGCAGGCGAGGCCTATATTGACACAGGCGCTTGCGGACGGGAACTACGACGAGCTAGTTGATCCACGGTTGGAAAACAAGTACGACCCCAATGAAATGGCCCTCATGATTGCCTCTGCAGCAGCAAGCATTCGACATTCTGCAAAGAGGCGTCCGAAAATGAGCCAGGTCAAAAAATATGAAAAAAACTTGCAAAATAGTAGTTTTTGTTTTTTGTTTTTTTTGTTTTAGTAATGCATCAAATGATGGTTAAAAATCTCGCATTGCAGATAGTGCGGGCACTAGAAGGGGAATCGACGTTGGAGGACTTAAACGACATGGTGAAATCCGGACAAAGCCCTGCATACACTTCGAGCTCAGATTATACTACAGGAACATACAATAAAGACATGAAGAGGTTCAGAGAGATGGCAATTGTCAGCCGTGAACAAGCTAGCAGTGAGTACAGTGGAACCACGAGTGTATACGGTCTCAATCCCTCCCCGTCCAGCAGTGACATAAGCGCGGAAAGTTCTCAAGAAATGAAGAAGTAAAATAGATTGTGAACTAGAGAAATTACATCTTCAGATATACAATGTTCTGTTGTTCCATTTACTTTTTGTGCTATTATTACGACAGTACTAAAACATACAATGGGATTTGGCTTTAATTATTCACTAATGTGTGTAAACGTATTAATGTGAAGGTAAACAAACTTTGCTTGTACTTAGATTGAGGGGGAAATTGGCTCAATATGAAGCGAGCATTTCTATTTTTCTTAGATTCTACCCGGGAGCATATTGCAGGTATGGAATACAAAGCAGTACCGTTGCAATGAAATATGGGTTGCATGTAAAAAGGTGAACCGCTTCAGATTTACGACTCTGAACCTTGATCTTTATCTGCTTGCTATTCTGGCAATATTTTCCCAGCTAATTGATTTGGCTGAGTTATTTATGTGTATGAAATTCTGATCAAGCTGTGAGGAGCAAAAGAGCCGCCACTTACAATTTCTGGGGGTTGAGCTCAAACTCGACAGCCACCCTTTATGTCGACAACAATAACCTGAACAAGGGGAGCGTAAAATATACTGCATGTGATGTAAAGTAACAATGTTGCAATGAATACGGGGCATAATGTGAAAGGGTAAGCTCAGACAAGGATTGCACTCCCTGGGCATAAACTGTGAATGCAACACATAACATAATCTAAAAGGGTAAACACAAACTCTTGATCCAAAGTCTGTGAACCTTGATCCTAGCTCATTGACCTTATATTTTACAAGTGCTAAACTGGTGATATTCCCAAGCTATTTGATCCATGACAGTTTATGCCTGCCTAGACATTTCGGCTTTTGCCTAGTTCCACTTTCATTAAGTTAGAAGTTAGAAGTTAGAAGTTAGAAGTTATACGTTAAAGGCGAAAAAACGAGCTGGAAAACATCTCAACTTGCACTGTCACAGACATACCCTATTGACCAACAAACTACAAAATTCACCACAAGGTTACTGATTAGCTATAACAGTTAGGTGTTCCAAGTTGTACTTCATAGCGAATGACTGTCTAAGGTTCCAAGTGACTCCTTTAGCAATCGTTGTGCCTCCTCTCGTCTTCTGAAAAAAAGAAAAAGAAAGCACTAGTCAAAAAACTTAAAAAGGGGGATACAAAATTAGGTGTAGATAAATGATTACGAAGTTTTCCAATTGCTACAGTGCCTACATAAGGACGCTTGAAGGTTAATATTGTCCTACATGTATTGTGAAGAACATCTCAAATGGTTTGAAATCCAAATGCTAAAATGAGGCCATAATTCGAAATCAGCCCCCTAAAAGATCCAATTATAGAATTGGGAAAATGACAGGAACAAGGCACACAATCACAGGAAATTGATGTACAAAATCTGCCCTTTTCTGAGCCATTCCCTGTTACATCTATGTGGCACACCTAAAGCATAGCAATGGTTGCCAACGGACCTGAAATAGGTTTTTCTAGCTGAAGAATCAACAGAAAGTTGAAAGATCCAATGCAGCCCATGAATGAATCGAACTGTTGGACAAAGACTTTCGGGTACTAAGGATGTTGAATTAGAGATCCTATCAAACAGCTTAACCGCGGAGAATGAATGAGCTGGGAATAGAAGCTTGAAAAATGTAGGCTTTGACATACCCAAATGAGGCAATCAGCGGCATGTCGCCAAAAGAAGTGGAGAGACCAACCTACAATAGGGACAGAATAAAGTCCAGTTAAGTCTAGTCTAGAATGTGCATCAGTAGATTCACTGGTCAACCGCCATTCAAGATGGGTTGCACGATATTTATACCAAACTGAATGCTCTAAAAGAAAGATGCAGCGAATAGTCCATCTTTATTCTAAAACAAAGGTTTATAATCCTCTTTTATTGTACATTCGAGATTCTTCTCAATGATCTTCCATCTATAGGCTCGAATCCCAATTTAAGTATAGCTCCTAAGAGGGAGGGCTAGTTTGGGGCTTTAATATAATAGCAGCCATAAAAGGCGTTAGCCATATGACATAAGGGAGTATGAGCTTCAAATTCTGGAATTCGCCATCTTCCTATCAAAGATTCTGGGCATTTCAGCAGTGGGATTCATACCCGGATTGAACCAGAGTTCACATGAAGATCATTTCCAACATCTCATGATCATAAGAGTTGATGCATTTGACGCATTCTGGATCCAGAATGCTAAAATTGCTCAATTTGTTTTCCAAAATGTTCGCAGAGCACTGGCAAACGTTTCTTGTGGTTTTAACATTTACAACTACAACATCTAATGGAGATACACTTAATGAATAAAATAATGAATAATGCAATAATAAGAATAAAAAGACACTGAATAATACCTTTTTATATCCTCCACTGCCTGTTTGCGGCGTTGAATCTGTTGTTCAAGTATGTGAATAAGCGTCGCACGAGCCTGAGTAGGATACCACGGTCAGGTTAATGGTGAAGTACTGTCAACCAGCAATAATATCACTTTAAACAACACAAATTACCTGATGGGGACGCAAAGAATTCAGAAGGTGGTGCAAGTTCTTAAATATAAGAGATATGTCCTCCACTCTCCTAGCATACTGTGATGGCCTCTCAACAAGAACATCCGCAAGTTCCAGAATATGCAACTGCAGTTCTCTATTCAGCGACCTCAGTTCTTTCTTGAAATCTAGAATATGCAATGCAGTTTAGAGCTTATTTAGCAATCTTCCGTCTATCACATTTAATAAGTGAGTCGTACATTATCAAGAAATGTAGAAAGCCTGTCATTATAATACTCGAGTATTTCTACCTTTCCGTAATATGCGCGATTAAGGTGAATTATTCAGTCTTATTCAAGTACTAATCAGAAAGAACTGACAGACATTATTTGTAACTTAATTAGTTATTATAATTTTGACTAATTTTTAAAGAGCTCTTGGATAAAACTGAATTTAATTTCATCTTTCCATGTTCAGGATTTTGAGAGACCAGAAAGTGAGATGTAAGGCCAGAAGTTGCAGGAGAAAATGATGGATATCATATCAACTGCACATTTTCTAATCGATATTCTGCAAAAGCAAACAAATGATACACCCATCTAAATAAAAGTGTACAACAAATGGAACTTGCACTAACCATTAGTACACCGTCGACATAGAGCGGCGAGGAATTAATTTTAATATAAATATCAAAACACATAAACAAAACTACTTACTATAGAAAAGGAAAACCAATAAAACAGACATATTGCAAATATAAAGGCGTGTATCCTTTTGTTCTATATAAGATTCCTCTCCAAAAAATCTACTGTTCACCTCGAGATTTTGTTGGATTCAGGTAAAGTACTTTAAGTTCAGGTCCGGAGAGCTTAAAATTCCTACTCCAATCTAAAATCACATTGGGTTGGGGTTCCATAGTCATATAGTTAGTAATATTCCACCATATAAACAAACATGACTCTGCCAGAACATACCGACATTAGGCCCCTTCGGGTACAACTGTCGAACTCCTTGATCTTCTAAGCTGGGAAGCACATCATCCGTCTGCAGCAAACAAGTCATAGTGTAAATAGCTGAAACCATAGCATATATAAGAGGTATAATTATAACTGAAGAATCAGCAAATATTTGAAATTCAAGTTGATTTGATAACAAGATGATCAACAAACCCCTAAACGTATTTTTCCTTGGAAGTCAAACGGGGTCATAAGGTAGAAGTTGGAGAAGGGATTCAAATCCTGATCTGTAATAAGATCACATACAAAGATACCATTGTGCAAATATGGATAAAAAAATCCTAATCTATTCAAGCTCCATTGCATACTTTCAAATTATAAGTGGAAGCTTCATTAAGAAAATCGAGTAAAACTTCAAAGTTGGCTCCCTAGTAAACTACGTTTAGAGAGGTATCATTGAGATTTGCTTCCTCCGAACTAAGAGATGCAAAATAAATTCAAATTATAAGTGGAAGCTCCACTAAAAAAATCAAGTAAAAATCCAAAGTTCGCTCCCTAGTAAACTAGGTTTAGAGAGGTATCATTGAGATTTACTTCCTCTGAACTAAGAGATGTAAGAAAAATATTTAAGTATAACGTAGTATTCCTCAACAACTGAATTTCCATTATGCTCCAAACCTCCTTGCAAACTGATGTTAATTCGATAGTTCATCGACCAGTAAAAGGAAGAACATTGTCGGGTCAAAGAGGCCAGGTGACCTGGTTGAACCATCTCTCTTCAGACAAAATAAATAGCTTTCTTCATCAACTATATCAAGACTACATTACGTCTCTGAGTTATTATTTATTTTTTACCTTCTCCCAGGTCTAGTCGAATCTTAAGTATTGTCCTATTAAATAGGAAAAAATATTACATATATATTATTGTATCATCAACTTCACTTTTGCAATTCAGATGTCGTATAATAGCTCAGTGCAATGTATCAAGCTTATCCTCCACTTTAAGGATCAAATCAAACCGGAGGAATGCCTATAGGCAATAAGAATTATTTCGAAAATGGAATTAACTGGAGGGACTTGTAGTGGAAAGAGAGGATTTCCTGAGAGGGAAAGAGAAAGAAAGCAAAAAGGTAGTTCTCGGGTGTTCGTAGTTGTATACTTGGTAGTGGTGAGCACTTCAAGGGTTAGATTTCATGATAATTTTTCAACGAGGATATGATGTTTTGGTTTTCTCTATTGTATCTTACCAAGAAAAAGAAAATAAAAGTGTGTTTTGTAAGTATTTACAGTGGTGTACACACTATATCTCAACCCCAAGAGTGTAACTGTTAAGTCTTCCAACTTGCCATAAAGAGACAACCAACTCTGAGTAGTAATGGAGAAGGACATGAGGCCACATATACTTGTCTTAGAAGGTGTAACTCAGATGGAGAAGGCCATAGTACCAAATGTGGTGTGGAGAGTAGAGATACAAGAGAGCACCATAGTTGTGTTGAAAATTGAAATGTTGTAACCGAAAGGATGAACCCAAAGGGAGGGACAAGCCACACTGGGTGGGTGCAGCAACAATGATGAAGGACATGAAAGCATGAGCTGGGCTAGCATCACCAAAACACAATCAAAGAGAAGATGCAAGATAGTGCTTGTGTACCTACCACCAAAAATACTTAATGGGCTTCCAGTGATAGTGGTCAAACATGATGAGTATGAACTAGAAAAGAATGAGTATATGGAGTACATGGTAACATGGTCCAAAACTTGGACTCGAGACTGGGATCGCTCACGGGCGCCCCAAGTTGGATCGAGCAATACAGCCCCGAGTTGGTAAGAGTTTTCAACATAAAATGTTATATATGTATCCAAAGTTAATATTTGTGTTTTTTTAGCTTAGATAATCAATCCAAATACAATATTAGATTTGTTCCCGTACAATCCACACCAAAATACAAGTTCAATCTACACCAAAGATAACAATACAAAGATACAAAGATAGTTCAAATATACAAACACACCACACCACGGAACACCAAACCACATACTAGAAATATGAGCTACATAATTAAGCAACTAGATGGTCGCATTACTCATTTGCTTAACCAAATCATTTTGGGCATTCATAATTAGGATGCACTCATTTTGCTTTGGTCATGTATAAATTATATTACTTTGCTTTTGCTTTATCAAATTAATACTATATTATTTTGTCATTCTTACACCTTTTGTCATATCAAAATAATGCTATATTACTTTGCTTTTATAAAAAAATACTACATTTAAAAAAAGGCCTAAAATAACCAAAATGAATTGTTAAAATAAATATTCCACGATCCACCGATCCGATCCAAGACAACTCACCAAAACTCGCCCGAGTTGGTCCGAGTTGCAATTTTTCCGATTTTATAGCCCAACTCGGACTTGAACAGTCTGATCATGAGACAACTCGCCCGAGTTGGTCCAATCTGATTCGAGATTTTGTACCATGCTTGGTAGGGAACTTTGTGGGAAGAAGGTTAGCTTTCCTGTTTGTTAAAGACACATTGAACCATCTATGAGGCCTCAAAGGTACTTTCAAGATGACATTGGAGAATGTTGTACCTATCTTTTTAAATTGATCTAGCAGAGGATAGAGAGAGAGTTCTAGAATTGGGACACCAATTATCAAACACAACTTATAAAACAACGATCTCTTTTATTCAATTGAAACAATGACGACAAGCTTTCTCTATACCCATCTAAGGTTTCTCTTCTCTCTTAAAACTCAACACTAACTCTCTTCTACCCTAGGATCATCCTCTATGTAGGAGATCCCCCACCTCTGTCCACTTTCCCAACAAACTAGGAAACTACTAAGAGTAATCCCTTAATTAAAAGATTCTTTAAATCTAGAAAATAAACAAACAATAGAAACTACTAGAGATCGCCTACATAATAATCGTGCATAGGTCATGGAAGTGGAGGTGACGACGATCCACGACCTATCACCAATACTTAGCCAGTGTTTCTTGTGAGACCTTGGAGTCCATGCATGGAAGCTGAGGCTACAATCATAACCACAATCCCTATATGGATTATCTTCCATAACATCCCTGTACGCATGAGAAATTCAAATGGGATAGATGGGATAGCTAGAGTGACTAGTGCTTTTGGGAAACATATATGTCTAGACAAGGCAATTGAGGAGAAGACAAGGAGAGAATTTGATAGAGTGTGTGTGGAAACATCACAAGAAAGCTCCAGCGTCACATTCCAGTCAGAGTGAACAACACACAGCATTGATGTTGCTGCAGAATACAACTGGGTTCCTCCAAGTTATGATAAATGTAAAGTGTTTGGACATAGCTTTAACTCTTGCCCTAATCAAACAGTCTTAAAACAAACAGTGGAGGAGTCAATGGAGCTAAAAAAAGAACCTGTGAGAAACCAAGAAAAGCTTATGATTCGGGCTATGAAACCCCAAGACCAGTACAATGCGCAGGGAACAACAAAAAAGTGACAAATGGGGGTTGGTCAACTCCAAAACCCAAGCAAATAGCAAGAAATACGGAGTATGGACCAGTACAACACAAGAGGAAGGAGGCAACAAAAAACTCAAATGGAACCAGTACTAGGTAAAACAGGTTTCAGGAAGTGAACAATAAATAAGGAGATGGCACCTAGTGATAAGAGAACAACAGCTTCTAAAAAACCATGGAAACAACAAGGAAGAGTAGGCCAAGGGTAAGGATAACTTAACACCAACTAAACATGTGGAGAATAAAGACAACAAGGATGATGAAGATGATAATGGATACCCCGGTTCAGAGAAAGACGATATATCTAGCTCGAAGAAGAAGAAGAAGAAGAGACACAAGTGAGGAAGGAAATACTAGCTTCTGTTCAACTATCTATAGCTGAACACATAAGAAAGAAGGAGAATGAATCCCTATCTAGAGAGCAGGGAGAAGTCACTAATCACACAAACCATAGCTCCCAATGATGGATACACCTATCATGGAAAAGGGGAGAGAAGTGGTGTCAAGGATCAACACTGTAAGTTGTTGGTTCATAGATTGGTTTATTCCAACATGGGGTTGGGAACTTGTTATAACTTTAAGGGTTTGAGTAAGGCACCAAAAATCCAGAATAAAAAGAAATCAGTTTCAATTGAGGGAGGAGTTTTATTCTTGCGTACTATTAGTGAGGCCCTCCTAGATCAATAATCAAACTAGAAGTCAATTTCAATTATGAGGGTGGAGTTGGTTACAACTAACTTTTGTGACTTTGCAAATGGCATTCCCTAAGGAGCCACCAGAAAAATGAGTTGTGAGGGAGAAAGAGCCTTAGTCAAGATAAAGGTGGCTCTGATAGTTTTTCTAGCTAAAAGGATAGAAAAAACTTGGTTTATAATTACTATCAGGACCACTCTAATTGCAACAAGGCAATTTTTCGAAAACTGTAAAAAGGAAAGAGTGGTTAACATCAACATTCGCATTTTTTTCTAACATGTGCTATGTTGCAGATTTTAGTGGTATGGAGCTGTTTTCTACTAGAATTTCTCCCATTGGGCCTAGAGAAGGTAAGGAAGAGAGTGCTTCTGCTGAGGCAGAAGGCCCGCTAGTGGTTCCATTGAAGGATCTTTGGGGTGTATGTAAAGATACCGTATCCTTAAGAGCATCCCCTAATGGCCCTAACCTCAAAGCCAAGTACAAAAGAAAAACAAAAAAAGGTGGAGGTAAGAATGTTTGTGCTGAGACAACAGGCTCCTTAGTGGTTCCATTGAAGGGTTTGTGGGATGTCTATCAACCCTTAAGAGCAGCCCCTAAGGTCCCAAAAATCGAGGTCAAACACTCTTAGCATGAGAGTGGGAGACTTGGGGGTCTACATACAAACTCAAGTTAACTTGAAGGAAACAGGTATGAGTGAGATGCCCACAGATCTAATGGCTTTATGTCTTTATGATAAAATTTAAATGATAGCTACAGCTGCATGGAACACCAGGGGCCTAAATGACCCCTAAAGACGAAGGAGGTGAGTAATCCCCCTTATTGGTATCATGGAAACTTAACTTGTGAAAGTTAATGAGGTCAAAACTATTATGAACATGTGCCCTGAATGGCAGCATGTGAGCAATGCTTGTAATAGAAATAAAAGAAGGATCCTAGTCTGTTGGGATCCATCTGCTATTAATGACATAATCATAGGCATTCACAAACAATTCATACACTGTATTATCACTAATGAGGAAAAAGGTTTTTGTTGTCTTTTGTGTATGGTTCAAATTCTACAGTTGAAAGGGAGGCTCTCTGGAAAGACTTCCGCAACATTGACAAGTGTTTGAGTAAGCCATGGGTATCTTAGGAGATTTCAACACAATATTCTCTAATGATAACAAGCTTGGAGGGAGGACTTTCCCCCATCGACTCCATGTTCAAACACCAGGACATCCTACAGGAGTTAAACCTTATGGACTTGCCCTACACAGGCTAAAAATATACATGGTCTAACAAGCACACTGACAAGACTAGAATCTTCACTAAGATGGACAGAATATTGGCAAATGACAAATAGTGCACAGAATTCACTACAGCAGCTGCAGAGTTCTTCGCACCTGGAGTGTCTGACCACTGTTCAATAATGCTCTCCTTGCAGATATAGATGGCTATGAGAAGACTGTTACAGAGGCATGGGGGAAAGACAGTGGTGGGTAACTCGCAAGCAAGAGCCAAAGAAGGAAATAGACGTGAGGAGAGGAAAGCCGTACAAGGTTGCCCTACAGACACAACCCTTTACATTTTGGAGAAAATGGCCTATATGGACTTTGTTTCTAAAGCAAGAATTGAAGAAGCCTACCTCAAGCAAAAATCTAGAATGGATTGGCTTCAGTTAGGAGACTCCAAATCTGTTTTCTTTCACAAAGCCATTGCAGCTAAGAAGATTAGAAACTCCATCAACAATCCACAAGATGAGAACAACAATACCATATATGATCCTAAACTCATTGCTAGTATTGTTGTCTAATATTTTACTAACATTAAGGATACTCATAGATTGGAGGTTGACACTGAGACGTCAAGAACATGCAGTTTAAAAAGAGAAGGTCAAGAGCATTGACCGTGACAGGTTAATACAGGTTGTTACAGAAAAGGAGGTGTATAAAGCCCTGCACTCAATTGATAATACTAATGCTGCAGGACCTAATTGGTTCAATGGCCACTTCTACAAGACTAATTGGGAATTAATCAAGGTGGAGTTCAGTAAAGCAATTATTAAAGTGGTAAGCTTCTTACACAAATTAATGCTACTACTATTGCTCTAGTTCCTACGACATCCAATCCCATTGGGTTCTCAGAGTCTATGCCTATATCTTGTTGTAATGTTACTTACAAAGTTGGATCTAAAAAATTTACCAATAAGATGTAGGCAATATCTCCCCTTGTAAGCAAGAGTCAATCTGCTTTAATAGAAGGTAGAAATATATCTGGCAACTTGATGATTACTCATGAGCTTGTTAGAAACTATCATAGGCCTTCTAAAACACAACCTAGGTGTACTACAAAAATTGACCTAAAGCCTATGATTTAGTTCAATAGGAGGTTGTCACCAGTACTTTAGAGTTTCTTAATTTCTCTCCTATGTTCATAGCCAGGATAGAGGAATGTATATCTACACTCACTTATTCAGTCTCTACTAATGGAAGCTCTTGAGGGATATTTTAATGGTATTAGGGGTCTTAGACAGGGGGACCCTATATCCCCTATCTCTTTGTCCTTTTTATAGAGTCCATTGGATTATTGTTTTATATAAAGTGGAGGAGAGTCCACTTAGTCTGCATTATAGATGTAGGCTCCCAATTTTGTCCATATGACTTTGCTGATGATCTCCTTGTATTTTGTGAAAGCTACATGCGAAAGCTATAAAAGACTGCCTTAGTAAGTTTAAACAACTGAATGGGCTTGAGGTCAACATTGATACATCCGCTGTTTACTTTGCTGGGGTTCAATGTAAGACTAGAGATGATGTGACCAATATTTTGGACTTTAGGGAGGCCTCTATATCTTTTAATTACTCAGGCATTCCTCCAATATCTTTTAAACTCACTGTGATACATCCGCTGTTTACTTTGCTGGGGTTCAATGTAAGACTAGAGATGATGTGACCAATATTTTGGACTTTAGGGAGGCCTCTATATCTTTTAATTACTCAGGCATTCCTCCAATATCTTTTAAACTCACTGCTAAGGACTGCACTCCACTTAATAGAGCCTATAATATAGAATTCACACATGGAGAAACAGATTTTTGTTTTATGCAGGCAGGCTCCAATTGCTCAATTTTGTCCTATCTAGCATACTTGTGAACTGGGGAATTATTTTCATATTTCATAAATATGTGATTGATTAAATAAACTCAATTTGTCCTAAATTTATTTGGCAGGGGCATGAACCAGGCACGAAACACATACCAATGTCATGGAATAGAGTGTGTACACCAAAAGATGAAGAGGGGCTTGGCATAAGAGACCTTGAGATATAGAACAAAGCTGCAATCATGAAGCACACCTTAAAGCTAGCCTCAGGAGATTCCTCTACATAGGCTGCATGAGCTCATTCTAACTTACAAATAGGTAGGAATCTTTGGCGAGATCCCTGGCATTGGAAGGGCATTTAAAAGACTTTTTCAGAGAAAACCTCAGGTATAACTCCTATTTACATCTTAGAGCTAGACTGGACACATTTATCATAAATGGAGTATGAAAGGTTCCACGGCACATAAAGTACACTATACCTGTAAGTTTTTAATATTGAACCGCTAATATCTAAGGTTAGTGGTACTAAAGATGTTGTCTGGACCCCTTCAACCGATGGAAAGTTCAACATTTCTGACACTGTTGAAAAAAGTAGACAACATAGTCCCAAAACAGAATGGGTTAAAATTTATTAGAATAAGTTGGTAATACCTAGACAAGGTTTTATAACATGAATGATGTTTACTTACTGTCTCACAACTCAAGATTCTCTAGTACAAAGGAGAGTGTTTTCCCCTTCCCTTTGCCCTTTGTGTAAGGCAGGGAAGGAGAATAGTGACACTATTCATGGTCTGTCTGTTGCCCAAGAATATCTTGTAAAGCATCCTCTCTAAGGATGGTTTCAAAAGAGTGAGCACTAATCTCCTTACAGAAGATAATTGGTTAAGCTCTCTGTCTTGTAGTGATACTATTACACAGGTCTTGAGATTATCTTTCACCTCCATGGTCTATCAGATATGGAAAACAAAGAACAGTCTCATCTTCAACAACATAAAAGCAGTGCCTACAACTATTTTATACAACATACTCAGTGACATCCAAGCAAGGGCAAACATGACCATTTAGGTGACTACTGACAGCCCCAGAAATAGAGACTTCCTCAACAAATGGGGCATCAATGTTCAATATAAGGTGCAGACTCCCAAACTATGTAAGTGGAGATCCTCCAGATGACAACATTAAGCTAAACACTAATGGTTCACCCAAAGAAGAGAGAGATGGTTTTGGGGGAATTGCGAGAGACAGAGATGGCAATTGCTTGATGAGCAAATGTGTTACTTCTCCAATCTCAGTGACCTATCAGGAGATGTATGCAGTTAAGAGAGGGCTTGAGCATTATGTGCAGCATGCATGGCTACTAGAAGATTAATGTGGGGACAGACTCTATGCAAATTGTTAGTTACTATGACTGCGGAAGCATCAAATTATCTCTTATTGCAATTCTAGGATTTTCTAGAGTTTTCCCCTCAACTCAAAACAAAAGAACTGAAAAAATAAAAAGGCTCCTAACATCAATATATAGATAAAGTAGAAGGTACGCGGCCTCGTGGGTACACGACCCACGAGGCATGATCTATCAACTCGCCCCTCCTAAGAAGAATTGGATCGCTAATTCCGTAGCCGCATATAATTAACGTAAAATGTCGGATCTATCCGGGTGAAAGACTCCCCTGAGATCCATGAATTATCCTCCTCCGTACGACCAACCCATCGTATCAAAAACTCAACATATCTTGCTGCGTCTAAACGGCTATCCAATATTTCATCAATCTCGCTAGTCAATGCAACGTCAGGTGCAGGTGTCACTGGGTGTGATGGGATGTCATTATAGAACTGAGTCAAAAGTTTGACATTTACAACATGAGAGCGCGCTCCAAGAATGTCAAGCTCATAAGCATTTTCCCCATAGCGTCGAATGATGGGATACGGTTTACGCAAGAGTAGTTTGGATGCCACTCCCGCGCGACGTCCTTTCTCTATATAAAGCATAACCAGGTCTCTAGATGAAAAGATAACCTCTCGCCTATGTCGATCCACCCTCTCCTTTACTCCTGCGTAAACATCTACCAAATGTCGTCGAACCTCCTCATGTATCGCCCGAATGGACTCAGCAAACTCTGCAACACTATCAGAAGTAAGTACTAACTGGGGAATAGGTGTTAAATCCAGCGCCACATATGGGGAATAACACGTCACAATCTGAAAAGGAGATAGTCCCGTCGAACTGTTGACAGAACTATTGAAAGTAAACTCGGCTTGTGAAAGTACAAAATTTCACTCCATAGGCCTATCCCCTGTAATATACTGTAGTAGATCACCCAAACTCTGATTAACCACCTCTGTCTGTCTGTCCGAGGGTGAAAAGCTATGAAAAAGTGAAGCTTACAACGTAGAAGTCTCTATAATGTCCTCCATAAATGCCCCGTAAACCGTCGATCCCTATCGGAAGTAATCGACTGCGGAACCCCATGTAAACGCACCACATCCTTGAAAAACAGTCAAGCCACGTGAGCCGCATCTTTCGTCTTAGTACAGGGTATAAAATACGCCATTTTAGAGAATCGATCAACAACCACAAAATCAGAGTCGAAGCCCCGTGTCTTTGGCAATCCTATGACAAAATCCATCGAAACATCTCTCCAAGGGCTAGAAGGAATCGGTAAAGGTGTGTAAAGGCCAGTGTTCTGCTCTCTTCTTTTAGCCGTCGCACAAGAATAACATTGCCGGATAAAAGCATTAACAATCTTGTGCATAGTGTCCCAAAAGTACCTCTCTCGCATAAGTGTCATGGTCTTGATCACCCCTAAATGCCCCTCAAGACCCCCAACATGGATATCTGCAATCAGTCGTTCCCTCATAAAAGAAATCGGGATACAAAGGGTTGTACCCTTAAATAAATACCCATCCTGAACCCTGGTGTTGCCCACATGCCTCATAAATAGGCCCAAAATATACATCAAAAGGGTACAAGGCACGTAACTCAGAAAACCCAAACACTGAAGAGCGTAGTATAACCAAGAGATGAGTTATCCTACTAATCTTGTCAACAAACCCGTTTTCCTTGTCCTTGATAAGCTGAATGAGAAAATTAAAACTCTGGAGGTAACTGAACCACTTTGCTTGCCTGTCTCTTGAGAGGACCTCTGCTGATTATGCATGTGTCGTAGTGCGTCATGATCTGAGTGGATAACGAACTCTCGGTGAACCAAGTAATGTTGTCAATGTCATAAAGACCGCACTACTGCTAGCAACTCGATATCATGCGTGATGTAGTTCAACTGTGCTCCAGATAATCTTACTGTGAAAGCGTAGCACCAATCTCCGTCTTACATGCATCTGTAGTAACCTCAAAAACCGGCCTTAAAAAATATGGTAGTGCAAGAACAGAAGTTGTGGTAAGCTTCTGTTTGATCAATCGGAATGCCTTGTCAACCTCAAAAGTGCACTCAAAAGGCACGTTTCCCACGAGAAACGTAATCGGTGCCATAATACTGCTGAATCCATCTATGAATCGCCTGTAAAATGTAGCCAACCCATGAAAACTCCGTACATGTGTCATCGTGGTAGGGACTTGCCAGTTCCTGATCATATCCACCATTTCCTCATCCACCTTGATCCCCTCTGACAATATAACGTACCCCAAAACCTGGACTGCGTCCACGAGAAACAAACACTTCTTCAACTGAAGAAATAACCGGTGCTGACGTAGGGCCTCTAGAACTCTCTCCACATGAATGAGGTGCTCCTCCTTGGTGCGGCTGTGGATAAGAATATCATCGAAGTAGACAACCGCAAACCTCTCTGCAATACAGTCACGTAATACCTCAGTCATCAATCGCATGAATGTGGATAAGAATATCATCGAAGTAGACAACCGCAAACCTCTCTGCAATACAGTCACGTAATACCTCAGTCATCAATCGCATGAATGTGGTCGGTGCATTAGAGAGCCCAAAAGGCATCACTAGCCACTCATATAGACCGTCTTTGGCCTTAAAAGCCATCTTCCACTCATCCCCTGGTCGCATGCGAATCTGGTGGTACCCACTTTTAAGATCTAACTTGAAGAAAAATCGAGCGCTATAGAGATCATCGATAATATCCTTTAATCGAGGAATGGGGAATCTATACTTTATCATGATTTTGTTAATGATAGATTTTAGAAGATAAAGAGAAAGGAGAGAAAACTCAAGAACACAAAAGACTACATTGGATTGAATTGGGTTAGGTTACAATCTAAGCAACTTGACTAATTATAGGCTACAATAGAAAAGGAAAATATTATACTACCCTTAGCATTATACTAATACTAAATCTACTATTTCTAACAGTTAACTGCCCGACAATCAACACACATACGGTAACTCCCATCCTTTTTGGGGACTAAAAGTGTTGGAAACGCTACTGATGACATACTCTCCCTCAGAACCCCTTTGGAACAGAACTCAGCAACCTGTTTCTGTAACTCTGCATGCTCTGCTGGGGCCATACGATAATGGGGCAAATTAGGCAAATGCTATGCTGAATATCTCGTAATAGAGGTAACTCGGGTGGATTCGGCTCTTGGCAGACGTTGATGAACCTATTAAGAAGTGGTTGTAACTCGTCAGGTACTGAGGTAGGGGCGGTAGACATCGCATAAACTATAGCATAAGCAAGTCCTTGTCTCATGCCTTCTACTAGGAAACTACTGGTCTTACGAATTGGAGGCTCTTCTGGCGGCAGACCTACCCATCTCTGTCGAATACCACTCCAGATGAAGACATATACATTAGGCCACCTAATATGTATAGCATTCCTCTCCCACTGCCATGGCATACCTAAGAGTAAATGACAAACATCCATCTTGATAATAGTACATAATATGGATTCCTCGTACTCTTCTATTTTTATCTTCACACGCGTACGATATAACACTAAAATCTCCCCTTGCTTCTCGTCCGTCTGTAACTAGCTCAATGTAGTGACCTTGGGATGGGGTCCGATGTTGAGCCGCAGTTTATCCGCTACGATCTCAGAGATGAGGTTATCCGTCGATCCACCATCTATAATTGTTTCCAACCTCTTCCCCTGAACCTCTACTCACGTGTGAAAAATTGCATGTTTCTTCCAATACTCGTTGGTTCTTGGGTTACTATCATCGCCCTTCACCAATGACCCACACAATGTAATTGCTCGTTGTGGTGCTCCCCGCCTCACTCGTTGGTGTGGTAAAGGGTTCAATATGATCGCCTTCTTGTGTACCCCCCCCCCCCCGCTTCGTCGTCTAACTCTATCATTGATTTTGGCATAATTTGTGGTCTCTCCGCTGGACTCGGTTTTGCCACAAGTCGGGTACCCCCCCCCCCTTTTCGGCTCATTGCCTAAAGGCGGCCTCGGTGTACTCGAGTTGAGGTTGTCGACCCACAACTCCTTTCTCTTGCTATCCTCACATGCTGAACTCGGTATGGGCATAAGCTGCTGCAAGGGCATGTTTGTGCCAATCGATGGCATGCCATGCCCCGTATCCCATGCCCATGCCTTTGTGGGTGCCTGCTGTGACTGCTTCGTGCCTGCCTGCTGACCCGTGCCATGTGTTGTGCCCTGGCGCGTGCTTGTCGTGACTGCTGCGTGCTGAGGCATGCTTGTGCCTCCTGTGCCCTGCCTCGGTGGCCTGCCTTCATCTTCTTCACGAATTTTGTGGTTTTTCTCAATCGTGAATTCGCCTTGTTAAAAAGAAAGACCTCTCCCTTTTGATTTTTAGCCACCGTATCACCCGGTGATCCCTCCTTTATCAAGGGCGAGGAATTTTGCTCTTCTCGTATCGTTCATCGAATTCTCGACAAGGGTTTTGGATTGGGGTTGGTCTTCTTCGGTTGGGCTTCCTGATGATTGGAATCATTGCATGTGAACCCCTCACATCAAAGTCACAATCTCTTCGTTGTCTTTTGATCGAGAACTCCTCGACATGTCTCCGTCTTTCCCACCTACTAGATCAATCGCATGGTGAACCTCTCTCTTCGTCGTCTTTTCGGTGTTTCATCTCCAAGCTATCTCCAACGAATTTCTTTAAATCCTCCGTCACAACTCCCGTCTCCAACCTTGCTATCTCAAGAATTGCACGAACATAAAAGGCAAACATAGGATCGCTCATAGCTCTGATACCAAGTTGTTAGTTACTTCGACTGCGGAAGCATCAAATTATCTCTTATTGCAATTCTAGGGTTTTCTAAAGTTTTTCTCTCAACTCAAAACAAGAGAACTAAATAAATAAATAGGCTCCTAACATCAATATATAAATAAAGTAGAAGGTACGTAACCTCGTGGGTACACAACCCACGAGGCATGATCTATCACAAATAGTTTACTATTCCAGAGATGGGAAGAAGCTTCCATGGGAATGCTTACTTCTCTATTAGACCATCATAGACATCATAGGGAAACTAGAATAATTATATATTTTTCATATTTTCAGGAAAGCTAACAAGTATGCTGACTGGTTAACTTCACATTGTAATGGGATCTGTGATGTTTAGTACACCCCTAGCACCAACCCGACTGAACTTAACCTCTATATTGTAAGGGATGTTAGGGAAACATGGTACCTTAGATTGCAATTCTTCCAATTTCTTAATAAATCTGGTTATGGGTCCTTGCCTAACCACAGCTTGCTTTAGCAAAATTAAAAATTAAAAATTAAAAATTAAAAAAATCGCCTTGCAGATTATTTAAAATAAAATAAATGAGCTGGGGTTGTTTAAGCAGACACCCCTGCTTTATTAAAATATAAGAAAAATTGCACCCAAAACCCTTATCAATAGACCAGGGCAGCATGCAAGAGAAAAGATAAACATTCGACACCTAACAACTCTCATATAAAACAATAGCACTCACACCCCTAAAGGCCACTCAGACACCACTCAACAATATCAACAGTGCCATAGTGCAGGAACAGCTCTACGAAAAACACCACAAGCAGCACACAGCAACTGTAAAGAACCAGAACCAAATATCTCTCATACTCCATACCTATTGCATCTTCATAGCATATCCTCTTTAATCTTCAGAGAAAGAGCTTCGAAGGATCTCAATATACTCAACATCAGGATGTAATCAAGCCAAGGCATTAGCCGCTCTGTTAGTTTCTATAAAAATATGAATGATGTCAAAAAACTCCACTTTGCAATTGACAGCCCAATCTTGTTAATAATGTCGCCACCAGTGTTGTAGATTCTCTTGGTGCAAAATCTAATTCTTAAGAGTTGCTCTAGATTTCCCCACTCAAAATTTTGCATTTCTAATACCTCTAAAGTCCTAAATTTTCAATTTCTAGATTCCTTTAGTGGAAATTTTCTTACTCTAGACTTTCTCTGCCCAAACTTTCTATGTAGATTCCTAGTCAAAATGTTCATCACTAGCTTTTTTATTGTAGAATCTTAGTTCAAATTTTTAGGTTCAAATTGCTAGCTTCTTTCAATCCATTTTTTCTGTATATATTTTCTTTGTGGCTCCAAATTTTTTCTATGATATTTTCTCTCTAGATTCTCAAAGTCCAAATTCTCAATCTCAAGATTATGTTTTCTACATTCTTTCAATTCAAATTTCCTTTATTTTTCTAAGGCAAAAACAGGGTTCAGGCAGCCCCCAGAACCTGATATATTATTGCATCCTATAGAACCATTTGCACCTAGCAACCTCGTCAAATTTGACACGCAGGTCTGATGTGAAGGAACTATGAGAGTACACTATTTCACCAAAAGGGATCCCTATTGAGGCAAGATAATCAGTACACTAGTTGCCTTCCCTATTTAGATTATCTCACTCAAGATTTCCTCCATCTATACTTGCTTAACACAAATCATCCCTCTACACTTTCTCTGTATATATCAACTTACTTCGATTTTTCTATCTATGTATCCTTAAAATCTATATCAGAATATCTTCCTCGTATAGAACCATTTGCACCTAGCAACCTCGTCAAATTTGACACGCAGGTCTGATGTGAAGGAACTATGAGAGTACACTATTTCACCAAAAGGGATCCCTATTGAGGCAAGATAATCAGTACACTGGTTGCCTTCCCTATTTAGATTATCTCACTCAAGATTTCCTCCCTCTATACTTGCTTAACACAAATCATCCCTCTACACTTTCTCTATATATATCAACTTACTTCGATTTTTCTATCTATGTATCCTTAAAATCTATATCATAATATCTTTCTCGAGAATTTACTCAGATTCGTATCTCTACAATTTCTCCCTAGATTAAATCAAACAAAAAGAAATTGTTTTTCCAGGAATCATTCTCCTCCTCCTTCGCTTGCCACAAACCAAACACAACATTAAACCTAGTTGGTGCGTCTGAAAAGGGGGTGCATCACTTCAAAACAGAGACAGTGCGTGCCCTGTTCATGAAGATTTCAAGTGCGTTGCAGCGGATCTGAGAATCACTCACTTGATTAAAAGAACTTTCGAAATGAAAGCACCAGCAACAACAACAAATAAAATCCAAGAAATTTGCACAGAAAAAACATCACGAAATTGAAAAATAAAGAGACTCAAGTAATCACTAAAAGTTAGTAAAAATAGATATTTAAATAAAAAAGAAAAAATCGAAATCTCACAGTGTAGTTGGCGCCGTAGAGAGTATAGGTTCCTTGGATTGGAGGGGGAGGTTCTGGAGCTGAACTAGGGTTTTCTGGAAAATCTTTGTACAACCTGTAATATGGTGGTGGAGGTGGGTATGATGCAGTGGCCATTCCTACTCAACTGCGCAAAGTGAGGAGATTGAGTATTAATAGAGGATACTGCTGACAGAGATTGAAGTTTATTATTGCCGATTCTGTTCTGAAACAAGGAAGAAGACAAGGATAAGGCTTAAGAAATAGGTTGGAGAGGTTTATACATATTTAAAAGACAATATGCTTCCAAATATAGTTGTTCCAAAGGATAGTTCTCTTCATCCTCACAAACTAGTGTTCCACAGAAAAATATCCCTATTGTCTATTAGTTATATTGAGTGAAAGAAAAAACTGCCTTTTCGTCATACATTAACTACACTGATAAAAAAAGATAAAAAAAAAATTAAACGTGATATACATGGTTTAAAAAAACGCACTGGGGAGTACGCTTCAGTGCGCGCCTTTCGCTTTTTTCACAAATGCCTAAGGCAACCGCCTTCTGATGAAAATGGGAGGCGCGGATAGAGGCGTGTAGGCGTATAGGAAGGCGTTGCCTCCCATTTTGTTGAAAATAAAAGGTCTAAATTGAGTTTTTACCTCTATTCGTTTTTACCTTGTAATGAAAAAAACTACCACAAAGGGTCTTGTTTGTAGTCTTAATTCATTCTTTCTTCTCTCAATTCATGCGAGATAAGGTAATACATTCCGTCTCCGCATTCCTATATATTCGTTTACTTATTTGCTTAACCAAATAGGATGTACCTATTTATTCTAATGTTTTGCAATTAATTTTCTTATGCCTCACTGTTTTGTGAAGCTTACGCCTCACACCGCCTTCGCCTCAGTCTAGGCATTTTTAAACCTTGGTGATATACATGAATGTGTGCATGTGTGTGCGTGCATATATAAACCTATTAGTACCTTAAAAATGATGTAAAAATTATTACAAAATATCTTGTGTACATAATTTTTGAGACAATCACGTAAAGTTCAAATCTTGCTATGTAATTTAAGCATGACATCCGTGGGAGAGAAAAATTTGAGTGACAGCATTCTCAAACAAAAAAAAATTGAGTGACAATATGCATTACAAGAAATTTGAGGTAGAAGGAGAAGTTTAGGCCATGCTTTCTTCCTTGACTGTGATCTAATTTAGTTTACAATTATAATCTTAATAGACTGTAGAGTCTGCATTACATTCATTAACTTGCAGATGCTTGGTTCAATAGGATGCACCTCAGGTTCTCATATTCTTTCAACCCATAATGCTCATATACTATAAACACCAATTTAATAAGAACTCCTTGATGTTGATATAACAGGGCAAAAAAATTGCTTTGGTAAACAAGTCAAACCATGACCAGATATAAAAATATAAATTGCAAATGGATTTCACATCTCGTCGAGCACAATCCTTAAGCACTCTCATACTGTATATCATTGTACTATCCTCCCTTGGATAGGGATGGAATGCACCTAATTAATCTGTGATCCAACGATACTGAGCCAGAAAATCATGCTTATGTAATAAGTGATAAGGTGAAAAATAAGGGGTGATATTCCTTTAACACAAAATCAAGCAACCATCATTCGTCCAAAAATCCATCTCTGTTTCAGACGCCCAACCTGAACTTAACCCTCCTCCAAGGCAACAACCTTTCTTCCATTTTCACAATTCCTCTGCATACAGCAAGCTCATGGAAAATTCAGAACCGTAAAGAATGAGGTCCATTATGTATGATATCATTGATCCAAGTCAATCAGTTTTTGTGATGGCGAACTACATACAAGACATATACTGCTTGCACATGAATTATCAGGAGGATTTCACAGGAAAAATGGGGCAGCAAGAATATTATTGAAGATGGAACTTCACAAAGTTTTTGACTAAATCAAATAAGACTTCTTGTTTAAAGTACTACACACCACGAACTTTCCTGAACTACTCATACAGTGGATCCAACTTTGCATAACTACAGACAGTTTCAAACTTGATGTAAATGAAAGACTAGTAGGTTTCTTCTCATATTCATGGGCAAATCGGGAAACCAAAGATAAATAGAGATGAATATAGAATGATATAAAGAGAGAGAGAGGTTGCTAGCGTCATTTTATCATTATACCATTGAGGATTACACGTCCCCCTGATTGGCGCTTCACCACACTCTTTCCTCTCTGCCTCGAGAGTGTAATTAAAAAATCCAATCAGAAAACTATGAAATTATCCTTGTGGAACATTTAAAATCCACATGCCAAACCAGACCTAGTTGCACTTGCACCCCTGGTTTATCACGCACAAAATGTGGTTATCAAAATGACTAGGAGTATGACGCCTATGACGAGTACATAAAGGCATAGACATTCCTGCAAAGGCTCTTTGATTTTACGATGAACAAGGTAAATTAGTTGCTTCTAATAACATTTTGTGCCTTTTTAGTTTTGAAATGGATGGTAAACTCATTGTTTGTAATTATCAAAGCTTCTGTCAAACACCATCTATAATTTGATGGGGACATAACATTTTGTGCCTTTTTAGTTTTGAAATGGATGGTAAACTCATTGTTTGTAATTATCAAAGCTTCTGTCAAACACCATCTATAATTTGATGGGGACTTTGATATTACACGACCTTTCTATTACAAAATACAAAGTCGTCGGAATAAATGTAAGGGGAAATCCTTGTTGCAGTAACAGTCTTTTTTGTAACCAGGGGCGGCTGTGGAAACTTGATTTATGGAGGGCTGAGGTAAGCATTAAAGGTTCGGGGGCAGAGCCCCTGTTTTTTTATTGTAGTTCAAGTATAACTCCATATAGGCAAACAAAAGTGTTGACTACTTAGCTAATTAATGTAATTTCACTTATAAGATACCATTTATTTATTCTTCACCACATTTTACTTTAAAACTTTCTAGTAAAAGGAAACCTAACGGGAAGCAACTGCAATTTTTTCTGTGAAGCTTTTGTTATTAGATTTATGTGATAATGTTAACCGAATTTCATATAAGTTTATCCCCATTTGCATCACTCTTTATCCCCAATTGCTAAGCTCTACTCTCACTTTTTTCTGCCACATTCAAACTGAAATCTGTTTCAGTCTACATGTGTTAGTCAGATAGAGATGAAATGCTCCTTCACTTTCTCTCATTCTCGGACAGCATGTTGCAGAAGAATGTCACCGTAATTCCATTAACTGAAGTTACTGAACTGACATTTTCTACCCCCAACATTTCAATGCACATTTCAATTCTTCCAACATCAAACAGTTGCAAATCACTGCAAAATAGAGAATATGTTTGAAATCCCTTCAACGCAGAGACCTTGGCATTTCCAAACCAATCCGCGCCTAAGCTAAATGATGCCAAATTTCATTTGTAACATATGGGGTTGTTAATTTACAGTTTATCTACTAAATTATATCCAAAACACGAAATTTTAAATGAAAACTAAACAAATTAATAAATTTCAAGTACCTGGCAGATTTTGAAATCCCAATCGCAGAGAAAAAACCCAAATCGCAGAGGAAAAACATAAATCACAACCAATTCGCAGAGGAGAGAGGAGAGAGGAGAGCTGTAGTTTTTTATTTTTATGGATTCAAAATTGCAGAACTACCCCTATTCCCCACTGGTTCTCACGTGGCTCCGCCCTTGTGTTAAACCCCAGCTTTTATAGTCCGACCCCAACGTCAAAATTAGATGAGGATGCTTCGGGTAAAACATTCCTTAGGTTGTAACCTATTCTTTGAGCTAATTCATTGGTTCAGGGATCTGCCTTAATTCATGCTAAAGCATCTCCTAAAGTACCTGAATGACTTGGTTGAAAAAAAGCCAAATTTAAGTCAGCAGACTCTATTTCCTCTAACTTGGATTTGTTAATAGGGTGCCTGTTTGTTTTTTTTTTCAATTTTTTTTTTTTTTTTCATAAAATAAAATTGGGCGCCCAAGTCTTAGGCGCCCGATTTGAATTTTTGTTAAAAAAATAATTGGGCGCCCAAACCTTTGGCGCCTATTTAAAAATATAACAGGCGCCCCCAAGACTAAACCTTAGATTTGGAGGGTGAAATTCAAGTCAGTGAGGCACTGTTGGATGAAGAAAATCCTAGGTGGCACCTTGGATTCCAAGGTAGTGAGGCACTTTAAGAGATGCTCTAACATTGGAAGAAAAAAAAAATTACTCCATTACATTATTTAGTTTTTTGGCTAGTTATTCCTAAGTTGGTAATAATTTCCACAAAAAGACCTGCTTTAGAGACATTATACGCATAGTTTTAGTGTTTTCTCATTTACAGATCTCATATTAAGAAGGGGTTGCTTTGCATTAAAATTTGACTTCAATTAAATGAAAATAAGATTTGCCATACGTGGAGAATTGTGGGAGAGGAGGATATGGTTGAAGCTATCAAGCAATTTTCAACACAACACATCTTAGATAAACAAAACAAATGCTAAAAATATAGAACTAACTTCTAACTATTCGAAATAAAAGTAAGCATCATAGATAAAGAATGCAAGTGCTAAAAGTACACACAACTAGTGCACTATTCATCAAGTTCAAAATCAAAATTTGGGATCGTGAAATTAGTAAGAAGAGTTGTGTATAAGTATTGAGCTCTACATAAAGAAGCTCAAGTTACAACAAGATCAAACAATAGTGTTGTTATAGTTAGGGTTGACTTAATTGATGACAAGTAAAACAAAAAGTGCAAATAAAAGCAGCAAAATCATATCTATCTATCTATTTGAGCTTTACCCTATGCAAATTTCTAAGCCTTCCAACCTCCTCAGTCTAACCAGCTGGTACTTCTTGCACAAAGGAAACTCCAAGTATAAAAAGATTTGTAGAATAAATATAATTTCATGACCAAATTATACATTGAATAAAAGTTAAATTACCAGGCATGCAACTGCAAGGGACCGAAGCCCTCATTCTGTAATTTTGTCAATTATTGAATGTACTCGATGTTCAATCTCTCATCAATTGCAAGCAAGATTGAGAATATGCTCTAGTGCACCTTTGCTTACTCTATGCTTTTTCCAGCATTAGTAATTAGTGTATGTAATTGTCATCCTCTGATTAGTTGGATTGAATGGATGGAAGTGAACTTCAGTAATTCTAGCACAACCCTTGTATATTTAATAAGACAGAGAGTACCCATTAAACTAAGAATCCCCAATCATAAATAGAGATCACCCAACACTCAGTTCCCCAGATTAAGTCAAATAAACAAAAGATGACTAGAACCCAAAACTCAAAGGGGTAGAAGAAACTCACAAGTGGAGCTCCAAGATCAGAAGATGCATGACTAAATAATACTTGCTTGTTGTTAAAGTTTCTTCCACACACTGAATTTCTTTAATGTTCTTCCATCACAGTCTCATAAAAACATATCTTTAATCCCAAAACATCATAGGGAGAAAGAGTGGGGTTAGAAAACAATTATGCTATTACAAGTTCATTTTCAGACTAAAATGGTAGCATAAGAAAAATAAAACTAACCTCATTAACCCAACACTTCATCTTCCATAAACTGAATCAATCTCCCTTCTCACCTACACATAAATCAGCAACTAGTTAAATAATGGAGATGGACATTTTCATAGGGGTTATGGAACGCGAAATAACATAAACTTGAACACTTTGAATGACAATATGGTAAATTGCTTGATATCCATGAATGAGAAATCGCAAGCAATGGGGGAGAAGAAAGTTGGCTTACAAGCAAAAATTACACTACAAACGGAGCAATTAGACAGCAAAAATTCCAAATGGAAAGAAGAAATTCTAAAATGGAAAAGTAAACAAGTACGTAATTGTTAGGAGTTGGGTCCGACCTAAGGTGGGAACCCAACTGGGTTGGGTGTCCTATTGGGCTCCTAACAAGCCCATGTAAGCTAGGGCTTATGGGGGAGTTTATAGAGAGTATATATAACCCAAAAGGGTTCAGTATTGTAACCCTAAGAAGAACCTATCATTGAAATCGGGCTCTCTATTTCTTTCATATGCTTTGTATTTATCTATTGTATGTAATTGTTTAAGTAGATTAACTTGATATCTAGCACATTATCAGCACTGTGAAGAGCTAGTGGATCAAAGGATGAAAAAAAAGCTCTCCAAGGAACATTTTTCTAGATTTTTTGTATTGTGGAGATGTACGATATTTATAAATTTTGCTTTTGAGTATTAATTGCATAATCTAACATATAGAATATTTAGATCTGAGTTTATGGATTAATACTTTTTTTGTGTGGAATTTTTAGACCTATTTTTAGTATTTTCTCACCCTTGTAAAGAGATATTTCAAACTAAAATAATACCGTTTCTAGTGGTCAGATTAAGCCATTTGTAATTTTGTTGCAAAGCCTACTCTATAACGATCACATTCATATATTACACTCCATCGGGAGATGTCCCTATCGCTGGGAAATTGGCGTTGAACATGGGTAATTCATGGCCAAAAACCTAAGTTTGGCGGCAGATTAGGTCAGGCTGACGTTATCAAGTCTTTTGGGTTTTTTTTTCTTTTAAATATGTTTTGTTGACATCATCCAGGGTTAAGACCTGATTCAGACCTATTTTGGAAAAATTGGACCTAGATCATATTTAATCAACAAAAATTAGACCGAATCAAGTTCGGTGATGTGGCACGTGTAGACCCCACAAAGTTTTGATACGTGACAGGTGGACCCCATATGCTGATGACACATAGCATGTGGGACCAACATATATTGACTGTAGCAGTGATACGTGTCACTACAGAGTGATGACACGTGATAGTCACTATTATAGGACACATGTCAGCATTGTAGCTTGATACGTATCAAACCAGGTCAGACCGGTCTAAATATTAAAATTGGCTTTTGGAGCATAATTTTTTTTTAATTAATTTTAGTCAAATTTTTAAAAAAAAAATCCCTATTGCTGACCTACCCCTGGGGGTGGGGGGGTCCATTTTTAATTATTTTTATGAAAATATTTTTTAAATTTTTTGGGAACTAGCGCCTTGTAAAAGAAAATTAACTAACTTTTATGTGATATAAGAATACATATTAATATCTACTTAAGTATCTTACGATAACTTATACGATATTAATGGTATGCCCCTAGGATACTAATTATCTTGACCAGAGATCAAAAATAATACAAAAACTAAGACTAATTTAGAATACGACTGAGAGCCATATCTATGTACAATTAGATGTTACTTGATAATATTTAGAGGTATATAGACACTAATAGTAACCTATAGTACCCGAAAATGTTAGTTCAAAGACAAGAGTAATCTGCAATCTTATGAACTCAGCAGATTTTGTGATAGAATCACTTATCCGCTAAACATCTAATACCCCTCATATTCGTAGAAAATAGGTTATTTGGCCTGATTATACAAACCTTATAGAACTTTAGGGATCAGAACACCTTAGTTGTTACAATTAGGATTGCAACATCTAGCGCTTTTGAATAGCTTTCTTGGCTAAAACCCTATTAAAATACATTTTAAGGTTAACATCGCCATTTTACAAGGTAATGCACTTTAAAGTTAAGATCACCATTTTACGGGGTAAAGATGCGATTTGACGCTTAATAGGATCTCATGAGTAAATATAATGTTGGATCTGGTAACAGGGGAAATTATAGACAGGGTCGCAACCATGGATACACGAGAGGTGGTAATAACAGTAGGATTAAAATTCTAACCACCAGTAACCTGAGGCTAAGGGAATTAGAAGTTCACAAATGGACCAAAATAGAATAGGAAGAATACGTAAATGGATACAAGATGGTTGAGCACGGGATTGCAAGGCACCCCAGACGATTTAAAGAAATCAGCCTCAGACTTATCACGTAATCACAACTCGCACAGACCTCGCCACAGTAGAGTTTGTGGCCTTAGATTTCTCTCTTAATACCAATACAACTTTGGATTAAGTTTTAAGAATGAACAGTAGCAAATTCTCAGTAAATGAATAATGTCATTTAGAGAGCATTGTCAAGTAGTAACTTTACTTGTTGTATAACTGTTGTTCTGCTATAATTGACTGTTCACTGGTTAGTTTAATAGAATGCTCGTGACATGCACTGGTTTGGTATCACATCTATGAGATTGTCCTTTGATTATGATAATTTATTGCTTGGGAATTAGTTAAATTTTCTGTATGATAGTTGATTTACTATATATAACCTGTATTGGAAAATAAGTGCTTAGTACCACCTGATAAAGAGCGAATAGTGAATCCCTGGATCTAAACTGAGTTTGGAACTGAATCTGGATAGAAATAGGTACTAAAATGAATTAGAATTGCAACTTCAATAGAAAGAGTATGAAGCTCGAGGTGTGGGTTGCACACTCTTTAAGAATAATTTCCTGATCTACCTAGAGGTACCGACAATGTAACGATCAGTTGTTCCCTAGGATACAATGAGCATGAAACTCTACAAGCGCAGCGGTACTGATGACGCTGTACTTTGGTCGTACCACCAATATCTCAGACGAAAGCAGGAGTAAGAGGGGAGAGTTGAAAAACCATAGAGAGAGAGATAATTGTATTTTTCGATATGTAAAACAGTGGGGAACTCATTCTCTTTTATAGGAAAATTCAACAAGGGCTAATAATAAATATGAGCAAAACGGTTTTGAAAGTTATAAAATAAATATAACTGTTATAAAATAAATATGGGCAGGAGTTACAAAAACGTTTTGTCCGTTACGGGAGTTATAAAGTTAATTAAAATATAGCCGTTAAAATTTTATATTTACAAAAATGTCCTTGGACATTTTAGTAAAATGATTACAAGGACTAGCCCAAGCCCCAAGGAACCCTTGGCCTCTAAAGCCAATTTCTCAAGCACGAACCCGAACCTGGGCCCAGGCCGAGGGACGTTCATGTATAAGATGGTCTAAAACATCCTCCTACACATTCAGCACTATACACTCCCTCTTATACTACTTGTATACCAGTTACAAGTGTACCTTGGGTTTTATCTCTTTCCATATACTTTATCTCACCAATGTGAGACTAAAGTAAAAAGAGAATATGGGTATTTGGATAATCAAGAATAATTTAATAAAACAATTTTTTAACCAAGTGTATTAAAAATCCAACAACCCGCCCTATAGATATATCTGCTCATTCAGCATTAACTGATAATAGGATGAGTGGCGATACATGTCTAAGAGACATTAGTATTACGCATTCGATCATTTTGAGATATGAGCATATTTTTTGTTTTTAACCTTGTGCATCAGAGATGCCATGAAATCATTGGCATGGCTAACATAATAGAACGCACTGAGTGCATCACGATATTACTCCCTAAAGGTATAATACGAGGTATCTAGTCCCCTTATACCCTAGTAAATCCAGCCAGATTTTAATAAGTTTAAGGAGATACATGATAATGCTTATCACATAAAGAATATCAAAGAAAATGATAGACAAGGTTATGTGTATTCCTTGCATGTGTTAATGTTAGAATACGTTATTGGAATGGCTTCCAATATACTCCTTCGAGCTAGGATAATGAGAAGGATTATCATGAATGCATTTCTACTTTCCTTAAAAGGAGAGAAGATCCAGAGAGTGTACGTGTAACGATTGCTTTTAAGGAAAGTCTATTATTCGTCCAAGTATGACCAAGGTGGAGTGGGATCTCTAGCTTTTGCTCCAAACGTATCCATGGAGACACATGTGGGCCTATTCATCCATATAGTAGCTCACTTGAGTATTTATGGTCATAATAGATACATCTTGGATATGGTCTTATATTTGCCTATTATTAATAATTAGGAAGACAATGTTAGTATGACTTTTCACTTAAATTATTCGATCACAGGCTCAGTTCCTGGATTAACTGATCAAGTCGATCAATGCTACTTGATAGGGCTTGCGAGTTTGGCTCACAGGCTTTTGATGATTATTTTACCGCTAAATAAGATAGATGATTGAGTATTGTGAGTATCCCATACCATTCCCAACTCGAGATTAGCGGAGAACCTAATCAAGTAATTTTAGATAATCGTTTGACTACTATTATGACAATCATAACTTTCGGCTAGTGTGTGGTCTATATACTTTTTCTCCCATGACACTGATTAGGATTCGTCCTATAGAAAATCATTAAAGTTTTCTCAAAATAATTAGTAACTAGGTCGGAGCCCGGTGCCACTCATCGATGAATATTTGGATGTTTCGTACAAGTGCCAATCACACCACCATAACATACAAAGATGAGACTCCAACGTCAACTCAGTATCTATGTGGGATACGATTTATCATCTCTCGTTCGATATTTAGAACCCACTATCGGTGATATATTTACTGTAAGATTTACAGATTGTCACTTTGATTAGATGATTTTCCCAGTATTATGGAGAAATATGATAGTCAATGTTAAGGATATTTTCCAGATTAGTTAGAAAATACCATCGTTGTCTCATTTAGATCTTTTTATATAAGATAAGTGACAATAAGGTTCAATGAATTGCAAACTTGCAATAGGTCACAAATAAATTGCCAGATACATTCATAGACGCTGTTGAAGTATCGCAGGTGTATGTGCCTATAAATAATGTATCTACACAACTGAACATTCTGGAGAGCTACAAAATAAATGACAAATATAACTAATAATGTAGTTGGTTCATCGAGGATGGAATCACCCATTGATGTGACAATAGTAGCTACGCGACCAGTTGATACATTCCGAGAAAAGCTCGGGGTGGCAGATACGTATGATAATAAGGAGATCTCGATCTATTAAAAGTTTGTAATGGCACAACGTATGATCGTTCAACAGAGATTTGTTGACAAGGTATTCATATTCGTTGCTGTACTCACCATCAAAGATGAGAATTCAGAACCACTTATTGTAAATGACTGTATGTTGCTGTGTATTGGCCCAAATGGGTATCTAGAATCCAAGCATAGCTCAGCTTGCTAGCATAATTTAAAGTGATTCCATAGAGCCTGTCGGTTATAAATGGGAATAGTACAGAAACATGATTAACTCAGAGAGATAATTAGGTCAAGGCAAGACTAGTTGCCTAGGAATTCTCTAAGAGACCTGACATCGATTATAATAAGACCCATTATCTGGTTATGGACGCTATAATATTTCGGTACTGATCAGTCTATCAGTTATTAAAGACAAACTAGACATGCATCTTATGTAATTACCACGTATCTATATGAGAAACTAGATACGAATATCTACATGAAGCCACCCAGGGAGGTATAAGCTTCTAGAGACAATTAAGCCTAACGCACACGAGGTGTGTACGTAATAAAATTGAAAATTTTTATTGTTGAGTTGAAACGATTAGGGCCCATGTGACATTGAAAGTTGATTGAGTATTTGAAGGATAGGAACTTTGTAAATAGTATTATCTGTCCATGAGTTCCCGTTATAAATATTATTTTAAGTCATCCTAAAAGTATATTAAATGATTTTGATATCATTAGAACTCTGGGGGAAATCCTGAGAGCCCCTGAATACCTTAAGAAGGAATTTGAAATTAAAGACCTTGGGAAACCAAGAATTGTCCCGATTTATAGATCAAATATCTTGGCAGTGGTATACTTGTACACCAAGCAATATATATCAAAAGAGTTATCTAATACTTTGGTATGGATGCAGCACACGGTGTTAAGTTGCTTATTGTCTATCCATCACTTGGATGTGGACAACGACATCATCCACTATCCTAATAGGGGGAGAAACCCCTAAGGCTATAACGCCATAACAAGGAGGTATTTTACTATAATTAGCTGGCTATGCTAGACCCGATAACTCATTCGCAGTGAACTCTTTGGCTTACCATAGTTTTATTCCTACCCAAATGCATTAGAAGGAGATCAAGTATATTCTGAGGTATTTGATCGGCATGAAAGGCTGGGGTTTGTTCTACTTGAAATGGTAAACGTAAAATTATTAGGTACGCCGATATAGAATACTTGTTAGACCCACATTGAGGCCATTGTCAGATGGACTAAGTGTTTATGTACAGGGATACAACAAATTCTTGGAGATCGATGAAGTAGACTGCATTTGTTACATCTTCAAACCATGAATAAATTCTTGCACTTCATAAAGCTGGCAGAGAATGATGGTTGCGCTACAAGATACATCACATTAACTGATGTTGTGGCATGTTCTATCCAAAATAAGGCATCGACTCTGTATGAAGACAACTCGGCTTGCATCATTCAAGTCAATGATGATTTTATCAATGACGACATAACGTAACATATTTCATAGAAGTCATTCCATACTTATGAATTACAGAAGGCGAATGAGATTGGTGTTGTTCAAGACATTTCAAAAGATAATTTTGCAAACATATTCACGAAGACTCTCGCACAACTTATGTTCAAGTAACTGGTACATGGAATCAACATATACAAGTTTTTATTCATCATTATCTCAGGGGAGATCGACGTCAGGGGGAGGTGTCCCGACTTGACCTGGACACATGTGTGCTGTTCTATTTTTTCTGATAGTACAGTTTTTTTTTTAAGGGGTTTTACGGACTAGAGGTTTTGATGAGGCAACATACACATCCATAACCCATTCAGGGCATAGGATTGTACTCTTTCCTTGACAACTTTTTATCCAAGGGAGTTTTGCTAGGCAGAGGTTTTTAAGAGGCAAGTCATCCCGATCTGGAACAACCCAAGGGGGAGTGTTAGGAGTTGGGTCTGGCCCAAGGTGGGAACCCAACTGGGTTAGGGAGTCCTACTGGGCTCCTAACAAGCCCATGTAAGCTAGGGTTTATAGGGAGAGTTTATAAAGAGTAAGTATAACCCAAAAGGGTTTAACATTGTAACCCTAAGATGAACCTATCATTGAAATCAAGCTCTTTATTTCTCTCATATGCTTAGTATTCATCTATTGTATGCAATTGCTTAAGCAGATTAACTTGATATTCAACCATAATCATATCTTTAATATCATGTCGCCCTTTCATGAATAAGACTAACATGAACAGAAGTTGCACATACTACTTCATATGATAACTAGCACTGAGAAACGCGTTAATGCGCGTTCTAGACCGTTATGCTCATAAAATATTTAGGCATTGAGTGTGAATATTATTTGTATTTATTGAAGAAAGGCATTAAGTGGCATTTGTGGTTTGTTGGAATTTGAATGTGGTAGTATATATATTTTTTGAATTCGTATGAGAGTTGGTTGAGTGGAAATGGGGAGGAGATAAAGTCATAAAAAATAAATGGCCATGGTCAGTATTAGTAAGACCGCTACCAGATTAGTAGTGATTTGATACCGATCAATTAAGCCTCAGGTAAAATCTGGTCAAAACTTTAATGGATTATGATAATAGATCCCAGTCGATCCCTTACAAAATTATAATAATTTTGATTCGAGCATACACTTTTTTCTAAATAACCATCTTGAAAAGTTTAAAAACTGTTAAAGTTAGGTTTTGATCACAGACTACGGTGGTACTACAGATTTCTAACTAACCACATGTGTATATGTCTACATTAAAATATGTGACACAATGTACTTATCAAAATGGATCTTTAAAGTTGACCCAAAATCTAATCTAACTAATCAGGATTGGATTTTTCTTTGAATTCAATCCAATAAATCCTAGTCCGAGTACTATAATAGTTCGTGCATTATAGAGTTGAAATGAACAGTAATTATCTGACACTTTCCTTGAAATTTGAGAAGATAATAACTCTCAAATTCTCCGGACTATTTGTTTCTGCATCGAATAACCCAAAAAGGAAGAAGTTGTAGGTCATAATCGTTGGCCAAATAAATATAACGTATACCTTTTCATTTAAATATATAATTAGCCCTAGTTATCATGTGAAGCAGTGGATCATTTATTACAATATTGTGCTTTAGTTTTTGATATTCGGTCTTTTTTCTCTGAATTGGGAAGGGTAGCTTGGTAATGCGCATGTCGATGGCAGGCGTACAAGTAGGATGGTCCATGGTCGTACTTTCTTAACCAGGGAAGACTTTCTAGGATTGTCACCCTTCTCAATTGCTTAGGGCACTTGGTTAAAAGAAATAACATAATTTTTAGAATATTAAGAGGGGGTTACTAGAACTTGTCGTCGTCAAAGTTAACCTACGTTTGTAGTAAGACATTTTGAGTGCCCACGAGTTTAAATTTCAAGCAACTTGGAGTAATGTGGGGGAGTCTATCACATAACTCTGGGGCTTGTTGGATATATCACTGCTAGGGTATGAAGATGTTCCCCACCCATCACATACCTTATTTATATTTAATATATTTATTAGAAAAAAATCTATTTCTTTGGGTTTGTAATTGACATCAATGTTGTAGTTTTGCTTTTGTTTTTGTTTTTGTTTTTGCTTTTTAATTTGGAGAAAAGATTCGTTTGTAAGGTTTGGGGAAAAACTATATACTCTAGTTTTCCAAATGGTCAATTTCATTGAATTTATATAATTTATTCCTTCCGCTAAATTAATTCTATTATTTACTTGTTTTGTTTTGTAAGTGGCTTAGGTGTAGCATATAAATAAAGAGGGTTGTTGAAAGTGAAATCTCATTAATTCTTTTAAACAAGATAAACCTCCTCTCGGTACAGAAAATAGCCCTCAAATGTTCACTTTGAAATATAGGAACTCTAGTCACAGCTAGAGGTATTTTTTTTTGCAAAATAGGTGGACAAGTCTAAAATTCCGAATGAAGGGGCTACAATTAATTAGAAGACTAGGTGTTCAATACTTCAATAGGATGATTAACTAAGGGTAACTAGCTAGTCCAAAATAAATAGAATGATTATCCCCTACAATAGGCTACTTTCGTGCAGCAACACAAATTTACGTCCATATAAGCCTCCAATTGTCATAGAACCACATCAAACCAACTTCTCCTAAGCTTTGCCAGTGCTGTACAAAGAGCTAGGCTGATTCTTCAGTAGAGTAGTTTTGGATTCAATCATAGTCTACCATGGTATGCGATGCGAGTGGCAAAGATTAAAAACAACCATGCTAGTACTTTTCTAAAAGGCTTTACTAATCTATAGAGGGTTATCAGAGATAAATTCCAGATAGAATGAGTTTACTAAAGAGGTATAAGGGTAGTCGTGGTAAGACTTTTTTCATTGTGATCTCACTACTGATCTGTTCAGGTGAGAAAAGGTTAGATGCTTGATGGATTACTTTTTCCAAGTTCTGTCAAAGATATCATCTTAGTTATATCATACCACATAGTGCAAGCAATTAAAAGAGCCTAGAACATGGTGAATTTTTTTAAAGGGTGATTTGGTAGTTGAGCGGCTGCAAGAGCTACTGTCAAAGATATCGTGATGCGTTAACTTGCAAGCTATAAAATGAATAAATATTTTAAAACAATAACTAGACTGGAATCATAAAGGCATAAAAGATCATATTAATAGAATTGGATAAAGTAAAAGCAAATACATACCCTAGATCTTTATTTCTCAACTTCACTCTCTTGTCGGCGTAGTGTATATTTTAGCAAGTTCTCTAGCAAGGGCTCATGAGGTTCAATTTAGATACAGTAGTTCAATATTTATTGCTATTACTAACAGACTTCAAATAGTAGTATGAATAAAGCCTTTTTATTCTTGTGGGTAAGAAAGTAAAATAATTTTACCTTGTTAAACAAAAATGATATTTCTTTATCGTCTTCCTAGGCTTTAGCTTTAGCTGTTAAATTCCCTATAAAAGCTACAAAACAAGGTTTTCGGTAGGGTTATATGAAGCTTTTTAGGTGTATTAATTGTTTATGGTTTTAATTAGAACATTGTCATAAATTCCTTATATATAGCTATTATCTTGCAATTGTTCAATTACGAAATAATTGGTCAATTTCATATCAGCACATTAACTCTTTTATTAGATAAGAAATTAGGATAAATCAATAGAAACATACATTCTCAATTAGGTACGCAAAAAGGAAAAACATTTTTCAGGGTTTAAACATGAAAAGAGATGACTTGATGGCTTGAATAAACTAACAATACAAATATATATTGACTGGAGATATGTAAAGAGAATTGTCATTTGATTTCGCTTAATTTGGCCAAACAACCTTCAATTTGGAAAATATATATATTGTTTTTTCCATCTAACTTGTTGAACTAAAATACTTTCTTCTTTTCTTAAGGACAACAACAAATAAAAATAATGTTAAATTTAGTTATAGAAAAAAATCAAGAAAGAAGAAGCACAAATCTGATAATTTTAATTAAGAAACTTTGATTTCAGACTCACATGGTATTTTGCTGACAAGTATTCTAGCTTTCTCTTCTCGTTTCAAATTTTTATGGGCTTCACATACAGCAGTAGAGTGATTTTAATCTTGTGAAAGCAAATAACAATTGATTCAAATAAAAAACTACAAACTATATATTCACTTATAACCTTCTCGACATTACAAATTATCAAGCCTGGACACTTTAATAGTGATTATATGTTTAATAACTTAGTAACAAACTAAAACTAAAGCAAGATGTAGAACACAAAGAGGGTAGCCTATACTCACGAGTCCCACATTTCTAAAAAAGGGATTTACAGAAACCTAATACAAAAAAGTATTAAAGATGTCTATTATGGGATGATTTAGAAATCTAGTTTTCAAATGAGTGGTCCTGAACGTGAAAGGGATCGAATAAGTTAGATCCTGTTATGTGGCGATTTATCATGGTCTAGTTTCATATTCACATGATATTTGGTGTCAACTTAATAATTCCAATGGCAGTATTCAAAAATAATAATAATATACGATTGTTTATAAATGAAAACTTAAAATCATCTTCTATCTACTATTGCTGTATTGCTGTATTGATGAAAATTTTACTGCTTACAAAATTTTCAATGAATAAGATCCAAAAATGTCTAAGAAGTCCAATGTACATTCATATCATTTGCACTCAAAGGTACTAAAACCGGATTCCTTAAGGCGCATATTAAGCGTCTCCTTGTCCATCGAGGGGATTATTGAAAAATATGGTAAGGATGAGGAACGTGTGAAGAACAACAAGCCTAATATCTTGAGAGTAAGTAGAAATTTCAAGGAGGCCAAGGAGTTGGGACTTGAAAGGGATGCGATAGAAAGGTAGCACCGTACTAGTACTTATATTGAAACATTCTTTTAGCTTTTCATTCCCATTTCATGACAATATGCCTTTCTCAGGTTATTTAATCTAATTTCTTTATAATTTTATGTGAGCAATATAGGCACTTTCATAGCATATATTTTGCAATAGGCTGAGATCACGGGGAATGGATAGTCTAAGGAGGCCAAGGAGTATGGTGTAATGTTAAAAGATGTTCAGGCACCCTCGTTGCACTTAGGCTTCAGTTGTGCCTTTGACTAGATAGTTTAAATATTAAATATGTGTGTACAATATCCGATTTTGGGGTAATATATCAGATTGCCAACTAATCATGAGACCCTGTCACAATTTACCTTTATATGAACACACATTCACAAAAATGCTGCTTAAAATGCCATTTTGTTGTCAGAAAAAAGTAGTTTCTAGATTTATTCTAAAAACACAAACACAGTAGGCAATCCAAACAAATTGATACATTGATGACTAGGGTTTAGAAATTATCACATTATAAAGGACAAGTTATCTCAAAATATATTAACTCAAGATCATTTGCATTTGCATAGCAATGCACCTAACCAGACATAAACATCAATATGTAATTAGTTGCACTTGCAGTGCAATGCATTCCTGCCTTAATTGAAAAAAATCCCCCAATTTTTATTAAAATTTAAATCATTACAAATGCATTGAATTTGCATTACATTGTACCTGTATCGAGCTAAACTGAGCCTTAATTGATCATAAACCAAAGGCTAGTACAGGTGTGCAGCTGGTAGAAAGAAAGTTCATTGGCGCGGTCAAGGACTCACACCCTTGAATCAAACCATAGGGGATGTAAGGAAGCAACTTAAATAAGGTGAATAATAGAGGTTTTCATAGGAGTTCTTATTGGTGATAACAAGAATGTGTGGGATAATTGAACAACTTTTGTCTTATAAACGTATTCTCAGGAGAAGGCAAAGTACTTTTGCACTTAGGCAACAATGACACGAATACAGGTATTGGTGGGTACGAGGTGTCTAAAACGGCAGAATTTTGTTAATTACCTTACAAATAGTATTGGACATGTGAGTTTGAGTGTCCGAGTGTTGGATCCATTTTATTTTATTAAAGTGAAGTGTCGTTGTTACATAGTTTTGCACAAATTAATGTTGAATCCAAGCTCTACAATTCAGGTAATAACGTTGAATTTTGCAAGAGTGATTAAATGTAGGTTAATTGGCGAAGAGAAAAAACCGTGATGAATGAGGTGAAATAAAACTAAAACCCTTTAGTTTGACAGATATCCTCTAGGAAATTTCTAGCCCTTTAAGAACCTAGTCAAATAGAGGAAAGCAACATTTCTCAGGAAACTAGCCTTTTTTCTGATAAAATAAGAAATCTAAAGTATCCTGTATTCATGAAAAACAATATCCTATTATTTATCTTCCATAACAAAACACACCATAATGGTTTCGAAAAGGAGTGGTAAAAAAAGAGACTTTTCTCCAAAAATAACAAGCAAAACTTATATTAAGAGATAATTCTTATATTTATTAATTAAGCATAATTCAACTAGAGTCACAAATTGGATTTGAGAAGAAATAAAACATTTAACCACCAAAAGAGGATAATAAAGTTTAATCCAAAGGAGCCATTCGACTGATAATCTAGTTTACCCACAGAAAGACGCATGATAGTGTTTGACCTCAAAGGGCCCTGAGAACTTAACAACATCAGATTCATTTATCTTTAAAAGAGGTCCCTATATTTTTAGCAAGCTATACCTGCTAGATTGAAACACACTGCAATAAGAAAGAAACGGTATCAATGAATCATAAGACGGAACTTAGGAATAGGATAAGAAATGACGTAAGATTCTAACAATTGTAGATAAATAAATCATTAGTCAATCCTTATTTAAGTGTGAAAAATTGGATCAACGAAGAAGAGAAAACTTACTAAAATCTCTGAGTGTATACTTACTGTGTATAAAAGGTATTGGAGGTCCCTTGGCTATACATTGAATTCCAAGACAAGAAGGATTGTCAAGGAATTCGATGTTGAGTTTCACCATAGCCGTTTCTAATTATGAAAATGATATCAAAGAACACAGGTTAAAATATGGGGTATGAGTTTACTAAGTTTTAACCGTATGAAAGTGTTGAAGTGCAACGTATTTGGCTTATGATTTAATAAACTTGAATCCAAGATTTCCCGCTCAAGTATATAAGTGAAATTACAATTCGAGTAAAAAGAAGTTATATAGATCATAAAAGAGCTTTGTATCTTCCAACACTTTTCTAGATCTAATACCCTAATCAAGGAAAAATAAATACCCTTCTCCATCTGCACATGAATATCTCCTTTGTTCCAAACAAATATTTTCTTTTGTAACCTAAGGACAATGTTTTTGGTGCAGATCAGCCACCTACTTCTATAGGGGTGGCAAATAGAGATATTTACAACACCTTTTTTTTGGGTATGATGCGACTTATGATAACTCCTCCTTAGCCCCCAATAATTAAGGATTTTCCCAACCCTTCCTTTCATCCTTAAATCAAAATCAATTTTAATCTAAGAAACAATGGTATTTGACTTTAGACAAACTTGAGTATTTCTAGAAGAAAAACATGTGGATAGAGGGAATACCCCCAATCTAAAGACCTTTGACAAACTTATCGTACTGAACTATCTTTACCATTTTATGCATGGACTAAAAGGAAACTGAGGCCATTCCTTTCTTTCAATATTCATGCTACTTCCTAATGGATTAGCCACGGTGAACACCTTTTCTTTTGATGTTAGTTACAATTAACAGCAACTCAATATACTCAATTTTGAATAATCTATAAGATTAATTTCTAACACTATGCCAAGTCTACTACTAGGTCTGTTTCAACTGGTTACCAACTGCATCATGAAAATGAAAACTTAGGTTGTACTTGGTTCAGGGCAGCAGAATACACATGCATTGGCTTGCAGGGATTTTAGGTTTTTGAGTGATTGGTTCGATTTGCTGCACCACCATGCAATGCACTAGGTTGCAGGGAGATTAACAAATCTTTGTAGTGGGTTGCAGTCCTAAATGGGTTACAGTGGCTTGCAATCACCTACCACAGGATTTATTAAAGAGAAAATCTTGTAAAAAACTCTAAATCAAAATTTCTTCCTCTCTATAAATATTTCTCTTCCTTCTCTACAACCTAATTTCCATCAATTTTAAAGGGAGTAGGAGAATTAGCTTTTCTGCCATTAATAGAGTTTAATGCATACACAATTCAAAAGTGCAAACCAATCACATTACAATATGTACATTGTACCTCGTTGCATTTGCAGCTTCTTGTGGAATGCATTCCGGTGCTGCGAAGAGGGCAGTGTTTGAATTTAAACATGCATTATATATATGTGCCTCTTGTACAATTTATAAATTTTTCTCAGATTCTCTAAACTATCTTCCAGATTACTAACTTATGATGACTAACATCCCATTGCATAATCAGTTCCCCAGATCTATGCAGCTTAACCAACAATTTAGCTTTGTTCGCAACTTTGCAATAAAATTAGCTTTGCTCTCATGGGGTGCCCTTAAACCCCACTTTGCCTAGTAAAAAAAATAAAATTTGTAGTGATAATTAATTTAACAACCCTATATAATGAGCTTATCTTCCTAACTAAAACAGAATTCTACTACAAGAAGAATTTGAGTTGGCGACATACTTTACCATTCCAAAATGATCATGCTTGGTAGACTATTAATCTTGAACAATAAATTTGCAATACTATTTTCCCATATTGCTAATGATTAGATAATCGGATGATATATTTTACGCATAAATTCCCTAAAATTTATAGATCAGTTCATTTAATAAAAGACATAAATTGTAGGCACATAACTGCTAATGATAAGTTCATTTAATAGAATAAAGTTTAACACCACTATCTAACTTGCTTAAATTGGGATGATGAGGCATATTTCAAAATCTAGTGGAAAGGCAGAGGGCAACACATAAAATTACGAATGAAAAAAATCAAATGTTGCATTTTTAGTGGCGTATTTTTTGGGAAGAAAACCTTTGCTAATACTAGTTCATAAGGATTGCATAATAAAGAACTATCAACCAAGATTTTATGTGGAAAACTCAGCAGAAACCGCGAAAAACCACGACCTCGAGGAGGATTTGATGTAAAATCTAGTAGGTGCTAGTTGTTACAAGTTTTTTGAGTGTTGCTTATGTTTAGGATAAAAAAATATTAGACTTGAGGTTTTTTAGAACCTATTATCTGCCTGTATTTATAGTATATACAAGCTATTTACAAAAAGAAAGAGTTTCTTATTCCGGGGTAGTGGGCGGACTTTGTGGATCTCAAACAGTTCCTTCATGATCGGGTTGCAACGGCTACTTTTGGTAAGTTGAGGACTGACATAATCTTCTAGAATATTTGAGCTGTCTTCGACTACAGAATGCTGAGCTATTTTTGACTATAGAATGTTGAGCTGTCTCTTATCGAATCTGGGGAATATAATACTACAATCGCCCCATTCTCGACAGAAGTACTTGTAGTTGTGTCGAAAAGAAAACTGGAATCTGAAGAGTTTGTTGAATATTATCAGATGTCAGCATATGTTATTATCGAGGTCAAGGTGATCTGTATTTGGTCAAGTTGGTTTTGAGGCGTAATTAATGGTGTTCATTAAATGTAGTTTAAGGATGCTGGGCATAAATATGAGGTTTATAGAAGGTGAATGATGGTGTTTTGTGGAATGAGATTGCCCCAAGTATGGTTTATTATTGGGTCTGGGGTTGAAGACGGAGAGTGTTCTGATGAAAATTGGCGTAGACTGAGTGATGTAAAATTGTTAAGTGATCAGAGTAGATCAGTGGGGTGGGAACAAAGATCAAACAGAGACGAGATATGTCTGTTAAAAATAGTGGTATCATCATGTGGTTGTGAAGGTAATGTATGGAGTCAATTGGGGGGTGAAGGGGTAACTGTCATTACTGGTGATGAAGATATGAAGCTTGGATGGGCGTCCAGTGATCTTGCCGAATGTGTTGATTTTCTTGTAATTTTTTGTTGCCATTTTCTTGTTGAAGCGTCTCTTTAGAAGTTCAGTGACTTGAGAGTCATTGAGGTTCGAGGATTAGAAAGAGGCTTTAATGTCCGATTATGGTAAAAAACAAATAACAAAAATATTGACATGTCGAAGGATGTTAGTAACAGCAGATAATTTGTAATGGAAGAAAAATTAAGTATTTAGAAATGAATGTACTCGAAAGAGATAGATGTCGAATATAATATTTGAGAATGTAATCGAATGAAAGAGATATCGAATGTAAGAAGTTTAATAAATAAATTAATCGTGTTTATTGAATTGTGTTTTATTTTTGTTTTTGTGTATGTGATCGAGTATTAAATATGATTTTAAAAAAAATTATGATACAATTTTGTCGAATATCGTCTGTGTATAAAGTTGATGGAAGTTGAATGTGTGGGGTCAATGAAAGACTTCGAGGTTGACTGATTGACTCTGACTGTGTTGAGTTTTAAAGCATAATGAATGCAGGAGAGTTTGGTATTGACTGGAAGGTGTATAAATAGATGTTATTTGCAGATGGATGTATTCACCCAAAATTATGAAGATGAGAGCTCAGGCCCGTGATGGGGTGTTTCAACGTGTGCAGACAATGTGCTTGGTATTATTTAATCGATACTTTTGTTCGTGGAGCATGGAATGATATTTTGACGATCCTGAGGAACCGGATTATGAAGGGGTGAGTGAGGCAGAGGCGAAGGAGGTTGATGAAAAATTTGAGTTTCGTGTGAAACTTCAGCTTTGGCGTCATCCTGAATACTGTGGTAGCATGTGGACTCGAGCAAAGTTGTTGGTGAAGAGGGATGATGAAGCGGCAGCGAAGGGTTTATGAAGAATAAATGCTCGAGATGTAGGCTTTTTGTACTGGTAAATGTTTGGCAAAATGTTATGTAAGGAAAAAGTTTAGTATGTTTAAAGGAATGTTCATTTATTGAATGTAAAATGTACGTGACAAACTTTGGGAATAAAGATTATGTTAAACGGATGTTGTTGAATATAATGATAGGCAACTGATATTGAATATGATCCCATAAGTATAGGAATTGGGAGTATAGTATGAATAAATGAACTTATATGCGAAATGAGTATGGCAAGATGTGTTCTATTAGGTGATGGTATGAAGTATAAGGAAAATGATGTAAATCATTTATTGGAAAAGATTGATCGTGTATTGATAGATATGAATATGTCTGTAGAAAGCCTTCGAGAATTTGAAGGATTGAAGTACTAATGTAGAGGGTTATTAATGGGGAGAAGATTAAGAGACTAAAAAGTCAAGAAAAAACACATGAGGCGTTATATTCGAGGAACTGGACGGTCGCCAAGTGGTACGACTAACAGTCACGTGGGGTCTATAAATATGTCCGAGGTAGGCGACTATTCAGTCATTTGCAAACTAGAATTTTTTTTGAGGGAGATAACTGTTGTTGCTCATCCCTGAAGTTGCTAGATACGATTGCTAAGGAGGATATTTGTGTATTAATCGGTTAAGCGAGCGAAAGATAGGGATATAGAAGCTGCACAGAAACAAGGTTAGTGATTCTCCTAAATTGTTTCGTAGGTTGATGCATTGGTTAAAGTTTAATAGAGAATGTGTAATAAATTGGAAATAAATGAGGTATGCCCATGGATAAGAAAGTAAAGTTGTTCGCAGGTCTGTTAATTTGATATTGCAAATTCGGGGTGGCGGTAATTCTGAGTTACGTATTTCTGGTGTCAGAGGGAGAGAATGGCATAAGAGGTGAAGTAAAAAGGGATTGGGGAAGGGTGCTGTAATTACGACGCAGTGGGAGGAGATAGTTGTGAGGTAGTGAGATATGCGGAGAGAGTTAGGATTTTGTGGTTATCGCCGGATTTTGTAACAAAGAAAGGTAATTAGTAAAATGTAAATAACTGTTTTTTGGCAGGAAAAGTTGAAACGTCTTAGAGAAGTGATTAAAATTCCTGTTATTTCAACAAGAAAATATAAATTGACGAGTTATTGAGGTTACTTATTAAACTTAGAATAAACATTGAGAACTGAACATATGGCTTTTGAATGAAAAAAAATATTAAGTTGAGTTTATTGATAGGAATTAGATCGAGAACTGTGTATAAGTATAAATGTAAATGATAGTAGAAGATAGTAAAGTGAATAAGGTGTTGGAGAGTTATCTCAACAACGATATCTTTATGAATATATGAATTAGGAATATATATATATATATATATATATATATATATATATATATATATATGTATCACATATGAAAAATTCTAACTGTGTTAAAATATTAAATCTGATGTACAGTTTCTAATAATAGTTGAACCCAATTTAAATGATGATAAAGATATATTTGTGAGTCTCAAAGATGTAGTGCCTTTGATGATTGATGTGATACAGGATAGGTTCGAGCAGTGCAGATACAAGGGGTGGGGAACAATTTAGGGTAGTGCATAGTATGCAGAAAGTATCTGAGGAAGAAATAATTAAGACTGGTGTAGATCATGAGCCTCAGGTGAGTGATCGAGAAAGGTGTAGGGATGGGGAAGAAGATGTGGAAGAGGACGAAGATACATGTTATGGGGAGGGTTTAAAGACCAAAGAAATTATTAAATATAAAAAGAAGCATGGTATTCTTGGGGATGTAAGACTAGAGAAGTATCGATATGAAATGATCGACCAAGACATACCCTTAGATGGTTATCTGGTTCATCGAGAATAGATAAGGAAAGGGCTAAAGCTGCCCCTTAGGGTGGATCAGAAAAGTTAATGAATTTCTTCGATGTAGCCCCATGTCAATTCAATCCAAATGTATATGACCTGTTTAGGGTATGTGGTGCATTAAATGGCAGACTTAATGCCAGAGGGGAGAAGGCAATAACTATAGATGATTTGTGTGTGTACTACATAATGAAAATGAACCCGAAGTTAAAAGGGTATCGTTATTTGGTGAGGTTCTTGAAGAGGCCGATGTTTTATGATATGGTGTCAACTGGAGGTCGATATACCGAAGAACGTTTACTAGTATCTGGAAATTATGAGTTTGATCCAAAAGATCCAGAGGAGCCGCTTAAAAAAAAAGTTTTTCACTAAGTCTGTGGTTAGGTAACTTAAATGTTTAAGTTTGATGTATTTTTAGGTTAGATGTATGTTGTGTAATGATGTGTTTTTTCTCTATGCTGTAGCATTGAAGGAGATTGGGAAGATAACTGAAGCAAACGAGAAGTTGTAAAAGATAAGAGATGGATTCTTTGGCAGGATCGATAACTTAGCGACGGATCAAAATCAGTTAAGTAAAATATTTCAAGAAGCAGGTTTGAAAAGGTTGAGAACTAAAGGTTCAGAAGTGTCAATTATTGGGGGAAAAATGTCGGCTAAGAACAAAAGAGCTGCAAATTCAAGTTTACCTTTAACTAACCCCTCGTTGACAGGGTATATCACAGATATAAAAATCGATGTGATGTTGGGGGAGTCTTTGGGAAAAAATAAGAGGAAAAGGAAGGTAAATGCTGAAATACCTCCGTTGCTGAGCCTGAAGAGGACTACTCGACAAAGTTCAAGCAGTGCGCTTCCCAAGAAGATGAGTGGTGGGTCTGCGAAGAAGAAATTAGGGGAGGATTTGATACGGAGATGTTAAAGGCTATGGAGACTTTTGTGATCGGGGCAGATGTGTTGAAGAAGGTTATGGCGGATTGCATGGTGGCGATTGATAGTTTGGATACCTATTTCGACAAGGCACAAAATAACTTGGCGAAAGTGAGAAATCTTAAAGCTTATGCTCGAATAAAAAGTTTGGTAAGTCAAACAAATACTCATTATATGAATTTCATGCAGATTAAGACGGTGATGGGTAAAGCAATGGGTCGTGTGGAGGGTAATTATGAGTTGGCGAACCGATTGGTTGCCTAAAAAAATATAGAGATGGAATTAACTGCGGAGAATTCCATGCTGAATGCGACGCTTAATGGGTACAAGTTGGAAACAAACAAGGCGAAGGAGGCTACATTGGCTGAGGCGAAAAGACGCCAGAGAATGAAAATAAATAAGCCTTGGCAGTGCAGAAGGCCATCTTTGAGAAAGATGTTGTTGATGTTCGAAGATCAATGGGGCAGGATCAAAAGAAACTGCTTGATGAAATGAAAGAGCGGACGAATGAAGAAAAGCTGCAAAAGTGTCATGAAGTGAGGATGCACTTTAAGGAACAGTTTGATGATGCTGAAGAAAGGAAAAGATATTACAAAGGAGTTGTGAAGGCTAGTGAGCTGCCATGTGATGACAGTTCAGATGATGATGTACCCCAGACGTCGAATGTTCCTGGAGGAACTGAAGTGGTCTACCATCAAATGACGATGGAGGTTGAAGGTCATCTTCCTGGAGACGTGGCAGATGTGCAGGTGCCTGAAGGTGTTTCAAATGAGGAAAAATCTCTGCCTATAATGTTAAATATGGAGTAATGAATATGGTTTTAATGATAGTCTGTAACAAATGGTCAGTAGGACCAAAAACATTTGAATTTTGTGTGTGCGAAGGATATTGGTGTATGTTTAATGTTTTGTTTAAATAGCTTATTTTACATGTGAAAATAAGTTGAAGTTGTAGATGTGATAAAGTGATATTAGATTTGAGCATATAAGTAAAGAGTGATATTAGATTTAAGCATATAAGTAAAGTGATATTAGATGTGACAAAATTCGGTCTAGGGCTTCCGGATGGTGTGGGAAGATTCTTTCTTTTCAGAGTCGAATAGTCCTAGTCAAATCTATTCTTACAAGCCTTCCTATTTACAATATGGCTATTTACAAGTGGCCGATCGCAACAATTCACGAGGGCGAAAGATTTATTAGAAACTTCTTGTGGTCTGGTGATCCGGATAAACATAAATTTATCACTATCAAATGGAATAAAGTTTGCAAACATCCTAGGGAAGGAGGCATTGGTATCCATGGGTTGAGAGACATCAACCTTTCAGTGCTTATGAAATGGGGTTGGGGTTTCCTAAATGTTCATGACGCTTGGGCAACTTTTCTTCGAGCTAAATTCTTTACCAGAGGAGGCCTTCTTATTAACTACAACAAACACTCCTCAATCTGGAACGGCCTGAAGGAAGCAATTGCCGTGGTTCAAGCCAACTCCAAATGAATCATTGGATCAGGTAGAGACATCGATTATTGGATAGACTATTGGGGTTCAGAGGTTGCTCTTATCGATCTCCTGAACATCCAACCTGAAATCTGGATGCATTGCGCATCCAAGCTTAGTCAAATTATTTTTCAGAATGATTGGTCGGCTCCTCAAGAAATTATGGATTTTCTGAACACTCAAGGCATCGATCTGAACAGCCTCTCTCTGAGCAACACAGACCAAGACATCTGAGTATAGAAGTACCATCCTCAGGGTGTTTTCTCGGTGCACAGTGCCTTTGATATCATCAGTTCTCACCGGCCTAATGCCTGGTGGCACAGTTACACAAAAGGTAAGTTCATTCAGCCAAGAATTGCTTCCTTCATCTGGAAAGTCTGCCACAACTCATTGCCAACCGAGGATGACCTCATTAAAAGGGGTTTGATACTGATTTCCAGATGCTCTTTTTGTCTATGCAACCTGGAAACACTCAACCATCTGATTTGGCAATGCTCTTATTCTAAACAGATATGGGATTGGCTGGCTTTTTTGTTCTACATCCAAGCTACTTTCGCTAACCTCAAGCAAACTCTTGATGCTTGCTCCCAGAAGAGTGCTAGCATATCAGACCTTTGGAAATCTGCGGTTCTTAACTTTATTTACTTTCTATGGCGTGCCAAAAATGATATTATTTTTGAGGGGACTCCCTTTTGTTCCATTAAACTTAAATGCAAGATTCTTGCTGCAGTTAAAGAAGCGGCAGACTTATCTTCAAATAGCATGTCCAATAACTATTTTGATCTTGCAATCGTCGTTGCTCTGGGTGCTCCAATTAAAGCTAGATCTCTTTCTCGTGTTCAGAGATGCACCTAGGCACTGCCTTGGTTTCAGGAAGTAAAGATCAATGTGGTTTGCAATGGGGTCACCAGGAACTACAGGCACCGAAGCTGTTGTGAGAAATAATTGTGGTGAAGTCATAGGTGTACTCTCCCATGGGGTAGGCATCAAAACCCTCTTATATTCAGAATGCGAAGCCGTGATTGGTGCTATCCTTTGGGCTACACAACAAAGCTGGAAATACATTTGGATAGAAGCAGATTTTCGATCAACGATTACAAGTTTTGCAAGAAACCAAGCCCCCTGGCCTCATCGAGCACGATGGAATAGAATAAAGAACTTATTCGAGACTCTTAGGCTCTCTCACTGTTGGAAAGAGACAAACTTCTCTGTAATCCAAGTTGCCAAGAAGAGCAAATATCTCCCGACAGGCAGCTCAGAAAGTTTTCATGATAGACCAAGTTTTCTAACTAAAGTGGAAGACCCACATGTATGTTACTATAGATTTACTTAGTTGATTGAGCCTAGCAGTGCCTCCCCTCAATTGTATCTATTTTCTTTCAATTTACTCTTACTTCTTGCTAAAAAAAGAAAGAAAAAAAAGTGCTTGTGTGCTCAAAATGTGAAAGGTGGTCAATAAAGGGCAAATAAGGAGTACCAGATGTTTATCTGGAGATAGGTAACTGGATTTAGATCTGGAGAAGAATAAGAGCTCATTAAAGATTGGTCGACAAGTAAAGAGCGCGAAGCAAACTATCCTGTAATTGGATAGTGGTTGCGTGAAGTCTAGATAGCTTATATAATACTTATGTAAGCAAGGACCTTTTAAAAAATCAGGGTAGTAAGGAATTATTTTGTCTCTGGCATACTTGGTAAGTATTGATTGAGAGAGAGATCGTTTGTCAGATATATGCTTATGAAGTATAGATTGAGAACAAATCGATGTAGAAAGAGATCAATTATTAGATAGATACTTGAAAAGTATAGATCGTGGACAAATCAAAGTAGAAAGAGATTGATTGTCAGATAGATAGTTGAAAAGTATAGATCGAGGATAAATTGATGTAGAAAGAGATCGATTGTCAGATAAATACATGAAAAGTATAGACCAAGGACAAATCGAAGTAGAAAGAAATCGATGGTTAGATAGATACTTGAAAAGTATAGATCGAGGAAAAATCGAAGTAGTAAAGAAGATAATGTATAAAAAATCATTTATTTGATTTGAAGTAAAAGATTACAGGGCATCATCTCTAGAAGAGTTTAAGCTGAGCAGTATTCCATGGGTACTCAAGCTGAACTTCATCTTCAGTCATAAGCCAACAAGTTTTGCTATCTGTCTTGTTCCATACAATGCAGGGTCCTTCCTAGTTTTTTAATAATTTTCCAGAATTCTTAGGTCGAGTATGATCCTGTATTTGTCGTAGGACGAGGTCTCCAATACCAAATTTCCATTCTCAAACTATCTTGTTATATGCCTTTTTCAATGTATCATGGTAATAGCCCAAATTTGCAATGGCCTTGTCCCAAGTTTCCTCGATCCAATTGAGGTTGTAAAGGAGGCTGAGCTTATTGTCTTCATCTGAAATTTTGCATCGAGTACTGGGGAGATTGAGGTCTGAAGGTATGACTACTTCAGTACCGATAACCATTATATATGGAGTGCACCCTGTTAAGACTCGAGGAGTAGTGCGGTAAACCCATAATACACTATGGAGTTTATCGACCCATCTACCTTTCTTGTCATTGGGGTACTTGCGTAAGCCAGATTTGATGCTTTTGCTGATGGCTTCAGCTTGTCCATTGCCTTGAGGGTAATATGGTATGGAAGTTGTCAACTGAATCTTATATTTATGAAGAAAAGCAAAGATTTTAGTACTGATGAACTGTTTACCATTATCAGAACGTATCATCTGTGGATAACCAAACTAGGTAATGATGTGCTCCCAAAGGAACTTGATGACCTCATTCTCATCAGTATGGCATTGGGGAACTGCTTTGACCCCCTTAGTGAAGTAATCGGTGGCAATTACGTCAAATCTTATGTTTCCCAAAGCTGGATGGAAATGGCCAATGATATCGATTCCCTATTATTTAAATGGCCAAAGGACATTACTAACATGTAAGTCAAGGGCGGGGCTTTTGATGTCCTGTGCGTAAATTTGCCATTTGTAGCATTTCCGAACAAAGTCTTTGCAGTCTTGTCTCATCTTAGGCTAATAGAGGCCTTGTGTGAATGTACATTGAGCCAGCGATCTTCTGGAAACATGTACACCACAGATAACTTCATGAAGTTCTCTCATCTTGATATGAGCCTATTTATGCGATATACATTCGATATGAGGCCCTCCTTTAGTGAGTCGATATAATATTCCATTTTGGATTGTGAATTGAGGGCACTTGGCTAAGAAAGATCAAGCTTCTTTGTTACTAGGGAGGATGTTGGAATTGAGGTAAGCATAAAATGGTTTTCTCCTGTCTTCAGGGTCGTCATCTTTAGTAACGCTTAAGTAGAGTGTGGACAAAATATCGAGGCTAGAATGCTTGAGGATTTCAATTTCCAAAGATCTTTTTTCAATATCTCCCAGCATGGCAGCAATGTAAGCTAAGGCATCGGCATGATGCTTTTCTTGCCGAGGTAAATATGAAATGGTAGCATGCTTGAATTTTTTTATCTTTTATTCGACTAGGGTTGCGTACGGAGTCGACATAGACTGTTAATTCGTCAGCTCTGAGAGTAAGTGCAAGATCGAGACCGTACAAGATGCCTTCGTACTCTGTTTCATTATTGGTAGCATAGAAGTTGAGTTTGAGAGCTTTCTCTATGCAATGATTTGATGGCATGACGAGGACTATGCCAATTCCAGAACCTTGTGGTCCTGCTGATCCGTCCGTAAAAAGTTGCCAACCGGAACTTTTAGACCATGCGTATGGTTATGCAATTGAGTCATCGGTGAAGATTTCTTCGAGTTCTTCCCAATTGGGGTCTTCAACGGGAAAATCTGCCAAAAGTCAGCCACTGCCTGTCCCTTGATGTATATTTGAGGTTCAAAAGAAATGTCATATTCCTTAAGGAAAACAGACCATTGTTGAATTTGTCAAGATTTTTCATTTTTGGAGAGTACGAGTTTGGGAGGGTATTTTGTAATGATTTTGATGGGGTGAGCTTGGAAGTATGAACGGAGTTTTTGAGAGCTGTAAACCAAGGTGAGCAATTGCTTCTCTGTGGTAGTAGATTGCTTTTCAGCAGGCATATGATTTTTACTAATAAAGTAAATAAGTTTCTCGATACCTGCATCTTCTTAAATAAGGATAAAGCTTATGGATTCTTTAGTTGTAGCTAAGTACATGGTGTGCAATTCACCATCAATAGGTGTACTCATTATAGGAGGATGCCCCAAGTATCATTTTAGATCTTGGAACGCCATTTCACAGTCAGGAGTCCAAATAACTTCTTCTTGCTATTTATTCGAAAAAGGAGTGGGGTTGCCACGAAGAAGAAAGTAAAGAATTTGCATCGATCAGATGACTTTGAGATGAATCTGTAAAGAGCTGCTATCTTGCCGGTGATTTTTTGAGTATCTTTTTTCATTCGAGGAGAAGGCATTGCGATGAGTGCTTTGATTTGAGCTAGATCGATTTTGATTCCTATTTTGCTTAATAGATGGCCCAGGAATTTTTCAGATGCGACGCCAAATTGACATTTTTATGGGTTGAGTTTCATCTGGTATTGGCAAAGGATATCGAAGATAGTTTAGATGTTGTGGAGATGATCTTCATTTTTAAGGCTTTTGCAAATCATATCATTGATATAGACTTCCATGATTTTGCCGATCTGATTTTTAAACATTTGGGTAACCTGTCGTTGGTAAGTAGCTATAGCATTCTTAAACCTAAAAGGCATTACTGTAAAACAGTAGAGTCCTCGTTCCGTTATAAAAGTAGTTTTTTCTTGATCTTCTTCGGCGAGTGGATCTTGGTTATATCCCAAGGCGGCATCCATCATAGAAAGATGTTCGTGTCCTGCGACTGAGTCGAGAAGTTGTGGAATTAATGGTTGTAGAAAGCTGTTTTTGGGTGTGAACTTGATGGGTTTGGTGAAATCAACACAAACCTGTATTTTACTATTTTTCTTGGGCACGGCGACGATATTGGAAACCTACTTCAGATATTTAGCCTCCAGAATAAAGCCGACTCGAAGAGTTTATCAATTTCTTCGTTAACTGTATCTCGAAGTCGGGGAGCTAAATTCCTTCATTTTTGGATGACTGCTTTGCTATCTGAAAGGAGGTTTAGGTGGCTGCAAGTAATAGAAGGATCGATTCTGGGCATTTCTTGGAAAGTGCAGGCAAAGACATCGATGTTTTTCTGAAGTAGCTGTATCATCGCTTCTTTTTCGTCGATTGACAGCTTGGATCCAATGAAGGTTATGCGCCCAGGGCCATCGAGTTTAGCAGTTTCAACCACTTCAACATCATGTTGCTCAAATGTGGGTGGTGTGTCATGCTGCAGTTGCTATGCTTTGAGAAGTTTAGTTGTATGAGGGTTGACTGTGGTATTTTTGCATATTCGTACGACTGCTTGGCTGCCCTTGATTTCATAGACTCCGTGATTTGTAGGAAAACGTAGTGCTAAATGATAAGTCGAATGTATTGCTTTGATTGAATATAACCAACCGTGTCCCAAAATGCCCAAATATTTAGACTCTGCATCAATGACAAGAAATTTTACGAATGTGGTTTCCGAACCTGCTTGAACTGAAAGAGTGATTTCTCCTGTGACTGATTCTTTTGAGCCATTAAAGCCTGTCATTGTTATTGTTGAAGCTTTTACTGAATCTGTAACGCCTAAGACTTTGATTGATCTTCGGAATAAAACATCTGTGGTACTTCCTGTGTTGATGTGAAGTATATGTAAGTAATCCTGTCCCACTTTGAGCATAATAGCAAAAGGATCATCATCAGGGTATTGTACATGACTGGTGTCGCAGTCCTAGAACGTTATCTGGTAATGACGTTTGGATTTGTTGGTGCTTGGAAGAAGCTTTACCAATTTGTTTGAGGAGGTCATTTTGCAGTAAGACGCTATACGATCATCTTGTTTTCTTTTCTTCCCTTTTTTGATCTCGATCATATACAAATGGTAAGCTGGGCCCTAGAAATGATTATGCTCGACTTCAGTAGTTTTTGCTTGTTTGTCGAGAAATTTTTGAATGTCGACGACATAATTATGGAGTTTCCCAGTTAAGAGGATACAGTGAAAGATACGAATGAGGGAGTAGCAGTTATTGGTTTCATGACTATGTACATTATGATACTAACATAAGGGTCTGTTCGGGAGATCTGCAATAACCTATGGTACGCGATAACACTCGCCTTCCTTTATCGTTGGCAAGATAACGGTGAGTGTTGTTGTCATTGGTGGCAGAATTAGGACAGGTCCGTCAGGTTTGCCCTTTTTTCTTTTCATGTTATTAGTGTTTTTGGCAGGCAGTTTCAGTGCTGCTGCAATGGTTGCTCTTTGGGAGGGGTCAAAGATGTTTCTCAGGAATGTATGACAGAAGAACTTTTCATCTTATATTTTTTGAGCGCTCCAGCTCGATGTAATTATTAACCACATCAATCATTTCGTTGATCGTACGTGGTTTGTGTAGAGTAAGTTCTTCGCGAACTTTTGAGTCGATGTACAAAACGGAGGTAAATGTCAGAACCATGATTTTGAGGTTTGAATTTCCAATCTTCCGTGTCTTTTGCAAGAAACATTTATAAAAATTTGCCAAGGTTTCTTTCGCGCCTTGCTCGAAGTAAAACAAAGAGTCCACGGTGATTTCACGCTACCAAACATGAGCGTAGTTGGATTCTAAAAGATTTTGTAATTGGATGAAAGAGGTGATGGAGGCTTCCTGTATAGTGTGGAACTATCGAAGTGGTTCCTCTTTTAAGCTAATGTTAAATAGTTGACACAACATATGGTCGAGTTTGGAGTATAATCAAATAACGGTTTTGAAATGTCGAACATGTATATGCAGATCAGTGAGGTCTGCATACTGGGTGAATTTGGGCATATGAAAAATTTCTAGAATGGGCATATTTTTGAGATATGGGGAGATGGGGTTTATTTCGAGCACAGATCGTTGGCCCGAGATATTAGAGTTGATGGCTTAAATTATGTTATTAAGGTCATCAAGAGTAACAAATTGCTGTAGGGGAAGAGGTAAGGCTGCAACCTGAGGAACAAAGTCACCCTGTCCTTCTGGTCCCAATCGATCTCTGACGGGCCTTCTTCTAGCAGAGGGGTGTGATGACGTGTACGTCGACTTCCTTGGGTTGTTGAGGTCGAAGAAGTTAAGCCAAAATGTCGAGAGGCTCTATTAGGATTTCTAGATCGGGATCGAGACATTCGTTGGTTGTCCTCTCTTGGCTGATCATTACGTTAAACTGCTCTTGATCGATGTTCACTTCGAGCCAGTGGCGGTGATGCTTGGCGAGCTGTGATTCGATCTTGTGTTCTTCTCAATATTTTTATATCTTTTTGATGTGTTTGACTCTGCTTATCTAGGGTTTTTCTGCGTTCTTCCATCTCTGTTTGTATAGCTTGAGTGTAGACACGCTGATCTTCTAGTCTTTAATTTTTTTCTACGGCCATTTGTTTTTGAAGTTCAAGGACCATACCATGCAGATCAAGGTCTCCTGGAATGTCCTGATCTCTTATGGTACTAGAATGACTTCTCAAGTTCATATTTGTTATCGGATTTTAGATTGGAAATGGTAGAAAAAAGTGTAGACTTCACATAGACGGTGCCAACTGTAGTGGCGTATTTTTTAGGAAGAGAACCTTTGCCTATACTAGTTTGTAAGGATTGCATAATAAAGAACTATTAACCAAGATTTTAAGTGGAAAACTCAGCAAAAACTGAGAAAAGGCACGACCTCGAGGAGGATTTGATGTAAAATCTAGTAGATGCTAGTTATTAAAAGTTTTTTGAGTGTTGTTTATGTTTGGGATAGAGAAATGTCAGACTTGCGGTCCTTTAGAACATATTCTCTGCCTATATTTATAATAAATACATACAGTTTGCTAAAAGAAAGAAAGATTCTTCTATTCCGGGGTAGTGGGCAAACTTTGCGGATCTCTAACAGTTCCTTCTTGACCGGGCTGCAACGGTTACTTTTGGTATGTCGAGGACTCACAAAATCTTCTTAAATGTTTGAGCTGTCTTCGACTGCAGAATGCTGAGCTATCTTCGACTATAAAATGTTAAGCTCTCTCTTATCGAATTTGAGGAATATGATACTACCACATTGAGTAAGAACTATGAATATAAGATAACTTCAACTAGTCTCCTATGCACCTTTTTACCACAGTGACAGCGTAATCCACAGCAGGTTGAAAATGGATAATTGATGTTCTTCATCTGCAGGTAAGATTTCGACACTGCCATCGTATAAGTTAAAAATGCTATATCAGATTTTATTTGCATAGTTGACGTAGTAAATGCTATTTGGCTTTACTTATGGATGATTAGCAGTCAAGGCAGAGATGTCATTTTTAGGATGAAAGAAAATTGTCCGGTCACCTAGGTTTTGTACTTGGATCCATGTGTTGGAACTTAGATCGAGCTTGAAAAGATGGAAATCTTTATAGAAGAAATCTTTGAATAATATGATATCCCCAAACGATTTTGTAATGCCATGTTTTCTAGAAGGGAAACTTCTCCAATATTTTAGTAAGGAAGTTTCAATTCTAAGCAAGAACATAATAGATTTTACGTAGTAACTCAGTAAAACCAGAGAAAAACCACGTCCTCGATAAGGCTTTGGTGGTAAAATTCAATATGTGCTAGTTATTATAATTATTGGATGATAGAATAGATGTAAATAGTAAAAAATAATAGAGTTCTGGATCCCTTTTAACATGTACTCTGCCTGTATTTATAATGGATACGGACATTTACAAATAATTGGTCTCATATTTTAATGGGTAGTGGGTAAACTTTGTGGATATCTTGCAACGACTCTATTTGACCTAGTGTAATGGATATTATAGTGGATCGAAACTTGTAGACGTACACTTGATATCCTCTCGAATGATTACATATCTTCGATATGATTCTACTAGCTTCTCCTTATCGAATATGGGGAATATGCTACTGCAATCCCCCCATTCTCGATACAATTACTTGTTGTATCAAGAAGAAGTTTGTATTGAAAACTGTTTAGATGTTGTAGTGTGTTCCCGAACTTTAGTGTATGAACTGTAGGACAAGTTTTTTTTAACTCTGTGGTCATTTCCAATGTCCTGTCGTACGTATCTATGAATGGTTCGGCCAGTTTGGGAAAGATCCAATGTGCAGTAATGGTAGTCGGTTTGGCTATTAGGATTTTGTAAATCAAGGTTGGATGACTATAAATACGCGTTACCAAGAGAAATGGGTATCTCATTTGTCTACAACATGGTGAAGACGCGAGTTCAAATCCTTCATGAGGAATTTGTAAGGCGTGAAGAATCCAAGTATTAGGAGTTGAGGACGCGATACTTTGGCCGGCTGTCCCTTTCTTCGTAGACTCCCATACCTATTGAGCCGTCATATGAAGAAATGACAGAGTTAGAGGCGGAGCGTGCTGAATTAGATTTTTTCTTTCGTTGCTAGTATCATTATGTGCTTTTAATGGCTACGGAGTGTATTAATAGTCTTTGCAATTTATCCTACGCGACAATAGAAGATGAAGATGCTTTGATGGGCATGGCTAACTGTGGGGGTCCTTCTGGTGGTTGTCGTAGGTGTAGACTAGTTGGGTAAAATTAACTGCTTTCTTCGTGTAATGGAATATAATTGTTTTATCTTTGTCTTGTTTCTTGGCCTATGTTTCTATAACTTTTTTGACCATTATTGTGTCAAGTTTTCGATGGTGATAATAAGAAGATTTAATTTTTGATATTTTTTCTATGTATATGGTAATAGTGTTGTCGAATATGATTTGAATGTTTGAATTTTGAATTGTGGTTTTAATTGTCCCGTAAAAATAGGAGGAAGATAAAAAGGGAAATAATATGAGGGCTATATTTGTAAGTATGCAAGGATTAATGGGTAGGTATGTTCCAGTAGGTGACGTATCGAAGTATAAGGAATTAGATGTGCACTCTCTGTTTATGAATATTAGAACTGCATAAAATAGAGGAGGTAGAGATGTATCTAGGTAGTTTAGAGCAGCAGTGTAAGAACCTACTATCTTTTAGAGGGCAAAGGGTTAAAGAGTTCCAGAAGAGACGTGTGAGTTGTTTTGATAGAAGGGTAGTGGAAGGGCCATGAAGGGGTGCAATAAATAGTCGTGTGGGGTCTAGAAATACTTCTATGGCGGCGACTGTTCACACTACACTTTGTCTAAATTTTTTTTAGTTGTCTCTGATTCACTGTATTTGATTCTTGATTCTATTTCCGCTATTGGTACTGAGGAGATTTTGATTGAGCAAAACTCGCAAAGGAGAGGGATTTAGAAGCTTCACAACAACATGGTCGGTATTTTTGAGTTTGAAAGTTTTTCTTTGTTTCCACTTTGTTGATATTGGTATTGTAATTTATTTAAAACCCATTGTAGATAAGACCTTTAGGAATGATTTTTAAGAAGGAATTTGAGTAATTGGAAATATTGTTGGAGAAATCATAAAAAAAATTTGTTTTAGATTTTTCTGTATGTTTATTTTTATGGGATGAAATTTAGAATGTTGTGATGTGTGGAAGGCATCGTATATGATGCGGGAGTAGGGGGATTTGATGGGTTTGTTTATATTTTGAGTGAGTTGGAAAGAGGTTGAGCTTTTGGCACTGTGAGTATTACAGTGTGAATTATGTCATTATGTTGGAGTGAGTTGTTTGGGAGGGATAAAGGATGGTGGGGAAAAGATATGGCCAGATTAGTTACCGTATTTTGCCATAATTTACGCCAGAGAAAAAAGGGAGTTTAAAATTTTTAATTTGTCTCACTTTTGGCGGGAATATGGAACATTTTAGAGAAGCTTTGTTGAGCAAATTTTGAGATAATTTAGTAAGATATTGATATAGTCTCGAATAAAATGAGGTCGATGGTTGGATTTGGGAAAAATAGCCTTGATGGGGTGTTTAACTGATGTAATGATATTAAATATGAGTAGATCGAATGACTTTGTGGAAGGGTGGCGGTTGCTAATAGTATGTAGAGTAATCAGATAGGAACATTAATTGTATAAGATATAGTATCTTACTAACTTAAAGAAGGAATTCTATTTTAGGGTTAAAAATAAAAGACTGAAACAGTTCAAACTACTAATTGTCCTAATGTTAGCGCAAAAGGAATTTTTATAAACCTTGTCGATGCCAAACTAATAATAATTGATGTAACTACCTGCATATAGGAATTAGGTATGAACTACATGTTGGGGGTGAGAAAAATGAACATGGCTCGAGAGAACCGAGCGAGGTTGGACAGAGAGGTGGTCGAGGTTTCTGATGAAGAAAGAATGGAAACAAATGTAGAACATAAGCCACGGCCTAGTAATCGAGTAAAATGTACTGGCGAGGGTGGAGAAGGAGGAGAGGAAGAGAGGGAGATGGATTTTGTGGGGGAATGTTATGGAGATGCTAAGGAAATAGAGGAAATCTTGGCATTTAAGAAAAGGTATGACATTCTTGATAATATTAGGTTAGAGGAGTACCTGGGGGAAATGACTCGGCAAGGGCTTCCCCTGGAGGGCATCCTAGTCTATCCTGAATAAATATAGAAGGGGTTAAAGTTATCCCTTCGAGCTGTCCAGAAGTTCTTGAACTTCTACAATGTTGCTCCCGGTCAATTCTATCCAAATGTTTACGACCTGTTTAGAGTGGTGGCAGTGCTAAATGGTCGGCTGTGAGAAAAAGGGGAGTAGGTGTGTAGTGGTGAGTTTTCCGGAAGGAGAATCTTTGCCAATACTTATTCGTAAGGTGAATGCAATAATGACCAGATGAACAAGATTTTAGGTGTAAAAGTCAATAAAAGCTGAGAAAAACCACGACCTCGAGGAGGATTTTTATATTAAATCTAGTATGATGCTAGTTATTACAAGTTTTTGGAGTAATAGTAGGGTTAAGAAGTAATGATGGTAAAGTTGCAGATTATGGGTCCTGAATAATCTATTATCTGTCTGTATTTATATTAGATACATGCAGTTTACAAAAAAGAAAGAAACAGTCTCCTATTCTAGGAGGAGTGGGCAAACTTCATGGATCTCTAACAACTCTTTCTTGGCCAGGTACAATGGCTAATTTTTATAGGTCGAGGACTTGTGGTATCTTCTCGAATGCTATCTATCTTCGAATATACATGACTGTCTTCGACTATACTGTGATGGCTTACTATTGTCAAATATGGGGAATATGCTACTACAATCGCCTCATTATCGACAGAAGTACTTGTAGTTGTGTCGAGAAGAAATTAGAAGCTGAAGAGTTTTGCCGAATATCTTACGAATCGTCTGTTTGCCATTTCCGAGGTCAAGGTGGATTGTATTTGGTCTTATCATTCCCGAGGAGCAATTAATGCGGTGCAATGAACCTGACAGATTGAAGTTGGGTATAAATAGACAGTATAAGGAGGGTGCTATGGTGGTGGTTTGAAAGGATGCCGCCCAAAGTGTTGCATAATATGTCGCCGAAGGATGAAGATGGGGAGGAATTTGAGGTAAAGTTTTTTCCCAAACTAGGCATTTGTAATGTTTCCTTTGATTCTATCATGGTGTAGAGGGTGCGGGAAGGTATTGTTAGAGAATGTTGGTATCTGTTGGAACCATTTGGGTTGCGATGCGGTGCTGAAGGTATTGTATTGCATCATTTTGGAGGAGAAGGGATAATTGTTCGTGTTGAAGGCGATGATGTGAAGGTTGGATGGGCGTCCAGGGATCTTGCCCAACGTAGAAGGATTCTTGCAATTCTCTGTTGCCGTTTGCTGAGGTAGCTCTTAAAAGTTCAGTGACATGAGAGTCATTGAGTTTCTTAGAATATCTTTATTCTTGGTGCTAGAGACAATGCCAGATTCTGGTGATAAGATGCTATAATGTCAGATCCTGGTGAAAAGAAGCATTAAGTAACTAGTACTTCAAGTCAAATGTAAAGAAAACAACGTAGTGTGAAGTAATGTAATCAATGGTTAATGTTTATCGAATATAATCTGTAGTAGTTATATAGTAAATAAAAGATATTTTCTTCGACTTTCTTGTGCCATTATTTGTTGTGTCGACTATGCATTTTTAATTGTTGTCGATGTAAAATGTGAGTAAGGTGATTACCGTATTGTTTAAAGAACTTAAAGTATAGTTGATTGACTGGGTCCAGGAATGGTTTTCAGTGTTCATTGATTTAAAAGTTGAAAATGTATAGTTTCAAGGTGAATTAAATGTGGTGTGTTGAATTTGAATGTGGAGGACTATAAATATCCCCCGTTGGTTGAATGAGAGTCATTTTGGTTTGAAGAGATGGTGAAGATGAGATCACAGATGCGTAATGAAGTGTATAGTCGTGTGCAAGTGTAGTATTGGGAAATATATGAGAAGTATATTGGACTCCGGTGGAATGTTGATATTCAATTGGAGGATCTTATGGAACCTGATTATGATGGTATGAGCGAGCTAGAGGCCAAAGACACTGAGGATGATTTTATGTTTCATTGCTAATTGTAATATTGGACTCCTCTTGAGTGGGTTAGTTATATGTGGACTTGTGCAAAAAAGTTGGTGAAGAGAGAAGATGATGTTGCAGCTAAGGGTTTGTAATGTGATGATTTTGGAAAAATACATGTAATGGTTGATTTGTTGTTAATATAAAAATGAAAATTGAATTTGATGTGATAAGGAATTATTGATGTGTTGTTGTGGGTTTTATTGTCGGTTTCTTCTCGAATGAATCTTGTATTGGAAAATGTATAAATATAAGAATGACTAGTAATGTAATTGATGTCGATTAAAATTTGAATTGGGGATTTTGATGAACGTGTACTAGAAATATAGAGGTTTGCAGATTAAAAAACAATGGGGTGGGGGGTGGGGGGGGGGGGGGGTGGGGGGAGGAGATGAGGGTAATCAATTATGGCAAGGTGTGTTCTATTGGGTGAAATTTGGGAGTATAAAGAAAATGATGTGCAATATCTTTGCGATAAAATAAGGTGTGCATTGTTGAATTCGAATGCTTTTGAAGAAATTCTTCGAGATATGGAATGGTTAGAACAAGAATGTAGGGGCTTGTTGATGTTTGAGAAGGCAAAGGGTCAAGGACGTCGAGAAAAGATGTGCGAGGCATTGCGTTCGAGTAGTGAAGCGATTGCGAAGCGGTGCGATGAACAGTCACGTGGGGTCTATAAATAGCTCGGGTGTGGGCAACTATTCATATTTTTCAAACTCGAAAGAAAATTTGTCTAGCGCAAATTCACTATTTTTGTCACTTGGATTATTGCCAGCAATTGGGAAGGAGGAGATTTCTGTGTTGATCGAAAGAGCAAAGCGGACTAAAGAGAGGGATACAGAGGCAACGAGGTTTCAAGCTTTCTAGCTGTTATGATCCAATTTGTGTTTTTCTTGGTTGTTATTGTATTATGGTAGTTGTAGACATATATAGGGTAATTGTAGAAGGAAGTCATGTATTACGAGGATGAATTACTTTAGATAAAAGTAGTGCTACGGTTTATCACAGAGGTTGGTTAGTGATTGTGAACGGTGTGTATTGGAGGGTAATGGAGGTGCAGTGGTTAATAAAGGGGTTGGCATGGCGTAATTGGTGATGAGTGGTGGAGAGAGAGCGGTTCGTTTCGCGGTGAAGATGGCGTTGGTGTAGGGGATTAGCTGGGGTCACGACGAGGATGTAGGGAATGCATGTCAAAGTAGGTTAGATATGGCCAAAAATTTTGCCGGTAAAGGTGATATCCATTTTTTGAACGAGAGTGGTTTTGGCGGGAAATGGTTTAAGTATCTTCGTGATCTCTTACAATTCCTGAAAGTGGAGAAACAAACATTAATTAAGTGCTCAATGTTTATAATTATAATAAATAAAAAGTTATCGAGAACTAAACGTAGTACAATAATCGATGTATATTACTAGGAAAAGTCATATAAGTATATCAAAAACTTTATGTAGTAAATCGAACTTTAATTGATAGTGGCAGACAGTAAATTAAGAATGATGTGTTAGAGAGTAACTATATGAAGATGAATATATGATTATGAACATATATATGTATTAGATATGATAGATACTAACTGTGGAAAAAAATATGGAATCTGATTTACATGTTCTTTAAAATGGCTGAACCAATTAAAAATGATGAGAAAGATATATACGAGAACCTTGAAGATGTAGTGCCCCTGATGATTGATAAAAGGACCTATGTGCAATAGTCGGGAGGTAAATATAGGGTAGGTTCGAGTAGTGGAGACATAGCTAGTATGGAACAGTTTAGGGTGTTACCTAGTGTTGTCGAACTATCTAATCAAGAGGCTACGGAGACAGATGTGGATCACGGGCACCAAGCTAGTGATCGAGAAGGTAGTAGGGCTGGGGAAGAAGATGTGGAGTAGGGTGAAGAGGTATGTTATAGAAAGGGTCCAGAGACCAAAGAAATATTAAGTTTTAAGAGGAAGTACGGTATTCCTGGGGATATAAGGTTAAAGAAGTATTACTATGAAATGATTGACCAGGAAATACCGTTGAATGGTATTCTGGTACATCGGGTGCAAATTAAAAAGGGTTGAAACTTCCCCTTAGAGCTGGCTGAAGAAAGTTAATGAATTTTTTTGATGTGGCACCTGGTTAGTTTAATCTGAATGTATATGGTTTGTTAAGGGTATGTGGGGCAATAAATGGCCGACTTAAGTCCAGGGGGGAGGAGTTGATAACAGTCAATGATTTATGTGTATACTACACGCTCATGATAAACCTTTAAAAAGTAGGTTATCGGTACTTGGCGAGGTTTTTGAAGAGGCTGATGTTCTAGGACATCGTGTCAATAGAAGGCCAATGCAGCGATGAACTTTTACTTGTCTCGGGGAACTACGAGTTCGACAAGAAGGACACTAGGGAGCCCTTAAAAAGAAAGAATTTTCACTTAGGTTTGTGGTTAAGTTATTTTAATTGTCGATGTTCGAAGTGTTGAATGTGATTTGAAGTTTTCTAACTGTTTTTGTGTGTTTGCAGCTTTGAAAGAGGTTGACAGGAATTTGGAAGTGAAGGAAGAGCTGCATAGGTTCAGGAAAAAATTCTTTGGGAGGATTAATAATTTGGTCATCGACCAAGATCTTGTAAACACCTTATTTTAAGAGGCCAGTTTAAAGAGGTCGAGGGCTAAAGGTGCTGAAGTAGCTGTTATCGATGGAAAGATGTCAGCGAAGAACAAGAGGGCTAGAAAGATTAGTTTGCCACTAAAAAATCTTTCCTTGGCTGGGTATAATACTGATACAGAGATAAATGCCATGCTTAGAGAATCTCTGGGAAAAACAAGAAGAAAAAGGTGGCGAGCTCTATTGTTCCCCCGCTACTTCCTCACAAGAGAACTACTCGACAGCCGACAATGGAGGAGGTGGATGGTATCGTCAAACCAGGTGCTATGGTGGATGGGCGTCCTCCACGGAGTATGGGGAGTATGCTTTTGAAGAAGAAAGGTATTTGTGAGACGTCAAAGATGAAATTTTTCGAAGAGTCTGAAGTTGAAGTTCAGAAGACCATGGACTCGTATACGTCTGGGATGGATGAGCTGAAGATGGAGCTAGAGGATTTTTTGGTCGGCATTGAGAGTTTGAATACGTTTGAAGGTGAGAAATTTCTCTACTTTGATCCGCTTGAAAAAATTGGTAGGTCATTCGAATACTCAATATATAACTTTGTTGCAGATCAAGAAGTTGGTGACTGTTGCCATGAACTGCATTATTGGTAGTGGTGATCTGGTAAATTAGCTTGTGGTGTATAAAAATATAGAGAAAGATTTGATCACGGAGAAGGAAGGGTTGAATGCAACGTTGAATACATACAAGCTAGAGGCAAATAAGGCGAGGGATGTGACGCTTTGTGAAATGAAGAAAATGTCGGAGAAAGAATAAATGGAGGCCTTGGCGCTGTAGATAGCAAACTTTGGAAAGAATGTAAGGGAGCAAGTTACTGATGTACGGAAGGCAATGGAGCTAGAGCAAGGAAGGCTTCTCAACAAAGTCAAGGCTTAGATGAATGGAGAGAAGTTTGAAAAATGTAGAAAAGCGATGGCCCATTTTGCTGGGCAGTACAAGGAGCTGGAGGTTAGGAATTTTTTTTTCAAAGGGCTGGTAAAGTGTGGTGGTCTTTTCTTCGATGATAGCTCAGAAGACGAAGCCCCGGATATTCCTGAAGTTTGCGGGGAGACGGAAGTTGTCGAAGATGAGGTGATGATGGAAGCTGATGGCGCTCGTCCACGGGAGCTAGGAGATGTGTAGGTACCCAAAGGTGTTCTAAATGTGAATAAAGTAGAATCTCCCCCTATAGTGTAAAAGTTCTGTCTAAGCAGTATTACTTCTGTAGAGGTATGTAAAAATGGTCAGTGGGACCAAAATAATTTTAATCTTGTAGTATGCGATGAATAATTATTTTTTAGAGAAATTTTATTGTGAAAACTTGCTGCATTTGTTTAATAATCCTAGGTAGTAGATTCGACAAAGTGATATGTTAAATTTGATTGTAGATCGTAGTAGATATGTAAGGAATGCTTGTTGGCGCAATAAGTGAACAATGGCCATGAAATGGCATGTAAGAAGCATAAATATCAGATATGTATTCGTAGATGGATATATGGATTGAGATTCGGGAAGAACAAGATCTGTTTATAGTTTGTTCGATAAGTAAGTAATGCGAAATAGAATATCCTGTAGTTGGATAGTGTTGGCGTAAAATTAAATGATAGTCCGAATACGTACTTATGAAGTATGAATCGAGATCAATCGAGGATTGTGCAGATGGTTGACATTCTGATGCATACGTATCAAGTATGGATCGAGGGTGAGTCAAGATATTAAAGATGATTGATTGTCTGATGCATACTTATTAAGTATGGATCAAGATCAAGTCAAAATAGTAAGGATGATGAATTGTCTGATGCATAATTATTAAGTATGGATCGAGATCAAGTTAAAATAGTAAGGAAGATTGATTGTCTAATGCATACTTATTATGTATGGATCGAGATCAAGTTAAAATAGTAAGGATGATGAATTGTCTAATGCATACTTATTAAGTATGGATCAAGATCAAGTAAAAATAGTAAAGATGATTGATTGCCTGATGCATACTTATTAAGTATGGATCGAGATCAAGTCAAAATAGTAAGGGTAATTGATCGTCTGATGCATACTTTCAAGTATGGATTGAGGTGAAGTCAAAGTAGTGAGGATAATTGATTGTCAGATGCATACTTATCAAGTATGGATCGAGATTAAGGTAAAATAGCATCGATTAAACTGACAGTAATTTTTTTTATTTAAATCGGTGAAAATGGTTACAGTGTGTTATCCGTAAAACAGTTTCAGTTGGGCAGTATACCATGGATATTCGAGATGTATTTTGTCTTCTGCCATCAGCTAGTAAGTTCCACTATCTATTTTATCGTTGACAATTTATAGTCCTTCCCAGTTTTCTGATAACTTTCTAGAATTTTTAGGTCGAGTACTATCTTGGATCCGTCGTAGGACAAGGTCTCCAATGTCAATTTTTTTTTTTTGAACTTTTTTGTTGTGTGTTTTTTTTTAATGTGTCATGGTATTGTCTCAAATTCATAATGGCCTTGTCGCGAGTTTCTTTTATCCAATTAAGGTTGTAAAGGAGACTGAGTTCATTGTCTTCGTCTGGAATTTTTCTCCGGGTACTTGGTAGATCGAGGTCTGAAGGTATGATTGCTTTGGTACAAAAAGCCATCATGAACTGAGTGCTACCTATTGAAACTCAGGGAGTGGTTCGGTAGGCCCAGAGAGCACTAAGTAGTTTGTTCACCCATCTTCCCTTCTTACTATTAAGACGCTTACGTAAACCTGATTTGATACTTTTGTTGATGGTTTCGGCTTGTCCATTGCCTTGAGGATAATATGGTGTGGATGTTAATAGTTGGATTTTCTATTTATGGAGGAAAGCATGCACTTTTACGCTGATGAATTATTTGCCATTATCGAAGCGTATCATATGTGGTCAGCCAAACCTGGTGATGATGTGCTCCCAAAGGAACTTGATGACCTCATTTTTATTAGTATGACATAGAGGAACTGCTTTAACCCACTTTGTGAAGTAATCAGTGGCGACTAGGACAAATCTTTTATTTCCTGATGCTGGATGGAAAGGTCCAATGATGTCGATCCCCCATCATTTGAATGGTCAGAGGACATTACTAATATATAAGTTGAAGGCTGGACTTTTGATGTCCTGAGCGTAGATTTGGAATTTGTAGCATTTACGCTCAAAGTCTTCGCAGTCTTGTCTCATCTTGGGCCAGTATAAGCTAATGATCTTTCTGAAACATGTGTGCCACAAATACCTTTGTGAAGTTCTATGATTTTGATTTGATCTTGTTTTTGCGAGATGCATTTGTTTAAATTTGTTCATCTTTTCTTTGACTAAGGCTACATAATCAACCATTTTTCTTATTGTACGGAATGTCTTGTTGTAAAGATTTGCCACGAGTAAAGAATCGATGTAGATTGCAAATTCTTCTGCTCTAAGTGTGAGTGTGAGATCGAGACCGTGGAGAATTCCTTCATATTTTGTCTCATTATTGGTAGCAAGAAGTTTAATTTGATAGCTTTCTCGATTCGATGATTAGAAGGTGTAACGAGGACGATGCCAATCCCTGATCTGTGTGGTCCAGCTGATCCGTCTGTAAAATGTTGCCAACCCAAACTTTTGGACCATGCGTCTGGCTATGCTATGGAGTCATCTGTGAAGATTTCTTTGAGTTCTTCCCAATCGGGGTCTTTGACTGGAAAGTCTACCAAAAAGTCAGCCACTGCTTACCCCTTGATTGATATCTGGGGTTCGAATAAAATGTCCTATTCACTAAGGAAAATTGGCCATTGATGGATTCTTCAAGATTATTCTTTTTTGGAGAGTACCAGTTTGAGGGGGTACTTGTCAATGATTTTAATGGGATGAGCTTGAAAGTAGGGATAAAGTTTTTGAGAACTGTAGACCAAGGCGAGTAGCTATTTTGTTGTTGTTGTTGTTGTATATCTTTTTTTAGTAGGCATGAGTGTTTTGCTGATAAAGTAGATTGGTTTTTCTACTCCATCTTCTCGAATAAGGATGGAACTAATAAAGTCTTTAGTTGTGGATAAGTACATTGTAAGTGATTCTCCATCAACTACAGTACTCATGATAGGAGAACACCCCAAGTATCGTTTACGATCTTGGTAGGCTAACTCACAGTCAGGAGTTCAAATGATTTCCTTGTACTGTTTGTTTGAAAGAGGAGTGGAATTTCTATAAAAAAGGAGATAAAGAAGTTTGCATCGATCAGATGACTTTGAGATGAATTTGTGAAGAACAGCGATCTTGCCAGCAAATTTTTTGACATCTTTCTTCATTCGTGGAGATGGCATCGCGATGAGCGCTTTGATTTGTGTTGGATCAATTTCAATCCCTCTTTTACTGACCAGATGTCCCAGAAATTTACCAGATGTGACTCCATGTTGGCATTTCTCTGGGTTGAGTTTCATCTAGTTTTTGCGAAGGATATCAAAGATTGTTTAGAGGTTGCTGGAGTGATCTTCACGTTTCAAGATTTTGTAGATCATATCATCGATGTAAACTTCCATGATTGTTTCAAGATGATCTTTGAACATTTTAGTCACCAGTCCTTGGTAAGTAGCTTCTGCATTCTTTAACCCAAAAGGCATTACTGTATAACAGTAGAGACCTCTTTCGGTAATGAAGGCTGTTTTTTCTTGATCGTCTTCGGCGAGTGAAACTTGGTTGTAGCCGGGGTCTACATCCATCATAGAAAGAAGTTCATGCCCTGCGACAGTGTCGAGAAGTTGCAGAATTAGTGGTAGTGGGAAACTGCCCTTGGGTGTAAACTTGTTGTGCTTTGTGAAGTCAACATAAATCCAAATTTTTCTATTTTTCTTCGGGACTGCTACGATGCTAAAAACCCATTTTGGATACTTAGATTATCGAATAGATCCTACCCGAAAGAGTTTATAAATTTCTTCATTAACCGCATCGCGGAGGCGAGTGGAACTTGGTTGCAGCCGGAGGCTGCATCCATCATAAAAAGAAGTTCGTGCACTGCGGCAGAGTCGCGAAGTTGCCAAATTAGTGGTAGTGGGAAACTGTCCTTGGGTGTAAACTTGTTGGGCTCTATGAAGTCAACACAAGCCCTAATTTTTCCATTTTTCTTTAGGACTGCTACGATGTTAGAAACCCATTTTTGATACTTTGATTCTAGAATAAATCCTACATGAAGGAGTTTATTAATTTCTTCATTAACCGTATCGTGGAGGCGAGGAGCTAGGTTTTGTCATTTATATATGACAACTTTGTTATCTGGAAGGAGGTTCAGTCGATGGCACACGATTAGGTAGGTAGTCTTGTCTGACTTTGAGTATAATGATGAGTGGGTCATCATGAGGGTACTTGACGTGGATGGTGTCATAGTTTTCGGAGGTGAAATGGTATGGATGTTTTGACTTGCTCGAGTTGGGGGGAAGTTTTGCAGATTTATCCGATGAGGTTATTTTACAACAGGATGTAATCCGATCGTCTTGTTTTCTTTTCTTTCCTTTCTAAATATCAATCATGTACAGGTGCCGAGCTTGCCCTTGGTTTTGATTTTTCTTAACGTCTTTTTTTTTACTTCGTCCTTGAGAAACTTTTGGATGTCGATGACATAATTATGAAGCCTTTCAACTAAGAGGATGCGATGAAAGATTCGAATAAGGAAGTAGCAGTTGTCAATTTTGTAACTATGCATATTGTGATACTAACATAGAGGTTTCGTGGGGACATCCGGGATGGTTTGTGGTGCGTGATAACATTTATCTCCCTTTATCGTTGGTAAGATAGTGGATAGAGTTATTATCATAGGTGGCAGAACTGGGACTGGTCTGTCAGGTCTGCCGTCCCTTCTTCTACTATTTTTCGTGCTTCTGCTGTATTTCTTGGGTGCTTTAGTAGTTGTCGATCTCTGGGGTGGGGTCGAAGTTGTTTCTTGAGAATGGATGGCAGATGAGTTCTTCATCTTATCTTTTTTTTACCGCTCTAACTCGATGTAATAATTAACTACATCAATAATTTCTGTGACTGTTCTTGGCTTGTACAAAGTAAGCTCCTCTCGAACCATGGAGTCAATGTGCAGGGCGAAGGTGAATGCTGGGATGACGATTTTAGGGTTTGAGTTCCCAATTTTCATTGTTTCCTATAAAAAACATTTGTAAAAGCTTGGCAATGTTTCCTTTGCGCCCTGCTCGAAGAAGAATACAGAATCGACAATGATCTCCCACTCTTTAGCATGGGCATAATTGGCTTCGAAAAGACGTTGTAACTGGTTGAACGTGGTGATGGATGCTTCTTGGATGGTATGGAACCATCAGAGTTGTTCTTCCTTTAAGCTCATTTTGAATAGCCTGCACAACATGTGGTCGAGTTTAGAATATAATCCAACTGCGCTTTGAAGTGCCGAACATGGGTAAACGGGTTAGTCAGGCTTGCATATTGAATAAACTTTAGCATATAAAAATTTTATGGGATGGGCATGACTTCGAGATGTGAGGAGATGGGGTTTGTCTCGATTCTGTCAAGCATGGATTTTTGGCCTGGGATGTTAGAGTTTATAGCCTGGATCATGTTGCTGAGGTCGTCTAAGGTGACGAGCTGTTGCGGGGGAAATGGCAAGGCTGTAACCTGAGGTACAAAATCTCCCTGTCTTTCTGGTCCGAATCGATCTTTTATTTTTGGAATGGAAATCTGGGGTTAGGCGAGACCCCTACCAGAGATTATATATATAAACAAGTGTAAAAAAACAAGATGGCCTAATTACAATGGTTCTTATCTTGATTACATAAATTTAACAAAGTTAAGGAAAATCTTGTGGAAAGAAAGGTTGATTGGGGAATATTTTCAAGTCTGAAACAATGTAAGTAACTACCTCCTTCCTTGTAGTTGAATCAGCATGAAGTACCAACAATCTCTCAATTTATTTATCTCTCAATCTTGTAGTTATTCCCAATCGATCTCTGATTTGTCTTCTTTCAGGTGGGGGAGTCTAATGACGTGTACGTTGACTTCCTTGAGTTGTCGATGTTAAACCAAAATGTCGAGAAGCCCTATTTAGATTTCCGAATCTCGATCGAGAAATTTGCAAATTGTCTTATCTCGGTTGATCATCGCGTTGAATTACTCTTGATCTATGCACGTATCAGGCTAGTGGAGGGGATGTATGGCAGCCAGTGAGTCAATCTTGTATTCTCCTCAGTCTTTCTATTTCTTTCTGATGTGTTTGACTCTGTTGATCTAAGGCTTTCCTTCGTTCGCCCTTCTCCATTTGAAGTGGTTGAACGTGGACACACTGATCTTCCAGTCTGTGGGCTTTTCTACAGCCATTTGTTTTTGAAGCTCGAGTACGGCACCATGCAGGTCAACCATTCTTGCTATAGGATTAATTTCCTGGTCTCTTACGATGCTGGAATGGCTTCTCAAGTTCATTGTTTTCATCGGATAGTTTTTAGATCAGTGGTGGTAAAGAAAAGTGTGGCATTTCCCACAGACGATGCCAATTGTAGTGACAAGTTTTCTGGAAGGAGAATCTTCGCCAATACTTATTCGTAAGGAGAATGCAATAAAGACTAGATAAACAAGATTTTGTTTGATGGGGTACTAACTGAAAATATTGTGTTACAGCTGTAAAGGAAGTTAAAAGAAACTTGAAGGTTGCAGATAAACTTTACAACTTGAGGACCAACTACTTCAGGTAGATTGACTCTCTTGTCGCTGATCAAGGGGAGGTCAAAGATTTATTTCAAGAAGTGGGTTTAAAGAGATCCCAAACCAAAGGCTCCAAAGTTCTACTGATCGACGTAGAAATATCGATGAGAAATAAGAAGGCTAATGAGTCAAGTCTTCCCCTTGACAACCCATCTCTCAGTGGGTATACTACGGACTCTGCTGTAGTAGAAAGAGATGCCCTACTGAGTGGGTCCTTCGGCAAGAAGAGAAAGAGAGCTACCAACCCTCCTACTGCCACGGCACAACCATCAAAAAGGTTAATTCGACAAGCGCTAGCCGAGATACTGGAGAAGGTTTGATGAGGTGAATTGGGGACTTCTAGTGCCTCAAAGTTGATTGTGCTTATGTAGTAAAAGGCTGCTGCTGGGAAGAAAAGTTCTCCCAACAAGCTGAAGATCAAGGCTGTTAGGAATCTTGGAGATTCTGAGGAGGAGGCCCAGCAGACCATCGAGTTTTATGCCACTCAAACAACTACTCTCGAAGAAGAGTTTGTTGACTATTTAGTTTGAGCACAGAGTGCATTGTCCTTCTTTATCGAGGGTTACATGGCGATAAATAAGGTTGAAAATTATCATGCCTTATTTTGACTAATGAAGTTACTTCCATAATCAAGAACTCATATTACGTCTATTATGCAGATCAAGAAGTTGTTGGTCGATGGGAAGCTTCGTCTTCTCAGAACTGAGGCTTTGGTGATCCAACTCCTTTTTTACAAAAATATCGAGAAAGAGCTTATCAAGGAGAAGGATGAGCTGGTCTAGGAGAAGTAAAGCCTAGAAGCTAAGCTCAAGAAGCTGAAGCTGGGAGTGGTGAAGTCAAAGGAGACTGCCATTCGTTAGGTAAAGAAGGCTTGGGAGATGGAGAAGAAGAAAGAGGTTGAGAAGATTAGGGGGGACGTCGCCAAGGAGAGAGAAGAGGCATTGGCCCTGTAAAAGTCCAATTTTAAGGACGATGTTCGGGAACAGATCCTATCTATCCCCAGGTCGATGAAGGCAGACAACGCCAAGACTTTTGCTAAAGTAAAAGCCAAAGCAGATCGAATCAACATCGACTATCTCAAGCGTATGAAGGCCAATTTTTCTAGGGAGTTTGACCTGATGGAGGAGAGAATAAATTATTACATAGGATTGGATGCTACAGCAAGGGCTACCTTTGTAGACTCTGATGTCGAGAAGGAGGGGGTTCTCGACGCCCAAGATGTGACTCCTACCTTGGTCGATGGTGTAGAGAACTTGGAAGGGGAGCGTCTCGATGAGTTAACTCCGGGTCTTCTGGTAAAGGTGACAACTCTAATAATCTCCCCAGAATATAGATATGATTGTTATTATTGCTTCTCTTTCTCTTTTCTTTATGTCAAAGTTGGTGAATAATTTTTGTACAAGTGGTCAATGGGACCTGAGAATATTTTTTAAAATTTAAATTTTGGCCGAATTTGATAAGTTTGATAATTATGCATATTGATGGCCTGGTATTTGATTATAATGAATATTTTGTTGAACAATTTTGGCAAATGGTTGAATGTTTAGAATATTTATAATGTAGGTGAAAGAAGCTGAGTGTTAGAAGAAGTTACTTATATTAAGTTTGCTTAGTATTAACTGTTAGATAGATATCTCTATGAGATATTGTTCGATCAATAAGACAATTTAAATTAGTTATCGATATAGTAAGGATGTATAACATGTTAAGTGTTTACTTCGAGGTGATTGATAGTTGGCCATATTGTTCGTTATATGTTTCAGAATGTTGCCTGTAACAAGTGTATATGAATGGATGGAAAGGATAGCCATGCTATGGTTTACTCGATTGTGCTAGGTGTTTATTCTCTTTGGGATATATGGGTTGAAAAGATAGAACATGTCATGTGTTGTCAAAAGCAGTAATGAGTTCAAACATTGGTTCCTTAAAGTGGATGCATGTTTGTTGAAGAAATAAGACTTTAAATTGGATAAACACTAATTAAGGTGTGCCAAAAGAAAGAAGGTAGAATAGATGATGTATTGATGGAAAGAAAAACTTCTTTATTGATGTAAAAATAAATGACGTATACAATTTATCTGTAAAACATCTTCACATGGGATATGTTTCATGGGAACTCAGGTTGTGTTTCATTTTCCGTTATCAACCAGTAAGTATCACTATCAATTGTGTCACTTATAATGTAATGGCCTTCTCAATTCTTTGATAATTTGCCAAAATTCTTTGGTCGAGTACTGTCTTGAATTCTTTGAAGTACAAGATCACCGATATCGAATGTCCGTTTCCTTACTTTTATGTTATATATCTTGTGAAAGGTGTCATGGTATCACCTCAAGTTTGTAATGGTATGATCTCGAGATTCTTTAATCCAATTAAGATTACAGAGAAGCCCGAGTTTATTGCCGGCATCCGTGACTTGTCTTCTAGTGGTTGGGAGGTCGAGGTCTGATGGAATTACAAATTCAGTTCCATAGGCCATCATAAATGGTGTGTAGCCTATGGACGTTCGAGGTGTGGTCCTATATATCTACAAAATACTAAGTAGTTCCTTGGTCCATTTGCCTTTCTTATCATCGAGGTACTTGCGCAAACCAGACTTGATACTTATATTGATAGCTTCTGCTTGGCCATTGCCCTGGGAATAATATAGAGTCGAAGTAGTTAACTGGATATTATATTTGTGAAGGAATTTGAGGACTTTGCTGTTGATGAACTATTTCCCATATGATCTTGTCATTTGCGGACAACCAAATCTGGTTATGATGTGCTCCCAGAGAAATTTGATTACTTCATCAGTGTAACAAAGTTGTACAACTTTGAACTATTTGGTGAAGTAATCTGTAGCTACAAGATTTTTTTTTTCTGTTTCCCGATGCAGGGTGAAATGGACCAATGATGTCAATAGCCCATTGTTTGAATGGCCAAAGGACATTACTGACCTGCAGGTTAAGGGCTGGACTTTTGATGTCTTAGGCGAGGATTTGGTACTTGTAGCATTTTTTGACAAAATCTTTGTAGTCTTACTGGATCTTCGGCCAGTATAATCCTTGTGTAAAAGCTTTTTATGCTAGCGATCGGCTTGAGACATGTGTGGCGCAGATTCCTTCGTGAAGTTCTTCAATTTTGATATAGGCTTACCTTTGTGAAATACATTCGATAAGGGGACCTCTTCTAGTAATGCGGTATAGTACTCCATCCTGTACTTTGAATCATGGACACTTTGCTAGTAGAGAGCGATTTTATTCATTATTTTTGCGTGGGGAGGGTATTAGAAGTAAAATATGTAAGAAATGGCTTTCTCCAATCTTTAGGATCTTTATCTTCGGCAACTTTGATTTGCATGAATTAGCTTGTATTAAGACTGGAATGTTCGATTACTTTAATGTCCAAAGTCATCTTCTCACTATCTTCGAGTATAGTAGCAATGTATGCAAGTACGTCAACATGGCGGTTTTCTACTCTAGGGAGGTAAGAAATTGTTGCTATTTTGAATTTATTCATTATTTCTTCTACCGGCGCAACATAGTCAGCCACTTTGCCTAATGTTTTAAATGTCTTGTTGTAGTGGTTGGCACTAGTAAGGAATCTACCTAAACAGCTATTTCTTATGCTCCAAGTGCTAATGTGAGCTGCAAGCCATGCAGGATAGCTTCATACTCCATTTCATTATTTATTGCATAAAACTTGAGCTTGATAGCATTTTTAATTCTGTGATTAGATGGTGTAACGAGAACGATGCCAATACCTGCTCCTTTTAGTCCAGCACATCCATCTGTAAAAGTCTCTAACCTGTACTCTTTGACCATGCATCTAGTTTTGTAATGGAGTCATCGTCTAACACCTCTTTTAGTTTCTCCCATTTTGGGTATTTTAAGGGAAAATATGCCAAAAAGTCTGCCACTGCTTGTCCTTTGATTGATATTTATGGTTTGAAGAAAATGTCATATTCTCTTAGGAAAATAGACCATTTTTGGACCCTTCTGAATCTTTTTTTTTTGAAAAGTACTCGCATTTAAGGCTCCTGTAGATTATGTCATCGATGTATACTTCCATGATTTTACTTAAGTGATCTTTAAACATTCTTATGACGAGCAGCTGCTACGTGACCCTTGCATTTTATAAGCCAAAGGGCATTACTGTGTAATAGTAAAGGCCCCTTTTTGTTACAAATGTAGTGTTTTCTTAATCTTCTTCGGCGAGAGGGACTTGGTTATATCCTAAAGCTGAATCCATCACTAGAAGAAGTTCGTGTCATTCTACAGAGTCGAGGAGATGAGGAATCTAAGGAAGTGGAAAGTTATCTTTAGGCGTAAACTTATTTGGTTTAGTGAAGTCAACACACACTCTGATTTTTCCATTTTTCTTCGGGATAGCTATGATGTTTGAGACCTACTTCAGATACTTAGCTTCTTAAATGAACCCAACACGAAGTAACTTGTCTATTTATTCGTTACCTACTTCTCGGAGCCTACGGGCTAGGTTATGATGCCTCTGCACGACAGCCTTACTGTCTGGTACAAGGTTTAACTTGTGGCATGCAATGGAAGGGTCGATTCCTGGCATCTCTTGAAAATACCATACAAAGATATCGACATTTTTCTTTAAGAGCTAACATAGGGTTTCCCTTTCTTCTGATGATAATGTAGATCCAATAAAAGCTTTTCTTCCCGACCCATCGAGCTCTATTGATTCAACTGCTTTAGTGTCATGGTGCTGAAATGTTGGAGGTGGCTATTGTTGTAATTGCTATACTTTCAGGAGTTTTGATGCATGAGAGTTTGTGGTGGTATTTTCGTACATTCGTGCCATAGTTTAACTCCTTTTAATTTCATAGACACCATGATTTGTTGGAAAACGTAATGAAAGTTAATATGTCGAGGGTACTACTTTGATAGAATAGAGCCAACTTCGCCCTAAGATCCCAAAGTATTTGGTTTCAGCATCGACGGTAATAAATTTAATGAAGGTGGTCTCTGGTCCTGCTTGAATAGGAAAAGTGATCTCTCCCAAGGGCGATTCTTTTAAACCATTGAATCTTGACTGAATATTTGACACCTAGAACGTTAACCGCTCGTCTAAATAGTATATTAGCTGCACTACCAATATCGACAAGGAGTGTGTACAAATAGTCGTATCCTACTTTCAGTATTATCACCAATTGGTCATTATGAAGGTATTTGGTATGGCTGGCATTGCAGTCCTCGAAGGAAATGCGATATGGGCGTTTCACCTTGCTGAAGCTGGGTAGAAGTTTGGCAGATTTCTCGGATGATGTCATTTTGCAGCAGGATGTAATTCTACCATCTTTATTTTATTTCTTACCTTTTTCAATCTCTATCATATAAAGATGTCGAGCCTGACCTTGGCCTTGCTCTTATTCGACTTTCAGTTCTTTTTGTTTTTTCTTCGAGAAATTTCTGAACATCGAGTACATACTCGTGGAGCCTCCCTGCCTGGACAATACGGTAAAAAATTTATATGAGGGAATAGCAGCTATTAGTTTCATGGCTATGGACGTTATGATACTGGTATAAAGGTTTATTTGGGACATCGAGAATCTCTTGGGCTTTTCGAAAGAGTTTATCCCCCCTTAGTATTGGTAAGATAGCTGATTGGGTGGTTATCATAGGAGGTAAGATTGAGATAGGCCTATCTTATTTTTTGTCTTTTCATCTGACATTATCGTTGTGATGCCCAGGCTGTTTGGTAGTAACATTGCTTGTTGGTTTTGGGTGTGGCGGTGAGAGAACATCGTTTAAATGGATAATATAGGAACTCTTTATCTTATCTTTCTTGGATCATTCGAGTTTAATGTTGTTATTAACCACATTAATCATCTCTGTGATGATTTTATGTTTGTGAAGTGTAAGTTATTCGTGAACTTTAGAATCGATGTGGAGAGTAGAGGTGAATACCGGTACGACAATCTTGGGATTTGAGTTCCTAATTTTCCTTGTTTCTTGCAAGAAATTCTTGTAAAAGTTTGCTACAGTTTCCTTCGTTCCTTGTTTGAAAAAGAAATGGGAATCAACCGTCATCTCGTATTCTTTAACATATGCGTAATTCGACTCAAAAAGTAACTATAATTGGTTGAAGTAAGTAATCGAACCTTCAAGAATGGTGTGAAACCATCTAAGGGGCTCTTCCTTGAGGCTGATGTTGAATAAGCGATACAGCATGCGATCTAGTTTGGAATATAGGCCAATGGTTGCTTTGATGTGACAGACGTGAGTGAGTAGGTTGGTAAGGTATGCATATTAATGAAACTTTGGCATATGGAAGTTGTCTAGTATTGGCATGACTTTGAGATGAGGAGAAATTAGGTTCGTCTCGATCCTATTCCGAACGGATCTTTGGCTAGGATTGTCTGAATGTATGGCTTGAATCCTATTGCTCAAGTCATATAAGATAATGAACTGTTGGAGTGCGTTTGGTGTAGCTTGTGGATCAAAATCCCCTTGTCCTTCTGGGCCCTATTACTCTCTAACCAATCGTCTTGGAGGTGGCGGTGGCGTCTGATAACATTTTCATTGACTTCCTTGTGTTGTTGATGCTGATGATGTAAGACTGAAATGTCAAGATACTCTATCAGGGTTCCTAGATCAAGATATGGAAGTTCAAATTCGCTCTTCCCTCGTAGGTTTTCCCTCTGGGAAGCACGTTATCGATATTCACTTCGAGCCCATGGAGGTGATCCTTGTCGACCAGTGAGTCGATCTTGTTGCCTTCGTAAACTTTTAATTTCTTTCTAATGAGTTCAGCTTTGTTATTCCAGGGCCTTCCTCCTCTTGTCCCTCTCGACTTGGAGGGCTTGAGCGTAAATTCTCTGATCCTCCAATCATTGGTTCTTACCAAATTGCATCTGCTTCTAAAGTTCAATAATAACATTATACAGATTATCGGTTTCTGGTTGGATGGTGACTGAAACACCCTTATTTTTTCTCCAGGTACTGGAGGCACTCTTAAGGTTCATGTTGGTCATGTAAATGATTGTACAGAATGATATTTGGTAAAGAAAAAGTGGATATTCCCACAGATGATGCCAATTGTAATGGCATGTTTTCCAGAATGGAAACTTCGTCAATACTTTAGTAAGGAAGTTGCAATTTTAAGCTAGAACATAATAGATTTTATGTGGAAACTCAGTAAAACCTGAGAAAACCCACGACCTCGAGGAGGGTTTGGGGGTGAAATTCAATATGTGCTAGTTATTACAATTGCTGGATGATAAAATAGATGTAGAGAGTCAAGAATAACATTGTTCTGGATCCCTTTTAACATGTACTCTACCTGTATTTATAATGGATATAGGCAGTTACAAATAATTGGTCTCCTATTTTAATGGGTAGTTGGCAAACTTCGCGAATCTCTTGTAACGACTCTATTTGACCAAGTGTAGCGGTTACTTTAGAGGATCGAGATCTGTAGGCATGCACTTGACATCTTCTCAAATGATCACATACCTTTGACACAATTATACTAGCTTCTCCTTGTCAAATATGGGAATATGCTACTACAAATTTTATTAGATTGATACAATGATATGAAAGCTTGATATTTGGTAATACAACTTGTGCCACCTCCTTGAAATGATTAATATCGAAGCATACTATGACTTTTCTTGAGATATCTTAAGCATAGAATAGGCCTTTATAGTAAGTGACATCTTCATACTCACCCTAATCTGGCAAGGCACTCCAATTAACATCCCATGGTTTACAATACACCAATTGTCCTAAATATCATTTTTTTTATAACAATCATTCCCAATTATAGCCATGATGACGCAACTATCGCCACCATTATCTTAAGTTGGGTATGATGATATCGCCACCTTTTTAATCCACCAACCCTAATAACTTTACTAGGTTTGGATGAATTGTAGCGCATTGAGATACGGGAAATGGATACTCTCCTTTGTAAGTGGATTAAAGAGTGAATAATTCTTGACAGTTTCCATAATAATGGCGCAACCATGGCCAAATGTTGGATATCTTGTGATATATTCCCAATTAAGCTTTCTACTTGGAGCAGAACTAATGCGCTTTCATCTTCAATAAACGCCTCCATAGTGAAAGAACCCGGTAGAGGTGGCCGCTTCTTTTCCTCGAGGAAGTACTTATCATCTGTAAGACTATAAAAGTAAGAGAAAAATTCATATTTTGCCATCCCAAGAAATATAATTATCTTCCAAGGAATTTGGGGAGGTAGAGTTTTAGGCTTTATCAGAAAAACAGACTGCCATGGCATACAAACTACACCGAAGCGAAGGTAATTAGCGATTGTGCCAATCGTAAACATTTATAATCTGATTACTTGTAATAGTTCAGAAGGTAGTTCAGACCACTTAACATCGTCACCCATGGTTGAGTTAGAAGAAGAAACCCTAAACCACAACAGAAGTTTATTAGAGAGAGAGAGAGGGAGAGAGACCAAAACCCTCGTTTTAGATTTATATAAGAAAAGAAAACTCATCTAACTTGGGTTTATATAAGAGGTTTTAGGGCATCTCTTATTAAACCCTATTGCAGGGAAAGTGGAGTTTGGGTTTTCTTGGTCACTGCTGGAAATGTTCTTAGGGTCAGCCCCGGTAGATACATAATCCCACCCCATACCCAAACCCTCACTCTCTCGAAACCCTAGCTCTAATGGATGCTCAAATCGATAAAATTCTTGGCCTTTTCCCTGCCCCTTTTGAAACCCTAATGATGTCATCGGGAACGAACAAGCCGAGACCTTATTCAATATCTATAGGCAAAATCAACCAGATGCGTTAGTATTGAAGCTCACTTATCTTCTCCAATCATCGCCGTATGCCGAGGTTCAAGCGATGTCTGCGATTCTCCTTCCAGATTCTTACTTGTGGCCAAGGTTGTCGTTGTCGACGTAATCGGTGTTGAAATCCTAGTTGTTGAATTATGTTCAATGTGAGGAGATGAAGGCACAGGCTGAAGCTAAAAGGTGGAAATTTAAGCATAAGCTTAGTGTTTTTGAAGTATGGTGTTTCTGATCATTCAGCTGGGGTGCTCACTGTCATCAAGGCCACTAAAAGTGAGCCCAAACCTATTAAATTTTAAAGGCTTGGACAGATCAAACTAATTTTCTTGATATTTTTAACAAGGTCTGGAATTACATTGCAGATGGGAATGGCACATATAAGTTTATGATTAAACTGAAGCAAGTGAAAGAAGCGCTTAACTCTCCTAACCAATCCAATTAGGAAACTAACCTAGAAAAGGAAAACTACTAATAACCAACATGGTCTTCTCCAATAGTGCATAAGCTAAAGAAGGTTAAAATAAAGATAAATTAAATGGGTGGTAAATAATCTTATGAGGGACGTGCCACGTCAAACCCTCCGTATGAGAAGATTTTGTCCACGAAATCAAGGGGGCAGTGCTCCAGAAGACTCACTTACAAATGTGGTGTGCATCTCAGTTTCTTCTTTATCTTTATCTTGTAGAACTCGCTGAACAACTGATATCATACTCTCACGCATTTTATCCATGACTACTTTAACCTTATTAGCAAACGCATGGCAATCACGTTTCTGGTACCCAGGTTTTCCGCATCCATAACAGTTACCTAAAACAAAGGTATGTGGCCTAAAACAAAGGTACATGGTGCAGTGACTATTGGAATAGTTGGAGTTGCTATTATAGTTGCTTGAATTGGAGGATGATACCGTGCATGTAGCTCACTTGCTTATTTGGCTAACTCTACAATCTCTACGTGGTAGAAGATTGGCTGAAGTGCGGCCGCTTCTTGCAATTTTTTCGTCAGCCTACACTTGTACCTACTAACCCTCTGCTGCTCAGACTCATGGAGTCATGTACATGCCTCAAGGAGATAAAACTGACCTGTGTAATCAACAATAAAGGAGATACATATTTTTAGGAACTGGAGTTTCCCGAATGCAACCTCGTCGTATATTATTGGGATGAACCTCACTTTAGGCTCTCCCTGTATCTTTTACCACTCTATATTACGACGGTATTCTAATTTATGCCTTGCCAGCTGAGTACTATTTCACCAGATGAGGACAAAACTAGTAAGTTGGGACTCAATAATCATAACCTGTTTGGGATCCCCATATTTCTTGTAGTTGAACACCCACTTAACCTTATCCAACCACTTAATAAAGGCGTCAGCATGACTTTCCATCAAACTTTGGCACTTTGAGGTAAACATCATGCGTATGTTCAGCAATAGCCTTGGCCAAAGCCTCAATATCAGTATCTTTACCCTTTCGGTGTTACCGTGGTCGTTGCTTCTCCTCAAACTCTGAACTGTAGGCATCATCTTGCCAAGTTGTGGCATACGGGTACCACGGCGGATGTGAGGGTGAACTAGGTGGACGCTATCTAACTCCGTCGCTCAAGGGGGGTGGAGGGTGAGAAACACGCCCCCGGTCTCACCAGCTGAATTACCGATCTCTCTCCCAAGTCAGAACGTGACTAGAACCCATAGTTTTATGCTACCCATTCGAATGAATGCTAAATACGTCATCATCATGTGGCCCCATCCATCACTGTAGAGTGCTCAAAATTTAAAATTATATTTATGGTACATGCCCGACGTTTGCCGCTTACCATCATCTGTATAATGTTGGTTAATATAAAAGTCTGCCAAAGGGAAGGATACACCATATGTGCCCAATGAGACTATTGGAGATGGAGGTAGGTGGCGGTCATCCACTGCCGGTGGAGGTACTGTCGACGTTAGCAATCAGTGGTTCAAGCTTCTCGATGGGATTTGTTGGGGTACTTCTGCCAATGGGATTTAACTGCCAACCCTAATCGGTAATAAATATATAGAAAGAGGGTCGGTAGCTAGAGAGGCATAAAGGAAATTATCACCGGTGGGTGATTTGTAAGGAGCCCACCACTCGGGATCGATACAAAAAAATTAAGGTTTTAGAGGGATTGATGAAGCCCAACCCATTGAAACAATAGGTTATGGGTCGGGTTCCCAATTGCTTCGGCCAGCCCAAATTTACTTTTAGTCGGTTCTATTTTTGGATTCTGGATTCGGGCTCGTTGGTCTGATATGAATTTGGTAATAGTTGATTATGATTTAGGCCTTGGGCCTCATAGGCTAGGACTTGCGGTCGGCTTGCCCAAGCAAGAAAATCTACCTTCGCGAGTACCACCGACGCTGTTATGGTATCGACCAATGTCAGGGCTGATGCCAGTGTCAGCAATTCTTGCTTGGAATACTCCAAGGTTGTCTCTATACGAGAATCTCTTGGTTGGTCGGTGGTTGTCATGGCCAGTCCTTTAGCATTAGTTTGTATACCGATTTCATCTATCTTACGAGTTTCGATCTCAACTTCAAGACTTGCAAACTGGTTGTCAAGTTCATTGCTCCTCGCAGTGACGATTTCCTCATGAGAGGGGTGCTCTAGTATTCCCAATGGAGATGGTTTGTAGGGGGCTGGGAAAAAGGCTCTCGTACCTAAAACCTTAACAAACTTATCAAGTATATCTGTCAATTTTGCTTCATCTTGAACGAGTGCAGGTTTCTTCGTTGCTGGTCTTCCGCAAGGTATCTTGCTCTCGAAACTTGGCATACCGGGGATGTGAACGCGGCTTTAATGCCAATTAATATAAACTACGAATGCAGAAGCTAGATTCGTATGAGATAACACTAAAGTTGATCTAGATCTCTACTAAACTTAATTAACAAAAGAAAACTCAATGCTTTCAAAAGAATTCAGCTCTACTAACTTACCAATTAAACATTATACCACCCTCTCCCTTTATAACCTAATTTCTTAGGAGTACTCCTACTCTAAATCCCCTAACCAATTAAATTAGGAAACTAACCTAGAAAAGCAAAACTATTAATTAACAACATGGTCTTCTCCAATAGTGCATAAGCTAGAAGCATAAAATAAAGATAAATCAAGCGGGTGGTAAATGACCCTATGAGGGACGTGCAATGTCATGGCTATTGAAGAAAAGAAAGATTTTGATAAGTTTGTTGAGCTAGTCAAGGCTGAGGAGAGCATACAGAGACAAGTTGGGTGATGAGAGCACTAAGTTTTTTCATAAATCCTTATTGTCAAGGAGGGCTAGAAATAGAATTAATGCAATTAAAAATGAGGATATGAAGGAGCTGAATGAAACTGATGACATTGCTAATGAGGGAGTGAGATACTTTAAGAGTGTGATGGGTACTGGACCCAATGATGCTAATAAAACCAACAATGTTGCTTAGCTTGGCCTAAACCAGATTTGTGAAGAGGATAAAAATATGCTAGAGAAGGACATCATTAAAGAAGAAGGCATAGAGGCTTTGTTTGCTATGAATGGGGATAAGGCTACTAGATCTGATGGATTCTCTGTCAAATTCTTTTAGGTTGCTTGGATTGTGGTGGGAGATGACTTTATCAAAGTTGTGAGGAACGTTTTCAGATCCACTAGAATGCTTGGTGAGGTAAATGCAACTCTTGGTTCTCTTATACCTAACACTGATGTGCCTGATACCTTTAAGGATTTCAGACCAATCTTATGTTGCAATGTGCTTTATAAATGTATTTATAAGATTATCACTAGGATAAAGTTAGTTATTAGTTCTCTTATGAGCAATACCCAGTCTGCCTTCATACATGGGAGAAACATAATAGATATTATCCTATTAACTGATGAGATTGTTAGAAATTACCATAGGGACAAAGGAGTTCCTAGATGCACTACCAAAATTAATTTATGCAAAGCCTATGATATGGTGAATTGGAACGCCATCATTGAGGTGATGCAGGCCTTTAATTTTCTTGGCAAGATGATAATGTGGGTTTGGGAGTGCATCTCCACAGTCAAGTACTTTATTAACATTAATGGCACTCCTAAGGGTTATTTTAAGGGTAAATGGGGCATCAGGCAAGTGGACCTCATGTCCCTGTATCTTTTTTTCATGATCATGGACGTGTTTAACAAGATGTTTGAGCATAAAAGATAGATATGAGAGTTTGATTTACATCCTAAGTGTATTAGCCCTGTTATTACTAACCTTTATTTTACAGATAATTTAATTATTTTTATAAAAGGTTCATATTCAAATGCAATCGCCCTTGTTGACACTCTGAATAGGTTCAACGGATTCTCTGGTCTGCAGATTAATCATAAGTAAGTTGTATTGTATAGGTATGTGCAATGGCGTAAGTTGTTGATTTTTACAAGGACACTCTAGGTATTGATAGAGGTACCCTACATGTTAAATATCTCGGGCTTCTCTTAATATCAAATAGACTCAAAGCTTTGGATTGTTTACCTCTTATTGAGAAAATCAGACTTAGAATAGGCTTTTGGAAGAATAAGTAGTTGTCTTATGCTGGGAGGTTTGTGTTGTTGGAAGAATAAGTAGTGTTATCAGCCATTCTTTGTTACTAGTCCACTTGACATACCTTGCTTCAGTCTATTTTGAAATTTCTTAGCTTCATATGTAGAAGCTTATTATGAGCTAGAACAGATCTTAATAATAAGTTTGTAAAGGTTAGCTGGACTAGATGTTGTTTCCCTTTTGATGAAGGAGGGTTGGGTATTAGAGATATAACCACTAATAATATTGCTTCTACCATGAGGTATATTTGGAATATAATTACTGATAAAGATATTATTTGGGCTAAGTGAGTTAAGGCTAATTTAGTTAAGAAAAAAATACTTTTGGTCACAAAATACCTGTAGATTACTCTTGGATTTGGGGGAATGTACTTAAATGTAGGAGTAAAATAGTCGACATTGCTTACAAGCTCATAGGTGATGGTAAGGATACTCTTTTTTGGTTAGATCCTTTGCACCCCAATGGGGTGCTTGCTGATAAGTTTCAACCTCATTTTAGGTATAACTTTACTCTTGGACTAAATACTAAAGTGAGTAATATTATTTTTAATTTTCATTAGAACATCCTTAATAACTCTATTGACCATTAATCTGAGATTTGGGAATATATCTTGTCTGTTGAGATGAGGTATAATGATGAGGAGAGAGATGAATATGTTTGGTCTGTAACTACTAGTGGAGAGTTTAATAACAAGGACACTTATGATTTTATTAGGCAAAGACAGAAAATACCTAGATGGGCTAAAATTGTTAGGTTTATAGGTCAAATCCCAAAGCACAACTCTGTTACTTGGTTAACCATCAACAAGGCTCTTAGAACTCAGAGTAGATTGATGAAGTGGGGAATTATTACCAGTTCCAAGTGTCTTTTATGTTGGAATCATAGTGAAGATGAGGACCATTTGTTCTTTAGTTGTCCTTACAACAATTATGTCCAGAGAAATATATTAAAGAAGATCAACTACATCTGACAAGGATCAGACTGGGTAAGTGAAACAGTGTTAAAAGTAGAATTAAAAATCTTACCTTTTGTGCGTTTATTTACCAGATTTGGAAAGAGAGAAACAATAGGATTTTTAAGAACAAAGAAAATGATGTAGACATTGTGATTAACAATATAATGAGTGACATTATAGTGAAGATGTCTAGCTGCAAAATGGACTTGGAAGACAACATTGTTAATATAAATATGGTTATAGAATGGAGGTTCTTTGTAAACTGGAAGGTCAAGCATGCCATTAAATGTAAATGAGACTATCCACCTGAAGGAGTTTATGCTATCAATATTAATGGAGCTATCACGGACATAGAGAGATTTGGTATTGTGATTTGGGATTGGCAAAGGGATACCATTATAGTTTCAGCTAGTATTTATAGATCCTTATCAATCACTATGGTGGAGCTTATTGTTGTAAGAGAAGGGTTGATGTTAGATCTGGAGATGAGGTGTAGAAGAGTATATTTTCTATGTTGATTATGAAGTTGTAGTCCTTCTTGTTAATACTAATACAAGACCCCCTTGGGAAGCTAAGAGATTGGTGATGTAGATTAAGAAGATGAAGATGAGGCTTGAGATTTGTTTGGTTATGCACAAGTACAATGAAACAAATAAAAGTTCTGACCTTTAAGCCAACATCAGACCTGCTCAAGGATATGTTACTCTTGAGCCAACAAAGTGTAGTTTAGAGCTCCAGAGCATTATTGATGATGACAAGAGAGTTTGTATTTATTATTGAACTTGATAGTGCCCTGATTGTTGTAGGAAAATTTGTGGGTGATTAGGGTAGTATTATTTGGGTTAGGCGGGTTTTAGTTGTTATTCTTTTTGATGGATGTGATTTTTAATAGGAATTACTCCTTGTAGCTCATCTTCTATTGAAATTATGTGTATGTAGTTTTCCTTGGTATCCAGGCTCTCTTTCCCATTGTTTGGATAGAATTGTCCCTACCTTGTATATATGTTTTTCTTTTATTATATGGGGGTTAGTCCTCCAGCATGCTCTTCAAAAAAAAACTGTAAAAAAACTACTTTGCGATACGGTATTGGACCTCATGTCAAAGATTTTGCCTCAAGGGCAGTAGCCGAAACTTTTACCGTTTATGTTCCAATGTGTTACATCAAAGAATAAGAGACTGGAAGAATCGACATTGTTGATGTTTGTTCATTTGGCACAATAAATTGGTGAAATACTTATAATTCCTTATTGCAATTGAGGATGATTCCTCTTGGCATAGCACAGAGGACGAGGATGATCCTGGGATGATGAAGAATCCCCCACAGTTTATAACTATGCTTTTTGGTATCTTAATGAAGATGCTTTGAGGATGATCCCGCTTGGCATAGCGCGGAGGTAGAGGATGACGAGGATGAGGATGAAGATGTTGTACATGAGTGTTTGGATTTTCTTTCAATTTTGTTAGAAGGGACAATTGTGCATGTTACGACTGAACTTTTGCTAGCTTACTAGCTGCTCCAGAGTGGCAGAAATGCCTTGAAACACTTATCACACTTGCTTAGACTGCAGAAGGGTGCTCCAAGGTGATGGTTAAAGATATGGAGCAAGTAGTGAATATGGCTCTAAATTCTTTTCAAGGTCCTTATCCCCGTGTGTGATGGGTTATCATTAATGCAGTTGGACAGTTATCTACTGATTTAGTACCATCAAAGGATCCCGTATACATTGGCGACAGCTATGGACAATTTCTAGAATCCCTGAGTATAGGTACATGCTATATTTGTAGTCCTCAGCTTCCGTAAGTATTGCATGCGAGAAGATATCTTAGCACCTTATTTAGATGGGATAGTGAACAAGTTGCTCACACTCCTATAGATGGCTTTGACAACTTTAGAATTAGTTATCGATTCATCTCTGGAGCAATTTGATGTGTCTTAAAAATGTACTCAAAAGTGCACGATTCATTTGAAATGTGTATAGGGCAAGCGTGGTTGAACCCACAAGGACTTGAATTTTATCATCTTTTTTAGTTTGGTTTTTGCTTACAAAAATGGTAATTAATGAAAATAAAGAAAATCTAATTTACGGATATCGAATAACAAAGGTAGATATGAAATAATATAAAGGACAATTAGGGTTTTGGATTTCACCACCATTAACATATACCAGCTAATTTAATCTAAAATTTCCAATTTGAAGAATAGTATTTTTGACGGCCTTATCGTTGAATAATTTCCCCTTTTCGTCAAAGAATCGAGATACACATACTATGTAACTTGGTATGTGATGAAAACACATTTTGTTAAAGCCTTTAGCTAAATACATGATGTTAATCAAAATCATATGACTCACATAATATATGAAAATCTAATCTTAATAATCAAGTTAAAAGCACCTAGAATCTTATAAAACATATACTTTATCTCTCTTTAAAGAGAACATAATATATTAATATAAGTACTCTAAAATAATTAAGGAAAAATTAGCATATAATAATTATGGGAAGCTCAGACTAAATATAGCTAAATACATATTAATTGTGTGTGTGTGTGGGGGGGGTGGGGTCCATCCTCACCCTAATAGGCGGCTCAGTCGACCATGTTAAATAAAATGCGACACGTAATAGAAAATAAACATTCCATTGATATAATTAAGAATCTAATGCTTACAAAAGATGGATTCTCCGCACTGAAGCTCAAAAGAACTTGTAATAATTAAACTTTAAGTACTTTTGGTTCTCTTCTCAAGCTTCCTACTCTCAAGCCCTCCTAATGCTCTTCCCTTCTCCCCCTTCAACATAACATATGTCACCCTTTTATAAAGGAAGGGTAAGGTATCAAAAGTCATACAAAAATGTAAAAACATTCCAAATATTAAGGCTACAAGTAACATTTAATGCATATATCAATTCAGTTAAGTATTACGGCCTTTGAGCTCTTTTTGATTTTCAATAAATTTAGCCAAAGAAAAACACGTCTTCAAATTCATTTGACCCCATATCACTATTAAAATTAGTTTAACACGTCGCACTTAAGCCGTAATCCACTTTAATTATGGTAAACCTGCATTTATCATAAATAACCTTTAGTTATTACTAATTAAGTAAAATAATGACTTAACTAAATATAAAGCAAATGGTAATATGGTCAATATTTTGTACCCATCACAATTCTTCAAGTGCTATGATACTACTATTAGGGCCTGAGTGTTTTGTTCTTAAAAGGTTTCGGTACAATTTAATAGTCTGTATCTCCTTATATCCTTGTATGAACTACATCTTCTATTCGATGTGGGACTAATTTTGATCCACCGATCTTAGCAATCTTCACTTGGATCAAACTGTTGAGGTATGAACTCAAATTTATGTTTGAGGTTGGTTTAGTTTGAGTTATTTCAGTTCAAGGATTGAAGTCGGATTGAAAAAAAGAGTTTTAATGTTCAGATTTGAATTAGTTAAGGTCGATAGAAGTTAGTGCTGGTTAAGTATCCTGAAGATTCGAACTGGTTAAGTTACTTGGAGTTTGAACTGGTTATGTTACCTGAAGACTCGAGCTAGTTCTGTTCGAATTTCAGAAGAGGAACTCAAAGTAGGCCGAAGTCATTCGAACGAGAATGGAGCTCATTCAAACGAGATTGTCTAATTTCACATTTTGGATATGAAGACCGAAGAAGTCGCTCAAATGAGATTTGATTTCGTTCAAATGACCTGCATACTTTCTAGGGCTGGAACCTTAATCGCTAAAGTTGTTCAAATGAGATTATGTTAGGTTGCCTTTGTGAGTTCTTCTGAGACATCAAGTTTTGCCTCGAGATCTGTTCTACCTGTATTTAGTCATCTCTAGTTTATAAAGAAGACTTAGGTTATTTTGTTAGTCGATCTTGGTGAGTTTAATTCTAGAGAGACTTAGAATTTGAGAAACTCTATTAAAGCTCGAGAAGCTTGGAGAGATCGTTGTAACCCGTTTGATTAACATAGTGGATTGTTTGGGAGTGGTTTTTTATCCGCAATGGTTTTATACTTCCCTCCTCTGGGAAACCTTGTGTTCTTTATTGTTATGTGTTTCTTAGTTTGGTTGATTGGCATATTCTGTGTATCATTCTTATAGTAGAAGAGAAATTAGCCACCTCTATTCATAACAACTGGTATTAGAATGCAAGGTTAGGGCTTGCGTGATTAGAGCCATGGCTAATATGGAGAAATTAGAAATCGATAAATTAAATGGATTGAACTTTGGGATTTGGAAGATGTAAGTAGAAGATTTTTAATATGCGGAGGATTGTGATTTTCTTCTAGGAGGGATTTTGACGAAGCTGACCGATATGGATTGCTTGGAGTGGGAACTTTTAGATCAAGATGTTTTTGGTAAATTTCGTTTAACACTCACAACTTCTATTTCTTCTAAATTACCTAATGTGAGTACCATGTTAGAGATGATAGACAAACTATCAAAGATGTTTGAATCAACTTCGAGTAATTTAAATTCCCAGAAGTGCGTTAGGAGTGTTTTAAAATCCCATAAGTGGGTTACTTTCAGCGACGTCATAAAAGTCTTTGGTGATGATTCTCGCGTAATACCTTTTGGATCTTCGTTGTTAACATCGGGTGATTACTCGAATGTTGAAGTTAAAGGAAATAGAGTTTCACATATTGAGAATAGAAGTAAAAGGCGCATAAAGGCATAGAATTACAATCAACAAGATATTAATTGGAAATGCGGTAAAGTTGGTCATAAGAAGGAAGATTAAAGATCGACAAAGAAGAGTTGATCTTTAAAGAAACGTTCGGTGACTCCGGGGAAGGTAAAATTTTTGATAGTGCCTCCAATCTTATTTCTAATAATTTGTGTGATATGACTTGTGATATTTGCGACAAACCATGCAATGTGATTCATGGTACTCGAGATAAGTTATGTTGGTTATCTTATGGCATTCGTAAAAGGTCAAAGCTAGACTTGGATGCTCCATTGGAAATTACGTTGGGTAAAAATGAATTGTCTAGCTATGATGAGTGTTATCACATAGTAGATAATGGAGTTGTTCAGATTGCATTAACGAATAAAAATTTGTTAAGTTTGGACACGATGCAATATGTGTCTTGTATGGCTAGAAATATGTTTTCGAGCCAACTATCGAACTTAGGTCTTTTGGTTACCTTCGGCGATGATGCTTTTGAGATCATGAAGGAGGCTATTACTTTAGATTGGGATAAAAGACAAAATGCGTTCATAGGGATGTGTAACGCTAATGATGAGATTATTGGTGCTGTTACTTTGATGGTGAACTCTAGAGTATGGCATGAAAAACTTGGTCACGTAAGCAATTGGATGAAAATATTGTTCTCGAGGAGAATATTTGACAAGTTAAAATCCAAATATTTGTTCTTTTGTGAAGATGTTATCTTGGTAAAGCAAAAGAAAGTTGGGTTTCCTAGAAAGAGGAGAAAATGGAATATGGGATCGAGCCACTTATACGATGATGTATGAGAACCAACTAGAGTTAGTTCCAACAAGGGATTTTATGGTTTTGTTGTTATCATTGGTTATTCCACATAAGAGCTTGGTGTACATTTCTTAAAGAATGAAACCGATTGGTTTGATGTCTTCGCTAGATGGAAAGCTTGGGTTGAGATTGGGACGGGTTCAATGTTGAAGCGTCTTGAGTCTAACGGTGATGGTGATCAATTTTGTCGTGATGAGTTTATTTTAGATAAATCATCTATTGGGATCGAAATGTTAGAGAAGATTCCAATAATACCATGAGAGTTTGGTATGGCTGAAAGTGTGGTCCGTGAGATTACTAAAAGGGTACGAAATATAAAATGTTTTATCGAGCTGTCAAAGCATTTTTGGGCAGATTCGATAGTTTCGGCGGCTGATACAGAGTCTTGGTATGCATTGGATCTTAGACTATTAGAAGAGATCAATTGGACGAAAAAGGAGGTAATCATTTATACTTATTTTGTCTATTCTAGTAGTAGATCATTAGTAGATTATATGTCTAGTTTGTGCATGTTCATTAGATATGTTTGTGATAATTTTTGTGACCGATCTTGTGATGCAAAGAATCAGAAAATTATCCAACCTATTGATGTGATATCCAATACTGATGTCTTTTGCGAAGGCATGGATAAGTCGAATGAAAAAGTGGATTTATCGGGGTCATGTGAGTATGTAAAAATCTCAGCAGAGATAGCGTTGGAACCATTGGTTGAAAAGGTCCAACGAGAACCATATACTTCTCCGATTGTAATGAAAAGAAGAGCCAAGGTTTCGAGACCTATCACCCATTATCATTACTCTCGACATTATTTGTGGCTAGCCAGTATTGGTGATAACTACAAGGTGAGGTCATGGCAAAGTGGGAGCTTGTCATGGATGATGATGAGATAGGATCTCAATCGCCATATCGGCTATAGGATGTAATCCTATTACCGATGGTAAAACTCTTTACTTCACAAGTTGGTTTACAGGTTAAACGAGAACAAGTTTGTTTAAGTGGTTTAAGGTGAAACTTGTGGTAAAGTGCTTTCAAGAAGAAACATGGGTTTATGTCAAGTTGTTTTTTTTGTTCTCCGGTTGTGAAGCTAGTTGTTTTGTGGTGGCTTTGTTTTTCTGGATCGAGTGATTCCTGATACGGAATAAAATTTTTTATGATTGATCTTATTGAAGATGGGTATATAAGTCGGCTACATGGATACATAGTTACTAGGTGAAGTTGCATTATGGAAGTTCATACACGAGAGCTTCATATGCGTATTCGAGATATACACCGAAATGATGGGGCTCGATGTTGGATATGTTTATATCATTGGTGAATTTTTTGAAATACTACAGAGACCATTGTTGATGTTATGAGTTTTGAGAACTCATGGATCATCCGTTCTTAGGGCAGAATGATATGCTAGTTGCCTATGCAAGTTTTAGCATGGGTGAGATTGAAGAGTCGTGGGAACAATTATCTCAATAAAGGGTTGGACCGATAGATTGGCTAATCCTTGACATATGGTATAGTACAGCAGGAAGAACGTGAGGCAGAAGTTATTATTGACATAGTATATTTAGACTGGTTGGAGTATTATTTGGTAGCGCACCATTTTTCGTTAGTTCGAGCTTGAGACACGTGTTTGTTTGGCTATGGAATACGATATGAGTGTAGATCGAGGTATGTTTAAACTTATTGATGATTTGTTTGCTAATGCATGTTATTGTTTACATGAGACCAGAGTTTTCTCATGAAGTAGGAGCTGTGAGACGTTGATAATGAATATTATGTATTCGAAGAAGACTCGGTTGTAGCCCTTAGCTATGGAGTATTTCTTGTTTAGCTTGCAGGGTTGCGTTTACTTGTGATGGCGAAGTACGTTAGTGACATGGAAAAGACTACAGTTTTATGGTGTTATACTGAAGCCTCTTAGGTATCGAGATGACAATGGTTAATTGCATCATTGATAGGTGGAGTTACGGTAACCTCATATTTTAAATGTTAAGTGGGAGATTTGTTAAAGATTGTGAAATTTTGTAAGTGGGTCTTCATGATTGAAAGTCCGAGTAGTGCGAGAAATTCATTTGGAGATATGGAGATGGGTTATAGTAGATTCGATTTCAAGTGGGAGATTGTTGAGGTATGAACTCGAATATATGTTAGAGGTTGTTTCAGTTCGAGTTATTTCAGTTCAAGGATTGAAGTCGAATTGAAAATGAGATTTTTAATGTTCAGATTCAAACTGGTTAAGATCGACAGAAGTTTGAGCTTGTTAAGTATCTTAAAGATTCGAACTGGCTAAGTTACCTGGAGTTCGAACTGGTTATGTTACCTGAAGACTCGGGCTGGTTCTGTTCGAATTTCAGAAGAGGAACCCAAAGTAGGTTGAAGTCGTTCGAATGAGAATGGAGCTCGTTCGAACGAGATTGTCTAATTTCACATTTTGGATTTGAAGACTGAAGAAGTCGTTTGAACGAGATTTGATTTCGTTCAAATGACCTATATACTTTCTAGGGCTAGAACCTTAATCGTTAAAGTCTTTCGAACAACTTTGTATTTTGTTCGAACGAGATTGTGCTAGGTTGCCTTTGTGAGTTCTTCTGAGATGTCAAGTTTTGCCTTGAGATCCGTTTCACTTGTATTTAGTCCTCTCTAGTATATAAAGAGGACCTAGGTTATTTTGCTAGCCAATCTTGGTGAGTTTAATTCTAGAGAGACCTAGAATTTGAGAGACTCTATTAAAGCTTGAGAAGCTTGGAAAGATTGTTGTAACCTGTTTGATTATCATAGTAGATTGTTCGGGGAGTGGTTTTTCTCCGCAAGGGTTTTCCACTTCCCTCTTCTGGGTAAATTATTGTGTTCTTGCTTTCGTATAATTTCTTATTGACATTTCCGTTTATCGTTCTTGGGGCATGGGATTGGGATTAGCTACCCTGGTTCATAATACAAACACCATTAGTCGACAACCGTCCATTTTAAGCTTTACGGAAGTGAACATGAGCTCCACCTCGAACGATAACTATCTACCACTGCCCATATGTATGCTAGAACAATCGTTTATTTTGAGCTTCACAGAGAGAGAACATGAGCTTCACCTCGAACGATTGGAAAGACGTGCTAATATGCTAAGATACGTCCTGCCAAACCATCGGCTTTGATACCATTTGTTAGGGTCAATGCCCCCATTGCACCGATATTGTTTCCACCTTTACCACCTAGTTAGGTTGGACTAGGCATGGGGTTTTGCTCTTAAAAGGCCTCAAAGTAATTTAATAGTCCATATCTCCTAATATCCTTGTGTGAACTATATGTTCTACCCGCTATGAAACTAATTTTGATCCACCCATTTTAACAACTATTATGCTTTTTATGAAAGTTATTTTGGTCAGTGCAATCGATAAGTATAATCGAATGCTCTGTGTAAAATCCATGAAGTGCATCAGTTCAGTTGTTATGGCAGTTGGCAAAGAGAAGTTCAGGGATGATGTTAAGCAGGTCATAGATGTTCTTATGACGTTGCAAGGTTCTCAACTAGAGACGGATGATATGCTACAAGCTTGGGCAAGACTCTGCAAGTTCCTAGGAAAAGATTTTTTCCCAAACATGAGTGTTGTCATGCCCCCACTAGCCACTGCTTCAGTTTGTTAAACTTAAAGTTAGCAAGAGCATGAGCACCGAAACTGAAAGTTATGCAAATCCTTGTCGAAGGGAATCAAAAGGTATCCCGACGGATTCACAAAGTGGACTTTAACAAAATGTGCGAAGGAAGTTGATGGGGGTAGTGAGTGCTTATGTTCGTGACAACTGGGGTTTGGTCGAGGAAGTTATAATTGGTCTCATTGATCCGAAACATGTTATGCTTAAGATAAACTCTCAAGAAGATATTACAACGACTCTCATCAGGGAATCCAATCATATTAATGGGTATTATTTTAAGATCTTTTGATGGACTCCCAATTTTGATCTAAGCAAAGACTCAACTATTGCTCTAGTGTGGGTACAATTCTTTAAACTCAATAGGGTAGGAATACGACTCGAAAACTGTTAAAGTCGTTCGAACGAGTGGGAAGTCGTTCAAACGAAAATAGCTCTTGGGCCAAAATTCTAGGGGATTGTCTAATTCGTTCGAACGACCTCATGACTCGTTCGAACGACTTTGGCTTTGTTTGTTTGTTTCTAAATTTGTTTTGAAGGGGATTTGATCCAAAGCGATGGATTATCTCGTGATGCATATTTCGGAGATGACCTAATGGAAAGCCTATAAATAAGGAGTGTATGTTAAAGGCCTTTGTACTGTGAGAAAGAGATAGAGAGAGAAAAGGAAGAAATCTAGGGTGTAGCTCTGGAGAGGTTTCTTGGGTTTTCTTTCTAGGGTTTCTTGCTAGGATTATCTGTAAGGGTTGAGGTGAGGTTTGTGTGATCTCTGTAACCTTTTGTAACCCTTAGTGTGATAATAAATTCGCCGTGCTTATCGGGGGGGGTGGGGGGGGGGGATGATTTTGATCCTGTTTAGGGTTTCCGCCTAATTAAGCCTTGTATTGTGTTTTTATTGCCTTTATTCGAATTTTCTTTGGTTAGGGTTGGTTCTTTGAGTTCTTGCTGATCGTATTGTGCTTTCGCGTGTGATTTGCCCCCTCGGTTTTCCCAACAATTGGTATCAGAGCGAGGTTTGAGGTAAGCAGAGTAGCAAGATGGGAAGATCCAAGTATTCCAACACGATTAGGCTTGATGTGGAGAAGTTTGATGGAAAGATTAATTTTAGATTGTGGCAAATACAAGTCCAAAATATCTTGATTTAAGGTGGGTTACCTAAGGCACTGAAAGGGAAGCCTATACCTAAAACTCCAGTTGAAGGTATAGCGGCCCAGAAAACTGGTGAAGATGAAGAAGAGAACTGGGAAGATCTAGATTCAAGGGCTGTGAGCGGGATACGCCTTTGTCTCGCTAAGAACTTTTTGGCAAACGTGGCTAGAGAGAAGACTACAAAGGGTGTTTGGGAAAAGCTTAAAAGTTTATATCAAACGAAGAGTCTTTCGAATCGCTTATACCTCAAGGAACGACTTCATACACTTAAGATGAATGAGGGTACGAGTGTTGGTGATCACCTAGGTTCTTTGAACGGGATCGTTTCAGAATTGGAATCGATCGGAGTTAAAGTTGAGGATGAAGATAAGGCGCTTCAACTCATATGGTATCTTCCGTCTTCCTTCAAGCATCTTCAACCTACGTTAATGTATGGGATGGAAACCTTCGGTTTTGAGGAGGTTACAAGTACGCTTCTTTCTGAGGAGAGAAGGCTTAAGGGTAGTGAATCCTTTGGGGAAAACTCTACAATGGTGGTTAGTGGGAAGAGAAGCTTTAATAAGTTCAGAAAAGGAACTTGTTGGAGCTGTGGTCAATCGGGTCATTATAGATCGGATTACAAAGCGGGGAAAGGTAATGGAGCATGTTCGGCAAGAGGCTCCGAAAGTGACACTAACAAACTGGCAACTGTTACTAGTAATGATGGTGACGAGGCGCTCCTCGTGGTGGCCGCTGATGGTTCTTACCATGATAGAGGATGGGTGTTTGATAGTGCGGCTATAACGCATGTATGTGCACACTAGGCATGGTTCGGCAATTATGCAAGATGTGAGGGTAACAAGTTTTTGTTGACGAACGATGGCTCTCGAAGGCCAATTTCGAGAGTGGGTGATATTCGCGTGAGGATGTTCGATGGACGCATCATAGTTCTTCATGATGTCCAACATGTGTCGAGTATGACTCATAATCTAATTTCACTTTCCAAGTTTGATAATGAGGGTTACAATTACTCCGGGTGAGGTGGAGTAATAAAAGTTTACCGGAAATCTTCTTTGATCATGAAGGAAGTTCTAAGCGGGAACTTGTATGCATTGGTTGGTAAATCAATGGGTGGAGATGTGAAGGTTGCGTGTACCAAGGAAGCCATAGATATTTCTCGAAAGAGGAATTTAGTTCAAGGTGGAGCAATGGCACGGTCTACAAAGATGATCCGAAAGTGGGTTCCGATTGGTGGGCCTAGGAAAAACCTAGACTCGTGTAATTCTCTTAATTGAGAAGCGGCAAGAATACACGATGAATGTAGTAGAAGAAACAGTTTTATCGCCGAGGTGGAGATTGTTAGGAATACGGCTCAAAAACTGTTGAAGTCGTTCGAACGAAAATAGCGCTTGGGCTAAAATTCCAGGGGATTGTCTAATTCGTTCGAACGACCTCATGACTCGTTCGAACGTCTTTGGCTTTGTTTGTTTGTTTCTAAATTCGTTTTGAAGAGGATTTGATCCAAAGCGATGGATTATCTCGTGATGCGTATTCCGGAGATGACCTAATAGAAAGCCTATAAATAGAGAGTGTATGTTAAAGGCCTCTGTACTGTGTGAAAGACACAGAAAGAGAAAATGGAGAAATCTAGGGTTTAACTCTGGAGAGGTTTCTTGGGTTTTCTTTCTAGGGTTTCTTGCTGGGATTATCTGTAAGGGTAGATGTGAGGTTTGAGTGATCTCTATAACCTTTTGTAACCCTTAGTGTGATAATAAATTCGTCGTGCTTGTCAGGGGTGGGGGTGGTTTTGATCCTGTTTAGGGTTTCTACCTTATTAAACCTTGTGTTGTGTTTTTATTGCCTTTATTCGAATTCTCTTTGGTTAGGGTTGGTTCTTTGAGTTCTTGCTGATCATATTGTGCTTCCGCGTGCGATTTGCCCCCTCGATTTTCCCAACAATATGGTGTATTTCAATTCAGGATCTCTTGAGCATATTTCATGCACATTAGGTAATGTTCTAAGAGTTGACAATCCCATGTTCTCCTTCTTATAACCTAGTACGGCAGGAGTGTGTATTGAGATGGATATATATCTCTAAGAAACTACCCTCCTCTATTTTTATCTCCTATGGAAAAGAAACTCTCTTTAATCAACTTGTGACTTATGATCGATTTCTCAGGTATTGCCTAAATTTTTTCATGCAAGGACATGGTTTGGACTCGTGCACAAGGGTGAAAGTTGCTCTCGTTGTGAATTCAAATACGGTATTGAGAATAACTGAGGTGCATAAAAGTAAGGCAACCACCATGGCAGTACCCATGCCGAACATACCTACTGCATGCCGAACATACCTACCAAAAATAAAAATAGCTAAAAGAACAATCACAACCCCACAACTAACAAGGCTTCTACCAGTGCTCCACAAGGCAATAAGTAAACTACTCACAAGGAAAGTCGCAACAAACAATCCTCTAAATCAGAAATGAGGCATGCTTCTGATATCAAAGTGGCTTTTGCGGCTACTTTAAGTGCTCATTCTGGTGATGAAGATACTGAAACGGTTAGTGATGAGGATAAGCAATCTCCTCCACAAAGGAGTTGCAAGTCTCTCCTGCTAGTAACAAGAAAAATCACTTCAAGCTCCACTTGGATGTAGCTACTAATAACTCTAACCCAACCAATGTTTAAATAGTGGACTACAACAACCTGCTTGGGTGGAATGCCAGGGGCGTAGGTAACAGCTAAACTATCAATGATCTCAAATACCTTATTAAGGTTAACAAGTTAGGTATTCTTTATATTTTAGAGCCTTTTGTGTTGGTTGTTCAACTTCCTAGTATTATAAAAATGCTTGGCTTTTATAGTGGCCTTGCTAATGGCAAAGATGGTGTAAATATCTGGTTCATGTGGAAGGAAAACTTCAATATGGTTGCTCAAGGAGTCTTTAATCAGCTCATGACTGCTTCCGTTTCGGTTAGTCGTGGTTGGTCTTGCTCTCCCTCTCTATTATTTATGCTAAATTTGAATATCATGACAGTAGTCCCTTGTGGAATGATTTGCTTTCTATCTCTCATTCTATTAATGGTGCTTGGCTAGTAGCCGACGACTTTAATGTTGGCAGGGCTGCTGAAGAAAGAATTGGCGGGAATGCTCCTTGTTTGTATTTAATGGAGGAATTTGAGTATATGAATAACTCTTCCGGTCTTATTGAGGCCGATTTCATAGGCTTAAAGTTTATTTGGTGCAACAACCATTCTGGCAATACCAGGATATGAGCTTGTTTGGATAAAATTCTTTACAACTTAGATTTCATCTCTAAGGTCCCTAACCTCAAAGTCAGGCATCTAGAGAGGATTTGCTTCGCTCACTTGCCCATGTTGTTATCCTTTGGTGACGAGGGATACACATGTCCTAGACCCTTCAGATTCTTGAGAATGTGGTGTTTCATCTTAAAGCTTTCCCCATTGTGTATTTGGGTGCTTCTATTGATTATGGTAAGATCAAGATTAGCTCCTTCTCTAGTCTCATCAACAGTGTTCAAAAAAAAAATTGTTGGTTGGCAAGGGTAGTTATTGTCAAGTGGAGGAAAGCTTATTCTGCTCAAGCATGTATTGAACTCCATGCCAATCTGTTAAGGATAATGATGCATACAAAGTCAGCAATGCTGAGTCATAGCTGAGTCAGTCTAACTGTTGTAATAGAATAATTGCCTTACAACTAATTCCTGTAGTAGCGTCTAACTTTGTATTTGTCTATAAATAGACGTGTAATGATTCATTTACAGATATAAAGTATATCTTTTCTCTTCTAATTTTTATTATGGTGTCAGAGCAATTTAACCTTGCAGCTCTTAGATCCAATTAGGGTTTATGCAACCAAAATCCCTAATATTTTTTTAAAATTCCTTTATTTCAAGTTGAAATCAACTTTGATTTGATGTGTTTGAGCTGAATCCATCTTCGCTTGTGTTGTGATTCATCGATTTCAAGGCGAAATCGATCTCAATTTGGTGTTTTTAGAGGCCGAATTGATCTTGAGTTGGTGATTGAAGGCCCAACTTCTTCAAATTTAGGTATCTGCAACAAACTCTCTCTCTCTCTCTCATTGCAGATCTTCCCCAATTTACTCAAGCTCCATCAATGGCGATTCGAAATATCTCAAACTTGATCCCAATCAAGCTTACAAAGGACAACTATGTGGTATGGCAATCGTTGTTCTTCGTCGTTACTCGCTTCTTTTTTATGTTGATTGTTCAAATAAGTGTCCACCAGTGTAATTCTCCATCACTGATGCATTAGGTCCGACCAGAATCACACAAAATCCTGAGTTTAATCGTTGGATTGAGAATGACCAAATTTTTCTTATTTGGATCAATGCTTCTCTCTCTGACTCACTCTTGCCGTACATGGTGAACTCAACTACATCTCATGCACTGTGGTCAACATTAGAATGAAGCTTCTCATCAATCTCCCGTTCTCACATTATGCAACTGAAATCCAAGCTTCAATCTCTCAAGAAAGGTTCTTTAACGATTTCCGACTATTTGAAATCCATCAAACCGATCTCAGACAACTTAGTTGCAACTGGTTCTCCTATCTCAGATGATGATTTGACTTTTCATGTCTTGAATGGCCTCCCACCTGATTTCGACTCATTCTCAACATCAATTCGTGGCCGAGCAGAGGAAGTCACATTGGATGATCTTCACAGTCTTTTGTTAAGTGAAGAACTAGTAGAAGAAGAAAGAACTAAGTCTCTCAATTCAGCGCCACAGGTGTTTGCAGTAACAAAAACACATCCCTTTTCACAAAACAGACCTGCTTATAGGGGATCAAACTACAATAACTATAGTGGATGAGGCTACAATTCTCGTTCACAAGGGAATAGGATGTTTTAACAAAATAATCCAGGCAGAGGCAATACATACAGTCAAGGCAGCTCATACAACAATCATGGGAAAGGACTTTATCATAGTAATTTATCTGATTTCAGCCAAAACTCCAATTGATAAAGATGCCAAATTTGTTTTTATGCTGGTCATACTGCTATAGACTGCCACAATCGCATGAACTTTGCATATCAAGGGAAGATTCCTACACCAAAGCTCGCTGTAATGGCAACAACTAGAAATGGGATTCAAGCATCATCGTCCATTGAATCACATTGGTATGCAGACACAGGGGCTACTAACAATGTCACAGGAGACCTCAATAATCTTTCAGTACATGAGGAGTACCAGGGAGCAGACAAGGTCACAGTTGATAATGGACAAGGACTACACATCCAAAACATAGGTTTTTCTAATGTCTTTATTGATTTTTCTCCAGTTTCCAAATTTCAATTAAAAGATATTTTACATGTTCCTAATATCTCTTACAACCTCTTGTTTGTAAATAAATTTGTGACTGACAATAACTACTCTCTAACTTTTGATACCCATTCCTTTTATGTAAAGGACAAACCTTCGGGGATGATGCTTTTCCAAAGACCTCATGAGAATGGCCTATATCTTTCAAGTTCAACCACTCCCCTTCTTTGCCATCTGGACAACACACTGTATTTATTGGTGAAAGAACATCAACTACTATATGGCACCAAAGGCTGGGACACCTATTTACTCTTATTCTTCAAAGAGTCATCCATCAACATCACCTACCTGTTGAAGGAAAGTTGTCTCATGTATCTTCCTATTCTCACTACCAACTAGGGAAGAACAAGAAACTTCCTTTTTCTACTTCTATTACTAGTACTACTCAGCCTTTGCAACTTTTGTATTGTGATTTGTGGGGGCGTTCTCCTGTAACATCATTTTTTGGTTTAAGTACTATGTCAGCTTTGTAGATGACTTCACTAAGTACTGTTGAACTTTTCCACTTTGTAATAAATCTGATTTCTACAGTCTTCATTTCATTCAAAGCTAATATTGAGAACAAATTAGATTTAAAAATAAAAACTATTAGAACTGATGGAGGGGGTGAATTCATTAGTCACACATTTGAAAATTGTCTTACTCTCTTTGGTATTTCACACAAGTTTTCATGTGTCCACACTCCTTAACAAAATGGAGTTGTTGAGATAAAGCACAGACACATAGTTGAGATGAGTAGAACTTTGTTTGCTCAAAGTAGTCTTCCAGCCCACTATTGGAATGATGTTTTTCAAACATCACGTTTTCTTATCAATAGACTCCCCTCAAAACAACTCAATTTCATATCACCTTGGGAGAAACTCTTTCATGAATTTCCAAACTATAAATTTTTAAATTCATATGGGTGTGCTTGTTATCCTTGGCTCAAACCCTATACCAAGAATAAACTCCAAAATAGAAGCAAAATGTGTGTTCTTATTGGTTACAGTCTCAATCATAAAGGCTATAGATGTTTAGACCCTCTCACTGGTCAAATCATAGTCTCTAGGCATGTGATATTTAATGACGATTCCTTCCCATTTGGTTCTTCTTAAAATACACAACTAACAAACTCATGCCATACATGTTCTTAACCAACAGTCAATGTCCCTCTCTTTCCTGCACCTATAACACCCATAACAACACCTCTCCAATCACATCAATCTCATCCTGTAACCATAACTCAACAATGCCCTACAACTACTATAGAAACATGCACACCTATTTCCATCCTACTACCTATGACAGATTTATCTTCTCTACAACAATTATCACCACATACACTTTTACCTCCATCTCCATTACTACCATCACCTTCCCCATTACCAGTTATTCCTTCATAAACCTTATCAGCACCACAACAAAATCCTCAGAACCATCATATGACCACAGAGTTCAATGCACTTCTCTACATAGGAATATGGACTCTAGTTCTTCCCAATTCCAAACAAAAACCAGTTGGGTGCAATTGGAGATCAAGCACAAATAAGATGGTACAATAGAGAGAGATACAATGCAAGCCTAGTAGCCAAAGGCTATCATCAGCAAGAAGGCATAAATTATGCAGAAACTTTTAGTCCAGTGGCCAAACCAGCTACTATCAGACTGGTTATTGCTCTAGCTGTTCAATATGATTGGCCCATTTAATAATTGGATATGATAAATGTTTTTCTACATGGCACTCTCAAAAAAGAAGTTTACATGGTACAACCCCCTGAATTTGTTAATTCACTTCATCTTAACTATGTATGTAGATTACAAAAATCCATTTATGGTTTGAAACATGCTCCTAGAGCTATGTATGAGTATCTAGTACAAAGGCTTCAAGAATGTGGCTTTCATGCTTCCAAAGCAGATACCTCCTTATTTTTTCAAAAAACCTCCTCATCTTTAACATTCATCCTCATCTATGTGGATGATATTTTAATCACTGGTAGTTCTCCTCAACTAAGCCAATCTCTGATTCAACAATTAAGTTCAAAATTTGCAATAAAAGATTTGGGGCCACTTCACTACTTCCTTGGGTTGGAAGCCACAAGAACCTCTAAAGGAGTCTTTCTTCACCAGTCAAAGTATGCTATAGATCTTCTTCAAAAATTACACATGGATTGTGCAAAATCCTATTCTTCTCCATGCTTCACTGTAACAAAATTACAGCCATCTGATGGGGCCAAGTTATAAGACATTTCTACTTATAGATCCTTAGTTGGTGCACTGAAGTATCTCACATAGACCATGCCAGACTTTGCATTCTCTGTAGTAGCCTACTCGCTGCCTTCTAGCTCCAATCGAGCACTAGAAGGCCACATCAAAGCCTACTTAGAGGTCTGAAGCCCAGTAAGACGATATAGCTGTGTCCATGAAGCCTCCCTAGACTAATCAAACACTCGAAGGAACCATCGAAGCCAACCGCTGTAGTCGAAGATAGATGAGCAGCGTATGAACTTCGCATCAGTACCAGAAATACTTTGACCATGGTCGTACATGGTTGAAGACAGACACGTCATGCAGCCAGATTACTAGGAAGACAGATTGGGCTGGTGATCCATATGATAGAAGATCTACCAGTAGTTATTGTGTAATGTTTAGTAATTCTCCAATCTCCTGGAGTGTTAAGAAATTGGCAACAGTGGACAAGCCTTCCACTGAAAGTGAATATAGATCTTTAGCCCTAACTGCAGCAGAATTGTCATGGATATGCATTCTTTTTACAGATCTTCACATTTATATACATCAAGCCCCTCTCCTTTGGTGTGATAATATTAGTGCTATTTCATTAGCATCTAATCTAGTTTTTCATGCTAGAACCAAGCATATAGAGATAAACTATCACTACATCAGAGAATTAGTTACTCAGAAATCAGTTCAGTTCATTATCTGTGTACAGGAGATTAGGTGGCAGACATTTTTACAAGGGGTATTTCATCTCGCAGATTCACGTATCTCAAAGGAAAGTTTTTAGTTCAGCCTCTTCCCTTTAGCTTGAGGGAGTGTGTTAAGGATAATGATGCATACACAGTCAGCAATGCTGAGTCATAGTTAAGTTAGTCTAACTGTTGTAATAGAATAACTGCCTTATGACAAATTCCTGTATTAGTGTTTAACTCTGTATTTGTCTATAAATAGACTTATAATGACTCATTTACAGATATAAAGAATATATTTTCTCTTCTAATTTCTATTACAATCCACCTGTTTCTTCTGTTATTGTTCCCAAAAAGTTGATAAAGCATCTTGAAAAGTTGTTTGCTAATTTTTTATGGGGTTGCTACGATGGAAAACCTTAGAAAAATTGGATCGTTTGGGACAAGCTTTGTAGGCCGAATCTTGAAGGTGGTATTGGTACTAGAAGTAAAAATTTTTGGAATATATTTCATGAAAAGGAAGTACTATGCATGCAATATTCCTTCCGCTGACCTTTATTATGCCTCTAAGCTTTGGAAATATATGTTACTTGATCTTAGCATGGTTTCAAGCAACACTGCCTATATCCTTGGATATGGTAAAATTTCTTTATAACATTCTAATTGGACCAGTTTGGGTACTTTGGTTATTTCTTCTGAATTAGAAACCAACCAGCAACTTTATGTTAGAGATGTCTTTGATGCGCAAGGGATCTGGTATTGGGATAGACTAGATGTGGTATTACCTTCCTTCTGGACGGAGTTCATCGCCAAAAATTTCTTCCTTAATAAAAATGTTGACAAACCTATTTGGTCTCCTACTTTGAGTGGGCCTTTTTCTATCAAGTTGGCTTGGAACTTGAATCATATTTCTTCTCCCGTACTTGAGTATTTGGACTGGATTTGGTTTCCTTACATTCCTACCGAAATTCAACTGTTCATGTGGAAACTCTGGATAAATGTTGTTGTAGTCAACACGGTGGTCTAGAAAGCTTTTAATCCTTGTGTTTAAGTGTGCTTGTTGTGATGGCATGAATGTTTCATGTGAAGATAGTGATCACATTTTAGTCTAAGCTCTGTTGCGATGGCTGCTTGGAAACATTATAGTCGTTCTTGTGGTGCTTAATTCCTTAACACTCATAGTGTGCATTTAAGGTTTAAGACATGGATCAACGCTGCTCACAAATCCTCTCACATGGGTATTGTTAAGGGCCTCGTTCCCTTTCTCATTTGCTGGGAAGTGTAGAAAGCTAGGTGGGTCAAGAAATATGACTACATTGATATGAACTCTGCAACAATTATTGATAAGGCTCATAAATGGCTTAAGGATCTTGCCATCAAATTCAAAGTCTCAAAGTCTTCATCGTACATTGATACTCTTTCCTTGGATGCCATGGGTCTACATGCTAAAGTTCCTACTTTTAGATAAAGTTGTAATGTGGCCGAAACCTTATTTCAGGTATTACAAGCTTAATACGGATGGGTCTGCCCGTGCCAAGCTTTTGGAATCTAATAACAGTTGAATAGGAATATCCTTAGAATATTCTAATGTCAGCCATGTCAAGTTCCCTCTTCATGATGCACTAGTTATTGTGCTAAAAATGAAAAATATCGTAATATACACGATGATGGTGGATACCGGGAGTGCTATTAAAGTACTTTTTTAAAGCACAATCAAATAGATGGGTCTAGCAGATTAAGTCAAGGCTAGTGATATGAATATTAGTGGCTTTATCTGGTCTAAAGAAGCGTGAGTAGGAAAAATTATACTTTCCATCACAGCAAACCTGATAATAGTAGACGTAATGTTTTATATCATGAATACGAAGTTAAGATATTTGGGGATCATAGGACGATGTTGGTTGCACAAAATGAAGGCCATTCTTTATACTTATTATCTAGCATTACAATTTGATTAGAATAGAGGAATATATGAAGTCAAAGGAAATCAAAAGCTAGCTCAAGCTTGTAAAAATACTATAACTATTGTGACATATCCTTCTGAGGAGTTCAAAGCATAGTAATTACAGAAAACTAAACCCACAAAAACTAGCCATGAAATATAGAAGTCATAGAGTACATCGAGATCAACTATGCAGAACGAGGTACATATGCTGGAACTTGCTTTCCTTTGATAGAGCGTGACACACTTGTTAAGTTTTTAAAGGAAAATAACGATGTGTTTGCTTGGACATTCCAAGAAATGCTAGGAGTCGCTCCCACTTAAGCTTATCATAAACTATATTTAAAAGGCAAGGCGGTGGCGGCTAAATAAAAATAGAGAAAATTAGCACCCCGACTCTGAGACGAAGTTAAAAAGGAGATCGATGAGCTTATTAATGTTGGGTTCCTCAGAAAGGCAAATTACCCTGACTGGATTTTGAACATCGTAGCAGTTCCAAAGAAAAATGGCAAGATCAGAGTTTGTATTGATTTTAACGACCTAAATAAGCACACTCTAAAAGACAGTTTTCCCCTTCCTATAATTAATAATTTGTTGGATTCAACTGCTGGGCACAAACTTCTATCCATGAAGGATGGTATCTCAGGTTATAATCAAATTTGACTCCTTCTCAATGATTAGGGGAAAATAGTGTTCATCACAAAACACAGATTATATTACTATAAAGTCATGCCTTTTGGAGTTAAGAATACTTGAGCAACTTATCAATGATTGATAACCCAAATATTCAAAGATCATCTCAGCAAATTAATGGAAGTCTACATTGATAACATGCTTTGTAAGAGCCTCAAGAAAGAATATCACTTTGTTAATCTTCATACAGTTTTTAAAATCCTTCGGTCTTGCAGGATGAAGCTCAACCCTGATAAATGCCAGTTCGGTGTCTAATAAGGAAAAAAATTAGAGCATTTAATCAGCTAAAAGGGAATCAAAGTTGACCCTGACCGCATTCGAGCTCTATTGTTAATGTCATCAACAAAAACTAAAAATGATGTACAAAAATTAGTTGGTAAAATTGTAGCGATTAACAAATTTATATTAAAATCATTATATCGATGTAGATGGTAATTTAACCGATTACATGAAGGGACAAAAAGAGAACGAAGCTGCATTTTAAGATTTCAAGAGTTATTTGGTAAAACCTCCCATCATGAGTACCCCCACAGAAGGAGAAGAACTTATAATATACCTTACCATTACATAAAACTCGCTTAGTTTGGTACTCATCAGACTTGATAAGAAAATAGAAAAGCCCATCTATTTCATAAGTGAAACCCTTACTTCAGCTGAAACACAGTACATTAAAATTGAAAAAAACTTTTTTATTCTCGTTTACACCACATAGAATTTAGAGCAATATTTTCAAGCCCATTCGATTCACGAAATAAAGAATTACCCCCTTTGGGAGGTCTTGTTAAAAAAAGAAAAATCCAGACGAGTTCTACAGTGGTCAGTTAGCTTGGAAGAACACGATATATGCTTCGAACAAAGACATTCATAAAAGTGGCAGACAGTAGCTAATTTTTTGCGGATTTCCTAGACGAAGACCTAGATTAGGAAGAACATGACACTGATCTTGTTGAAGAATTGTTTGAAGACAAGACGGATTTGATCTCAAAAAAGGGGTAGCACTTTTTGACCGATGGGTCTGTTGGACCGGCAGGTTCAGGAATCTGAATCGTTCTCATCAAGCCCTCAAATAATAGGATTGAGAAATCGATCCATTTCAATTTTGAGGCAACAAATAATGAAAAAGAATGCGAGGCGTTAATCCATGGAATAAACATGGCACTAGAGCTCGGAGTACCCAAACTATCTATATATACCGATTCTTTATTGACCGTAAACCATTACATAGAACGATATCAAAAAAATTAAGAAATAATAGATTATACAGCGTTAGTCGCCGACAGAATGAACATATTTTAGAGAGCCTCGATTTGATATCTACCTAGAGGAGAAAATAGACATGTGGATTCCCTCGCATATCTTGCAGGAATTCTTGGAATAGAGGTTTGATATTTGAAAATCGATGTCATCTTTACCTTCAATATTAATATCATCAGCTCGTATGTAATTAATACTGGGGGCGATGATGTTGCGGAAGACAATAAGAGATTGCCTTTTCTCAAATACATTGGACAATAGAACGATTTTACGGGTGAACTCCCTGAAGATATTAATGAGAAAAGAAGACAGATAGACAATACAAAACGACTCATAGTTCCTGACAATGTTCTTTACTAAAGATCAGTCGTAGGTAATTGTCTAAAGTTTATGTATGAAATAGAAGCCAACAACTTTTTACGGGAATTACACGAAGGAACATGTCGATCACATCTAGCAGGCCGATCCTGGAAAATTAAGTAATCATTCAGGAGTTTGATGGCCTAAAATGGGAACACAGACTAATGAATATGCAAAGAAATACGATGCTTGTCAGCGACATGGGCTCAAAATTCAGGCTCCAACTCTAGAACTCTGCGTGAGCAAAGTATATTAGCCTTTCAAAAGATGGGCTCTAGACCTAGTGGGAAAATTGCCAAACACGTCTGGGAAAAGAAAACATCTTTCAATGGAAACTAATTACTTTACCAAATGGGCAGAGGCAGACCCTTTATGTCGAACGTGAGAAGAGGAGGTCATCAAGTTTATATGGGAGAATATTATAACCAGGTTTGGTTGCCCACATCTCATCAGAATCGATAATTTTCTATAGATTATTGGTGAAAAGTGGTAAAGTTTTTCAATAAGCAGAACATCATTCATTCTCCTTCAAACCTCTATTACGCACAGTGGAGCGGTCAAGAAAAAATTACCAGTAAGATAATAGCTGATAGGATAAAAAAGTGTTTGAATGATAAGAAAGGAAATTGTATTTAGGAATTACCATATGTGTGGTGGGTATATCGAAGCTGAACATCATTCATTCTGCAGTAGCCTACACAAATAAACTTTAGAAATTGTATTTATGGAATTGAAGCTGTTATCCCAATCGAATATCATCACCCTGTATGCGATCATGAAATAATAGATGAAGAAAATAAAACTTAGTTAGCATGCAATATGAAATTGCAGTAGCCTACTCGCAACCTTCTACCCTAAACAGATACTCGAAGGCTACTTCGAAGCCTACTTGAATATATCGAAGCCCATACAATACACAAACAGGCCTCTCAAAGATTACCCAAAGACAAAGCCTCAACTCTGAACAAGCCTCGAGAACGAACTCCACATTACAACAGAAACACTTCGACCATATCCGCACATGGTTGAAGTATGACAGGACAGACAACCAGCTCACTAGATAAGACAGCGCAGTTGTTGGTCCTTGCAGCTACAGTGACAGACCCAACCACTACTACAGTATCAAAATACAGAGAAAGACCCAACAGCTGATACAGTGACAAACAACCAGCTCACTAGACAAGACGGCGCAGTTGTTGGTCCTTGTAGCTATAGTGACAGGCCCAACCACTGCTACAGTATCAAAGTACAGAGACAGAGCCAACAATTGATACAGTGATAATTCTGGCAATTTTGGCGCCCATACATACCCCGGGATATCCGGATAGTACCCTTGTAGTCTTGCCTAACCTTGGTGGCTCAACCCTTCCTATGACTCTATAAATAGGAGAGAGGGGGAACCAAGGAGAGGTTAGAAAATCTTCCCCCAGATCCCATACAGTTTACCTTTGATCACCTTGTAAACCCAGTACTCGAACCTTCGATTACTCATGAGTAATATAAGCACTCTTATAAATCCTCATCAGAGGGTTGTAGAGCGTCACATTTGGCCCTCTACGCAAGTATATTGTCTACAGCTTATTCGTGTTTTAGATTATTTACTTGCATTCCTATGTTTGAAGATTAGCCCCGTGGTGTAAGAGCCGACTTCCCCTCCGACAGAAGTTAGGCCCCTACATTTGGCGCCGTCTGTGCTTCCTACACTGCTAGTCTTCTTTTCTTTTTCCCCTCCCTTTGTCTTTAACTGGTTATCTTCAATGACACCCACCCTCCGCTCCAATTCAGCCCATACCGACATCTCCGTCGGGAGTGGCCGCCCATGTAGCCCTACTATCTCAACAAGTTTCTTAAGCCGAGGAATGCCATCAGACACAACTTCACCAAGAACGTGAAAAGCACCGGCTGAAGCTGGAAACCGAATAGAACCGCCGCCTGGAAGATGAGAACGGACAGAACCGGGTGATTGACGAGTTACAAAATACTGTCCGAGAGTTGTAGAGACTACAACCTCTGGAAGCTGCTTAACCATCCCAAGCACCAGACCCGTCGCGCGTATCTTCCCTCGCCCATCTAGGGCCCCTGCCAACTCTTGAAGTACCCCCAGTCTGTATCCAGGCTGAGGGTGCTCCTCACATTATCCCCCCTACTGGTTCTATCCATCTTGATATTCGCCCCACAGAAGATTCCTCAGACTCTACCCTTTGATCCTCCAGATACCCCAAACACCACCCTGCTCGAGACCATCTCGGGGAGCGCAGTGCCAAACACGTTCCACTCACTCAACCTCACTACCCTCGAATCCCTCGATCTCCCCCTCATCCTGCCTATACGGCACAGCAGGACTTCGGCCACAAAATACAACCCCTCATTCGCGTCAGCACGTGCCCAGACCCTAACTCTTAGAGTCGACTGAACAACCCTTTTTGCCCCAAACTTATCGCTATCGAGATACCCCCCAATTACCGTGCTCCCAAACTCAGTAAATATCGCAACACAGACCCTAAATACCACATTCTCGAATTCTAAAATGCTCTGAGCCTCTATTCCATAGTCGACTGGATATTATGTCACCTTTTTCCCACTAGCCTTACTGACAACCCCCTTTGATGGTACCATAACCTTCCTAATGGCTCGATCCAGAGTTTCGAGCAACTGTCACAGCTTTCATCATTCAGTTTGCCTTCAATAAAGACAGAGAAGTCAGAGTCGATGCCTTGTTCAATTTCAGAAAATCCTGCAATGAGACACTCGAAGCCTTCACCAAGAGGTTTCTCGATGAATCACGGAAAGTTAAGAACCTTGACAGTGCAAATGTTGTGCTCGCGTATTCTAATGTCTTACCAGATCGCAACCGTGTGAAAGAATACTTGGTCCTCCATAAACCCCGAACCCTAGAGGAGATGCTCTCGAAGGTCAATAGTTATATCGACCTGGAGCGCCTTCATGAATCTCGTAAATAGAGCCAGCCTTCGAACACCACCAACTTCAATTGACCTTGACAAAACCCGCCTCCTACTTTAACACCCCTGATCGCTCATGTATCACAGAAGACTGAAAGCTGCAAATGCCCTAACATTGATAACAATGCTGAAGCTCGCAAGAAGCGACCGATACATGTCTTACCCACACTTACTACCCTCTCAATACCCTTCTACCGCACTTATAGGTAGACCTTATCTGGCGTATCCCTTTCCCTATCGAAGTCAGACTAGGCGAACCCTACTGCGCCAATCACAAGTGTAAATGTCACCATATCTGCTAATGCTTCGCGTTGCAGCGCTCTCTTTTAATCATCCTCAGAGCAGGCCGTCTACATCAGTATGTTGCCAAATTTTCCAGTTACCTTGATGGCTTATACCTCAAGTCTCAACCCACCCCTGCTGCTGACCCGGCTGAGCTGCATATCTACTGAATAAATTTTATCGATGTCAACAACATAGATAACGGTCGTTCAAAGAGCAATCGTAAATGTGCCGAATAATGTTACAAACTCACATACCAGGAGAAGTTACCTACCCTCCTGCCAGAATCAAGCCTTTACCCTCGTCTCGATGGCATCTCTTTCATCGACTGTGATACTTCCCATGTTCGATTTCCCCACTCAGACCCCTTAGTCATCATGATTAAGGTCAAAAACCTTGTCCTCCACACCATGCTGATCGATACAAGGAGTGTAGCTGATGTACTCTTCCTTCAGACTGTTCAAACCATGAAGATGGGAGATCTTATTAGAGTTGCCAATGTCGAATTGAAAGGTTTCAATGGGGCCGCAGAAGTTGCTATTCGTTGAATCAGCCTTCCAGTCACCACAAGCCCTATCACACTTCAAACCAGGTTTTTTGTCATCGACAAGAAGTCAGAGTACCTCGGTATCCTCGGGGGTGACTGGTTCCACGCCATACATGTCATACCCTAGACCTATGGTCAGATTTTTCATTTTACCACAGCTAAAAGAACTTGGAACTTGAAAGGCTCTCAACGCCTCGCCCGTTCATGTGAGCACCCAAAGATTGATCAGATCCGGAAACTCGTCAGCCGCCCATAACAATCACGATCTCTTTCTATCCTCACACCTTCGACAAATACCACCTCACCTATCGAACCCACTGTCTATATCAAACTCGACGGTCCTGATTGTGGTACATTTATAAGAACATTTATATATGAGGCAGAATGCCTCGTGCTTACAGATTTCCTTCGAGCAAGCAAAGATGTCTTTGCCTGGACATTCTAGGAGATGCCTGGTGCTAACCCCAGTTTGGCTTGCCACCGCCTTGACCTCATCTGCCATTCCACAGCAGTAAAACAGAAGAAGCGTACCCTGGCACCACAACTTCGAGAAGCAGTGAACCTTGAAGTAAACAAGCTCATAGCTGCAGGTTTTATCAGAGAAGTGAAGTGCGCTGGTTGGATATCAAATATTATGTCAGTTCCCAAGAAGAACGACAAGGTCAAAATCTGTATCAACTTCACAGACCTCAATAAGCATACACAAAAGGATAATTTCCCCCTCCCGATCATCTCAGTACTCCTCGGTGCCACTACTAAACATGAACGCCTATCAATTATGGGTGCGGCTTCAGGTTACAATCAGGTACCCCTCCTCCCTGAAGATTAACTTAAAACTTCTTTTATCACTGAACAAAGAATTTACTGTTTTAATGCCATGCCCTATGCCCTTCCGCCTTAATAATGCGTGTACCACTTGCCCACACCTTGTCACAACTATGTTCAAACCTTTGCTTGGCAAGTCAGTCAAAGTTTATATCGGCGACATGTTATACAAAAGCCTAAAAAAAAATCCACATTCAGGACCTAACCGAAGTCTTTTCGATACTTCAAACATACAACATGAAACTCAACCCAGAAAAATACTAATTTGGTGTTTTGTCCGGCAAATTTTTAGGCCACCTTATCAGTAAACGAGGTATCGAGATTAACCTCACGCATATTTGAGCTCTCATCGAAATGCCTTCGCCCAAAACCAAAAAAGATGTCCAAAAAGTGGCTGGTAAGATAACAGACCTCAACCGTTTCATTTCCAAATCCTCAGACAGATGTGCTTGGCTCTTTTCCCTCTTACGCAACCAAGGAGTCCACAAAGCCAAAAAGAAAAACAACCCCAAGATTAATTGGACACCCGAATGTGAACAAGCCTTCCTCAAACTCAAAACTTACCTTGGTCGACCATCCATTATCAACATTTCTATCAAAAGTGAGATACTTTCTTTATTCCTCGCTGTTACAAATATCTCTATCAGTTCAGTGCTTATTCGACTCGATTCAAACGTCAAAAAACCTGTATATTTTATTAGCAAAACTCTAACACCCGCAGATACCCGATACTCAAAACTTGAGCATTTTCTCCTCACCCTTGTCTATTCATTCAGCCCGCAAACTCAAACCATATTTTCAAGCTCACCCCGTCCGTGTTATAACAAGTTACCCCCTTTGAGAAGTGTTCTGCAAAAAAGAAAAATCTAGACGAGTATTACAGTGGTCTGTGTATCTCGGCGAACACGACATCACATTCGAGAAGCAAATATCCCAGAAAGGCCATGTAGTAGTAGATTTCCTGGCTGACTTCCCGGTCGAAGGCATCGATTGGGAAGAATATGAAGATGACTTAAAAGATGATCAAACCCATGCAGTAGATCCACGGAACCCTAACACTAGCTGGCGTCTATTCACAGATGGATCCGCTGGGCCTAACAGTGCAGGGATGAGTATAGTCCTAGTCACATCTACCAATGACCAAATAGAGAAGGCAATCAAGCTTATCTTTGAATGTTCCAACAACGAAGCCGAGTATGAAGCTTTGATTCATGGCCTCGACCTTGCCCTCGAACTCGGTGCCTCCAAACTTACAGTTTTCACAGATTCCCATCTTGTTCAGAGGCATTACACAGGTGAAAATTAAGCAAATGGTCACATGGCTGAATATGTTGCTCTTGTTGGACAGTGTATGGACCGTTTCCCCGAATAGTCTTCCATCACCCATTACCCTCAAGGAAAAAACTGACATGCAGATTCCCTCGCTACGTAGCAGTAATGTTAGGCCAATCAGAATCCCAAACCCTCCAGATCAAAGTACTCGAACGCCTAAGTATCGACCAGATGGAAGTCAATGCCATCAATACTGGGGGCGAGAGTTTTGATCCCAACGATTGGCGAACGCCATTCCTCCACTACCTCAACAATGCAACCCTCCCAGATGATCTAAAAGCTAAGCGGTCCCTACTGGAGAACTGTCCCAGATATACAATCCATAAACACGAGTTACATCGCAAGTCCCCAAATAGCGTCCTCCTTCGATGCATCTCTCAAGCCGAAGCCTATTTAATTCTAGCCGAACTCCACCAAGGTACCTGCGGTGCTCATACTGCTGGTTGTTCTATGGCCCTTCGAGCCGTTTCTCAAAGTTTATTTTGGCCGAACTTAAAAAATAAGCCGATGAGTGTGCCGAAGTTTTATTTTGACCTTTTCCTAAAGTCTCAGGCAGCCGTGAGAATATCCTTGTCTCCACAGACTATTTTACCAAATGGGTCGAAGCTGTACCTTAGTGCCGAATCAGAGAAGAATAAGTCGCCAAATTTTTTTGGTAGAATATCATCACACGCTTTAATTGCCCTCATATGATTCGAGGCGTTAATGGTCTGCAATTCGTCGGGAGCAAAGTTAGAAACTTCCTCAAGAAACACAACATTATTCTCTCTCCTCAACACCTAATTACCCTAAAGGAAATGGTCAAGTCGAGGCCATCAACAAATCCATAGTCGATGGTCTCAATAAAAGAGTCGATACAAAGAAAGGCTGATGGGTTCAGGAGTTACAGTATGTCCTTTGGGTTTATCAAACAACACCATGAAAATCTATAGTCTGCACCCCCTTTCTCCTAGCCTACGGTACTGAAGCTATGTTCCCTACTCAATTCAAAGTACCTACACGAGATCCTAACCTCCCAGACAAAGACAATGAGTTTGAGCTCGGATGCAACATGTTATGGATCGATGAATCCAGAGACCGAGCCATCTCCAACCTTGGTCGTTACCATACATCACTTCAGAAGTCCTATAACTAGAGAGTTCGACCACGTTGTTTCAACATCGGAGATCTGGTCCTTCGACATTTCAACCAATCTTTGAAGCCTCGGAATGCTGGCAAGCTTGTCGAATCCTGGGAAGGACCTTATGTCATGTATGAAAAAACCGACAAGGGTTCTTACTATCTGATGACAGAAGATGAAGAACTTTTACCAAATCCATGGAACACAATGCAGCTGGTCTCATACAATAGGCCACAGCCTCTTCCTTGTACAGTAGATGTAAACTAAGAATAATCAATAAATAGTTTTTCCACCCATACTTCGTCTCCTCTTTAATGAATTTCTTAGCTTAACTTAGGTATCATGTCAACCCTTCGACCCGAATGATACTTGGGAACGACCTTGAGATTTTATAAGCCTCCAATTTCGAGCAAACTTGAGGGGCAAGGATGGCTGAAATACTGGACCCTCGAGAATGTATTGGGGGCGAACAGATATGCTTCGATCAGGTTTAAAACTGTCGAAGTCCAGTCAATTTCTAGGTTTACCTCGGGTATCATGTCCACCCTCGCCCCGACTGATAGTTGTGGGCGACCTCGAAATTTTTTAAGTTTCCAACATTCGAGCAAACTCGAGGGGCACGAATGGCCGAAAGACCGGACCCTCGAGAATACGTTGGGGGCGAACACGTCTTGCTTCACTGTGGCTTAAACTTTCAAAGTCCAGTAAATTTTTGGGTTTCCTCTAGGTATCACGTTAACCTCAGCCCTACTGATATTTGGGGGCAACCTTAAAAAATTTCAAACTTCCAACATTCGAGCAGACTCGAGGGGCACGAATGGTCGACGACCGGATTCTCGGGAATGCGTTGGGGGTGAACAGATCTTGCATCACTGTGGCTTAGGCCTTCGATGCCCAACAAATCCTTTGATTTCAAAAGAGGTTTCATAAACATCTCAAGCTCTCGAAGGTTCGATCACGCTACAATCCTTCAACAGATACTGCACATGCAGTTACTATTACTGGAATATCTACAATTCTACCACATGCAAGAAGAGTTAAAACGTCATACATCAGAGAAGAAGTTGCACCACAACTCCAGCCAAGTCATGAATCAAGAATCCTGTACAAGTTATGCTAACAGAATCAGCCTTAATATATCAGCAATCCAGCACAATAAAAGTTTAGAAAAACAATACAATACAAATCAAGTTCATATACAGCAGTCTCAACATTCGGCAAACATAGCAGAATCAGAACAATACCAATCAGTTTTCTCCACAACAACTCACAACAATAACAAGTTCAAAGACCAACAGGTTCAAATATTACAACTCAACAACAAATCATAAAAGGTAGGCATGGAACTCCAATACAAATACCTCTTATCGGCGCGGCTGCATCCTCTTCCCCAATAAGCCCTTCAGCATCGCCTTCAGTACCCACAGTCAGAGGCCTCGACCCTGAACCATCTGCAATCACGTTAGGTGAAGCCTCAACAGCAATACCTTCACCCACAAGAGTTTCCACCCCCCTTCCAGCACCTTTAACATTAACTTCCATTCCTCTTAGATTTGTCCGCAAATACTCATCAACAACAAATTTTTCCATAATAGGAAGGCGTTCAAACGTTTTAGGATCAAAGCCCTGATCCTCAATAAACTCTTTCAGCTTGACAGCCACTCTACATTTGCCATTAAACTGTGCCTTGCACATCACCTTCTACTCTAGTTTTTCCTTCTCTTTCACAGTAAGCTTCGCCACCCACACCTACTCCTGATTATACCGTTGACTCTCAAGCCTCTTATTGATAGAGTCCGTGATTGCTGCCAAGTCTCGCTTTAAAACTTTGACCTCAGACAATAACGAAGCCTCAGTCCATCGAGCAAGCTCTAAACTCTTACGCGCCTCCCGCAGCCTCCTTTTTCCCACTTTTACTACCTTGGTGAATTGCTGCGCCCAAGCATCCGTCTGCTAGAGTATTCAAACCATCAGCATTTCTTAAAGCTTGAAGCACTTAAGAGGATTATAAAAAATAATAGACAGTTACCTGAAACATAGTCTTCTTCATCCGCCTCGAAGCCTCTTCTGGGTCAGCATCACAGAGTTCTGCCATCGAAGCAGCCTTGGTAAGAGCATGCTCTTCTCGCTCAGCCCCCGTCATCTCTTTCTCCTCGTCCTCTGTATCGCCCTCCCCCAATGCCCTGCACCTTTTGTACTGAGAAACTTTCGACTATTGTACCTTCAAAGCTTTGGGCGCGACTTTAACCTTCCCTTTCTAAGCCTGTGTTGACACCTACCTTGATCTCAGTCTCAAAGCGTCACTAGTCACTTCGGGCACTTGCGCTGTTTGCCTTGACGTTCTCTTCGACTTCGGAACATACTAAATATTTCTTGGCAACTCATCCCCTCCTATATCTCTGGAAACTTTCAAACCTCCTTCGCCTCACCTCCTCTTTGATGGCTTCAGCGTAATGGGTATCTTTCGAAGCAGAGAGTTCGTCTTCTTCCTTATCTTCCTCTGGATGCTAAAATTTTTGAAAACTGAATTCACCCACTCCTCACTAGCCTCGAGAAAGGCATCAATATAGTTCCTCGGGTTGTCCCAAGATAGATTCTTTGAACCTGTTGATCAAATAAAACACAATCACCGCTTATTCAAGAAATACATCAAAAACAATTCTTCGACAATAAACTTACTCTGATTATGATGCAACTTATAATGGTCTTCTCCTTTGATATTCTTGTAATTACCCCATACTATAACTAAATCTTTATTCCACCCTAGGCCCGTTAAGCACATATAAAAAAACTAAGGCTTCTCAGGGTGACACTGGATGTGGTAGGTACCTGTGTTTTGGTTCTCCTTCTTCGAGTAGAAGGATACAACATCAAACAACTTAATTAACCCCTCCCCTCACTGCTCAACTTTGCATTCATCCCCTATATTACTCTCATCATCTCTTAAAAATTTCCAACCATTTGAACCGGGGCGACCTCCATAAAATTTAACACCTCTTTCACCCGCCCTCGGAGAAAAAGTTCCTTTCCTAATCAAATCTGGCCTCTATAACCTATTATCCCTTCTCCAGGATTCGATTTGAAAAGATAGCCCTACTCCCGCCACACTCAACAACACCCCCACCTTCGACATTTCCAGCTTGGCAGCAAATCGATCTAATCTTACCTTATCTCTAGCCAAAACAGTACCTTCGACCCTATCCAACTCAGTCGAATCCCAACATTCATCACTTTACCCCCCTTCTCCCTTTCCACCACCAGAAGGCCCAATATTGCCCCCGCCTCTCTCCCCCCACACTATCTACTCCTCTTCACTATCCTCAGTCACTACCATCTTACGATGTCTGATCATCGGAACCCCACCAGCTGTCAACACCATGGCCAAAGGGGAATCGGTCACAACATCTAACACTTCTAAGTCGCTGCCCTCATCCATCGGAACATGACCAGAAATACTAGCATCAAGTTCATTAATTTCTTCGCCTATCAGCCTTTGTCTCGAAGCTTGACGGGTATGCATCTTATCCTAAAGAAGAAGAGGTACGCAATCAAATCGATATATTCGATAATTACATGTCAATAACCCATATCCCATCTACCCCCTCCAACAGATAACACACACATTCAAAAATTCGACCCCAAACCCAGACCTTCCTTCAGATCCTTCAAAATCCTCAAATGGATTAGAACCTAGTCATGAATTCCCATGTCCTTGAAGATATCCTCCAACTGAAAAGATTCTACTTACAGAATGTAGCAAGAGGAGTGAAAACAAAATTGACAAAGATCAAGTGACGCACCTGTGTTAGAAGGAGTATACTCGAAACAACAAGATTAATACAACAACTTTTGCAGCCTCTCTCAAGATTTACTTAGCAATGGCGTACCAGTCTTCTTCCTCTCACTCTCTGGTTTATTTTCTTCTGTGAGTAGTACATTTTTCTATCTCCCTCTCATATATATACATCCTCGGAAAACTAAAACCGCATCAATTTCCAAAACCGTTATCATTACCACTCCCTCACTACCCCGACTTTTTGGCTGCAAACTGTTTTGATTGATTTGCCCCTTATTCCCCTCACGTGCAAATTGCATGATCACTTTGATTTTACCTCAAAATCAATGCTTCTCGAACCTTCTGATCCTCTCTCAAAGCCACCAGTCAAATCTTAACATCTAATCATAACTTTTCCGTAAAACAGGTAAAAATCATGACCTGTACGGCACACTGCCCCAGGCTTACATACCGTTATGACAGACCACCTATCTGGGCTGTCAGTACGACCAGTCAAATCTAGCATAACTTTCGACATACCCAAGTCTCGTCCATGAATAATCGACCACACCAGATATCAAAAATTCGATCTACCGTACATTTAACACTGCAAAACTTTAAGCCTTTATTACTTTAACAGATCATCCGTGTACTTCGACAGATTATAATTTTGTACTTCGACAGATCATCCTCCCACTTCGACAGGTTACAATTTTTTACTTCAACAGCTTTGAATTCCTCTTATAGACAAATCAAAATTCTGAGTTGTACTTCGAGAAATCAAAATTATACTTCGACAGACTGCAATTTTCTACTTTTTCAATCCAAGATTTTCCTTCAACAGTTCAAATACCCTACTTCGGCAGATTATACTATTACTTCTACAGCTCAGGATACTACTTCGAGAATTCAGAATCCTCCTTCAACAAATTTTGCCGTTACTTCGACAATTCCAATTTTTTTCTCGATATTTCAGACTCCCAGTACGACAGTTCAAAGAACCAGAATACTACTTCAACAGTTATTCAAAATCCTAATTTCATTCAGATGGACAAGACATCCAGTCACCAATTATAGACCCCACAAATATAAGGAGCAACAACAGAAACAAACCGCAGACAGACCAAACAAAACACCCAACAGTACAGTTGAAAGATACCCAAATTATCAGCGGGAAGCTCCTCTTCGACCGCAGCCACAAAACCAGCATCTTCCTGGTCCACCATTTCCTCCGCGAATGACTCCAGCAGGGACAACCAATAGCCGGGTAACAATCCCATCATCTGTAATATCCCCCTCCAATACGCGAAGGGCATGCCTACAATAGGTGCTCCGGGCTCTGTCTCTAAAAGATTAGGCATCTTAGCATCAATGTCCTGTTCAATACCAAACAACCGTTACAACCCCAACATATTCTTTTATAGTCGCCTCACTCTCACTGCCGCCTGGTTCTCTTGCTCGGGTATTTGAACTTCACTGCTATTTTGGGAAGAAGCAGAAGCCATTATATTCAGAGATGGAAGAAAAATTGTAAGCATTCCTCCTAGAAACACCTATTTTATACTAAAAATCAGATTCAGTTAACCCTTCATTCATCAAGCTCGCATTCATTGCCGTCTTTAATATTTTCTTCTTGAAAACCCAACAGTCATGACTTTTGCACTTCCTAGGCATAACCGTTTCCTCTGTATCCCCATTCAAGCCATATTCTCGAGAACCTGCTGTCGAACCATCGAACACCGAACGCTTTCACACTTTGCCCCACACCTCGCCCACAAAGTTTCGACTACTAAGGGATAATTACCTTCGATCATGCCATTATACTTCGAAGCCATTTTTTGACAACATTCGATGAGGTACACGTCTTACCCTGTCTATAATTATATTCGTCTATAATGCCTATCAGATTCAAACACGCAAATTTTAGCAAAAATATCATTTCTATTCCATTCTCCAAAGTACAACATCCAAAATAGCAAATTTATAAACCCGGTTACATTCAAATTACAGCAAAAAATAGAAACCTCCAAATACAACCCTACAATACATAAAAACCCCCTTGCACTATCACCAGAACTTTTACCACTGCCTCAAACAGTAGCCCTACTTCCAGATGGTCCAGTTCCACTCACCGAGCTTTGTTCCTCCATCTTTTCTTCTACACAAATGAGACTATCGGCTAGGGCCAGCAGGGAAAGATAACATTAATCAGTAGTCATGAAATACAACCTCAGTTGATCCCAAAGATAGGTATAAGGCTCCCCGTTGATGAGCTCTCCAGCCTCTACCTCCACCAGGTCGGGCATGTCCTAGTCCAGATCATTTTGCCCGAAGAACTTCATATGCAATTCAGCAATCTTCCACCCCACACGATAGTCTCCGGCAAATCCCATCCTCTTTTGATAACAAGTGTTGGGCGTGGTGTCCGTACTATTTTTTCAAAAAATATAGAAGAAAGGACAAAAAAATATAGACAGATGAAGAGGATGCATTATCCATACACCCATAACCCATACTTATAGCCTCATATCATTTATTACCCTATAACCACCAACACCTCTTAATTACTTTATTTTATTATCTATCTAAAAACCAACGGTCAAGCAGCTCAACTTCCAAGGCCAAGCAGTTTTCTCTACAAATGCCTCTATACCTGTTTTTAAGACCTTCGTTGAGAGGGGGCGAATGTAGTAAACTATTCACAGCCTTCTACCCCAAACAGATACTCGAAGGCTACTTCAAAGCCTACTAGAATATATCGAAGCCCATCCAATACCAAACAAGCCTCCCAAAGATTACCTGAAGACAAAACCTCGACTCTGAACAAGCCTCGAGAACAAACTCCACATTACAGTAGAAATACTTCGACCATATCCACACATGGTCGAAGTATGATGGGACAGACAGCCAGCTCACTAGACATGACGGTGCAGTTGTTTGTTCTTGCAGCTACAGTGATAGGCCTAACCACTGCTACAGTATCAAAGTATAAAGACAGACATAACAATCGATACAGTGGCAGACAACCAACTCACTAGACAAGACGACGTAGTTGTTAGTCCTTGAAGCTACAGTGACAGACCCAACCACTGCTACAGTATTAAAGTACTGAGACAGACCCAACAACTGATATAGTGACAAATCTGACAATTCTGGCACCCATACATACCCCAGGATATCTGGATAATACCCTTGTAATCTGACCTAACCTTGGTGATTCAGCCCTTCCTATGACCCTATAAATAGGAGAAAGGGAGAACCAATGAGAGGTTATAAAACCTTCCCCCAGATCCCATACAGTTTACCATTGATCACCTTGTAAAACCCAGTACTCGAACCTTCGATTACTCATTAGTAATATAAGCACTCTTAAAAATCCTCATCAAAGGTCGTAGAGCATCACATTCGAGCCTCTACACAAGTATATTATCTATAGTTTATTCGTGCTATAGATTATTTACCTGCATTCCTTTGTTTGGAGATTAACACCATGGTGTAAGAGCCGACTTCCCCTCTGACAGAAGTTAGACCCCTACAGAAATGAATTAAAGAAACAAGAGACTGAATAATTACAAATCTTGGAAGCTATTATCTGGCATTGGCCAAATCCTACAATAAAATAATTCGTAGCAGAGAATTCAACATTCAAGACCTTGTTCTACGAGAAATATCCAAACACTGGAAGGAATTGAATGCTGGAAAACTTGTAAAATATTGGGAAGGACCCTTCATTGTCGCCTCGGTTTCCAAATCCTTATAATACAAGTTGATTGAAATCATGTTACCGATATGCATATCTTGCAATTCGATTTATAGTTTATCTATTTACATTCCAAAAGTAAGAATCATTCTCCAATTCTATGTACGCTGTTCCCTACATTAATGAAATACATATGTTTGGTCGACATGCACCTCTAGTGTAATTACAAAACATCCATTTATTATCTTGAAGAAAACAACACACATCTACTATATATTCGAACAGATAACTTAGCCTACTATTTTACCACACACAATAAGCAAAGTACCTCTGAAAATATTTTAGGCGTGTGTATAAATTGTTTTTTTACCCCTTTGTTTAACGTTGAGAAGAATGCTTCTTCTTCCTTCCTCTAGACGAGCTACCTACATGGTCTGCTCCTGGCGAGTTACCTACATGGTCAGCTCCTGGCGAATAAAATCCTATATTATCTTCTTCATGATGTGCTCGACGAGAACACGGTATTAAACCCTTAGCCTCATCATCATCTGACAAATCTTCTATAGCTACAAGAACTGGAATAACAACACAATCAATTTTGTTCTCCTCCTTTACAAACCATAAATTTTTATCCTTTGCATTCTCCATATCAAAGTCTTTCCCACAGTTAGTAGAATATTTTTGAAATTCGTTCTCTACTCTATCCAATTAACTACCATAAAAACCAATCAGTGCTTCTACATGTCATTCGTGCTAGCCCATAGCAACAATTTTTCTCATATAGGATATAAGTACTCCCTCATTCGCTTATGCGAATCATATTGCCACTCACGAGTTTGTTTCTGTGATATTTTTTATTTTTCTAGTTTCTCTTCCGCCGTCTTTCTTAACGCTATCTCCTCTGCAACTCGAGCGACAAGCCAAACAATTTATTCGGTACAGTAATTAAGAATTTCTTGTACCTTCTTAAGCTCATTATCTAAATTGGCTTGTACACTTTTCTATTCTTTGTTTATTTAGAATAATAGTAGTCTCTCATTTCTCTTCGACCCTACAAAAGTTTTTAAGACGTAGGTTTAGAAACCTGCATTCACAGGCAAGTATTATTAGGTCCTATAGATAATAGATACACCAGCTTGTGCTGAACATTTTTTTGCCTTTGCATTATGACAATTTTTGGTACAACACCTCTCTCTTCTAAGATGTGTGTATACGCATCCTTTAATCCTTGCTCACTATCAACTTCGGCCTCAAAATACAGTGTTAAGGATAACAATGATTCCCGCACTTATCTTTTAAGCAGATCTCGTTTAACGCTTTCTCTAAATGTCTTAAACCTATTTTCTTTTTTCCTAAGAGACTCATCCCTCTCTATTTTTATCTTAGCATATCTACCTTAAAGCTTATATAATTCTTGTCAGTGCTTCTCTGATAAGGATTTATAATATCTTCATTCATATTTTGTTCAAGCTATTACTTGATAAGTGTAACTCACAGAGTTCCTAGCCCTATTCTATATTCTCTGCAAACTATCTACAGTCGCTCTCAATCGATCTACATCTTGCACAGATTAACACTTTACATTATTCATACAGTAAAAATTACAGTTACAAATATTCATTATTTCCAGCAGTCTATAATTTCCACATATAACGTTTAAGCCTCCCAAAAATCAACTGCAGGATAGCAAAACTTCAACAGAACGAATTAACACGAGGTACAGGCTAGCAACATCAGGTGAGCTTTACCTTTTGTGGTGACACTTTTTCCACAGGAATGCCCAAATCTTTAGGGGCATTTTCAGAAGGCCTTCGGGAGAGGAGTATTGGCAAAACCCAGAAACAACTACATCTAGCTGATCCCCCTCGACATCTTCATCATCAAACTTAGAAGGGAAGGCAATGTCTTAAGATTTACCATCGAGCCCGAGGGTGATATCATCCTCTTATAGGCCAAAATAGCGATAAGATTAGATTAGGTTGTTTTGTCCAAACTTAATTGCCTCTACCACCTTTTCCCTAACCTTATGATGTTTCAACACCTGGTTCTGCAGCTCCAACCTAACCATCACCCTCGCCTCTTCCATGGCTTCTCCTTTTCTCTCTCTCAAACTCAGTAACCAACTTACTCAACTGGGCAACTTAGTTGAACAATATCTTCAGTATGAGCCTCAACCTTATGGGAGAGCTTAAAATGCTCATTATTTTTTTTCACTAAGAACTAAAATAAACCCTTAATTAGAATAAAAAGTTTCCAAAGTTATACAATTTAGGGACCACAGTAAATAGTATAAAAAAGGAAATCAGAGGTCAAAATATAATTATACCTGAGCGATCTACTCTTGGAATATTTCCTCGAGCTTCTTTGGATTCGTTCAGCCTGTCAAAAATAGTGACTCCCCACTTCCTTGAGTTTTCCCAATAGCAGCGCGAGACTGACCACTTCCTTCGATCTCATGAGTTTTTCGCCTATTTCGCGCAGACTTATCCTCATCCTCTACTTCAGTCTCCCTGACCTTGCACTTCTTCAAATTTGTCACCCGGTATTCCAATGGCAGTAACTTTTGATATAGGCAAACCTGCACTCACCAGTTGAGTCACCTTCTTGTTTTGAGGGATCTCTTGGCTTAACTTTTTGAGCAAATAAATTTTTCGATTGATACCTGAATTATCCGGAGGCGGGATATCCGCCAAGCCACTCACGATTTGAAGATCGAGACCACTAGTATTCGATGTTGAACTCTTTTCATTCAAATTTTCTTCTTGTCCGGTCATAGCTCGCCTCTGATTAGTACCCTAGATTTTAGGAATCTCTGAGTTTACCTTTTTATCCCTATGGATTTTATATCAATAAGAACTTCTTTCAATTCATTCCATTCTCGACCCACACGATCAAAAAGTCTAGAATCATCGAGAGTAGAAACGGTCTGAGGACCTACAAAAGGAAAAACAAAAAATGATGAAGCTTGAACATACATAGACATTTACTCCTCAAGTTCGAAATAGACACTTACTCGTATTAAAATACTTATAGTCTAGCTCGAGCGCTACTTCATTTGGAACCTGCATACAATTTCCCCTAACCCGTACATGATGGTCACTCCATGGTTGACCTGTAGAGTCAAAGGTAAAATTGTTTGGTCTCGAAGAATCACTATACAGATAACAACTCTGACTTGCCTTCAATATTTTCATTTTATTGAATTTCATAACATCTGAAGTAATAAACTGCTTCTCAATTCTATTCTCTCGTTCAAGGTCTCACAAACCTTCATCATCTCATACACATTACCATTTAGCTGCGCTGGGCAGCAATGTAACAGGTTCAGGACCCCTTTTTGGATATGAGCCAGCGGTATTCTAATACCATATATAAACTTATTGCTATAACATAAAAAACCATCATCCGAACCTAACTCCATGGGCCTGGTGTGGTACTCTATGGTCATATCGTCCAAAATTTCCCCTATCTTTCCTAACCTATTCGAAGCCAGTAACTTGATAATAATTTTGTCCTCCCTCTGCTAGAAAAAAATCCCTAAGACATAAACCTCCTTCCACTATATACCCTCCCCTCCCCCTTACATTTCAGTTTCTTTTTATATCTCAGGAATTTTTTCCCAATATCTACCCCCATCAGGGTACATAACAAACTCCATTTTTTTCACCATGCCCTCCCTAACGATAATCTCCAACACTCCAGATTCGACCTAAATAGGCTCGTTTTATACTACTCCTCTAGTTGCTCTCTACTATCCATAACTTCCCCTTCCATATTATCATACTTGCAATGGCTAGTTTTTCGGTAGGTAAACTTTGCTAATACTCTATGTAAAAAAGTAAGATTTAAGTAAACTAAGAGCTAGTGCACAGTCGATTTTATGTGAAAAACTCAATGAAGCCTGAGAAAAACTGCAACCTCGAGGAGGGTTTAGGAGTAAAACACACTAAGATGCTAATCTATTGTACTTGCAGAAGACATAATATAGTGGGTGTACATAAGAGAAAAAATTCTATTCTAATGTTGTATGCTTTGCCTGTATTTATAGTTGGATATAAGCAGCTACAAAAGTTTAAACGTTTCTCCTATTTTTTATAAAGGTGGGTGAACTTTGCGAATTACGTATAACAACTATATTTGATCAAGTGTAGCGGCTATTGTAGATGATTGAGCTCTGCATTTAGAGAATGAAGTGTTCTTGACTTATGAATATGTAAATGACCAAATACCGTCGACATGCCTTTACTAATTCCTTTTATCGAACTTGAGGGATATGTTACAAAAATTGCCCCATTCTCGATGCAAGCACTTAAGGTTGTATCGAGATATATATATTTTGGAACTTGTGATGTTGACTCTGTCTCAGAAAAGATGTTGGGAGACAAAAATTGTGTGATTTGTGGCATGAATTTAGGCAAATTGTATGTGATTGCGACTATATATTCTTTAGGATACATTTTCTTCCTCAATAAATAATAATATAAGTGATGGTGAATTGACAAAGCGTCTGCTACAATTGCGAGGACTAGGTCTCCTCGTCAGCATAATCCATAGGAAGGTTGTCTTGCTATTAAGGTTACAAAATTGGAGAAGCGGTATTTTGAGAATTTCATAATTTTTGATGTGCTTCCTTATTAGGGCCCTTTGGAAGTTCCAGGTATGTCGTTGAAGCTGATGGAGGTAGAAGCCGACCATTGGTTCTGGTACTATATTTTCATTGAGGAAGTACATGAAACTGCTCATCGTCGTGCTGTTCTAAACTAAATTGTAGAGGATAAAAAAATCAAGAAAATGTTCTTGTTGTTGGAGGGGTTCTGATTCCATGTAGACAAGGGAACCATGTTCCTTACTTTAAATGCAATTACATGTGATTCTGTCATGTACCTGCTTTCGATGAAATAAAATATGTCTCTTTGATTGATGTCTTCTCGATGTATAATATTATTGTGATGTTTTGTTGTCAATGATATTAAAAATTTGAATATCTGTTTGTTACTGCCCCTTGATTATAGGAGGTAAATAAATAAAAAAAGGATATGGCGGGGGTTTGTAATGAACAATGGCTAGGTGTTTACCCATAGGTGATGTATTAAGCTACAAGGATTTGATATTCAATCTCCTTTTGCTCGTTTGAGAATTACATTTGATAATATGAAGAGGAGCGGGGATGTTGGTTTGTATTTAGAGGGTCTAGAGCATCACTATAATGGACTATTGCCTTTAAGGAGGGAAAGGGTGAAGGAGTTCGAGGAAAGGCATGCTAGACAATTAGAAAGAAAAATTGCCAAACAATTAGGCGAAGGGTCTTGAAGTAGTGCGTTGAACCATCATGTTGTGGCTATAAATACCCCATTGTCTGGTGAAGGTTCTCATTCTTGTTTTTTTGATAAATCATAATGTCATTTTGATTCTCTCTTCTCTTCTATTGATAATTGTTCAACTATTAGAACTGAGGAGATCTTTGTGTTAGTAGAGAGGGCCAAAGTTGTGAAGGAGAGAGATTTAGAAGAAGTTCGTCTTCAAGCTGCATTTAATTTTGCTATGATTAAATGGAACCCTTTGTAAAGTATGCCTATATGTGTCTGTCTTTTAAAGGAGTTACAATAATGTATATTAATTTTCAAGTAATTGGATTTTTAGAAATGTTAGGGTTTCGACTCATTTTGATTTTGTGGACTGAGATTTTGTGAGTAATGGTATTTTTTAGAATATGTTATTCGGAAAGAGGTACTGTTGGGTATATGATTAATGGTGTTTCCTTGAAGGAGATGGGGATTGTTGTGATGGTATGGGTATGGTGCTAACTTGGGACTTTTTTGGTGGAGTGGTAAATGATATGTAGGGATTGATTATATTGTGGCTGAGTGAATCTGGGAAGAGCCATGATGCACACTGCGAAATACCTTAACTTATGCCAGTTGTCTTGGGTTTTTTATTTTATTTTTCTTTAGGCTGGAAAATGGGTGCCATGATCCCTATATATCATTCGAGAAGAATTAGTTGACAGGGATGTATATAACTTCGAGAAGTAAATGTAGTTAGAGAAATATACCTCGAATTAAGGAATAAATATATTTATTTTTGTAAATATACTCGATACTAGTACTTAATGAATATTTATGTAGAAATGATCGAGAATGGAATTATAAAATGAGATCAAGGGTTGAATATAAGCTTGAAAAAGCTTGATATCTCAGATACTGGGTGTACTTGAACTGAGTGTTAATGTGGCACATAAAAATTTAAATGAACAAAATGATGTAGATCTAATAAATATGATATGATTTTTAGGTTCAAATAGATTGACCAGTTGTACACACCAAACTTCCTGATACTGATACAGTAGGATAAATGTTTAGTGTAGTCGATGTAGAGCCAATTATTATTGATGTAAAAACCTGTGTACAAAAATTTGATAAAAATTATAGGGTTGGTAGTAATGGTGGCGTCAAGTGTGGAAAGTATGTAGGGACTAGGGTGGCGAATGAAGTCACCTCATCTTCTGATACTATGAGGGAGGAGGTTGATGAGGAGAAAACCGAGATAGATATCGAACATGATCCCCAAAATAGTAATCGGGGAGAATGTTTTGATGGTGGTAGGGTTGGAGGTGATACTGATTTTGATCTTGACAAAGATGATGAGTGTTATGGTAAATACTTTGCTGATCGACTCCTTTTGTTGAGTAACTACGAATTTGACCCTAAATACCCTGGTGAACCTTTGAAGTGGAAACACTTTAACTTAGGTTAGTAGTATATGCTTGTGTATTTATATTTTGGCAAACATTTTACTTTGTAAATGTTGTAACTGGTTGTTTGTTGTCTGTACAGCTTTGAAGGAGGTTGATAAGAATTCAAAACTGGAGGAAAGGTTGTACAATTTAAAGATAAATTACTAATGTCATATTGACGATCTTGATAAGGACCAGGAAGTGTTAGAAGATGTTTTTAAGGAAGCTGGGTTGAAGAGAGGTCGAACTAAAAGCAGCAAAGTGTGCCAGATCGACGGAGAGATGTTTGTAAAGAAAAAGAAAGCAGTAGATTCGAGTATTCCACTCGAGAACCCCTATTAAAGTGGGCATACGACTGACTCTACTAATATAGAGAGGGAGGCGCTGGTGAGTGGGGGTATCTGGAAAGCTGGGAAGAAGAAAAAGGCTGCTACTCTACCGCTTATACCTATTCCTCCTTCGAAGAGAGTGACTTAACAAAACCCTCTGGAGAAATAAGGGAAAGGAGAGGTTGCCCCTGCTAATCCTTTAGGTGATATGGCTGGTGTTCGAATGGGGAAGCTCTCTCATGTGCCCCAACGAAAGGTTGTGGGGCCAGAAAAAGGTAGTCTCGATCTCAAATCGAAGCACTCTGGGAACTTTGTGGACTTAGAAGAAGAGGCCAATTGAACCACCGAGGCTTTTGCTTCTGGGACTATATCGATGGAGCAAGACTTTGATAACTGCTTGGCTGGAGCAGAGAACATTTCATCTTTCTTTGTTGATGGACATCGAATGATAAATCTGGTGAGGAATCTTAATGTGTTATTTCGACTTGCTTCCTTCTTCTAGAATTTATGCTTAAACTATAATGCAGATTTAGACGCTGCTTCAAAATGGTAAGCCCTTGTTTATGGGAGGGAAAAATTTAGCCAATGAAATCTTGGTATATATAAATACCAAGAAAAAGTGGGTAAGGGAAAAAGAGAACCTCGAGGCTGAGCTCGCCAAAGCCAAAGCCTGTGTGGTGAAGTCGAAGGAGGCAGCAACTCGTGAGGTGGATGTTGCCAAGGATAGGGGGAAGGCCAAAACTCTGCAAAAATTAAATTTTGAGGATAACGTTTGAGAACAAATTCTCGCCGTAAGAAAGTTGATAGAAGCAAAGAAGTATAAGGCTCTTACCGAGGCTATCGCGAAGGCAGATTTGGTGGGCCTCAATTCTCTAAGGCGCATGAAGGCAAATTTTTCAGGGGAATTCGAGTCAATGGAGTTGAGGAAATTTTTTTACAAAGAGCTTGCTATAGCTGTGGGTATTAATTTTACAGACTCGGATGATGAAGAAGTGCAGTCTGAGAATACTGCTTTTACTTTGGTCTTACCTGATTTTGATGAGAAGGCTGGAGAAGAAGTTCTCCATGAGCTCACGGCTGGTCATCCACTGTAGAATATTGATCTAGTTATATATTCTTAGAAGTAAAGAATTGTTATTCTTATGCTTATCAAATTTTTATTGTATTTTTTGGAATATTTAAGTAAAAGCAGTACAAGTGGTTGATGGGGCCTATTTGGCGTTGGTTTTCATTTTAAAAGGATGGATGTTTGACTTTTATTATTATTTTTGTCGATGTTTAAGATATAAGTGTAACATAGTGTATGTGATATAAAGATACTAATCCACAATACGAATAGAGAAACTCTAAAATGAATAATTGCACGAAGAACACACCAATTGGTTGGGAAAATCCCTTTAAAAGTTTTAATTACCTAATAGAAATTAATTACAATGGAATTACTCTCAAGCCCTATGTCTCTTTCTTAGAAATTTGATTGATCTAACATAAGATAATCTTGCCTAGCTTTGCTCCTTTTATAAGGGTTGCAAGTCCTAGTTACAAAATAGGACAAATATGCCCTTAAGCGCCTAAAGAAATAGGCTGAATTGACCCTCTATTTGAACAAATCAAGTTTCTGTTCGAATAAAAAAAATGTATTCGAATAAACATTAATGTATTCGAATAAAACATCTCAGACAAATGTTTATTCGAGTAGAAATTAAAGTATATTCGAATTGAAAACATAACAAAAAATATATTTGAATAAACCTTAGATGTATTCGAATAAAATCCCTTAGGACTTAATCTATTCGAATTGAATATAAATCTGTTCGAATAGACCAAAAGTCGTTTGTACGACTCTAAATCTCATTCGAACGACTTTGGTTAATTTTCACCTAAACTTTCCCAGATTGTCCTGGATCATGGATCCCCCCTTTAGGAGCCTTGATCTCCTGTTCAAGCTAGAACTGGATATATGGAAATGTGGCTATGCCCATCTCCCAACTATACCACTTCAACTTGCTAGGTAGTTGACCCTTCTTCCCAACTCGGAACGACTCAATACCACCCCATCTTGTAGTATGAACTTTCCTCTCAAGAATACCATTCTCCTACAGTGGATCTTCTCTTTCCATCCATAAGTCATCAACTAATGGTAGGTGAGTATCGATTGTACAGTCTTCATCTAAAAGAGACGGCTCAAGCAACTTCAAATGCTTGACATTAATCACCGAATACATCTTCATGAAAGGTGGCAAATCCAACTGGAATGCATTGCCACCAATCTTCTTGAGTATCATGAATGGACCATAACGGATAGGTTTGAGCTTCTTACCTTCCCCCTTAAGCCGTTCCTTACCCAAATGCAACCAAACTAGGTTGCCCTCTTGAAAAGTACATTCAACCCAATACTTGTCATGGCGAGCCTTATACATCGCTTGAGTCTTCTTCAATTATGCTTCAACCGCCTCATGAACCTTGCTTATTCTCTCAATGAAATGCTGAGCTTTGACCTATTACTCTTCCTCCTTCCCGGACACCGTCTTGTTGCCAAGACTAAAAGTTAAATTAAAAGGACTCTGAGGCAAGTACCCCAAACAAACTTCAAATGGGGACTTCAAACTGGAACCATGAATCGCCCGGTTAAACACAAACTGAAGATACGGTAAAATGTCATCCCAAGTTTTAGGATGCTTAGAAGGAAATCCCCGTAGTAAATGTACTAAAGTGTGATTAACTATCTTTGTTTGCACGTCTGTCTACGAATGAAAAGTGGTACTTCTCTTCAACTTAGTGTCCATCATCCCCATAATGATCTCATAAAATGCCCCAAAAAATGGCTATCTCTATTGGAAATAATAGAGGATGACAGCCCGAAATATATCCAGACGTCTCTAAAAATCAATCGCATTGCTCCTTCCCCGGTGACCATCTTCTGGCATGAAATAAGAATAATCATCTTGCTTAATCGATTCACCACCACAAACAAATAGTTATTCTTGCACCTGGTTATGGGTAAACGACCCATAAAATCTATCAAAATACTCTTCCAAGGTCGACTATGAACTTGCAATGGTAAGTATAGTCCTATCTTTCAATTGGAAGGCTTCAATGTATTGCATAATACGCAACCACGAACCGTACGTGAAACATCCACCTGCATCTTTGGCCAATAGGCATAACACCACAAATTCAAAAGAGTCTTCTCAACCCTAAAATAATCTGCCATCCGGGAATAATGTGCCTCTTGAATCCAATGCAAACAGTCTCCACTCTCAAGAATACATAGTACACTGCCCCTGTAAATCAAACAATCCTTCAAAATATACTCACATGTCTTACCTTGTAGCAAATTCTTGTGAATCACACTGAGATCCTTGTCGGCGTCATACCCTATAGCGTACATAGAAGAAACAATAGGCTGTATCTGCATTACTACCAACAATGCAAAAATACTTGGTAATGGGGGTCGAGATAACATATCAGCCATTTTGTTATCCACTCCTTTCTTATACTTGATCAATAAGGTAAACTGCTGAAGGTACGACTTCCACTTCATATGGCGAGCTTGCTGTAGCTTGGACTACGCAGATAAGAACTGCAAAGGTTTGTGATCAAAATGTACCACAACCTCCTTCCCTAATAAGTAACTCTGTCAATGTTTCACTGATTCATATTGCAGGGGCCTATCCATCAATCTTGCCCAAAGTCGAGCTCGCCTAGTTCGAATTAACTCCATCTCTGACTTATGCATTTTTAACACATTTCCTCATTCAAACATTCCAACCTACCCCACGAACTGGTCAAGAATGTGGGCCGAACTTAAACCAAAAAACCTTATCCAGTCAAAAACACCTGTCTCCCACGAACTCGTCAATTATTCAGTCAATCGCCACTAACCATATTATTCAGAAAACATGCACCAACACGATGAAGAGCTGCGGAAAAAGCCTAAATAATGGAGAAGTTACAAAAGAGACAGAGGCCAAAAAAATTACAAAACTTCTTAGTTACAAGATTAAAAACATTTATATATTTAGAGATTACTTGTAATTAAGATATCCGCCTCAAGCAATAAATATACTTTCACAAAACTCCTCCATACGAGGTCGTGGTTTTTAATCTATTAAGAGGTTTTCCACACTAAAATCACCTGTTTCATTTCTTATTCTCCATTAGAATATATTTACTGGATTAGTGGTGTGATAGCGAATTCCAAGCCATTTCGAGCTTACGGAATTTGGCCTTTACATTTGGCACTGTCTGTGGGAAAGATTGCATTTCTACGATATCCTAAGGCAGTCTTTCACTACAAATTTCAATCATGGTTACTTCTAGATGACCGGCAGCTGGAACTCAGCTCGAAGTTTCCTTGGAGTCGGGGCAGCTCACATAGTTGCGGGCGAATCTTAACGCTGAAGCAGATAAATGTGCCAAACTCGAACTTCAGTTAACAAAAGATCGGGAGCTCCGAGAAATAGAGCTCGATACAGAATGACAAGCTCGTTTGACAACGCTTAAATGACATGAAGATTAGATGACAACAATACAGACTGCCCCTGAGGCTCTGGGAAATACTCAAGCAGGCTTCTCCAGCCAGAGGTCGCGATCAGCTTTCAAAGGCCTCCCGTATTTCTGCAAGGTAAAGATTGGGGCCTTGGGGAGTCACCAGCAAAGCTATTTCCAGGAATCTACTATACGATCTGTAGCCCTCCATCCATTTTTTTTTTGGGGAAGTTCAATCCCAAGTCAGTCGAGGTCACCAAATTTCCATCCGACAGGAGGAAGAACAACGACCTCTAGATCAAGTTCTTGCACGAGATTGCCTGAGTGAAGGTATGGGCACTCATCATCCACAACCAGCTCGTCCAGCGATCCTACCAACACGTCATTTCGTCACAAAAGAGCATATGGATTAACGGATTAAGGAGTTGATCGAAGCACATGTTCTGGATACTATCGGCGATGTCAAAAAGTTACAAGGAAGTCCGATTGCCAAGGAATTATTCGATATAGATATACCGAATGGTTTCCATACTTCCAAAATTTGTAAATAGAAAGGTACTGATCCGAAGGAACACATTCAACAATACCGTGATTCATTGGGGCTGTACTCTAATCTCAACCACATCCTCTTCTATCTATTCGCCACAAGTATGCAGGAGGAACCACTCCGATGGTTCCATTCTCCCCTTGGAGACTCCATCTACACATTCAACCAGTAATAAAAGCTGTTCATAAAAAGATATGCTCACAACAGAGACAAAGAAGAGAACTTGCATTCTCTTATCGGTCATAAGCAGTTACATGAAAGGAAGCTCGAAGAAGTTCTTGGAGCTCGCGAGAAAAGTGGATAACCTCGATCAGAAAACAGCTTTTACCACTTTCGCCAATGCTCTCCGGCTCAACTGTAAGGCCTAAGAATACCTCTTCCTTAATAAACTGTAAGGCCTCGAGACAAAAATCTACTAAATCGGTTCTCTCCTCCAAGGGGCCATCTACGGATCAAACCAACGAATCCAAGGAGGAACAAGGAGATCAAAAGTGCACCAAGGGTAATACCGGTTACCCGTGGAAAGGTGGTCCACCAAGCAAGCCCATCCTCCCAAAATGGAACATCCTAATCTGCGCAATTATTTTACTACTGCTGAAGGATCCACTCTACTGGGTCTCTTAGCCACTGGAACCAATCGATAGTCAACCATATTGCCAGTATCATAAGGTAAATCATCATACTGCTGGCAATTGCTATGCCCTACAGCGGATGCTCGAGTACATTTTTAAAGAGGATGGATGCTCAAATATATTATCTATTTGAAGCCATACAAAGATGGCAGCTATAAGAAGCACCTTGAAGTTATTTAGGTTAATGATCGAGCTGAGGAAAAATATCTTTACCATATGCACCACAACAGCATAATCAAAATAAATCAAATCACCAACTCCAACAGGTCAAAACCCATGAGGCTATCAGAATGCTACGATTTTACACCTCAGGATGAAGATGCCATGCTTCTTCCTGAGTCAAGCAATCGCCGACTTGGGATCTCCTTCGAAGATTGCTATACTAGCCATGTCAAGTTTCCACATCATGATGCATTAGTCATAACGCTCAAAATGAAGAAATTTTTCATGCACACCATGATAAAAGATACTGGAAGCGGTATTGAGATTCTTTTTCAGAGTACGATCGATCAGATGGGTTTGGCCGACCAAGTTATTTAGAGTGACACCGATATCTGTGGATTCAAAGGATCTAGGGAAGAACGAGTAGGCAAAATTATCTTACCAATTACCATAGGACCAGCCACCATCAACGTCATTTTCTATGTTATTAATGCTAAGTCTCCTTATCTCATGATTATGGGCCGCTGCTGGATATACAATATGTAAGCAATCGCTTCCGCCTATTATCAAGAACTCAGGTTCAAGCATGACAACAGTATTTATGAGATTAGAGGTAGTCAAAAGCTCTCGCAAACTTGTAAAAATACTGTCTCAGCCATCCTGGATACTTTAGACAGGTTTGCCGCATAACAGTTATAGAAAGCTGATCACCTCAACGATCAACCATCTACAGAGGAACCCACAAATATATATCAAGATTGATGGGCCTAATAGAGGTACTTTCATTCAGTTCTTACGACTTAATCAAGACCTTTTTGCATGGTCTTTCAAAGAAATGCCCGGGGTCGATCCAGCCATGGCCTGTAACAAATTAGCTATCAATATCAACGCCGCAGCGGTCAAACAAAAATAATAATGACTATTACCTCGTCTTCGAGATGAAGTTAACACTGAGATCAAGAAATTGATCAAAGTAGGATTCATTCGTGAAGCCAAGTATCTAGACTGGATATCCAACATTGTCGCTGTCCCAAAGAAGAACGAAAAAGTTTGAGTTTGCATAGATTTCATAGATCTGAACAAACACACTCCAAATGACAGTTTCCATCTTTCCAACATTCATCAGATTCTCGATTCCACAGCAAGCCATGACCTCCTTTTTATGATGGGTGCTGCTTCGGCGTGTAATCAAATTCTACTTCTGGAAGAAGATCAAGAGAAGACAACTTTCATTACTGAGAGAGGTTTTTACTGTTACAAAGTCATATCCTTCAAACTCAAAAATACGGGTGCCACATATCAACGATGGATGACTACTATGTTCAAAGCACACATTGGGAAATTCATTAAAGTCTATATTGATGATCTCTTGTACAAAAGCGTACAGTCAGCTAATCACATCTCAGATCTCAACACTAAATTCAACATCCTTCGATCTTACAGGATGAGTCTCAACCTGAAAAATGTCAATTCGGGGTACATTATGGCCGCTTTCTAGGTTACCATATTAGCAAGAAAGAGATTAAGGCTGATCTAGATTAGATTCGGGCTCTCCTCGACATGCCTTCTCCAAAAACAACAAAATAGGTTTAGAAACTTACTTGCAAGATTACCGCTATCAACCATTCCGTCTCTAAATCTTTAGACCGCAGCCGTTGGCGATTCCTATTGCTCAACGGATGTACCAAACGAGGAAAGGTTCAGCCAAATGTAGAAGTCACATGGACACTAGAATGCGAAGCAGCTAATCAGGATCTTAAAACCTATTTGGGGAGGTCTCCCATAATGAGTACCCTAGTAGATAATGAGAAACTGATAATCTACCTAGCAGTCACAGATACTTTGCTCAACTTAGTTCTTTTTTGCCTTGAAAGGAAAATAGAGAAGCCAATCATCTTCATCAGCAAGACCCTCACACCAGCAGAAACATGGTACTCTAAAATTGAGAAACTTCTTCTCACTCTTGTTTACACTTTGTAGAAACTCAAGTACTACTTCCAAGCTCATTCAATCAAAGTCATGACAAATTACCCACTTCGAGAAGTTCTGTCCAAGAAAGAGAAATCAAGAAGAGTACAACAGTAGTCAGTCAGTTTGGTTGAATTTGATATCAAGTTTGAACAACGTCATTCCGAGAAAGGTCAGGCCGTTGCCAATTTTCTCGTCGATTTTCTAGTGGAAGATCTTGAGAGGGAGGAGCGCGATCCTGACCTTACATAAGAAACATCTGAGGATCCACCCCCAAAGCCATTTGATGAACGAGCTGAATGGATCACTTCATCATGGTGGAGGCTTCTCAAAGGTATATTAGTAGGACCCACAGGGTTAGGAATCGGGATCATTTTGATTACCCCTTCTAATGACATAATTGAGAAATTAATTCACCTAGATTTTGATCGTATTTCTGTATGTACGATCAACACTGGGGGCGAGAAAGGGGGAGATGACGATTGGCGAAAGCCTTTCATAGCCTATCTCGAAGTCGACAATAATTAAAACGAATTGCTCCCAGTAGATCAAAAAGATCACCGACAATTGATCAGCAACTCGAAGCGCTGCACTAATTAAAAAGGAATTAGGTTCGTGAACTGCCTCTTGACCTGTGGGCGCATTGAACCACTCCCCGAAAATCCACTGGGTGTACCCCATTCCTTCATGCTTATGGCACTGAGGCTATTATTCCTTCTGAAAATCTTTATCCAGTTCGCGATCATGAGCCGATTGACAAGGAAAATGAGTTCGAATTGGCTTGCAACCTCAATATAATAGATGAGACTAGGGAACGCGCTATCGCTAGCCTAGGTCGATATCATCATATGCTTGCCAGATCGTATAATAACTGAGTCAGGAGCCGTACTTTCCAAATCAAAGATCTCAACCTTAGAGAAATTTCTCAACATCGCAAAGAGCCTCGCACTGAAAAATTAGTCGACAATTGGGAGGGTCTATTCATTATCGCAGGTCTCTCAGGCTTGTGATTATACTATCTCATGACAGAAGAGGGAATCTCTATTTCAAATCTGTTGAACAGTAGGTGACTGAAACGGTACTATTATTAAGCGTCTTACTACTCCATTTCTATTGTTTGCCTTTTGTTTTTCAATTCCAAAAGTGAGATTCTCATCTCCAGCCATTATAAATTTTGAACTTATCAATGAAAGTTTTTTTGAACAATATCATTCTTTCCACGAACATTCTACCGCATTCTATAGATTAAAGTATAGATAATACTAGCCTACAATCGATCTTATCCAAGTTAGATCAAGGATATCACTTCATTTGGCTTCTTCTACTAAATCTCTACGATTGTAGCAAGTGTAGAAACTTGTTTCTTATCAAAGATTCTACCAAACAAGAGATAAGGCAAAGGTAATACTAGTATTCATCTTTTTCAACTTGTTTGGGTCATTTATAACGGCTGGATCAAGGATATTACTTGGTTTGGCTGACTTTACTAAATCTCTGCGATTGTAGCAAGTATAGAAACTTGTTTCATATCAAAGACTTTTCCAGGCATAAGATAAGGGAAAGGTCATACAAGCCTTCATCTCTTTCAATATATCTACGATATTTCTATAGTTTAAATCAAGTTTAAACTTGGTTTAACTCAGCCCATTTCTGCGATTGAAACGAATGTAAAAACTTGTTTTATGCTAAAGACTCTACCAGGCATAAGATAAGGCAAAGGTCATACTGGCTTTCATCTCTTTCAATATGTTCACGACATTTCTATAGTTCAAATCAAGCTTCAACTTGGTTTAGCTCAACCCATTTCTGCGATTGAAATGAATGTAATTTTTTTTTATGTCAAAGACTCTACCAGGCATAAGATATGGTAAAGGTCATACTAGCCTCCAACTCTTTCAATATGTCTGCGACACTTCTATAGTTCAAATCAAGTTTCAACTTGGTTTAACTCAACCCATTTCTGCGATTGAAACGAATGTAAAAATTTGTTTTATGTCAAAGACCTCACCAGACACAAGATGAAGCAAATGTCATACTAGCTTTCATCTTTTTCAATGTGTCGGCAACAGATACTATTTATTTTTAGGTTAAATTCATATTAAAAGGGATGTTTTCTGCTGATGGAGTCTCAGCAGTGCTTCCCCCTACATCAAGAGGTCAAACTTTTAGTTCGCAGATCACAGTAGCTCTACCCGACTCTATCAGTTCAGCAGTTTGAGGGCCGAGTTGGGCCTCCACGATGCCCAGACAGTTCCCTCGATCTATCTTAGCTCCACAAATGCATCCCTTATCCAACAGTGTTTTGAACAAAGTATCTTGTTCTGACTCAAGTCTTTTTACTTTCTTTACAAAATATGCAATAATTACCTTTAGCAGGTCGAAGCGTAATGCATCAGGTATGACCATTATTACAAATTTCGCTCTCACCTTCTCGAGACGTGACTCTTACTTAGCATACTCATTCTTCTGTTTAGTCATTTCCGCATCGACCTTAGCATAATAGATTACATTCTCTTCCAACTTTTTTTATATATTTAGTTGATTCTGCAAGGTTCATGGCTTCTAAGTCTACCACCTGGGCACGAAGTCTCTGAATTTCTGCGCTCAACTCTTCCCCCGCTTGAGCATCTTTCAATATTTCTTCTTTCCTCTTCATCAATGATTCCTTTGCTTTGATTTCCCCTTCCAGAACTTTCTCCCAGATAAGAGCAGCATCTAACCTCTACTGGCATTCCCTCAAGTTCACATTTTCCTACTGAACATGCCCCTGAATATGAGATACATTACTCTCTAGCTTTCTAATTTGACCTGAGAGAATAACTACATCCTCTTAAACTTGAGGAGCCTTAGCCTCAGTTCTACTTACCCCTGAACGTTCTCTAGCCTCAGCTTTCTTGGCATGCGCAATGGCCTGCGCCAGTTCGGCCTTTAGTTGTACAACCCTCTCATTTAAATCGTTACACCTTTGTTGTATTTCCCAGAATTCCATATGCTTGGCGGGTAGGGCTATTTGCAAATGTTTAGCTGCAACTTCCGAAGCTGATAGATTTTCTTGAGCTGTCCTCAGCTCATTGTCTTTTTCAACCAATTTTTGTCTCATTCGCTCCAGCTCGTTCCTACAGTTCTGCAGATCAGATTGAAATCGTTCCTCTGATCTTTCCAATGCCTGATAACGGTATTGAGCCATGTCGGCCTGTATACCCTTCACAGCCAATGCGTCAGCCCGACTTTGAAGCTTCTCGGCGCGTTCTGTTATCTCCGTTAGCTTTTTTAATTCCTTATTTATCTCGACATCTTTCTCTTTGACCTGAAGAGTCAGGTCGGAAATGACCTCGGTCACCTCCACAAGTTTAAAATACGCCTTTACGTATTGATCTTCTTTATTCTCGTTCGTATCCCTCATCCTATTGAACTGCTCTGCAAATTCCCGATCACACATGAGTATGTCGGCCTCACGTGAGCGAGATGAATCTAATTCGACCTGGGGAATATAAAAAATTTATGGTCCTGTTCGATTAAGAAAAACCTTTGAATATATACATGCTACATTTCTAAAGAGTCTATATGATTTTTAAACATCTGCGGTGTCCAAATACTTTTAGACTAAAAGTTTGGAGTGCATTCTCAGATAAATATTTCATGAGGTTTCTTGCGGCGTATAAGGTACATACTTTCGATATGCTACTTTATATTAGTAATGGTAGATTTGCACCATGTACCATACTAGTGTTATCTACATCCATACCCTATTTACTTGATAACTTAACATTAGTATAACATGCAGGTTGGAAGACCTATTTCGATCTAACCTGCAGCTCTGATTGCGTAGACTGCAAGGCTTTAGAGGTCCCTCTTTCCCTGGCAAGTCCAAACTCTAGATATTTTATTCTGAGGCTCATTTCTCTAAGTGCTTACAAAAGGTTTATAAAACAAAGTCAATCTACAAAAGTTTCTTCCCCACACACAATTCAACAACTTACAAATATTTATACAAACACACGTTTCTACCTTACCTTCTCACTTTTACCCTCTGGGATTTTGACATCATCTCCTTGGTTGTCGAGCACCGTTTGACGGGAGACACTATCCAAACTATCCGCGATCCTCACCGCTTCCACTTCCTCCACATCTTCTTCCTCAACATAGGTGTCCACCTTAATGGCATCCACCTCCTCCTCGTAATAGTCTTTTAACATCAAATGATGCCCCAGTCTGTCACGCTCCTCAGCAACCTCGTCTAGATTGGCCTTTGTCTCTACCTGTAGCTGACCAATCACCACGACATGAGAAGCCTTCAGCTGCCTGACTTCAGAGCATCAACCCTTGATCGATCTAACTCCTTTTCAAGCTCGATATTTTCCTTCTTCAGTTCAGATTTTTATCCTCAATACGGAGCCAAATTCCTTTAACAAGACAAGCAACCTGCAAAAATTAAATCGAGCTCCGTGATTAGCTTGAAACGCATTAAAAACTATCTTTCCCAAAATAATAAATTTACCATATTGCTCGTGTCTTTCCCTCCATGGAGAACCGCTAACCTGGCCCTCTCTTTGATCTCTTTGAGGTCATCCACCGTAGCAGATTGAACCTCAACGACCTTCTCCTCTAACTCCTCCGAGGGTTCGACTCTCCTCCTCTTCTCTTTTGCGACCACACCACTTCTAGTGGTACCAGAGGCCGGCAAAGCCTTTAACATCCATTTCTTCAGATAATTTTAAGCAATTTTGCTCGACATAATAGGATGCCGCTAAGCCGAACTGCCTATTCCTGGAGTCTTGGAAAAATTGGTTCGAGCCTCCCTACCACTTACTTGCCTTTTTCCTTTATCAACACCCGCTATCGACCCGGCCGACTGAGCTTTTCGGACCTTTTTTGACCTGCTATAAACCCTCTTCTTTCTACTCAGGCCGAGTCTCTTCAATACAAATTTGAGCTCAGTCTTCTCCACAACTTCGTCGAACAAAGATTCCTTCCTCTTCACTTAAGACTTCACACCTGCAATGCACAACATTTTATATTATAAACTACAGTTACCAGCAAGATTTAATAATAATTCTATCTATGCATGTCTATACTTACTTTGATTTATACTTCTAAACAGAAGGTCCAAAGGTTCTTCATCATCTTTTTGAAGGCAATTACCCTTCACCCATATGACGTTGTCATTCCAGGTTTGACCTACTAAATTTAGATGGAAGAAATGATACTGAGTTGCACTCGCATAGAAGTATGACCCCCCACTAGCCTTATAATTCTTCACCCCATAAAACTCCAAAACGTCCTCAGGGGTTATCCTCCTCACTTTTCCCTCATTTTCCCATTTTTCATTCAGATAGTCATACACAATTATTACTTCCCACATATTCCCGTTCAATTGAACAGGACATGCCCCAATTGCGTTCGTAATCTTCTTTGCCAAATTGGTGAGGGGAAGGCTTAACCCACACTCTAATTGAGATAGGTAACACAAAAAACCATCCGAGAGGTCACTCCGAACATCCCCAGCAAAATATTCTAACGAGACCGATTCATCTATACCCCTATCTCGTCTTTCCACTTCCAAATAAGCCAACAGATAAAAATACTCTTCTCCCACCACTACCGTACAACCCTTAAACTGCCTATCGGCAAACTCCACACAATTACCCCATTTCCCTCCTACAACCGTCTTAGCTTTTCAAAACTCTCTAAAATCATTAAAACTAGGAGGATAATTAATCAACTGGCCGGGAAAACCTAGGAATTTGTTCCAATCCTACTTCCACTTTACTCTCAGAATTATTCGTCCAACCAGAGGTCGATACCTCATTAAAAGACGAACTACCCATTACAACAACGATTTCTACAAGAAAGTTTTCAACTCTATAAAAATGCCTCACACGCTCGACCTACATACAGGTTAAGGTATCTATCATTCTTTCATCTATATATATATATTATATATATATATATATCGATCGGTTAAATATAACATATATCTTTAACATTTATACGTCATCATATATTATATACATCTTTACTAACCTTCCGCATCCGAATGAGAATTGGCAGTTGCGTCAAGCCCTTCCCTCACAACGTTGCTGTATAGCCACCTACAGGATCCAAAATCTTTTGTCCACTTTTACTGTTGATCACCTTCGGATAACTCTTTATCAAATCCCCTAATTTTTTGTCTTTCTCTCTGAGTGCTCTACAAATTTTTAGAAGTTCAAAAATGTTTGATTGGAGATGAAGAAGCACTATTTATGTTTTCTCTCTCAAGAGGATGGCATTTATTGTACCTCACACGAACCGTCCTCGACTTCAGAACTGAGGCGTCCATTCCACTCTCCATGCCAGGCACCTTGTACCTTTTCAATAAAACTACTTTCCATCATTACAACTCCCCTCATTTTTAACATATTTTTCTCCCCAATTTCCATATCTTTTCCTGACCATCCCATACTCATGATGACTCACTCTGTACAATGTCAGGCTCCTGCTTCTTTCATTACAAATATACAAAACAAAACTAGAAGTTTCTGCATTTTTATATTTTTGTTTCTCTGTCATTGTTTATCACACTTGTAATGGCCAAATTCCGTACGCTCGATATGATTAGGAATTAGCTATTACACCAATAAACCTGTATCAATGCTCTAATATAAAGTAAGAAATAGACACAAGTGTTTTTAGCATAGAAAACCTCATAACAGGTAAAAAACCACGACCTCGTATGGAGGATTTTTGTAAAAGTACCTTTATTGCTTCGAGTGGATATCTTTATTGTAAGTGATCTTTAGAATATAAAAATACTTTTGATCTCATAAATAAGAAGTTTGAGTAATTTTTTTGGTCCTTGTCTCTTCTAGAACTTTTCCTTTAAATAGGCTTCTCCATAGCTCTTCATCATGCTAGAACACATTTTACGAATAATGTGATTAGTGGTGGTTGACTGAATAACTGATGAGCTCGTGGGAGACAGGTGTCTTTGACTGGATAACATTTTTTGGATTTAGCTCAACCCACGTTCTTGAGTAGTTCCCAGGGCTGGTTGGAATGTTGATTGAGGTGTTAAGTGTTAAAAAATCCATGAGCTTGGGATGGAGGTAAATTGAGCTGCGTAGGCTCGATTATGAGTGAGATCGAGGGATAAGTCCCTACAATCACCCCCTCACAACCGAAGTCATGAGTGGCTTTGGTCGAGAAAAATTGTGTAGAAAGTTTGAATTTAAAAATGGCGTAATGATGGCATTTGACTGGGTGAAAGTTACATGATATTGGGATGTGATGGGTATTAAATGATGATGTAGATGTATGTGGCATTTGCGTTTGAAAAGTCGCGTCCGTAATGAATGATGACACTTGGGAAAACTTACCTGCACAATAAATTTAGGGTTATATAAAGAGTACGTGTAGCAAATCTTTTGAACTATTCATACATGCGTAACATCTTCTGAGATGGTGAAAGCACATAGTATGGTTTTTGATGAGAGGATTGAGTATGAAATGCAGAGGTTAAAGTTAAAGTTAAAGTACTTTGGTAACCGTTCCTTGGAAATGGCCATTTCCGCCCCTATTCCTCCGACGCACCAAGGCTTGTCGGGAAAGGAAGCGGTTGAAGCGAGGAAGATTTCTACTATAAGTGGAAATTTCATGTCTTCGTCTTGACAGGTGAGGAATGCTGGGTCTGTCTCTGCACTCTTGTGGATGATAGGGTTAGGGCTTCATATGCAGGGATAGGTGTATATGCGGGGCAGATATGCTGATTTCTTGTGTCGCCATGGATTCTAAGGTTGGGTCTTCATTATATCTACCAACTCTTCGGTAGTGGAGGAGGAGGATCAAAGGTTGGAGTCTGCTGAAGCATTTCCATTGTGTTTTGGCGCTCATAAGACCTTCATCTTGTTTTGTGGGGGCCAGCACTGAGTTTACTGCTTGTATAGTTTCCGTTTAGAGTTTGACTGGGCTTCAACTGAGCCATGTGAGGGAAGATCTTTGTTGGTTCCAATGTCTTCTTTGCATCAGGGTAAAAAATTACTGAATGAAGAAGAACTGGAAGACACGATTCCTCGGCATGCCTGAATGATCTGTAACTTTTAACAAATAAGGAAAACTTGTTATCTGTAAAGTACCTGGAGTTTAGTGCTGGATGGATAACATTCTATTATACCTATGAGGTCGATGTGGTAAAAACTTGTTATTTGTAAATCATATGTAATATCTTTGACATGAATAAAAGTTGATATTTACTAAACTGTGTATAGAAAAATTTCTTTCAATCAAACAAAATTGTGTTGGGTGTTTGTTGAATAATTGCTGATTAGTGATGAAACAATATCACAATGTTGCTCGAACTGAGATAAATATGTATTGGCAATGTCGTACAGATATAAATGATGTATGCTTAACAGATGAGGGATCAAAATTATAGGAAATATGTAAACTCGAGTTATTATAGGTTAATAGGGACACAATTCTTCGTAGTACGAGGTTGAATATGATAAATAGTGTAAGTTCTGCTGAGGGGATAAGTTCATATTATTTAGTCCAAGATTTTGGGTTTTCTGTTCATAGATACTAGGTAAAAACTGCGTTTTGAGAGGAAATGAGTGAGAAATTTATAAATATGGGTAGTATGACCTATAAAAATATGGGAGAAGGTATAGGATGGTACGGACTCGATCTTAGAGTATTTATCATGCCGTGGAAGGACGATTGGCCATAAAAACTACTGAAGTACAGGAGATGATCTTTGGTTTGCTTGGTTACGATGTTGAGTTACCCATGAGGGAATGTCAGCTCGAAGGATTAGATATAAGGAGCAGAGAACTTGAGTATGCTCGTTACTTTTATGAAGTATTCTTTCGTGAATTTGAGAATGATTCGATAGAATGAGAAAGGTTGGTTGGCTTGATTGCCAAAGTTGGGATTGAATTCGGAGATGCGAGGATCAAGGAATAATGTGAACGGAGGAACTGAGGTAGTGTTAGATGTTATATAAAGTGTGATCATGAATAATATTATTGTTTGAACGTAACAGAAATATGATAAGTCAATCGGATCCTCTAATAGGGGTGAAGCTATTTTGAGACTATTTTAGCAAATATTTTGAATAATTTTGAATTAATCACTCTAAGTATGATAAACAAGGTCAATGAAATAAAAATATGTAAATGCAGAAGCTTCCAGTTTTGTTTTATATAAAAAAGGAAATATAAATTTGACATCGTACAGAGTGAGTCATCATGAGTATGGGAAGGTCAGAAAAAGATATGGAAATAGGAAGAAGAAATATGTTTAAAAATTAGGTGAGTTGTAATGATGGAATGGTTGCTTTATCGAAAAGGTGCAAGGCGTCTGACATGGAGAGTGGAAAGGACACCTTGGTTATGGAATAAAGGACGGTTCGTGCGAGGGGCAATAAATGCCAGCTGCTCGAGAGAGAAAGGATAAATAGTTCTTCTTCGTCTCTAAACAAACGCTTTACTACTTCAAAAAATTTGGATAGCACTCAGGGAGAGAGATGAAAAATCAGAGAATTCGATAAAGAGTTATCTGAAGGTGATAAATGGTTGGCAAGGGCAAAAGAATATGGATCTCGTAGGCGGCAATACAGTAGCGTTGTGAGGGGAAAGCTTAATTCAACTGCTGATTCTCATTCGGATACTGAAGGTTAACAGAGATGTATGTAATATACATTGAGATATTTCTATATGCTAAAGATATATGTTATACTTAAACGATTGATCAGAGATATATTATATATATATATATATATATATATATACATAGTTGGAAAAATGATAAATACCTTAACCTGTATGTAGGTCGAGCGTAAGAGGTATCGGCGTAGGTCGAAAATGTGCCTATAGAATTTGTGTTTATGATGGGTAGTTCGTCCATTAGAATAGTATCGACCTCTAGTTCGACGAATAAGTCTGATAATGATGGGGAAGTAGGGTTGGAACAATTCTTGGGTTTCCTTGGTCAGTTGGTACCTTATCCTCCGGGATCTGATGCTTTTTGAGAGTTTTGTAAGGCTAAGGGCTCATTTGGAGGGAAGTGGGGCAATTGCGTATAGTTTAGCGGTAGGAAGTTTAGGGGTTGTATGGTTGCGAAAGGTAAATAATATTTTTATCTGCTGACAAATTTGGAAGTAGAAAAATGTGATAGGGGCATAGATGAATTGATCTCGTTAAAATATTTCGATGGGGATGTTAGGAGTGACCTCGAGGAGGGTTTTTTGTGTTACCTTTCTCAATTAGAGTATGGGTTGAGCCTGCCCCTCACCAATTTGGTGAAGGGGATTATGAATGCTATTGGGGCATATCCTGTTCAATTGAATGGAAACATGTGAGAGGTAATAACCGTGTGTGACCATCTGAATGAAAAATGGGGGAAGGAGGGAAAAGTGAGGTGGATAACCCCTGAGGACGCTTTGCAGTTTTGCGGGGTGAAGAATTTTAAAGCCAGTGGGGATCATATTTTTGTACGAGTACAACTCGGCCTCATTTTTTCGATCTGAATTCGGCAGGTCGAACCTGGAATGATAACGTCATATGGGTAAAGAGTAATTGCCTTCAAAGAGATGATGAAAAGCCTCTGGATCTTCGATTTAGAACTGTAAAACAAATTAAGCTTAGACATGCATAAATAGAATTATTGCTATGTTTTGTTGACAACTGTAGTTGATAGTTAAAATGTGCTATTGTTGATGTGAAGTCTACAGTGGAAAGGAAAGAATCACTGTTGGACGAGGTTGTGGAGGAGGAGACTGAACTCGAACTTCAGTTGGAGGGACTCGTCCTGAGTAGGAAAAAGTGGGTTGATAGTAGGTAGAACAAGGTTAAAAAGGCTCAGCCTACCTGGTCGACGGCGGGGGTCGATGAAGGAAAAAAGTAAGAAAGTGGTGAGGAGATTCGAACTAACTTGTCCAAGACTCCTGGATCGTTAAAGTCTTTGCTGGCCTTGGGCGCCACGGAAAGTGGGGAGGTCGCAAAAGAAAAGAGGAGGAGGGTCGAAACCTTTGGTGAGAAGGTCACTGAGGTATGATTTGCTGTGATGGATGAGCTTAGGGAGGTCGAAGAAAGGGCCAGGTTGGCGGCTCTCCATGGAGAAGAAGATACGAGCAAAATGGTAAGTTTTATTGATATGGAAAGAGTTGCTTTATGTGTTTTGAACTAATCACTAAGATCGATTCTTTTTATGTAGGTCGCTCGTCTCGTGAAGGGGATTTGGCTCGGTATTGAAGAAGAAAAATTTGAGCTGAAGAAAGTGAAGAGTGAGCTGGAGAAAGAACTAGCTCGAGCCAAGACTAAAACAATGAAGGAAGTTAGGCAGCTGAAGGCCTCTCACGCTGTGGCGATCAGCCTGCTGCAGGTCAAGACAAAGGCCAATCTAGATGAATTGGTTGAGAAGCGTGACAGACTGGGTCGTCACTTGATGCTGAAAGGCTATTTCGAGGAGGAGGTGGATGCCATTAAGGATGACACCTATGTTGAGGAAGGAGATGATGAGGAAGCGGAAGTGGTAGGGGTTGTGGACGGTCTGGATGGTATCTCCCGCCAGACAGTGCTTAACAACCAAGGGGATGATGTTGAACTCCCAGAGGGTGGTAGCGAGAAGGTTGAGTAGAAATGTGTATTTGTTTGAATATTTTGAAAGTTGTTTAATTGGGTTTGAGGAAGAAAATTTTGTAAGTTGACTCTGTGTTATAAAACTTTTGTAGACACTTAGAGAAATGAGTCTCAGAATAAATGCTCTAGAGTCTGGACTTGCCAGGGAAAAAAATAGACCTCTAAAGCCTTGCTATCTGCACAAGTAGAGCTGCAGATTAGATCAGACTAGGTTTTTTCCATCTTGCATGTTATACAAGCGTTAAGTTATCAAGTAAATAGGATAGAAATGCATGGTAACAAGCCAACGCTATTAAGATAAAGTAATTTATTGAAAGTATGTACCTTGTACGCCGAAAAAAGATTCATGAAGTGTTAATCTGAGACTGAACTTCAATCTTTTAGTCTATAAGTATTTGGAAGAAGATGTTTAGAAATCACATAGCATCCTTAGAAATGTAGTATGCATATATTTAAAGGCATTCCTGAATCGAACTGTACTAAAACTTGCGCCCGTGAGAACGATGTACATATGTGTAATCGGGAATTTGCGGAGTAGTTTGATAGGATGAAGGAGGCGAACGAGAACAAAGAAGATCAATACGTGAAAGCGCATTTCGGACTTGTGAAGTTGAACCAGGCTGTTTCCGACTTGACTCTTCAGGTCGAAGAGAAAGATTCTGAGATAAAGAAGGGATTACAAGAGCTATCTGAGGTAACAGAACATGCCGAGAAGCTTCAACGTTAAGTTGACACGTTGGCTGTGAAGGCTAAGCAAGACGACATGGCTCAATACCGTATTCAGGTGCTAAAACAATCAGAGGGACAATTTTGATCTGATCTTTAGAACTGTAGGAACGTGCAAGAACGAATAAGATAAAATTTTTCCGAAAAGGATGATGAACTGAGGGCAGCTCAAAAAATCTTGCGGCTTCAGAAGCCACAACAGAACATTTGCAAATAGCTCTCCCTGCCAGGGATATGGAATTCTGAGAAATGCGACGAAGGTGCAATGATTTAAATGAAAAGGTTGCGCGACTTAAAGATGAACTGGCGCAACCATTGCTCGTGCCAAGAAAGACGAGGCTGTAGAGAGTTCAGGGGGAAGTAGAACTGAGGTTAAGGCTCCTTTAGTTCGAGGGGATGTAGTTAGTCTCTCAGGCTGAATTAGAGAGTTAGAGAGTGACGTATCTCGTATTTTGGGACATGTTAAGAAGGGAAATGCGAATTTGGGGGAATGCCAGCATAAGTTGGATGCTGCTCTTACGGGGAGAAAGTTCTGGAAGGAGAGATCAAAGCAAAAGAATCACTGGTAAAGAGGAAAGAAGAATTATTGAAAGATGTACCGACTAGGGAAAAGTTGAATGTAGAAATTATGAAACTTCGTGCTCGGGTAGTAGACTTAGAAGCCATGGACCTAGTGGAGTCAGCGAAGTATATTACCAAGTTGTCAGAGAATGTAATCTATCATGATAAGGTCGATGTGGAAATAATTAAATGGTTGAATGAGTACACTAGGTTAGAGTCACGCCTCGAGAGGTTGAAGGCGAGATTTACAATCACGGTAGTACCTGATGTATCTCGATCTGACCTGTTAAGGGTGATTGTCGCCTATTTTGTAGATGAAGTAAAAAGACTAGAGTCTGAACGAGATACCTTGCTCAAGAGGCTGTCAGATAAAGGATGCATTTGTGGAGTTAGGATAGATCGAGGGAATTGTCTGGGCGTTATGGAGACACAACTGGGCCCTCGAACTAAATGAGGGACATCTTGATGTGGGGGGTAGTACTGCTGATACTCCATCAGCAGAAAAGAAGCCTCTGTAATTTGAATTCGACCTAAAAAATAAATAGGATCTGTCGCAGACACATTGAAATAGATTAAAGCTAGTATGACCATTGCCATATCTTGTGTATGGCAGGGTCTTTGATATAAAACACATTTTGCACATTCATTTTAATCGCAGAAATGGGTTGAGTTAAACCAAGTTGAAACTTGATTGAAACTATAGAATTGCCACAAACATATTGAAAGAGATGAAAGCTAGTATGATCTTTGCCTCATCTTATGCCTGACTGAGTCTTTGATATGAAATAAGTTTTTACAATTGCTACAATCGCAGAGATGTAAAGATTCAGCTAAACCATGTGTTATCCTTGATCCAGCCTAAGGAAATGGGCTGAGTTCAACCAAGTTGAAACTTGATTTGAACTATAGAAATGTCACAGACATATTGAAAGAGATGAAACCTAGTATGGCCTTTGCCTCATCTTATGCCTGGCTGAGTCTTTGATATGAAACAAATTACTACACTTGCTACAATCACAGAGATGTAAAGATTTAGCTAGACCAAGTGTTATCCTTGATCCAGCCTACTGAAATGTGCTTAGTTAAACCACGTTGAAACTCTATTTGAACTATAAAAATTTCATAGACATATTGAAAGAGATGAAAGCTAGTATGACCTTTGCCTTATCTTATGCCTGGCTGAGTCTTTGATATGAAATAAGTTTCTACACTTGCTACAATCGCAGAGATGTAAATATTCAGCTAAACCAAGGGTTATCCTTGATCCAACCTACTAAAATGATTCAAACAAGTTGATAAAGATGAAGAGTAGTATTACCTTTGCCTTATCTCTTGTTTGAATTTGAAAAGATTGATTCTAAGCTAGTATTATCTATGCTTTAATATGTAAATTGTGGATGAATGTTTGTAAAGGGAATGATATTTCCAAAAAATAAACTTTCATTGATATGCTCAGAATTTACATTGGAAGAAGATTATATTCTCACTTTTGGAATTGAAAAACAAAAGGCGAACAATAGAAATGAAGTAGTAAGATGCCTATCGATAGTACTATTTTAGTCGTCTAGTGTTCCAAGGATTTAAAATGGGGGCTCCCTCTTCTGTCATGAGATAGTATGATCCCAGGCCTGATAGACCTGTAATAATGAATGAACCCTCCCAATTGTCAGCTAATTTTCCAGCGTGAGGCTCTATGCGATACTGAGGAATTTCTCTGAGGACAAGATCTTTGATTTAGAAAGTACGGCTCCTGACTCAGTTATTATACGACCTGGAAAGCATATGATGATATCGACCTAGGTTAGCGATGGTGTGTTCCCTGGTCTCATCTATCATCTTGAGGTTACAAGCTAATTCGAACTCATTTTCCTCATCAGTCAGTTCGTGATCACAAACTAGATGATTAAATTCAGAAGGAATCATTGCCTTAGTATCATAAGTAAGGAGGAATGGGGTATATCTAGTGGATTGTCGGGGAGTGGTTCGATACGCCCGTAGGATGTAAGGTAGTTCGCGAACCCAATTTCCCTTTTTCTGTGAGAAAAGCCTTTTTTGTCATAGTAGTTCTTGGTGTAAGGATCGATTTCAAGCTAGTTCGAGCTTTACGAAATCTGGTCCCTACATTTGGCACCGTCTGTGGGAACGCACAGCTTTTCCACGTACTTAAGGGCCGCGATTGATACTCATCAGTCAAGCAGTATTCAATTATGGTTCAAACACGTCAATTTTCGGGAGCTCAGCCTAAAAGTTTAAGAGAACCTGATCGGGTTGCCGAGCTTCGGGCGAGCTTAACTGCTAAAGCCGAGAAACAGAGTCAGCTCGAGCGCCAGCTATTAGAAGATCGAGAACTCCGCGAGAAGGAGTCAGAACGAGAGCGTCAAGCTCGAGTTCTAGAGACAAAGAAACAAGAAGCTCAAATGTTAGCTTTTCAAACAGCACTAAAAGCATTTCAGAGCAGCCAACCATCACCAGCCCTGAGAGAGCGCGAAACAGTACCAACAATTTCAAGGGTTTCCGTTCACGAGAGGTTAGGGGCACATGAGGTACATAGTATAGACATTTCTAGGATTAATTGTGAGGATCCATAAGCACCGATAGTCTCAATTCATTTGGGACAGGAGGCGCAGACATATATAAACAGAGATCGCAGGCCTTCCAAGCAGCCTGAGGAAGTCTTGCGACCTCCTTACTGAGCCCCGCTTCCTGAACATGTAAGCGAGGAAACAGGTGACCACATTCCCAGACTCATAGGTCAAGCAGTTCCAGCAGTTCCAGCAGCCCCTATCCCTCAGCATTATATTTCTCAGGAACTCATGGACCAGCGTATCAGGGTGATCATCGAAGCAACAGCTTTAGATGCGATGGATGAGTCACACAAATTACATGGTAGTCCAATTGCCAAAGAATTGTTTGATATGAATGTCCCAACAGGTTTTCATACACCCAAGATCATGAAATACAAAGGAACTGATCCTGGCGATCACGTTCAACAATTCTGCGACTCATTGGGTTTGTATTCTAATCTGAATCACATCCTTTACCGGCTCTTCGCTACCAGTCTCCAGGACGAACCTCTCCATTGGTTCCACTATTTACCAGAAGGTTTGATTCATACCTTCGAGCAGTTACAAAATATCTTCATCAAAGCTTATGCCCACAACAATGACAAAGAAGAAAACTTTTATTCCCTTATAAGTCTCAAACAAGCACATGGGGAAAAGCTCGAGGAGTTCTCTAAGAAATTTCTCGAACTGGCTCAGAAGGTCGACAATCTAGATCAGAAGATAGCCATGTCCACATTCACAAATGCTCTGCAGTTCAATTGCAAAGCTAAACAGTATCTCTTCCTGAAAAAGCCCAAGACTCTCAAAGATATGATCGAGAAAGTCAATAATTACATCGATCTAGAGCGGATGATGCCCGAACTGAATAAACCTGTAAAGGCAGTCCACAACACCAAGGTTCCTTCTACAGATTCTAACAACAAATGGAGCTCGAGCGATCAAGGTGATCCTAAATGAGCAAAGACAGAACCAGAAAGAGACAACAATCAGAGGTCGCAAAAACCATCCAGAACTGTTATACCAAAGTTGAATGCCAAGCTCTCCGTGATCTATCTTATTCTCTAGATAGATAAATGTTTCCGTCCAGCTCGACATCCTGATCCAATAGCAGGCCGTCCTTATTGGGAATATGACAAGATTAAGCACCACAGCACCGACAATTGCTATGGTTTGAAAAAGCTCCTCGATATCATTTTTAAGGAAGGGAGGATGCTCGAATACATCATCGATCTTCCCAGCTATAAAGATGGGAGCTATCTGAAACAAGATGACGTGACTCAAGCAACAGAACAAGCAGAGAAGAAGCATCTATATCATCTCTACTGCAGCAATATGATCAAGATCAATCAGGTTTCAAATTCCAACAAAGTCAAGCGGAGGAAGTTGGGCGAGTACTGTGACCTTGCCGTCCAAGACAAGGAAGCCAAGCTCCTCCCAGAGTTAAGTAGTCGTCGAAAGGGAATCTCCTTCGAAGACTGCGAGGCAGGACATGTGAATTATCCTCATCATGAGGCACTAGTAATTATGCTCAAAATGAGGATCTTCGTAATGCACACCATGATGGTGGACACACGAAGTGGGGTTGAGATCCTTTTCCAGAGCACGATTGACTAGATGGGACTCTCAGATTAAGTCATTCAAAGTGAGACAGACATCAGTGGATTTAATGGGTCCAAAGAAGTACGAGTTGGGAAGATCACTCTCCCGATCACAGCAGGGCCTACCACTATCGACGTTATTTTTTACGCCATCAACGCCAAATCAAGGTATTTGGGGATACTAGGACGCTGTTGGCTGCACAATATGGAGGCCATCCCGTCCACGTTCTACCAAACGCTCCGTTTTAAGCATAACAATGGGATTTATGAAATCAAAGAAAGTTAGAAACTCTCTCGAGCTTCCGAGAATACAGTCTCACCAGTTCTCGACCATTCAGAACAGATTGCTGCATAGCAATCACAGGAGGCTGATCACCTCGATGGTCAGTCTTCTCCAGCCGAGCCTATGGAATACGTCCAGATCAATAGAGTTAACCGAGGTACTTATATTGGTACAAAATTAATTCAAGCAGAGAAATAAACTCTTATTTCTTTCCTCCAATCCAACAAATACGCTTTTGCATGGAACTTCCAAGAAATGCCAGGCGTAGACCCCTTAAAATCTTGCCACATTTGAAATATCCGCGAAGGCGCCACAGCAGTTAAGCAGATGCAACGCAGGTTATCTCCAAGACTTCGAGACAAGGTGAAGAAGGAGATCGACAAAATTATCGAGATTGGTTTCATTCGAGAAGCCAAGTACCCAGACTAAATTTCTAATATCGTTGCTGTTATAAAGAAGATTGAGAAGGTTCGGGTCTGTGCAGATTTTACAGATCTAAACAAACACACGCCAAAGGACAGCTTCCCTCTTCTGATCATTCATCAGATCCTCGACTCTGTAACAGGTCACGAACTCTTGTCCATAATGGACGCCGCTTCAGATTCCACTCTTGGAAGCAGATCAAGAAAAGACTACGTTTATTACAAAAAGAGGTATCTACTATTACAAGGTCATACCATTCGACCTTAAGAACACTGGAGTCACTTACCAAAGGCTGGTCACAAGGATGTTCAAAGAACACTTGGGAGAAACAGTCGAACTCTATATTGGCGACATGCTTTGCAAGAGCCTAAAGAATGAGGATCACATCTCTCATCTCTCTACTGTATTCAGTATATTATGATCCTATAGATTGAAGCTTAATCCTAAAAAATGCCAGTTTGGTATTCACTCGGGTAAGTTCTTGGGTCATCTTATCAGTAAGAAAGGGATAGATGTAGATCCAGATCAAATTCGAGCTCTTCTAGACATGCCTTCACCATCAACAAAGAAGGATGTACAAAAGCTCGCAGGAAAGATTGTAGCAATCAACAGATCCGTATCCAAGTCCTCGGACCAATGCAGATGGTTATTTATGCTACTCAAAGGTTCTACTCAACGAGGTAAAAGTTCAAAGAATGAAGATATCAACTGGACACCAGAATGCAAAGTATCTTTTCAGGAACTCAAAACTAACCTAGGGAGGGCTCCAATCATGAGCACTTCGATTGGCAATGAGGAACTAATTATCTACCTCGCAGTTACAGATACATCTCTCAGCTCGGTTCTCATTCAGTTCGAAGGAAAAATTGAGAAGCCGATCTTCTTCATCAGCAAGACATTTACTCCAACGAAAAAGAGGTACTCTAAAATTGAAAGATTACTTTTAACTCTCGTTTACACCGCACAAAAGCTCAAACACTATTTTCAAGTACATCCTGCCAAAGTCATGACGAACTACCCACTTCGGGAAGTATTATCCAAGAAAGAGAAATCCAGATGAGTACAGCAGTGGTTCGTCAGTTTGGGGGAGCACAAAATCAAATTCGAGCAACGAATTTCCAAAAAGGGTCTAGCAGTCACTGATTTTCTAGCTGACTTTCCAGTTTCAGATCCTGACTGGGATGAACATGATCCAGATCTAGCCGAAGGTGTAGCCGATGAGTTTTCACCCTCCAAATCTTTTGATGATCGAGCATCATGGATATCCAAAAAGGGTGGAGGCTCCTCACCGATGGTTCAATAGGACCCACAGGGTCAGGAATTGGGATCGTTCTCATTACACCATCCAGCGACAGAATCGAGAAATCCATCTGTCTCGACTTCGAAGCCTCGAATAATGTTACAGAGTACGAGACGCTCATTCATGGTCTATACATGGCTCTCAAACTCGGAATCGCTGAAATCTCGGCCTATACAGACTCTCTTCTAATCGTTTATCACTACTCAGAACATTACAAGAATAACGACATCATGGTCGATTATGCAGCTCTGGTTACAAAAAAGCTAAACAAATTTCACAAAGTTACACTCGAATACCTCCTTCTAGGAGAGAATCGCCACACTGACTCCTTGGCTTACATAGCCAGAGTATTGGGTACAGAATCAAGGCACCTTCAAATCAAAGTTATTTCTAGCCCCAGTATTAATCATACTATAGTATATGCGATTAACACTGGGGGCGATGAGATGGCGGAAGATGATTGGAGGAAACCATTCATTACTTATCTCGGCCTGGATAACTCATGCAATGGGCCACTACCATATGATCCACAACAGCACAGACACATTATCAAAAATTCAAAGCGCTACTCAGTCTAACCAAACGGCAATCTCTACAAATGCTCAGTCACTGGTCCATACCTCAAGTGCCTCTCTAAGGAACTTGCCGACAAGATGCTTCGAGATCTACATGAAGGAATCTGTGGATCCCATACCGCTGGACGAGCTCTTGCTAACAGAGCTATTACCCAAGGAGTATTCTGGCCAGGGATGCGGAAGCAAGCTGAAGAATACTCAAGGAAATGTGATGCATGTCTGCGTCATGGAAATCAAATTCAGGCCCCTGCCCTCGAACTCCATGCCAGTAAGGTGTACTGGCCGTTCAAACGATGGGCACTTGTTTTAGTTGGTGAATTCCCTAATACTCCGGGTAATAGGAAATTTCTCCTTGTTGCTACAGATTACTTCACTAAATGGGTCAAAGCAATTCCTCTATGCAGAACTCAAGAAGAAGAGGTTATTTCTTTCATTTGGCAGCATATCATCACAAGATTTGGTTGTCAACATTTGATCCATATCGATAATGGTCCTCAGTTCGTTGGAGCCAAGGTCGTAGCATTTCTCAACAAACACAACATAATCCATTCTCCGTCAAACCCGTACTACCCCAGGGAAACGGGCAGGCAGAGATCACAAACAAGATCATCGTGGATGGTCTCAAAAAGTACCTTTTGTTACAGATAAAGGGCAATTGGATACGTGAATTACCTCACGTCTTATGGGTTTATCAAACTACACTGCGGAAGTCAACACAGTGCTCTCCTTTTCTACTTGCCAATGGAACTGAAGCAGCGATCCCAATGAACTATCACCATCTTGTGAGAGACCACGAGCTCACAGACAAAGAAAATGAGTTCGAATTAGCTTGCAACCTCAATTGGATCGATGAGACACGAGATCGAGCTATCGCGAATCTTGGCCGATATCATCAAACACTGGCAAATTCCTACAACAAACGAGTTCGCACTCGGGAGTTCGCTATCAACGAATGGGTCCTTCGAGAAATCTTGGATAACATAAAAGATTCACATATTGGGAAACAAGCAGGAAACTGGGAAAGTTCTTTCATCGTCATAGGTCAAACTGGTCAAGGTTCATACTATCTCGTGACGGAAGCCAGTGACAAAATTCCAAATCCATGGAATACAAGAAGATTGAAGTTATATTGACGTTGAACAGCTCCTCCGTCGCTCAGCAAGGTTCATTCACCTCGAGATTTCCGCTCCAATGTATGTACAAACTCTTTTCAATCAATGAAATCTCTTTTTTATCACAAGAATCCCTGCTATACAGTTCCCCTTCATCTCCATCATCTCCAAGGGTAAAAGCAAAGTTTATCCTAGCTCGATCCCTAAAGGTAAACCACATACAATATTGGTAATAGCATAGATAATCCTAGCCTAACTTCTGAGGATACTCATACATCCGAAGGCGGGGGCCATATCGAACCTCTTAGCCTTAAAATAACAAGCCTAAAGCACGAGTGAGGAAAAAACTTGATCGCTGCCCCTAAGCTTCAACATCCAATATTGATAATGGCATAGATAATACTAGCCTAACTCCTGAGGATACTCATTCATCCGAAGGCGTGGGCCATAACGAATCTCTTAGCCTGAAGATAACAAGCCTAAAACACGAATGAGGAAAAAACTTGCTCGCTGCCGCTAAGCTCCAACATCCAACATTGGTAATGGCATAGATAATACTAGCCTAACTCCTGAGAATACTCATACATCCAAAGGCGGGGGCCATAGCGAACCTCTTAGCCTGAAGATAACAAGCCTAAAACACGAGTGAGGAAAAAACTTGCTCGCTGCCGCTAAGCTCCATCATCTAACATTGGTAATGGCATAGATAATACTAGCCTAACTTTTGTGGATACTCATACATCCGAAGGTGGGGGCCATAACGAACCTCTTAGCCTGAAGATAACAAGCCTAAAGCACGAGTGAGAAAAAAACTTGCTCGCTGCTGCTAAGTTCCAATATCCAATATGGTATCAAGGCATAAACAATATTAGCCAAACCCCTGAGGACTCAGAAACCTCTGGGGATGGGGCCATAAAGAGCCACAGCCTGCAGGATCAGGCCTAAAGCACGAGTGAGACGTTGCTCACTGCCGATAAGCCCAGCTCTCCAATATGGTATCAAGGCATAGATAATACTAGCCGAACCCCTGAGGAAACACAGATCCGAGGCAGAGGCCATAAAGAACCTCTTAGCCTGCGGTGACCGTCTAAAGTACTAGCAAAGATAATACTAGCACGCTACCGCTAAGCCTCCCTAAAGTCCAAGGGTTGAAGCACAAATAATACTTACTTCTACACCCACGGACTTCTTCTAATTCAATGGGTCAAACCAGAGAATAACATCTACTGCAGGTATGGAATTATTAGTTTCCCATATCAACATTTCAAATTGCTATGCTCCTCTAAAGGCCTACATTGAGCACTGAAGCATCAACATTTGCTAATTACAAATGGTACTCGTTATCATAATTCAAATCTATTTATTTTTAATTTTGCTAGAATTTTTTGATGGGAGAGCATTCGACCTTCCTCCCACAGCACGAGTAGGTGAGACTGCACTCGAGCTTTCCCCTATTTCAGTCCTGGATGCCATATATTTTGAAGCTCATTTAGCAACAAGTTCACTCCCTCGAGCTATCAGTTCAGCCGTCGTGATCCCAATATCACGATCCATAACCCCAATTGGATCTATGCTCGAGATATCGAGTTTACATACAAAAGTCCTCCCAGAGAAGCAATCTTGCATCAAATCCCTCTCAACCTGCAGGAATTTTATTTCCTCGACAAAAAGTGTAACCAATGCGCTTAATTGCCGCTGATGCAAAACTTTACCATCATATTTTTCTTGCTCATGAACTACTAGTTCCTTAAAAGATTGGTTAGTAACAATAACGCGCTTGTTATCCCTCAAACGACGAGCTTTCAATTTAGCCAGTTCAGCTGTTAATTAATCAATACGTTTACTCATCTACCTTGTAAGATCTATCGACTTCTGCTGAGAATTTGTGAGATCAATACGCATATTTTCCACTAACCCTTCTTTTCGACAAAGAAATTCCTTCATCTCTCGACTCCCCTCACCAGAAGTAATTTCACCATCCCTTTTATCCAATTCAAATTTGAGATCCTTCTCATACTTCAATTTACGTACACAACAAAATCAGTTCGCGCAGAATCCAGGTCGATCACTTTTTTTAATAACTGCTCGTTCAGAGTATGAATGTTACACTTCATATCAGGTATCTCGTCATTCAATGCTCTAATACGGTATTAGGCTAACTCAGCCTCGTGCCGAGAGCCTGATGTAGCCTTTTCCTTCAACTCGGCAAGTTCGCTGGTAAGTTGGTTTAAGGCCAAATCCCTGCTCAAAATTGTTGCAGTCATATCCTCTACTTGGCTCTTAGCTTCTTGAGGCTTCAGAGAAAGCTTCACATTATCATCCAACCGATCTTCATACTGGGAGATCAAAGCCTCATATTCTTCTGCATACTCAGCATTATACAAAATAGTCTGCTCTTCTCTCTCTCTAGCAACGTCTAGCTCCTTCTTCATAACAGTTAGCAGGGACTCACAACATCAGTACCTAATTGGGAAACAGATCGACAGAAGCATACTGACAAACTTGCAATACAGACACCTGCAAGCTCGAAACAGCCAATGCCTCCTTGGCCTACCGACCAAGAAACAAGTTTTGGTCGCAAGACAGAGTGTACATACACAAACATTCTGAACTAGAATAAATTTACAAGGTACATATCCCTTCTTCTATTAAATTCATGTTCATCTAGTTATTAATTTATCTGAATTATTTAACCTGCAATTCAGCAGAAGATTTTTTCTCCACTTCAAGCAGGCCCTCTAAGTCGATAACTCTGAGGCGCGAGCTTTCTATCTCCTACAATACAAAGTTTCATAAGAAAAGCGTTGTTGGCATCAAACAACAGTAAAATATTACAAAGCTCGAGTTCATGTTTCACAACCAATGTTACATTACACGATCATCCTGCCTGATCAATAGTTTCCTGATTATCGGCAGTGGTCTTTTCAGCAACATTCAGACCATCCTCCATTTCCTCAACCTCCTATTCATCCATAATTTCCTTCTCCTCATAATTCCATTCGCTAAATGCCAAAATCTCTGCCTTTGTATACCTCAGCTGGTAGAGCTTCCCTGCAAGGTAATTCTGAGAAGTAGCAGACACGGTAACCAATTGCTCCGCTTCAGCTACACTTTCGGCCCTAACTTCCTTCAGCTTTAGGGCAACAGCTTCCCTTTCTTTCTCCAGCTCCAACTGAAAAGCTTCGCTCTCCCGAGCCAGGTTCTCTTCAAACTGGTTTTTTTCTCCCTCGAGCTGGAAGATCCTCTTTTCCAGCATAATTGACCTATCCTGGAGACCAAGCTGAACAGAGCACGAGTAAACTGCAAAAAGAAATAAGTCAGCTCGAGCAACAAAATAGCTCGACAAAACCAACTATTTACTAACCTTTTTAAACTCATCATCCACAATAGAAACCATCTTCTCTCGAGCTTTAGCTCGACATCGTTCCTCCAGGAGACAGGCTTCAACCTCAAAACGTGGCCTCAAGTCCACCCCCTCAGCGATCTTATCGCTTTCCTATAACAGCACCTGCGACTTTAAGAGAGAAGTTACCTTCCTCCTCTTACTACTATCGTCCACACTGTCCGACGTAACAGAACGAGAAGCAACCCCCCTTTTTACGGCCTTCCTCTTCGCAAGGTTCTGTACAACAATATTGGAGATAGTGGCCATGTCCACTGGCCCATCTGGCATTTCATTGAGGCACGTAAGCTTCAAAGGAGTATTAAGTTCAAGAGTTAACAATTTCTATTCCATAGAGCCTAGAGTTTTCCCAGCTATTCACCTCTTCGCTTGAGATCTCCTGACCTTGTCATCCTTACTAGCTACCCTTTTGAACCTACTTATCTCTAACTCTTTGAGAACATCTTCAAGCTCAGTGCCTTCCCTGGCCACGATGTCTATAAAGGATTCCTTCCTCAAAACTTTGCAGCTAATTCCTGCATAAAAGGTCGGCAACGTAAGGTACAAATCAGCTATGGAAATATAGTTCAACATACAAATGATAGTTCGATTTTTAATGGTATACTTACCCTTTGTTATAGTTATATTATTAAGTTCCAGAGAGTTCCTCATTAGACCGCTGAAGATATTTACCAGACACCCATAAAAGGTTGTCGTTCTACACTCGCCCTGCTGAAGACAGGTCGAAGAAGCATGGTCTTGAAGAGCTAGAAGAAAGATATGCACCATCAGTTGCTGTGACATATTTTACAGCATAATACTCCAAAAAATCCTTGGCAATAATCCTCTTCTCACTACCAGATGCAGCCCATCTCTCATTAAGGATTTCGCATACAAGGATAACATCCCAAAAATTGCAATTCAGCTACGCTAGGCAAGCCCCAATCATATTTATAACACTCTTAGCCATATTGCTTAAAGGCAGCGTAAACCCATAGTCGAACTGGGCTAAATAACAACAAAAACCATCAGTTCGACTATCCATCACCACGCCTTGAACATACTTCAAGGATACTTCGTCCCCTAAATGCTTGTACTTCTTCTTTTTAGCCAAATCAGACAGCAAATACATGTAATCCCCTTCATGATTGACACTGCAAGTCCAAAAGAAATTACCCCTATATCTGAAGGCGTGCCCCCAGATCCCATCTATACTAATTTTGGCCTTATAAAACTCCATAAATCGACTAGAACCTGTTGGGTACTCAACTTGATAACCCTTCAGACGAGGCCATTCTACCAATTCCGCTATAGTATCTTCCTCATCCCCTACTCTAATGACGGGAGATAAATACCCTACGAGGTCTACTTCATCAGCCATTGCACAACCGGAAGTCGAAACCATACTTATCTATAGTAAAGGGTCTACTTTATAAGACACTGGTCTAACAAAACCTACAGATTGGTCGAGGTATAAATATCAATTTTTATCTCGCACTACTAGATCACTTCTGCAATCACAAACTGTCACAAAACAATTTTTATCGCCCCACAATCATTATTCCCATTGTTGTTTTTATTTTATTTTTTGTATTTGGGTAGGGATTACATCATTATCCTGACACAATACTGATTTTTATAAAAAAAACTCTTATAAACCAAAAGACAGACTTACCTTCAACACCTGAGTGAGATTCTACGGCGTTGGTCTGTACCAGTTTACTCAATTCCTGAAAATTCTTCAAAACCTCCTCGATCTCAGCCTCCTCTCATTGTTTGCAATAAAGACTCCTAGTCACTGCTTTCCTCTTATCCTTTCCTCCTTTGACGGTAATGGAATTGTTAGTTGAGATATCTTTCTCTCTAACCGTTCTTTTTTTATTCTAGTTTTTTGTATTCGGAGTGGAGGAGAGGGGGGGTACTTATGCACCTTTCCCCAAACCGCTGGCGGTTTTGAGTTTTCCAATAAGCAGTCCTCGATTCATGAACTGAGCTGTCTGTCCGCCTGAACTTGTTACACCAAATATTATACTTTAGCGTATCTCTCAGCCTCGTGGTCCCACTCTTTTCACAATGCCCCAAACTCATGATTCTGAATTATCTACTTTAAAGTTTCACGTACATTTGTTTGCTCTACTTATACACCTTGACTTTAACGTAAATATCAGTTAGCAGCACAAATTCTAAAATTGATTTTCAACAGCAATCCTAGTCATAGCCTACTTTCGTGAACAAAGTTTTCTTCCAGTAAATTCGGGCAGTTACATTTCAAAAATTCAAAAATACAACAGTCAATCACTCCAATCCCTAAGATACTTGCATTTGAAGCAACCGGTGTGCCCAACAACAAAACCATAAGCTTTCAGTAGCCCTGAGGTGATATCCAATCCTCATAGATGATCTCCTCCCTTTCCATCATCAGGACGAACTTTTTGCGATCTTCAACAGACCGCCAAGAGGTACGCATGGACTCAGACCAGTACACGCGGTTCATTTCCTCGCTCCTTTTTACATCAGTCATACCCTCGTAGTTTGCTCGAGTCTCGAGCAGAACTGCATCATAACCTTGCTGCCCGAAAATAGCTTCCCTTATTTCATCAATCTTGAATGCTAAACGCAAGTCGTTCAACGCACGCTTTTTAACAATCCACTGAGAACGAGTCTTCACCATTTTTTATGAATAGCCTTCTTAAAGAACAAGTCACACTTTTATACTGTTCAGTTAACATGACTAATCTTTCGATTGACTATACGCAACGTATTTTAGTTTCTATAACCCAATCTTCCCGGGTTCGAACTACTTACTATTATCTTTTTGTTCTTAATCGAGCTCTCTAAAGCTTATATTTCGAGCTTTATGTTTACATCTGTTAAGCTCGATTCATTTCCAAGGTAGGATAAGGTATGTTATCCCACCAACTATTCACTCCCATATTATGTAAAACTCGATGACTTGTCGACTATTTCTGCTTTTCGCTAGTAAGAAACAAACAAAATATTCTTTTATTGTAGTTGATTTTTATCTAACAAGTTGGTTACAGTCTACAGCGTTGCTTTACAATTACAGAATTAAGCTTTTCGAAGCTCGATATTACAAATACTTTCTCAACTACAAGGACATGTCTCTAGTTCTTTTCTCGTTGCCAAGATAATGCTGTTATTCCAGAGAAACCTCAGCCACAGCTCGAAAAATTGCAAGACTACAACAGGTCAAACATCTCTTTCCCCTTCATTTCCTTGTAGGAAGAATAAAAAGAAAAGACGATGGTACCGAAAGAAGCGATCCATCTTCCACCTCCACCACCGCCGTCTCTTCCTCCTTATTCCCACTAACCTGGAGTTCGTGGAGATTGAAGAGGACTCCTACCTTAAAAATTAAAACGTCATTAGAGACCAGGGATTTTGCATTACATACACCCCGGCCGCTAAATCGAATGCTACATAATACACGGAAATATTTCAAATAACACTCCTTCAACAAAACAGCAGAGGGAGTCTCCCTACTCTGATAGCCACAAAACCATATCCGGAATCCCTCCACGATGAAAGAAAACCGGGTATGATACACTTAATTCCTCATCTTAACCATGCTGTTGCAAAGGTACGCTTTTAAAAAGCTTATTTTTTTTCTCACCCATATAAAATAGGCATGTTTGTTTTTCTCTGCAGCGAAGATGTGTTGCAGGTTATTCGGCGATCAAATCTGACCACTATTTATAGCGATACCACATTTAATGCAAGTTGTTTCCCCAAAATTCATCCGCTTGGGAACACCAACAGTCTACCCATAATACTCACGCATCATAATGATAACACACTCTTCAATATAGACGTTCTTTTTTTCAAGTGTCGCTTACATCATCACAAGGTCTGAGTTTTAGGGTTTTTCTCAACTAAAGCCACACGTGACTTCAGTTGCAAGGGGGCAATTTTAGGGACTTATCCCTCGAGCTATAGACACTCGATCTCATCTATACCTCGAGCTTCAGAAGATTCGATCTTATTCAGTACCAGACTCACTCATAAACAAACACGTTACAAACGCGTTAACAGTTACACATCGACCACGAACTCAAGCAGAATGTAAACAGAACAAGTCAACATACACATGTCTCTCACGAGCTAGCAGTTACACACTCAACTTCTTATGACTCCTACTTTCAAGAGAACGTGTTTAAGCACGATGTCAAGCTGAGAGCAAGGTCTATAAAAGGGCAGGGCTCCTAAGGAAACAAGGGGGTCAACAGACAAATCAATACATACAATTATCTGATCTTTAGCTATATTTTCTTAGATTATCTCTTATAATTAGATTCTCTCAATCTTTTAAGCAATAATACTACTTTCATAAAATCCTCCACTCGAGGTCATGGTTTTTACCTATTCACTGGTTTTCTACGCTAAATCCCCTGTGTCAAGTATTATATCTTATTTAATTCTTGTCATAGTTGTTCCTGGTGTAAGGATCGATTTTAAACTAGTTCGAGCTTTACAAAATCTGGTCCCTAAAGGTACTGTACATTGCAGAAGAACTTGTCTTTCTGTAATATAGGATAGATACTGGCTATGGTCACATTCATCTTTAAAAGATAAGGTTTTGGCAAGTTACACCCCATTCGAGGTCGTTCGTCATTAGATTTGGTTCATTTCCTATCTTCTCCTGGATCTATTGTCCGATTCAAATCAGAATGGGTTGATAGATCCTGAGTTATCAGTGTTGATATATGAGGTTTCTGCCTATCAGACACCATTCATTCCAGGGGGATGTATCCGTTGACCTTTTCAATCATGTCTTCCAATGTTGTTGGTTTGTTGAGGACGTAGTACTCCTTCGCCCGGCCACCGATGAGTAATGCATTGGTAAAAGCAAAAATAGTAATCTTCTGGTCGAGTCAATCTACTTTTCGATCTAACTCAAAAAAATTTTAGTAAACGTCTCGAGCCCCTCTCCGGGCATCTGTTTGAGGATAAAAAAAGAATATAGGTTATCCTCTTTATCTCTGTTGTACGAGTAATTCTTGATGAAGAGTTCGCGTAACTGTTCGAAAGTTGCAATGGATCCTTCAGGGAGTATGTGAAACCACCGCAGGTGTTCGTCTGACAAGCTAGTAGGAAAGAGCCAGCATAGAATATGGTTGGACGTGGAATGTTGACCTAGAGTGTCCTGGAACTCTTAAACGCGTTCCACTGGATCAATTCTTTTGTCCTTTCAGATCTTTGGAGTATGAAATCTTGTGGGGACCTCACCATCTAATAGCTCCTAAGCGATCAGGCACTTTTGTAATATGTTACGGATTGCTTTAGTCAACATATGGGCTTTGAGCAATTCTTTGATTCGCTTTGCAACATGTCCCTGAGTGATATATTGTTGAGCTGCAGTAGTTGGTTGTATGACGCGTTATTCTCCAGGATTGTGGTCACCACTCTTTGAGGTAGATTATTAGTTTGTCTGACGCCAGCCAGGCCGCCATCTACTTCTTGCTGGAACTCCTAGATCGGAATGGATGAGTGGAGTTGGCCCGTCTGGGAATAGAGCGCCTTCTTCTTAAGGTGGTGATGATTGGAGGTTGTCTTTGTAGGACTGTATTTTGAAAGTTTCGGTTCTGATCTCTGTAAAATTTGTGGAATTGTCCTAGGAGGTCTCTACTACTTTTGTATATTGATGTGATGGAATGAGAAGAAAAGTTGCTGACATTCTGTGTTTGTATCTGATAAACCATGTATGCGAATAGGTTGTAAGCATGGTATCGAACATGTGTCTTTGAATGGTAACATGTAGAAATGGTTACCTTCGGGGAAAAGTTGAATTCAAGTTGTAATGTACTATTTAAGGATATAGGTCGGTATTCGATTATAAAGAGTATTCGAAGCTCGAGATTTGTGCCATGAGTGTTGTTAGAGGAAGTAACAAGGAAAGGAGTCGATGATTTGATGTTGGGGATTTGTTTGACTGTGAGTCCTCGAGAATGTGGTTTGAATGCGGATACAGATGAATCGGTTATGTCTAGGAAGTTAGAAAGGTCAGACTATTGAGCTTTCAAGGGGAGGAATTGAAGACTGCAATGAATGTAACTTGGGATTAATGAATTCTTTAAATGCGCCTTCATCTATAAAATGGGGTGTTGCGAGGAGAATTCTTCATCTTTCTTCTTTTTTCTTATGATCGGAAGGTTTTCTTCTTCATCCCAGAATAGCGACAATTCTTCCAAGGCCAAGTAGGAGGACCAGACTGTGGCAAAGGCTGTTTGAGTGTAGGAAAAGATGCTGAAACTGCAATGGAGGTTTCTTATTGATCAGGACATCGACGTGGAGATGCTAGACATATTTGAAGCAGAGCCTGTGGAACCCATTGCTGGGATGTCCTCTTCGTACTGGTGGGGTATTCTTCAGATGATGGGTCCGTTTCTAAGCCATCAGTTGTCCTTGCGAGAATCATTTGCGAAAGAGATGGTAGAGTAGGAGGATTCGGCCGCGGAGGCTAGGAGCGATGAGAAGCGTCTCGATGATAAATAGTGCTCTCTTGCTAGTTTGTTGGGTAGTTTAGATGAGTGTAGAAAAGTTTTTGAAATTAGGTGATGATGTGATAGTGGTTTAGAAATCGAGGCAGTTTTGGTATTCCGAGAAAGTATATAAATGTGGAGGAAATAACCAGTGTACTGTTCATAGAGAAAAACTAGAGAGTGAGAGGAAGTGAAACGTACGTCATTGTTACGTGAAACTTGATAGAGGTTGCTGAAGTACGGACTGAATTGCTGTTTCGAGTATGTTTCTGCTAACACAGGTATGTCGATTTATCTTTATCTGCTTTTTATTTTACTCTGCCTTCTATTTCTGTATGTATGATCTTCAGGACTCATAATTAAGAGGTGATAGTCGAGGTCAGGGGGAATTCACGAGTCTGAGTTCTAGCCCATTTTAGGATTTTGAGGGTATTGAAGGGGGAACTGGGTTTGGGATTGATTCTTTTATTGTGTTTGTATCTGTTGGAGAGGGTAGATGAGAAATGGGTTATTGACACATATTTTTTGAATGCATCGATCTAATTATGTGCCTCTTCTTCTGTAAGAAAGATGGATACCCATCGAGCTTCGAGACAGAGGCTGATAGACGAGGAAATCAAAGAATACGAGGCTAGTTTTTCTGGTCATGCTCCGATGGATGAGGGTAGCGACTTAGAAGTGTTAAATGTTATAACCAATGCCCCTTTAGCCGTGGTAGTGCCGGTAGTGTAGGGGCCTGATCTTTGTTGAGAAGAAAAGATGGCTCTTACAACACGGAGGTCAACCTTTCATCAAAGATGTACAAGTATATGGCCTAAAAAGAAAATTATTATAGACAAATACTTGCGTAGAGGCCCCAATGTGACTCTCTACAACCTCTGATAAGGATTTTTAAACTGTGATTCTATTACTGATGTGCAATAATAAAGATCAAATACAGTTTGTATGTGGTCAAAGGTAAAAATCATAGGGTTTGGAGAGAATTTTTCTAACCCCTTCTTGGTTTCCCTCTCTCTAATTTATAGAGACATAAAAGGTTGAGTCACCAAAAGTGGGTCAGGCTACATGATTACTGTCCGGGTTTTTAGATGGTGGCATTTATTACGAACATCTATGTCACTGTAGCTGAGTGACCAATTAATGCGCCATCCAATCCGTTTGAGCTGACTGCTAGTCTCATCACACTTCTGTTATTCGAACGTTCACTCGAAGGGTATCTGCGATTATGTGCTGATCCGTTCTCGAAGGTTTATCTGCTGTCGAGGCTTCGACTACAAGAGTTCCTTGAGGGGCTTGATTCTGAGTCGAAATAGTCTTCGATATGTTCGAGTAGGATACGAAGTAAACTTTGAGTAAGGAGGTCGAAGGCTGTGAGTAGGCTACCACATTCGCCCCCTCTCAGTAAGGGTCTCGAAGCCAGGTGGAGAGGCATTCGCTGAAAAAACTGATATCTTGGAACTGGTTCTTGTTTGTCCATTAGTTTCCGAGAAAATAATAAAGTGGGGGGGGGGGTAATTAAGAGGTTTAGGTGGGTAAAAGGTAATAAATGGTGGGGTGAAGGCTATAAAAATTAGTTCTTGTATGGGAATTCTGTATCTTCTTCCATCTTCAACATTGTTCTGTTCGTCATTCTGAATAGCTGAATGGATAGCCCGCCCAATACCCGTTATCAGGAGAGGATGGGGTTTGCCCGTGATGGTCGTGTGGGGCAGAAAATGGCAGAGCTGCACATGAGGTTTTTCGGATAACATGATCTGAATTGGGACATGCCGGATCTTGTGGATGAGAGGCTAGAGGAGTTCATCAATGGCAAATCGTACGCCTATCTCTGGGAGCAATTGAGGTCGTACTTTACGACCAGGTAAAAACATTATCTTTTCTTTATGGCATTAGCTGAAAGCCTTGCCTGTGCAGAAGAGATCATCGAGGAGGAACATGCGGCGAACGGAGCTGGTTCTTCCGAAAGTAGGGCACTGGGTTAATGTTGTGAATGTTTTGGTATTATTTTGTGTAGTTTATGATTTGTTCTGTGGGAAGGAGTTATTTTGAGTTTGGGGTGGTAGGGGAAAAATATAATTTGTTTTTCTGGATTCGGTAATTGAAATGGATAGAATATTTTGCTCGTATCTATATTCCTATTATTTGGTTAGATAATGTAGACGAATGCAAACGACTACTCTTCTAGGAGCGAGGTACAAAGATATGCTCAAAGAAAATTATGACCGAAGGTTGATGATGGGTTATTGTGAAGATCGAGTCTTACGATGGTCGAATATTCAATATTGGAGATATGTTCGACTGGGAGTCGTTTGGGAGGAGGTTTGAATGCAGGTACAGACGAATCAGTTACGTCTTGGAAGTTGGAGAGGCTACATGTTGACTTATCGTTGCTGGGAATTAAAGGTTACCACTAATTCGGTTAGGGAAGAGGGAAAGTTCTGCTGAGTTTGGAGGTATAAAAAGGGGTAAGGAGGGAGAGATTTCTTTATTTGTCTTGCAGCATTCTACTCTTATATCTAAGTACTTCATGTTTATCAATATGGCTGAGAACGTACCGGTTGGTGAAGATCAAACGGTTGTGAGGGCGAGGAGGATTCAAGAGGCCCTATTAAATCTTCAACGAAGGTTTGGGATAGAGGACGACATTAAGGTTGATATGCCAGATCTCTTTGAAGCGGAACTTGGAGCACCTCTCTATGATATGCCCTTCGCGTACTGGTGGGGAATAGTACAGATGATGGGGCCGCTACCCGGCCATCGGTTGTTGCTTCTCAAAGGCTTTACAGAGGATATAGTGGATCAGGAGGATGAAGCTGTGGCGGCCACTGTTGTAGAGGAGCAACCTGCTAATAGATAGGGATCCCTTTTGTAGTTTCTCCTATTGCTGCGTTCATGTGTTCTATTTCTCTCTTTTTTCTATTTCTTTTGCATGACTTTTGTAGTATTGTCCTCGTTGTTGGAATGAAAAGTATTTTTGTTGATAGTACTAATAGAAATTGTTGTGAACTGTGGGATATGGTAGTAGAATATGAATTCCGAATATAATACTGTTCGGTATGAGGTCGGTAGTATAACTGTATTGATTGAATATTTGGAATATAAAACTGAACTTGTTGGGATAAAAATATATATATTTTTTGTCAAAACAAAAAATTTTGTCTGAAGGCATGAAGTTTTGACTGGTCGAATGGGGGGTTTGTTGGTATGAGAGATTTAATAAATCTGAGGTAATTTATTGAAAATTCTTTGAGGTGTAGACTGGTCGAATGTTCGAGTTCGGAAGTATAATGTCGGTGAAGTTTGATAGTGTGTCGACGGTGAAGTTTGATTTGACTGGCCGATCTGACAATCCAAATAGTTGGTCTGTCAGAGTGGTACGTGCATTTAGGGCAGTGTGCTGGGATGTAATGATTATGTTTTACTCGTTTGACGAAAAAGGTGGTGATGTAACTATTGGATTCTGACTGTTTAGTTTCGATCTGGGAGAATAAGGTTCGAGAAGCTTCGGCTGTACATGTAATTTTAGCTAAACGGGTTGTTCGCATGTGGGAAATGTTGAGGGTATATTTGTCAAGGCACACTGTTAGCCGAAAAGCCGGGGAGGTGGGGTCGTGGTAATGATAGCAGTTAATAAATCGGGGTGTTTTCAGGTTTTTGAAATATATATAAGTGAGAGATGAGGAATTACTGTGCCAGTTTGCTGTGAAAACCATAGAGAGTGAGAAGGAGAAGGACAAGTGCCATTACAAGCGTGAAAGTTGTTAGGGTATCTGAGGCTGTGATCTTTCTAATTTGGGGATAGTTATGCTAATTTCAGGTATGGCATTTGATCTCTATTAACTTTTTTTTACTTGTTTTTTGTTTGGTATAAATAGTAGAGGCAGAACAATCTGTGTTTGTGGTTTAGAAATGGCACTCGAGAAGTCAGAGAGGGGAATGGTCTGGGTTACGACCCAGTCTGTGGTTTGTTTTGGAGGGGGTAGATAGGATGGTCACGGAATTTGTTGAGTTTGTCGATTTAACTGCGTACCTCTTCTTCTATAGGTTAAAAATGGATAACCGTCCAGCTTTGAGATGGGCACTGATAGATGAAGAGATCGAAGAAATTGAAGCTAGTATTTCTGGTCGAGCCCCAATGGGTGATGGTAGTGATGTAGAAGTTTTAGATGTAATAACCGAGGCCCCATTATCAATGGTACTGCCTGCTGAGGAGGTTGTTGTTTTGAGGCGTCGAAGGATGATAGTAACTGAGGATAGTGAGGAGGAGGAAAAAGTGTTAGGGGAGAGGGATGATGTAGGTCCCTCGGGTGAGAGAGAGGGAGTTAAAGGGCGTTGTAGCGATATCGGGGATTCGATTGAGTCGGATGGCGTTGGGGGTCTCGTTGCAACGAAGGATAGGGTTAGGTTAGAGCAGTTTGCCACTAATTTTGAATTGTCAAAGGTGGGGATATTTTTTAGTGTTGCAGGGGCGGGATTGACCTTTAAATTGAATCCTGGGAGCGCGATTATGGCTTATAGGGGCCAGATTCGATAGAGGATGGAGTTACCGCTCCGAAGGTTGGTGAAAGAAGTTCTGAATTTTTGGGAGGTGGCTCCACTGCAAATGAACGGGAATTTTTATGAGATGATGAAGGTGATAGAGGAGATGAATGTAAAATTGGCTGGTGAGGGCCGAAATTTTATTAACTGGTTTGATATTGTTACCTTTTACTCGAGGAAGGTGAGTTAGAACGCTGGGATCTATCACGTCCAATGTCAATCTGAGAAACCTTGGTTCTTTTATCTGTGCCCGACGGGTCGAGGGTGGAATAAAGATTTGTTGATAGTGAGAGGTAACTTTGAGAATATATACGAGGATGACCCTTATAAATTGCATCATAGGGTATATAATGAAAGTAAGTTTGCTTTCGAAGGGTTTGTTGTTGATGTGTTTTGGAAATTAGTGATAACTGTGTTATGTTTTACTGTTGTAGGTCTGGGAAGTTCGACTTTGGATAATCTGGTGAATTACATTAATAATCTACTCAAGGGTAGTAAAGACTGGGTAAATTCGGTGTTTGACAGTCTCAAAATCAAGAGGCAAAGGAGGAAGAAGGTTGATTCCCTGCTTCGAAGCGTACTCACTACGCCGAAGCTAACAAAGAGAAAAAGAAGTGAAGGTTCTTCCAAGAGGTCAAAGGAAATGGGAGGAAAGGAGCTGCCGAGGAACTATCAGTTTGTGCCGAGACCTCGCAAGGGGTCGAAACAAGTGGCAACGGTGCCCAAAGTGGCTGTCGATGCATCGTGGTTGAGTCCAAGGCCAGTATCGGCTCATGTTAAGAAAGGGAAGAGTCATTTTTCTCCCGAAACCCCGAAATTACAACAATCAAAGGATGGCCAATGCTAGAGGCGTAGGGCACTGGGGGAGGACGATACACGGGAGGAGGATGAAGAAATGACAGAGACGGAATGATAGGAGCAGGCTATTACAAAGTAATCTTCGATGGTCAAACTCTGGGAGGGCGACACAGACGCGGCATCGAAGGAAGTAAAGAGGTACATGTTTCAGGTAACTATATACTGCTCCTTATTGTGATATTTTGAAATGTCTTTCGAATTCTTTGAGTTTCATGGTTCACTGACTGATTGAATATTTTAGCAAGCAGATGCTTGGGTGGGAACGTGCAACAAGGCTATGAAGTCGGTAAAAACGAAGTTGCGGCAAACAAGGGAAAATCTTGATCTTTCCCGTGGGTTGGAGGCATCATTGGTGTCTGAGGTGAAGAAGTTGAAGCATGACCTTGGGGTTCTTACCGAATCTTATGATGAGAGACTCAAACTTCAGCTGTCGAGGCTGGAGCGGAAGTGGGTTGCGAAGCTTGCAGCGTGTGAGAGGGAGAAGGCTGAACAGAAGGTGCGGTTCCTGGGACAGTATGATGACGAATGCAAGGTGACTGTGAGGTTGAAGACTTTCATAGATGAAAAGGGGTATGACCCTGATACATTTGAGTCGCACCCTGTGTCTCCAGAATTTGTTAAAGGTGATGAGGTCCAGCTGAAGGAAGTGAAATTGCCCGTTGTTCATGAGTTAGTTGGGAGTACTGAAGGTGGTGGAGATACTTCTCTCCTTGGAGCACCCAGTAGTCGTCTTGATGATGGTAGAGCTGTCAGAGTCTCGAATGAAGCCGCCGAGGTTGCTGATGGTAGAGCGTCTGTGGAAAAAGAATGTGAGACCGTGTCGGTGTGAGGTACTTGCAGTTGGGGTTGTTCGCCATTTTCCACTGACACGTGGTGATTTGTAATATGTCAAACTGTGCTGCTGCTATTTTTCTTTAAACTTTTGTAGTTAATTCTAAACATGCTGATGTGTATTTTCTTGGAATGTTGGAATTTGCATGCTTATTCTGTCGATTTTGCCTGCTTTGAACTGCTGATGATTGATCTTTGACTTGCTAACAACTGCTGCGCTGACAGATAATATGCAAGATACTTCCTTGATGTTTACATGACTATAGCATTGTCGATCCATGTTGTATGAGGATGTAATGTGGATCAAACTCTGTGTGTTCTTTTGGACATCGAAGGCCGAAGCCACGAAGATGTTGAAATCTCGAAACATTTCCACGTCGCCCCCGAGTATCAGTCGGGGTGAGGGGACGTGATACCGAGGGGAAACCCAAAAATTTGCTAAACTTCGAAGGCCTAAGCCACAACGAAGCATTATCGAATCGCATCCAACGCATACCCGAGGGTCTGGTCTTTCGACCATCCTTGCCCCTCGATTTTGCTCAAATATTGGAAACTTGAGCAATTCAAGGTCGCCCCCAAGTATCTGTCGAGGCGTGGGTAGACATGATACCCAGGGTGGACCAAGAAAAGGACTGTACTTCATCGGTTTCAGAGCCTGGATGAAGGAATATCAAATCGCCTCCAATGCATCCCCGAGGGTCCGGTCTTTCAACCATTCTTGCCCCTCGAGTTTGCTTGAATTTTAGAGACTTGAGCAATTCAAGGTCGCCCCCAAGTATCTGTCAGGGCGAAGGTGGACAAGATACCCGGGGTAGACCAAGAAAAAGACTGTACTTCGAAGGCCATAGCCACAGTGAAGGAACATGGAATTGGTTCCCATCCATTCCTTAGGGTCCGGTCCTTCGACCATTCTTTCCCCTCGAGTTTGCTTGAATTTTGGAGACTGGAAAATTGTCGAGATCATCCTCGAGTACCAATTGGGTCGAAGGTTGACATGGTATTCGAGTTAAACCAAGAAATTTAAAGTGAAACATGAAACGAAGTATTGGTGACAAAAGCCTCGATTATTGATTATCCTAGATTACATCGGTGGTACATGATTGTAGGTAAGGCCTTTTATAAGAGACCAACTGCATTGTGTTCCAATGGTTCGGTAAAGGCTCTTCATCTTCTGTCATCAAGTAGTAAGATCCTTTGTCTATTTTATCGTAGACAATGTAGGGTCCTTCCCAAGATTTGGCTAATTTGCCAGCATTTGCAGGCTTCATCGACTGATTAACACGTCAGAGTACTAGATCTATACCATTGAAACTTCGTGGTCGAACTCGCTTGTTGTAAGATTTCTGAAGTGATGTGTAGTAGCGGCCCAGGTTGGCGATAGCTCGGTCTCTAGTTTCATCGATCCACAACATGTTGCATGCGAGTTCAAACTCATTATCTTCATCTGAGAGGTTAGGATCTCGAGTGGGTATTTCAAACTAAGTTGGTAGTACTGCTTCTGTTCCATATGTTAAAAGGAAAGGGGTGCATCCGGTAGACTTTCTTTGTGTTATACGATAGGCCCAAAGGACGTCTTGTAACTCTTGAGCCCATCGTCCTTTCTTTGTATCGACTCTCTTCTTCAGACCATCAACGATAGCTTTGTTAATTGCTTCGACTTGACCGTTGCCCTGGGGGTAGTAAGGTGTGGAGGGCAAGAGAATAATGTTGTGTTTTTTGAGGAAATTCCTTACTTTACTACCAACGAACTGGGGACCATTATCACACCGAATCATGTGGGGGCATCCGAAGCGAGTGATGATGTTTTCCCATAAAAACTTATTAACTTTCTCTTTTCTGGTTCGGCATAAGGGAACAGCTTCGACCCATTTGGTGAAGTAATCAGTGGCAACGAGGATATTTTCTCTACTACCCAAAGCTTTTGGAAATGGACCAATGAGATCGATGGCCCATCTTTTGAATGGCCAAGAAACTTGGTTGACATGAAGATCTCGAGAGGGGCAATGGATGTCATGAGCATGACGCTGGCATTTGTCACAATGTGCTGTATATTCTGAAGCTTGCTTTCTCGTATCGGGCCAAAACAATTCTTGGGTTATAGCTCGAAGGGCCAAAGATCGACCAGCGGTGTGAGTGTCACAGGTGCCTTCGTGAAGCTCTGCTAAGATTCGAGAGGCTTCGGTATTGGATATATATCGAAGGAGGACGCCATTTGGAGATTTGCGATGTAGTTCATTGTTATGGATAATGTATCTGCGGTAGTTTTCTAACAGTGGACGTCAGGCTTTGGGATCATCGAGAAGGGTGGCATTGGTAAGGTAATGAAGGAATGGTGTTCGCCAATCATCTAAATTGAGACTCACCCCCCCAGTATTGATGGCATTGATTTCCATCTGGTCGACACTTGGGTGTTCGAGTACTTCGATGTGGAGGGTTCGAGATTCTGTCTGTCCCAGCATAGCTGCTATGTAGGCGAGGGCATCGACATCTCTGTTTTCTCCTCGAGGATAATGGGTAATTGTTGATTTTTCAGGAAATCGGTCAATGCGCTGTCGACCGTTAGCTTGATTTCTCCTGAGTAATGTCTCTGAATGAGTTGGGAATCTGTAAAGACTGCGAGTTTGAGAATGCCGAGATCGAGTGCGAGGTCGAGACCATGGACCAGTGCTTCATACTCTGCCTCATTATTGGAGCATTCAAAGGTAAGTTTAATTGCCTTCTCTATTCGATCATTAGTCGGCGTGACCATGACAATACCTATTCCTGAACCATTGGGTCCTGCGGAGCCATCTGCGAATAAATGCCAACCGGTAAGGGGGTCCCATGGATCAACATCTTCAGGTTGATCTTCTGGTTGATCGTCTTCGTGTTCATCCCAGTCGCAATCTTCGACCGGAAAATTGGCGAGGAAATCAACTACTGCTTGGCCTTTCTGAGATATTTGCTTCTCGAAGGTTATGTCGTGCTCGCCAAGGTATACAAACCATTGTTGTACTTGTCTGGATTTTTCTTTTATACTAAGTACTTTGAAGAGAGAGTAACTCATGATGTCACGAATGGGGTGGGCTTGAAAATATGGTTTGAGCTTGCGGGCTGAATAAGCAAGTATCAGGAGAAATCACTCATGTTTGGATTAACGGGTTTCGGCAGGGGTTAGAGTTTTGGTGATGAAATACACAGGTTTTTCGATGTTGGAATCAAGGCAAATCAGTACGGAACTAATTAAAGTTGTTGTGGCAGCAAGATATAAGGAAAATGTTTCACCTTCGATGGGGGTACTGATGATGGGTTGGCGGCCAAGATAAGTTTTGAGTTCAAGAAATGCGTCTTCACACTCAGGGGTCCAATTGATCTCAGGGTTGTTTTTCTTTCTTATTTTATGGGCGCCCTGACTGTGTAAGAGGGAGAAGAGCCATGCACATCTATCGGAGGACTTGGAAATAAAACAGTTAAGGGCTGCTATCCTGCCAGCCACCTTTTGGATGTCTCTCTTTGCTGTGGGTGAGGGCATGTCAATGAGGGCTCAAATATTGGTGGGGTCAATTTCGATGCCACGTTTACTGATAAGGTGGCCCAAGAATTTTCTGGATGGGACACCAGGTTCGTACTTCTCTGGGTTGAGTTTCATTTTATAGGTACGAAGTATTGAGAAGATGTAAGTCAGGTCATGGATGTGGGTCTATTTTTGTATACTCTTGCATAACATGTCATCGATGTAGACTTCGACTGACTTGCCAAGCAGGGATTTAAACATAGTTGTGACGAGGCGTTCATAAGTGTCACCCACATTTTTAAGGCCGAAGGGCATGACATTAAAACAATAAAGGCCTTGTTCAGTTATGAAGGAAGTTTTAAGTTGATCTTTTGGGAGGAGGGGTACCTGATTGTAACCCAAAGTTGCGTCCATTATAGATAGGTGCTCGTGTCTAGAAGTGGCATCGAGGAGTGTTGAAATGGTCGGCAGTGGGAAACTGTCCTTCAGTGTGTGTTTATTGAGGTCGGTGAAGTCGACGCAGATTCGGATCTTTCCATTCTTCTTAGGAACTACGACAATGTTCGATATCCAGTCAGCGTACTTAACTTCTCTGATAAAGCCCGCGGCTATAAGCTTGTCAACTTTGAGGTTAACCACTTCTTGAAGTCATGGTGCCAGGGTACGCTTCTTTTGTTTGAATGTCATGGAGTTGTGAATGAGATTGAGGTGATGGCATGCCAGGCTGGGGTCGACACCAGGCATCTCCTAAAATGTCTAAGCAAAAATGTTCGTGTTTGCTCGAAGGAAATTTGTAAGCTCGAGGCATTCGGCCTCCCTGAGAAAAGTTCCAATGAATGTTCCTTGACCAGGGCCGTCGAGTTCGATATAAACGGTAGGTTTGATATGGGGGGTGGTATTTGTCGAAGTCGATGGGATAGAAAGGTGCAGTGATTGCCATGGGCGTCTGACAAGTTTTCTGGTCTGGTCAATTTCAGGGTGCTCGCATGACCGGGCGAGACGTTGTGTTCCTTTGAGGTTCCACGTACACTCAGGAGTTGTAAAACGAAGAGTTAGGTTGATAGGTCGAGGGTATAGCTCACATAGGATGGAGTCAGTCCCGGCCGAGTATGCCAAGGTATTCAGATTTCTTGCCGATGACAAGGAAGCTTGCTTTAAGAGTGTGGGGTCCTGTGGTGACAGGTAGGCTGATACAACTGACGGCGACTTCGGCAGTCCCATTGAATCTTTTTAACTCGACGTTGGTTGGGGTAATGAGTTAAGTTTTCTGCATTTTTTTTACGGTGGGTAGAGATAGGATGTCAGCTGCACTTCCTGTGTTGATGAGCATTATCTGAAGGAAAATGTTCTCAATCTTAATCATAATGACCAGAGGATCAGAATGAGGGAAACAGACGTGTGACGTGTCACAATTGATGAAATAAATGCCCTCGAGACAAGGGTGACGGCTGCATTCTAGCAGTAGGGTAGGGAATTGTTCCTGGTAAGAAAGTTTGCAACATTCGCCAATGCGCTTTCGTTTACTATACGAATGACCACTGCCTATATTGTTGACTTCGATGAAATTTGATCACTAGATATGCACCACGGCTGGGTCAGCAGTAGGGGTGGAGAGGGATTGGAGGTAAGACCCATCGAGATAACTGGGAAGGTCGGTAATGTACTGGTGCAGACGTCCTGCTCGGAGGATGAGTTTGAGAGAACGTTGGAGGGCGAAGCATTTGTTCGTATGGTGACAATTACATTTGTAATTGGCGCAATAAGGCTCCCCAGGTCTGACTTCGATTGGGAGAGGGATGCGCCATATGGGGTTTACCTGAATGTGTGGTAAGAGGGTACTGAGGAGGACGGTGACTGTAGGCAAGATAGGCTTCGATCGCTTCTTGCGAGCTTCAGTACTATTGTCGGTATAAGGGCGTTTGCGGCTCTCAGTCTCCTGTGAGACGGGAGCGATCAAAGGTAGTGGAGTGGGATGCGAATGCTGTCGCGGTTTGTTGAAGTAGGTAATGTTCGAAGGTTGGGTATGTTTACGGGATACTTGGAGTCTTTCGAGGTCGATATAGCCGTTGACCTTCTAGAGCATCTCTTCGAGTGTTTAGGGTTTATGGAAGACGAGGTGTTATTTTACTCGACTATGATCAGGCAGAGAATTTGAATATGCGAGGATAGCATTTGTGCAGTCGAGGTTCTCTATTTTCCATGACTCGTCGAGGAATCGCTTTGTGAAGGCTTCGAGGGTCTTTGTGCTTGACTTTCTAAAATTAAATAATGCGTCAACTCTGACTTCTCTGTCTTTGTTGAAGGCAAACTGGGTGATGAAGAGCTACGTGAGTTGCTCGAAGCTTCGTATCGTTCCATTTGGGAGATTGTGATACCATCGATGTAGGTTTTCAATGACGCTAGTTGGGAAAGGTTGACATAACAGGTAGTTGGTAGTAGAGTAAAGGCTTAGTGAGTTTTGAAATTCGAAAATGTGGGTTTTGGGGTTTGTGTTGCGATATTTTTTGAGCTTGGGGGTACGGAAATTGGGGGCTATGTCGATGGCGAGTAGGGTGACACAAATGGGATTGCTGAGGCAGCTCCATGAGTTTAAGGTTGGGCTTGCGCTGACGCAAATTGTGGGTTGTATCTTGTGGTCGAAGTCTTGTTGTGTGACATATGCAGGCGAGGGAGATTGGTGATGTCGATGGTTGCAGGGTCGAATGTGTGGTATATATTCAACATTGCGCTCCCCGATTCGGTCTCGAGCGGGACGACGCTCGCCGAGTCGGTCTTTGATAGGCCGAGGGTGTCTTGATGAATGGAGGGTGGAGTCAGAAGAGTCTTTTGTGGGGTGGATTCCGAGGTGGATAGAGCCAGTGGGGGTAATAGTATGGGGAATACCTTCGGCACCAATAGGAGTTGGGGGTAACTCGGGGTTTGTTGAGGGTCCAAGGCGGGCGCGGGCAGATACGCGCGATTGATCCGGTACCTGGGACTGACAGGCGGGTTCCAAGGGCTCTAACCTTAGAAGTTCTCAGGCTGTATTGCGTAGCTCATCGATTACTCGATTCTATCTATTTTTGTCGTCTACTCGGCGATTTCGTTCGGTTTCCAACGCCTGGCAGTGGTTTTCTCATTCCTGGGTAAGTTGATGCTGATGGCACTCTTCTGCTTGAGAAATTTGTTGAGATAGTAAAGCTTTTGAGTGGCGACTCCGCTTATGGAGTTGCCTGCCTGAGTTGAGTTGGCACGGCGGGAAGGGGCCATTGAAAAGGAGTGGTAAATGGTAGGAAAGAAAGAAAGGTAACAAAGACGAGGTTACTGGAAGTGTGGGAAGCACAGACGGTGCCAATTGCAGGGGCCTGATCTTCGTTGAGAACCGAAGATGGCTCTTACAACATAGAGGTCAACCTCTCATCAAAGATGTACAGGTATATGGCCTAAAAATATACTAATTAGAGACAAATACTTACGTAGAGGCTCGAATGTGAGTCTTTATAACTTCTGATGAGGATTTGTAAACTGTGATTCTATTACTGATGAGTAATAATAAAGATCAAATACAGTTTGTAAGTGGTCGAAGGTAAAAAGCATAGGGTTTGGAGAGGATTTTTCTAACCCCTTCTTGGTTTTCCCTCTCTCTTATTTATAGAGACATAAGAGGCTGAGTCACCAAGAGTGGGCCAGGCTACATGATTACTGCTCGAGTTTTCTGGTGGCGGCATTTATTACGGACATCCCTGTCACTGTTGCTGAGAGACCAATTAATGCGCCGTCCAATCTGTTTGAGCTGACTGCTACTCTAATCACACTTCTGTTATTCGAACTTTCAGTCGAAGGGTATCTGCTATTATGTGTTGATCCATTCTAGAAGGTTTATCTGTTGTCGAGTCGTCGACTACAAGAGTTCCATGAGGGGCTTGATTCTGAGTTGAAATAGTCTTTGATATGTTCAAGTAGGATATGAAATAGACTTCGAGTGAGGAGGTCGAAGGCTGCGAGTAGGCTACCACAGGTAGGTAGGGCTCTGATTACTAGACGTCGGATGACGGTAGTGAGTGAGGATAGTGAAGAGGAAGAGATAAGGGGAAGGAGAAAAACAAGGGTAATACTGGACCTTCGGGTGGTAAAAGGGGAGAAGGGTAGCAGAGTGATCATGATGAGGATTCGAGTCGGATAGGGTCGAAGGTTCTGCCTCGGCTAGAGATAAAAAAAAATTAGATCGATTTACTGCCAAACTGGAGCTGTTGAAGGTTGGGTTGATGTTAAGTGCAGTGGGAACAGGGTGGACTTTCAAGTCGAACCCGCGAGAGGGAATAATGGCGTACAGGGGTCAAATTGTCTGGGAATGCAACTTCCCCTCTAAAGGATGGTGAAGGAGGTGTTAAATTTTTAGGAAGTTGCCCCAGTTCAGATGAATGGAAATTTTTATGATATGATGAGGGTAATAGAGGGCATGAATGCAAAGTTGAGAAGTGAGAAGAGGGGTATCATTTTACTCGGGGAAGGCAAACCAGAATACGGGCACATACTATATCCAGTGTCACCCAGAAAAGCTCTGGCTGCTTGATCTGTGCTCGACGGGTCGATGGTGGAATTGAGATTTACTTTTTGTACGGGGTAAATTTTAGGATGCCAAAGAGGAGGGCTCTTATAGGTTACATCATAAACTCTATAACCCGAGTAACTTTGCTGTCAAAAGGTTTATTTGGATGTGTTGCTCGAATAAACTGTGATTATATTTCTATTTTTCTGTTGGTCCGACTAGCCGGTCTTGGGAGAATTCGAGGGATTATATTGATGCTCTGATCAACTCAGACGAGGACTGGGTGAATTATGTATTTAAGAGTCTTGATATCAAGAGAAAGATAAAGAAGAAGGCAGATTCCCTACTTCGAAACGTACCCATTGCGCCGAAGCCAGCAAAGAAGAGGAGAGGCGAAAGTGGTTCGAAAGTATTCAAAGAAATGGGAGGGGATGATTTGACAAGGAAAGCTCAGTATGTTCCGAAGGTGAAAAGGGCCTCGAAGCAAGAAGCGCCAGTGTCCAAAGTGGGTAGTAATACTTCGAGACTGAGGTCAAGGTAGGTACCTATACAGACTGAGAAAGGGAAGGGCATGGTCGTTCCCGAGTCTCTGAGGGTGCAACTGAAGAAAGTTAATCAGCTTAAATGGCGTAGGATGCTGGGGGAAGATGATACAGAGGATGAGGGCAAAGATATGACGGGGGCTGAGCGACAAGATCAGGCTCTGGCCAAGGCTGCTTCTATGGCTGAACTCTACGACGCTGACCCAAATGAGGCTTCGAAGCGGATGAAGGAGAGTATGCTTCAGGTAACTGTTTATTATTGTTTGTGAGATTCTAAAATTTTCTTAAGTGCTTCATGCTTCGAGAAATTTTGACGGTTTGAATACTCTAGCAGACGGATGCTTGGGCTCAGTCATTCATCAAGGCAGTAAAAGTAGGAAATAGGAGGTTACGTGAGGCGCTTGACAGTCTAGAGCTTTCTCGAGGGACTGAGGCCTCATTTTTATCTGAGAACAAAGTTTTACAGTGAGATCTGGCAGCTATCACTAATACCTTTGATAAGAGGTTTGAGGGTCAGCATTTTAATCATGAGTAGGTATTGGCATCAAAGCTTGCTGCGAAGGATAAGGAAATGGCAGAGCTAAAGGTGTGCTATCTGGCGCAGTTTGATGGTGAATGTATGGTTACTGTCAGGTTGAAGGAGCTCATAGAGGATATGGGGTTTAATCCTAAAACTTTATAACGCCTCCCTATTATTCAAGATCCTATTGCTGAGGACTTTGTGCAGGCGTGAGAGAGAGAGGTTGAAGTTGTTGTTGGAAGTGGCATGGAAGCTTTTGTAGTCGAAGGTATTACTGTCGGGGCTGCACCTGATGTGATTGCAGATGATGCAGGTTCAAAACCTTCGATTGGGGGTGCAGAAGATGTTGGTGCTGAGAAGCCAGTTGGGAAAGAGGTTACAGCTGCGCCGATATAAGGTATTTGTACTAGAGTGCCATGCCTGTTTTTTCTGATTTGTTGATGAGTTGTAATATTTGAACAATGTTTATTGTTCTGTGGGGTTGATCTTGGAACTTGATTTTTGTAAACTGATTTAAACTACTATGCTGAAACTGATCTTTGAACTTGTGATCTTTGAAATTGATTTGTATTGACTTGTTTGGGTTACATACTCGATGTATGCTCTGAACTGAATTTTATTTGAATTGAACTATGTTAAAACTGCTTCTCTGACGATGTATTGCATCGTCTCGCATATAGTAGAACTGTAGATATTCCTTAATACATATTCTATAACTGTCAAATGATTGTAGAATGACCGAATCTTGAAGAGCTTCAAGATGGTTGTGACACTTGGGTGAAACCAAGAAATTTACTAAAATTCGAAGGCCTAAGCCACAGTGAAGTAAGACGTGGTCGCCCCCAACGCATCCTTGAGAATTCGGTCTTTCGACCATTCGTGCCCCCCGAGTTTGCTAGAATGTAGGGAGTTTGAACAATTTCGAGGTCGCCCCCAAGTATCAGTCAGGGAGAAGGGCTGACATGATACTCAGGTTTAATACAAGAAATTTACTGGATTTTGACAGCTTCGGTGGCCAGATCAATGCATAACTGTTCACCCCCAATGCATTCCCGAGGGTCCGGTCTTTCAGCCATTCTTGCCCCTCGAGTTTGCACAAAATTGGGAATTTGAAAATTTTCAAGGTCGCCCCCGAGTATCAGTCGGGTCGAAGGGTTGACATGATACCCAGGCTTAACCAAGAAATTCAGGGGAAAACCGAAGACAAAACTTGGGAGAAATAGATGTTTATTGATTATTTTGTGTTTATATCATGACTACAAGGTAGAGGCCATGGCCTATTGTATGAGACCAGCTACATTGTGTTCCATAGATTAGGTAGAGGCTCTTCATCTTCTGTCATCAGTTAGTATGAATCTTTGTTGGTTTTATAGCACACGACATAAGGTCCTCTTCAGGATTTGGCTAGCTTGCCAGCATTTAAAGGTTTAAAAATTGGTTGGCACGTCGAAGTACAAGATCTCCGATGTTGAAACTTCGTGGTCGAACTCTTCTATTGTATGACTTCGGGAGGGATAGATGGTAACGACCAAGGTTGGCGATGGCTCGGTCTTTGGTTTCGTCGATCCATAACATGTTACATCCGAGTTTAAACTCATTGTCCTCGTCTGAGAGGTTAGGATCTCGTGTAGGTACTTCAAATTGAGTAGGTAGTACTACTTCACTACCATAGGCTAGAAGGAATGGGGTGCAACATGTAGATTTTCTTGGTATTGTTCGGTAGGTCTAGAGGACATGTTGTAATTCTTAAACCCATCGACCATTCTTTACATCGGCACGTTTCTTGAGACCGTCGTTATGGTTTTGTTGATCGCTTCGACTTGACTGTTCCCTTAGGGATAGTAAGGTGTAAATGGTGAGAGGATGATATTGTGTTTTTTAAGGAAGTTTCTGACTTTGCTCCCAACGAACTGTGGACCATTGTAACATCGAATCATATGAGGGCACCAGAAGTGTGTGATGATGTTGTCCCATAGAAATTTGATGACTTCTTCTCTGGTTCGGCATAAAGGTATAGCTTTGACCCATTTCGTAAAATAGTCTTTTGCGACAAGGATATTCTCTGGACTACCTGGGGCTTTTGGGAAAGGACCAATAAGATTGATAGACCATCTTTTGAATGGCCTAGAAACTTAACTGAAATGGAGGTCTTAAGATGGGTTGTGGATGCCCTGAGTATGACGTTGGCATTTGTCACAGTGTTTGGCGTACTCTTCAGTTTATTTTTTCATGTTCGGCCAAAATAAACCTTGAGAGATGGCTCAAAGGGCCATACAACGACCAGCAGTATGAGTATCGCAGGTACTTTGATGGAGTTCGGCTAAAATTGAAGATGCTTCGTCTTGAGATATGGATCGAAGGACGGCGCCGTTTGGGGATTTATGATATAATTTATGTTTATGGATAGTGTATCTGCGACAGTTTTCTAACATTGATCGTTTGACTTTGGGATCATCTGGGAGGGCTGCATTATTGAAGTAGTAGAGAAATGGTGTTCGCAACTCGTCTGGATCGAGATTCTCGCCCCTAGTATTGATGGCATTAATTTCCATCTGGTCGATACTTGGGAGTTCGAATACTTCGATATGGAGGGTTCGGGATTCTGATTGGCCTAACATAGCTGCTATGTAGGCAAGGGCATCTGCATGTCGATTTTCTCCTCGAGGGTAATGAGTGATGGAAGATTTTTCACAGAAACGGTCCATGCGCTGTCGAATGAGAGAAGCATATTCAGCCATGCAGCCGTGAGATTGATTTTTACCAGTGTAATATCTTTGTTGAAGTTGGGAATTTGTGAAAACTACGAGTCTAGGGACGCCGAGTTCGAGGGAATGGTCGAGGCCATGGATCAAAGCTTCATACTCGGCCTCGTTGTTGGAACATTTGAAGTTGAGCTTGACTACCTTCTCTATTTGATCATTGGTAGGTATGACCAGGACTATACCGATACCTGAACCATTGGGCCCAGCGGATCCATCTGTGAATGGACACCATCCAGTGTTGAGGTTCCATGGATCTGTTACTTTGGGTTGATCTTCTGTTAAATCATCTTCATGTTCCTCCAAATCGATAACTTTAACCTGGAAGTCAGCGAGGAAATCTGCTACTGCTTGGCCTTTCTGGGATATCTGCTTCCCGAATGTAATGTCATGTTCACCAAGGTACAAAGACCACTGTTGCACTTATCTGGATTTCTCTTTTTGCTGAGCATTTCTCGAAGGGGGTAGCTTGTTTTAACACAGATGGGTTGAGCTTGAAAATATGGTTTAAGTTTGCGGGCTGAGTAGACAAGGGTGAGGAGCAAATACTTAAGTTTCAAATATCGAGTTTCTGCGGGTGTCAGAGTTTTGTTGATAAAATATACAGGATTCTCGATGTTTAAATTGAGCCGAATAAGTACTGAACTGATGAAGGTTTCTATAACAGTGAGGCATAAAGAGAGTGCCTCGCCTTCGATAGGGGTAGTTATAATGGGTGGTCGACCAAGATAAGTTTTGAGTTCGAGGAAGGTCTGTTCACAGTCGTGTGTCCAGTTAATCACAGGGTTGTTTTTCTTTTTTTCCTTGTGGATGCCTTGGTCGCGTAAGAGGGAAAAAAGCCAAGCACAACAGTCTGAAGATTTGGAAATGAAATGGTTGAGGGCCGTAAATTTGCCAACTACTTTTTGGACATCTTTTGGTTTGAGGTGAGGGCATGTCGATGAGGGTTTGAATATGGGTAGGGCCGATCTCGATACCTCGTTTGATGATAAGATGGCCTAAATTTTTTCTTGACGGAACGCCAAATTAGCATTTGTCAGGGTTAAGTTTCATACTGCATGTGCGAAGTATCGAGAAGACTTTGGTGAGGTCCTGAATGTGGGTTTATTTTTGGAGGCTCATGCATAACATGTTGTCGATATAAACTTCGACCGACATGTTAAGCAAATTATTGAACATGGTTGTGACAAAGCGTTGGTAAGTGGCACCCGCATTTTTAAGACCGAAAGGCATGACATTAAAATAGTAAAGGCCTTGTTTAGTGATGAAAGAATTTTTAAGTTGATCCTCGGGGTAGAGGGGTACCTGATTGCAACCCGAAGCTGTGTCCATCATAAATAGGCGCTCATGGCCTACAGTAGCATCGAGGAGTGCTGAAATGATCGGCAGTAGGAAACTTTCGTTCGGCGTATGCTTCTTAAGGTCTGTGAAGTCGACGCAGATCCTGATCCTGCCATTCTTCTTGGGAACTGCTATAGTATTTGATATCCAATCAGCGTACTTTACTTCTCTAATAAAACCCACAGTTATGAGCTTGTCTATATCAAGGTTTACTGCTTCACGAAGTCACGGTGCCAATGTATGTTTCTTCTATTTTACAGCTGTAGAATGGCAGATGAGATCGAGGTGGTGACATGCCAAAATGGGGTCGACACCAGGCATCTCCTGGAATATCCATGCAATGACATCTTTGTTTGCTCGAAGGAAGTTCGTGAGTTCGAGGAGCTCTGCCTCATCTAGAAAAGCTCCAATGAATGTACCTTGACCAGGGCCGTCGAGTTTGAAATAGGTAGTGGGTTTGATGGGTAGGGTGGCATCTGTCGAAGGTATGGAGAGAAAAAGAGACAGTGATTTCTATGGGCGTCAGACAAGTTTCTGGGTCTGATCGATCTCCGGATTCTCGCATGAACGGGCGACGCATTGAGAGCCTTTCAAATTCCATGTACCCAAGGGGGTGGTAAAGCGAAGTGTCTAATGATAGGTCGAAGGTATATCGCGCATGACATGGAACCAGTCGTGCTCGAGGATGCCGTGGTATTTTGACTTCTTATCGACGATAAGGAAGCTGGCTTGAAGGGTAACAGGACCTGTGGTAACTAGGAGGCTGATTCGACCAACAACAATTTTTGTTACCCTATTAAATCCTTTTAATTCGACATTGGCAGTAGTAATGAGGTCTATTTTCTTCATGGCTTGGATTGTCTGGAGGAAAAATATATCAGCTGCACTCCTTATATCGATGAGCAAGGTATGGAGGACGAGGTATTCGATCTTAATAATGATGACCATGGGGTCGGAATGGGGGAAACGAACATGTGTCGTATCACAATCGATAAAAGAAATACCTTCGGGTCGAGGACAAAGGCTTGATTCTGGTAGGAGGGCGGGTAACTTCTCCTGGTAAGTGAGCTTGAAGCATTCGTCAACACGCTTGCGCTTTTTCTTGGAATGGCCGCTGTCGATGTTATTGACTTCAATAAAATGTATTTGGTCAAGATGTACCTTGGCAGGGCCGATAATTGGTGTGGGCTGAGATTTGAGGTATGACCCGTCAAATTTGAGAATGAGTTCGAGAAAGTGCTTGAGGGTGAATCTTTTGTTGGTGTGGTGGTAGTTACAGTTGTGATTAGCGCAGTAAGGTTCGCCAAATTTGACTTCGATGGGGAAAGGGATACGCCAGATGAGGTCTGCTTGTCTATGTGGTAGAAGGGTGTTGAGAGGAACAGTAAGTGTGGGTATGACCGGCTTCAGTCACTTTCTGTGAGCTTTGGTATTGTTGTCATTGTGAGGGCGTTTACGGCTCTCAGTCTCCTGTGAGACATGAGCGATCAAGGGTGTCGGGGTTGAAGGTGAGGCTTTTCAAGGTTTATTGATGGCGGCAGTCAAAGGTTGCCCCAATTTGTGCGATTCATGGATGCTATCAAGGTCATTATACCCATTGACTTTAGAGAGCATCTCCTCGAGGGTTTAAGGTTTATTAAGGACCAGATACTCTTTGACACGGCTGCGATCAGGTAAGGTGTTGGAGTACGCGAATATAGCACTCACGCAGTCGAGGTTCTCGATTTTCCGTGACTCATCGAGGAATCTCTTGGTGAAGGCTTCGAGGGTTTCATTGTTAGATTTTCTGAATTTGAGGAGGGTATTGACTCTGACCTCTCTGTCTTGGTTAAATGCAAACTGGGTGATGAAAAGATGGGAAAGTTGCTCGAAACTCTGAATAGACCCACTGTGGAGATTGTGATACCATCGAGGGGGTTATCTGTGAGACAAGTTGGGAAAAGGCGATACATCAGGTGGTCGGCTGTGGAGTAGAGGCTGAGAGAATTTTGGAATACGTGGATATGGGACTAAGGATTAGTGTTACGGTATTTGCTGAGTTTGGGGGAATGGAAAATTTGAGGCATCTCGATGGTGAGGAGTTTGTGGCAGAGCGGTTATTCAGTCGATTCCAGGAATCTGGGGTTGGACTTGCGCTGACACGGATAACAGGTTGAATTTTGTAGTCGAAGTCTTTTTGTTTGCCAAAGATGGGGTGAGGGGTTGATATATGGGTTTGAAGATGATAAAGCCGACGGTGTGGTATGTTGTCTACACTGTGTTCCCCGAGGCATTCTTGGGCGGGGTGGTGTTTGGGATATCTGGAAGAGAGGAGGATAGAATAAGAGGAATCTTCTGTTGGGTAGATGCCCAGATGGATAGAACTGGTGGGGGGGATAGTGTGGGGAGCACCTTCGGCATCGATATGGGCTGGGGTTCTACGAGATGTGGTAGGGGTTCCAGTAGAGCGCGAGCAGACACGTGCGATGGGTCTGGTGCTTGAAACGGTAAGGGAGCGTCCAGAGGCTATAATAGTTGGAGCTCTCGAATATTGTTGCGTAACTCATGAATTTCCCTATTTTGCCTGTCGGCATCGTCTAGACGGCGGGGCCATTCTGCTTTGAATTCCTACCGATACTTTTCACGTTCCTGGTTAAGCTGGTTGTGGTGTCGCTCCTCAGCTTGAGCAGAATATTGAGAAAATAAGGCTATATGGGTGGCCACTCCGTCGACGGAGTTGCCGGCATTGGTAGAACTGGAGCGGAGGGTGGGTATCATTGAGGATAATTTGTTGAAGTTAAAATCAAAGGGAGGGGGATAAGAAAGGGAGATTGGTAGGGTGGGAAGCACAAACGGCGCCAAATGTAGGGGCCTAGCTTTGTAAAGATGGGAAGTTAGCTCTTACACAACAGGGTTTAATCTTCAATCAAAGGATTTTACGTACGTAATCTAGGATGCGAATATTCAATAGACAATATACTTGCGTGGAGGCCAATAATGTGACTCTTCACGACCTCTGATGAGGATTTTTATGAGTATTTGTATTTTTGTCGAGTAGTCGAAGGTTCGAGTATTGTGTTTTACAAGGTGATCAAAGGTAAAAATATGGAGTATGGGGAGAGATTTTCTAACCCTCGCTTGGTTCTGCACCTCTCCTATTTATAGAACATAGGAAGGGTTGAGTCGCCAAGGATAGGTCAAATTTCAAGTGTACAATCCGGGTATCCTCCAGATATCGAGCAGGTATCCCAGAGTTGGTGCTGAAGCTGGAAATGCAGGGTCTATTACAATGCCCTGTCGCTGTAGCCGCCTGATGGTTCTGTCACTGTGTGCTGTCACTGTAGCCACCTAATGATTCTGTCACTATAGCTGACTGGACCGACAGTAACGCCGTTCCTATCTGGTGAGCTGGCTGTCTTATCACACTTCGACCATGTACTGATATGGTCGAAGTATTTCTGATGTTGAAGTAAAGTTCTTCTTCGAGGCTTGTTCAGAGTCAAGTCTTCTTCTTTGGATATCTTTGGGAGACTTGTTTGGGGATTGGATGGGCCTCGAGATATTCGAGTAGGCTTTGAAGTAGCCTTTGAGTGTTTGGCTGGGGTAGAAGGCTGCGTGTAAGCAAGTACAAACATTATCAGGGCATGTCCTGTTCAGTTGAATGGGAGGTAATAAATGTTTGTGAATTTTTGAATAAACTATAGGAGGAGGATGAGATTGAGATGAGGATATCTCCTGGGGATGTTTTGCAATTCTGGGGTAAAAAACTTTTCTGCAAGTGGAGGGGCATATATTTTTACGACCTCAACTCGGCCTCGTTTCTTCAATCTGATCTCAGCAGTTCGACCATGGATTGATAATGTGATATGGGTGAAGGGTGATTGCCTTCAGAGAGATGACGAGGAACCCATGGAACTTCTGTATAGAACTGTAAAATAAAGTAAGTATAACAATGTATAATGTATAAGATTGATTTCTTAAAATTGTATGCTGCTCTACTGATGATCATGTGTTGTTATTGACAGGTCCTAAATCCAAGGTGACGAGGAAGAAGTCTCTGTTAGATACAGTTACTCAGAAGGGATAGAGCTTGAGGCTGTGTTGGAAGAACTCTGCATTAGCAAAAAGAAATGTGCTAACAGTCAATCCGTGAAAGTTCAAAAGTCTCAATTGATGAGGCTAATGACGGGCGCTGATGGAAACAAAAAGAAAGGAACTGACGAAGAGAGGTGAGTAAATCTTCCCAAGGCCTCTGGAATAGACTTCGCATGTGTACCAGAGTTGACTACTTTAAACAAGATGGCTCAAACGTTTTCTAAGAAGTGGATGTTGATGCCTGGCTTGACCTATGGAACCACGGGAAGTGCGAGGTCGCAGGAAAGGCAAAAAAGAGAAAAGTTGAACCTTCTGAAATACTGGGGGTGAAGGTCGTAGAGAATCAACCTGTTGTAGAAGAAGAGCTTAAAGAGGTGGAGGAAAGGGCAAGGCTGAGAGCTCTTAATGGGGAGGAGGAGATGAGAAAAATGGTAAGCTCATTTGCTTGAATATGTGATGAGTTTTTGGTATTGCTATTCGGGCTAACAATGAGGTCGATTTTGTTTATTTTGTAGGCTGCTCGACTGATGAAGGGGATATGCCTCAGGGTCAAGGAGGAGAAAGCTGAGCTGAAGAAGGGGAAAGTCGAGCTGGAGAAGAACGTAGCTTGATTGAAGGCTGACTTGATCAAGGAGGGGAAGTGGCTGAAGGCCCTGCAGGCTTCTCAATTGTTGGAGATCAACAATCTGTCCGCGGAAGCAACAATGAACATGGAGGAGGTGGTAACTGAGCGCGATAGACTCGGGTGCAACCTTATATCAAAGGGGCATTCCGAAGATGAGGTGAATGCCATCATGGCGGACACCTATGTTTAGGAGGAAGAAGATGATGAGGAGGAAGATGTTCCTGTTGGAGTTATGGACGGTCTGGATGGTGTTTCTCCTCAAACGGTATGAGACAACCAAGGGGATGATAATGAGCGTCCAGAGGGTGAAAATGAGAAGGTAAAGTAGAATGCTTATTTTGCAATTGTACAAATGGTTTTAGAAATGTTGTAAACTGATGGGATATTGTTTGTCGGATATAATTCTGTAGGCTAAGCTGCTCTTTTCTTGAAAGGTTCCTTTTTTTTTAAAGGTGGCTAAGTTGCTCTTGTAAACCTTGTTCTAGAAATTAAGGACATGCGCCTCAGTATAAAAGATTTAAAGACTGAGCTTGCTAAGGAGAGAGGCACCTCAGCATCCCTGCTGTCTTCGCAAGTGAAGTTGCAGGTTAGAACAGAGCATGAAATATTTGACTTGTATGCATCATTAGTATAAAGCTACAAAGTAATAAATAGAGTGTAGAGACTTACCAAAAACCTGTTATCGGTTTAGGGGCAATGGTACTGAAATGGTGCATTGGAAATATCAAAGTATTAACAAATTAAAATATAGAGAATGTGTACCTTAGACTTGGAAGTTCATGTCATTGAACATCCATCTGAGATTGTACATTGACCTTATGTTTAGAAGTAGCTTTACACAGTAGATGTCAAAAAATATATATATCATTAGAAATGAGATATGTGTTGAGTGAGCATTCTGAATCAAACTTGATATATTATATATGTAATATGCAGGTTGAATTGGACTCAGCTCGCTCGAGCAAATATGCGGTACGCCAATGTAACCAAGAATTTGTTGAGGAATTCAATAAGATGAGAGAGGCAAATGAAGACAGTGAAGATCAACATGTAAATGTACACTTCAAATTTAAGGAGGCAACTCAAACTGTTGTTGACCTCGCTCAGAAGATTGATTAGAAGGATGTTAACATTAATAAATGGCAAAAGGAGCTCGCAAAAATGATAGAACACGCAGTGAAGCTCAAAAGTTAGAATGATGTGCTGATGGCAAAGAGTTGAGATGCTGACATGGAACGATACCGTATATAGGTTCTAGAAAGATCAGAAGAAGGGTTAAGTCATTCTGTGGCTAGGCTGAAGGACGAAATGATTAGCAAAATGAATGATTAGAAGCAAACTCGAGCTGATATAGTGAAGACCTGAAACGAGCAAGAGCAATTAAAGAAGAAAATGGTTGAGATAGATAGCGAGCAGAAGAAAGTTTGAGATGATCTATCTACCTCTGAAGTTGCAATTGAGCAGTTATCTATAGCCTTATCTGCTAAAGATATGGAGTTTCGGACGGTGCAACAGAAATGTGATGTGTTTAATGAATGGGTGGCACAATTGAAGACCGAATTGGCACAGGCCAATTTGTGTGCCAGAAACGCCGAGGCTGGGGAACGCCCGAGGAAGACTAAAAGTGATGCCAAGGTGTCCCTTGCTCAAGGGGATGTAGTTAGACTATCAGCCCGAATAAGAGAGCTAGAGCAAATTGTGGCTCGAACTCAAGGTAATTTCTGTAAGGAAATGAGCGGTAAAGGGAGTGCCAAAGTAAGTTGGATGCTACTCTTTCCGGGGAATAAGGGTTAGAGCAGGTTATCCGAGGGATAAAAATTTTGATAAAGAAGAAAGACGAATTGCTAATTGAAACTCTGACTAGATAAGATTTAAACATGGAGCTCGAGAAACTTCATGCTCAGGTGAGAGATTTGAGGGTGATTAATCAGGCTAAATCAGATAAAGCTGGCATGAAGGCGGAAGAGAACATTGCATTCACGGGTCGAATAAGCAGTAAAATGGAATGGCAAAAAGATCGGTATAAAAGGTTGCATGATGCCTTTAGACAGCGAGATAAATTTTTCTAAGGCGGTTATAACCAAGGCTTCGCATTCAAAATTGATAATGGTGGTGATTGCCTATTTTACAGAGGAGGTAAAAAGGCTTGAGTCAGAGAGAGATACCTTGTTCGACTATTTTTTAGACAGGGGATATATTTGCAGAGCTGATATAGATCAAGGAAATTAAATGAACTGTAGTAGCCTACTCGCAGCCTTCCAGCACCACTCGAATACTCGAAGGCTACATCGAAGCCTACCTAGAGACTCGAAGCCCAGCAAGACAGTATCCAAGTCCACGAAGCCTTCCAAGATTAGTCAAACACTCCAAGACATAATTGAAGCTATCTACCACAGTCGAAGCTGGAGACGGACAGTCGGCACCAGAACTCAGCATCAGTAAAAGAGAGATTTAGACAATGGTAATATATGGTCGAAGGCAGCACATCTCACAGCCAGCTTATATAGCAGAATTGTGAAACGAGCCGACTGACAACTACAGTGTCAGAACCGACTCCAAGTATAGAACTGTTGTCCCCAAAGGATATACATGCAATCTGATCTCCCACGGTAACTCACCCCTTTCGGTCTCCTATAAACAGGAAGGAGGAGACGCTATGAGGGGGTTAGTAGATATCTCCCAAAAGCCCTACAATATTACCTTCGAATATCCTGTAACTCTCTTCCTATTCAAACTATAATCTAACTCGATATAAAAGATCAACTATTCAAAATCCTTGCTAGATGTCGCGGAGAAACCTATTCTAGGACTCCACGCAAGTGTGTTAGTACATTAATTTAGTCTAATATTGCCTTATATACTTGTTTAAGACCCTAAACAAAGATAACCCAGTGGTGTAAGAGCTAGTTTTCCCTCCTACGAAACTTGGTGCTTACATTTGGCGCCGTCTATGATCTACCCACCCTACCCAATCCCTCTTCTCCATTTCTTTCCTTCCTTTAATAGCCCTATTTTATGGCCCCCACCCTTCGCTCAACCTCCGCCATCGTCGGGAACTCCGCCGACGTTGTAGCCGCTCCGCTTGCCCTCATTTGGCAACAATTTGCTCAGGCCGAGGAGCAAAACAACAATAAGTTGTGTATTGAGCGTGATGAATGCCGCCAAGAACTCGAGGCAAAACGGCTGCGCCGTTTAGATGACTTTGACCGACAACACAGTACTCTGGAAGAACTACGCCTTACCATTTGCGAGCTTCAGCAAGGTCATGCCCAAGATGATCCTCAGCGTTCTCGATTACCCACCCCCTCGCGCTTTTTAGCCTGTGCCTGGATTGGGCCCCACCCTCAACTCAAAGTTCTCCCAGTTCATCTTGGCGCCGGGGGTGCTCCCACCGCTATACCCACTAGCTCGATCTCTCTTGGTATCCCCATTACAGAGGATTCCTATTATTCTACACTTCGTATTTCTTGCCACTCCACACGTTGTCCCTCTCGGGAACGCCATGGCTAGCGAAGCGCTGAACATGCCTCATACCTGAGGCCTCATCTCCCTCGACCCCAGCGATCTCTTCCTCATCTTGCCTACTATACTCAACATGAACTTGATCAGAAAATTTATGCCATTATTCACGCCAGCGCAAGTCATACACCGAACTCCTGGGGTCGGTTAAATAACCCTATCTACCCCAAACTCCTCGCTGTCGAAGTACCTTCAAATTTCCATACACCTAAATTTAGCAAATACCGTAATACCGACCCGCAGTCTCATGTATTCAAATTCCCAAACACCTTAAGTCTTAATTCTACAGCCGACCACATCTTGTGTCGCACGTTTCCTACCAGTCTCACCGATAGCGCACTCAAATAATACCACAGCCTCCCTAATGCCTCTATTTGAAGTTTTGAACAATTGTCAACCTTTTTATCACCGAGTTTGCCTTTAACAAAGACCGTGAGGTCCGAGTGGATGCTATCCTCAACTTCCGCAAATTCCCCAACGAAATGCTTGATGTTTTTACCAAGCAGTTTATCGATGAGTCACGCAAAGTCGAATTCCTTGACTATATGAACGTTGTGCTTACGTATTCTAATGCTCTGCCAGATCATAGTCATGTCAAGGAGTAATTCGTGCTTCATAAGCCACAAACCCTTGAGGAGATGTTATCTAAGAATAACGGATATATCGACCTCAAATACCTCTGAGAATCCAATTTCCAGGGGAAAACCTTGACCACCCAGCATAACAAACCTCGACCATTGCCTACACCCATGGTCACTCCCGTCTCACAGGAGACCGAGAGCCACAAATTTCCTCACACCAATGCTACCCCTTCTGAGATCCGCAAAAAACAACCCATGCCGGTCATACAGAAACTCACCTCCCCCATCAGTCCCCTTCTCACACACATCCAGGCCGATCCTATCTAGCGAACCCCCTTCCCCATCGAGGTCTGGAAGGACGCACCTGACTGCCAAAATCATAAATGCAATTGCTACCCTATAAACAAATGTTATGCTATGCATCAGTCTCTAGAAGTGATTCTTAAAGCAGGTCGTCTATATTGATATGTCGCCGATCTCCCCAGCTATCTCAACGGGTCGTATCTCAAACCTCAACCCGCTCCAACTACCAACCCAGCCGAGGTGCATATTTTCCAACTCCACCTCCTCGATGTTAATAATATCGATAGTGGTCATACTCAAAGCAAGTGAAAACGAGTCGAAAAATGCTGTAAGCTCACTTCTCAGGAAAAATTACCCATCCTCCTACCCGAATCTAGCTAACGTCCTAGACCTGAAGGTATACCCTTCATCGATTGCGATACTTCTCATGTTTTCTTCCCCCAATCAGATCCTTTGGTCGTTATGATCAAGGTCGAACATCTCGTCTTACACACTATGCTCATTGATACAGGCAGTGCAGCGGACGTCCTCTTCCTCCAAACCTTCCGTGCCATGCAAAAAATAAGCCTTATTATACCAACCAACGTCGAGCCTAAGGACTTTAATGGTGCCATCGAAGTCACCATCGATCGCATTAGCCTCCCTATCACTACCGGTCCAGTAACCCTTCAAACCAGCTTTCTCATCATCGATAAGAAATCTGAATACCTGGGCATTCTAGGATGCGACTGGCTGCATGCCATGAAGTCATACCTTCTACCTGCCACCAAATACTTCATCTTACTATCCTTATTGCACGTGGAACATGAAAGGCTCTCAATGCCTTGCCCGCCCATGCGAGCACCCCGAGATCGATCTTATAAGAAAACCTATTAAGCCATAGCAATTAATGCTTCTTGCTCTCCCCACACCATCAAACCCTTCTGCCATTCCTCTCAAACCCATGGTTTATGTCGAACTCGATGGCCCTGGTCGAGGTACATTGATTGGTAGTTTATTGGATCCTGACGAAAGCATCGAGTTCACCACTTTTCTTCGAGCAAATAAAGATGTCTTCGCCTGGACGTTCCATGAGATGCCCGGCGTCAACCCCAACCTGGCCTGCCATCGACTTTACCACATCCCTAAATCAATAGTTGTTAAGCAGAAGAAACATACTTTAGCCCAGAGGATTTGAGAAGCAGTGAACCTTGAGGTCGAAAAACTCCTAACTGCGGGTTTTATCAGTGAAGTCCAGTGCGTTGATTGAATCTTAAATATAGTAGCTATCCCCAAGAACAATGGCAAGATCCCTATGTAGGGGCCTAACTTCAAGCATAAGGGAATTTGGCTCTTACACCACGAGGTTTGCCTTTAATAAGAGGATTTAAGCATAAAATCTATAGTATACGTAATCTACCGACAATATACTTATGTAGAGGCCCGAATGTGACGCTCTACGACCTCGGATGAGGATTTTTAAGAGATTTTATATTACTGATAAGTAATTGAAGGTCTAAGTGCAGGGTTTTTCAAAGTGATCGAAGGTAAACTATAAGGGCTCAGAGGGAAGCTTTTGTAACCTCTCCTTGGATCCCCATCTCTCCTATTTATAGAATCATAGGAAGGGCTGAGTCACCAAGATGAGGCCAGATTATAAATATACCATCCGGGTAATCTCTGGATATCGAGCGGGTATCTCAGAGTAGTTGTTGAAATCGGAAATACAGGGTCTGCCACCATGCCCTATCACTGTAGCTGTCTGTCAGTTCTGTCACTGTGTGCTGTCACTGCAGCCACCTACTGGTTCTATCACTGTAGTTGACTGGGCCGACAACGGCCCCATTCTTATCTATTAAGCTGGCTGCCTTGCCATACTTCGACCATGTACGCATATGGTCGATGTGTCTCTGACGTTAAAGTGAAGTTCTGCTTCGAGGTTTATTCAGAGTCGAGGCTTCGTCTTTGGATAATCTTTGGGAGGCTTTCTTGGGGGATTGAATGGTCTTCAAGATATTCGGGTAGGCTTCGAAGTAGCCTTCGAGTGTTTGACTGGGGTTGAAGGCTACGAGTAAGCTACTACATTCGCCTCCTCTCAGCGAAGGTTTCGAAAGCAGGTATAGAGGTATTTACTGAGAAAATTGTTTGGTGATGGGAGTTGAACTGTTTGACTGTCAGTTTTAGGGGAGGTAATTAAAGAGGATAATAAAGAGATGTTGGTGGTTATAGGGTAATAAATGAAATGAGGCTATAAGTATGGGATATGGGGGTAGGAGTACTGTGGGTTCTTCTTTTGTTTCGTTCTCTTCACTTCCTTCTACATATTTTGAAAAAATTTATAGATACCATGCCCAACACGTGCTACAAAAAGAGGATGGGTTTTACCCGAGATCGTTGCATAGGGTGAAAGACTGCTGAGCTGCATGTGAAGTTCTTCGGTCAGCATGATCTGGATTTGGACATGCCTGCGCCGGTGGAGGTAGGAGTTGGGGAACTCATCACTGGTGAGTCTTATGCTTACCCTTGGGGGCAGCTAAAGTACAACTTTACGACTTCGGAGAAACGCTACCTCTTTCTGTCAGCCTTGGTCGAGTTCCTCGTTTGTGTAGAAGAGGAGATGGAAGAACAAGGCCCGGCGAGTGGAACTGGACCGTCTGAAAATAGGGTTGCGGCTTCTTGACGTATTGCTGATGGGTTTTGAAATTTTTCTGTGGTTCTGTACATTTGGGTTTTCAAATTTGTTGTTTCTGTTATTATAATTTTCAGAATGGAATGGAAACAATGTTTTGGAGCAATTTTGTGTGTTTGTTTCTGGTAGTTATTGTAGAAGAATAGCCTTATAGGCACCATAGAGAATATATCTCATCGAATGTTGTCAAAAGCTACTTCAAAGTACAATGGTATGATCGAAGGTAATTGTCCCTTTAGTAGTTGAAACTCTGTGAGAGAGGTGTCAGACAAAGTATGAAAGGGTTCGGTGTTCGATGGTTCAACTGCAGGTTCTCGGGAATATGGTTTGAATGGGGATACAGTGGAAATGGTTACGTCTAGGAAGTGTAAAAGTCTTGACCGTTGGGTTTTCAAGAAGGAAAAATTGAAGACTGTAATGAATGCGACTCTGTTTTAATGAAGGGCTAACTGAATCTAATTTTTAGCATAAAATGGGTGTTTCTGGGAGGATTGCACACAACTTTTCTTTCATCTTTGAATATAATGGCTTCTTCTTCTTCTTTAAACGATAGTAAAGTTCCACCACCCGAGCAAGAAAACCAGGCGGCAGTAAGAGTCAGGCGAGTATGGGAGACGACGTTGGGGTTACAACGGAGGTTTGGTATCAAATTGGGCATTGATACAGAGATGCCAGATCTTTTTGAAGCGGAACCTGGGGCACCTATTGCTGGTATGCCCTTCGCATACTGGTGGGGAATATTGTAGATGATGGGACCGTTATCCGGCCATCGGTTGTCCCTGCTTGAGTCGTTTGCAGAGGAAATGGTGGACCAGGAAGATGTTGTTGCTGAGGCTATGGTCGAGGAGGAGCATCCCACTGATACTTAGGGTCTCTTTCAACGGTACTATTGGGTGTTCGGTTTGTCTGCTGTTGGTTTGTTTTTTGTTTGTCTCTTTTTTTTTGCTAGTTGGGTCTATATTTTGTGGCTGGATGTCTTGTTTCTCGAAATGAAATTGGGATCTTTAATAACTGTTGAAGTAGGATTCTGAGCTCTTTATAAGTAACAATTTGAATTGCTCGTACTAACAATCTGAATTCTGGAAGTAATATTCTGACCTGTCAAAATAAAAAAAGGTTGTAATCTATCGAAGTAGAAATATGGAATGTCGAAGGAAAATTGGGATTTATGTATAAGCTGAATTCAGAACTATCAAAGTAAAAATTGTAATGTGTTGAAGTAGAAGGTGGATCTGTCAAAGCAATATTATGCTTCGTGTATGAATAAAATTCTGAACTGTCAAAGTAAAAGATGTGATCTGTCAAAATAATATTATGATTTGTCAAAGTTTATGTAGATCGGATGTGGGGTTATCGGTGGATAAGTGCTCGAGACACGGTATAGACAATTACTCGAGTACGAGGTGTGTCGAAGGTTTTCCTTTGGATTTGACTGGACGACTGGCAGGTCAGACAACTGGTCTGTCAGAATGGTACGTGCTCCAAGGGCAGTATGTCGCACAGGTAATCATAACTTTTTCCTCATTTTACAAAAAATGTGTAATTTGATGTTGGGACTTGACTGGGCGGCTTCGAGTAGGGGTTAAAAAGTTTAAGAGGCTTTTGAGTTTACCGCTGGTTGAGAGTGAGTGTGCGGCTCGCACATGAAGAAAATGAGGGGTAAATAGGTCAAAACACATTGCAGCCTAAAAGTCGGGGTAGTGGGGGCGCGGTAATGATAGCGGTTTGGAAATCGAGACAATTTTGGTTTTTCGAGAAGGTATATAAATGAGAAGGAAATAACCACTATACTATTCATAGATAAAAATCCAAAGAGTGAGAGAGAGAGAACATACGCCATCATCTTTGAAGTTTGAGAGAAGTCGTTGCTGGGTACGGGGAGACTTTCTATTTCGAGTTTGCTTCTGCTAACACAGGTATGTTAATTGATCTGTCAATTTTTGTTTTTCTTTTCCTTCTATATCTGTAAGTAAAATCTTTTGGCTTCATGATTGGGTGGTTATAGTCGAGGTAAGGAGTCTTAGTTCCAGCCCATTTTAGGATTTTAGGGGTTTTGACGGAGAGACTGGGTTTGGGATCGAATTTTTGATAGTGTCTGTGTCGGTTGGAGAGGGTAGAGGAGAAAAGGGTTATTGACACGTAATTGTTGAATGTATCGATCTAATGGCGTGCCTCTTCTTCTGTAGGATAAGAATCATACCCGTTGAGCTTCGAGGCAGAGGCTGATAGACGAGGAAATCGAACAATTCGAAGCTAGTACGTATTTCTAGTCGTGCTTCAATGGATGAGGGCAGCGACTTAGATGTGTTAGATATTGTAACCGATGCCCCTTTGGCCATGGTATTGCCGATTAATAGACATCGTAAGGCGGTAGTGATTGAAGAAAGTGTTGAGGAAGAGATAGGAGGGGGGAGAGAGGCGAGGGTAATGTTGGGCCTTCTGTTGGTGAAAAGGGAGAAGGAGGCAAAGTGATCAAAGTGGGGATTTGACTGACTTGAATAAGTATGAGGGTTCTATCTCGGCTAGGGATAAAATGGGAGTGGATCGATTTACTGCCAAACTGGAGCTGTCGAAGTTGGGGGTAGTATTGAGTATGGCGGGAATAGGGTTAACTTTTAAATTGAGCCCTGAAGATGGGATAATGGCCTAAAGGAGCCAGATTCGATTGGGAATGCCGCTCCTTCTCCAAAGGCTGGTGAAGGAGGTATTGAATTTTTGAGAGGTTTCCCCAGTTTAAATGAATGGAAACTTTTACGAGTGATGAGGGTAATTGAGGGAATGAATGCAAAATTGAGTAGTAAGGGGAGGGGTCTAATTAAGTAATTTGATGTTGTATTCTTCTACTTGAAGAAGGAAAACCAAAACACAGGTACCAACCACATCCAGTGTCACGCCGAGAAGCCCTGGTTTTTTTATCTGTGCCCGACGGGTCGAGGGTGGAATAATGACTTAGTTATGGTACAGGGTAACTATGAGAATGTCGAAGGGGAGGACCATTGCAAGTTGCATCATAGAGTCTATAATCAAAGTAAGTCTGTTGTTGAAGAATTTTTTTTTATGGATTTCTCGAATAAGCTGTGATTATATTTTTGTTTGTTCTGTAGGTCCAATGAATCTGTCTTGGGAAAACCCGAGGAACTATATTGACGCCTTGCTCGATTTTAGTAAGGAGTGGGTGAATTCAGTTTTCAAAAGTCTTGGTATCAAGAGGAAGAGAAAGAAGAAGACAGATTCCCTGCTTCAAAGTGTACCCGTTACGCCGAAGCCATCAAAGAGGAGGAGAGGCAAAGGTGGTTTGAAACTACCCGAAGAAATAGGGGAGGAGGATTTGGCGAGGACAGTTTAGTATGTGCCAAAGGAAAAAAGGGCCTCGAACCAAGCAGTGCCAGTGCCCGAAGAGGCTAGTGATACTTTGAGATTGAGGCCGAGGCAAGTACCGTCACAGACTGAGAAGGGGAAAGGCAAGGTCATTCCTGAGGCTCTAAAAGTACCACAGGGGATGGTTGTTCAGCGCAAAAGGCATAGGACATTGGGAGAAGATGATATAGTGGAGGAGGATGAAGAGATGGCGGAGGCTGAGCGACAAGTGCAAGCACTAGCCATGTACTCTTCAATGGCTAAACTCTTCGAAAATGACCAAAACGAGGCTTCGAAGGAAATGAAGAGGAGTATGTATTAGGTAACTATCTATTAATTTCTTCTGTGAGATTCTAAGATTTCTCTAAAGTTCTTCATATTTCGAGGGGTGTTGACGACTCGAATATTCTAGCAGACGGATGCTTGGGCGCAGTCTTACAACAAGGCAATGAGATCAGTAATGGTGAAGTTGCAGTAGGCAGTTGAAAGTCTAGATCTTGCTCGGGGGACTGAGGCGTCATTGTTGTCTGAGATCAAAGTTTTGAAGCGAGATCTGGCAGAAGTCACTAATTCCTACGATAATAGGCTCGAGGGTCAACGGTATAATCAAGAGTAGGTGTGCGTGACAAAGCTAGTTGTGAAGGATAAGGAGAAGGCAGAGAAGAGGGTGCACTTTCAGGTGCAATTTGATAGTGAATGTAGAGTGACTATCAGGCTGACAGAGCTCATAGAGGATATGGGCTTTAATCCTGAGACTTTAGAACACCTTCCTGTGAACGAAGATTCTGTTGCTGAGGAGTCCATGTAGACGAATGAGGGGGAGGTGGAAGTTACTGTTGAAGGTGTTGGAGGGGGAATGGAAACTCCGGTGGTCGAAGGTATTGTTGTTGGGGATAGAACTGATGTGACTGCGGATGATGCAGGGTCGAGGCCTTCGACTGGAGGTGCTAAACGTGTTGGTACTGGAGGTCCTAGTGGGGAAGAGGATGCAGTCGTGCCTGTATAAGATATTTATACTGGAGTGCCATGCATGTGTTTTCTGATTTCTTTTTAAGTTGTAATATTTGAGCCATCTTTATATTTTCGTGGGGTTTGTCTTTAAACTTGATTTGTGTAAACTGGCTTGAATTGCTGAGCTGGAAGTGACTTTTGAACTTCTGATCTTTGACATTGCGTTGTATTAACTAATTTGTGCTTCGTACTTGATGTATATTTTAAACTGAATTTGATGTATTATTCTGAACTGATTTGAAATGTGCTATGTTGAAACTTCTTCTCTGATATATGATGTTCTGAAACTTCTTGCATGTGGTAGAATTGTAGATATTCTTGTATCGTAATGTTTGCATGTACTGCATCTGTCGAATGATTATAGAGTGATCGAACCTGGAAGAGATTCGAGATGGTTGTGAGACTCTTTTGAAATTAAGGGATCTGTTGGAAATTGAAGGCATAAGCCACAGTGATGTAAGACATGGTCGCCCCCAACGCATTCCCGAGGGTCCGGTCGGTCGACCATTCGTGCCCCTCGAGTCTGCACGAATGTTGGGAGTTTGAAAATTTTCAAAGTCGCCCCTGAGTATCAGTTGGGCCGAAGTTGGCATGACACTTAGGAGAAACCCAGAAATTCACTGAACTTCGAAGGCCTAAGCCACAACGAAGCAAGATGTATTTACCACCAATATATTCTCGAGGGTCCTGTCTTTCGACCATTCGTATCCCTCGAGTTTGCTTGAATGTTGGAAGCTTGAAAATTTCAAGGTCACCCCCAAGGATCAGTCGGGGCGAGGTGGACATGATTCCCGGGGTAAACCAAGAAATCGACTAGATTCCGATGGTTTTAAACCTGATCGAAGCATATTTGTACACCCCCAGTGCATCCCCGAGGGTTCGGTCTGTCGACCATCCTTGCCCCCCGAGTTTGCTCGAAATTGGAAGCTTGAAAATTTCAAGGTCGCTCCCAAGTATCAGTTGGGTCGAGGATTGACATGATACTTAGAGCGAACCAAGAAATTGACTGGACTTCGAAGGCCTAAACCACATTGAGGCATAACTATTCGCCCCTAATACATTCCTGAGGGTCCAGTCTTTCAACCATCCTTGCCCCTCGAGTTTACTTGAAATTGGAGGTTTGAGAAATCTCAAGGTCGCTCCTAAGTATCAGCCAGGTCGAAAGGTTGACATGATACCTAAGTTAAACCAAGAAATTCATTGAAAAGAGAAGACAAAGTATAGGTAGAAAAATAATTTATTGATTATTTTGAGTTTACATCAGTTGTACAAGGTTGAGGCCGTGGCCTGTTATAGGAGACCAACTGCATTGTGTTCCATGGATTTGGTAAAGGTTCTTCGTCTTCTGTAAGATAGTATGAACCCTTATTAGTTTTATCGTACATGACATAAGGTCCTTCCCAGGATTCGGCTAACTTGCCGGCATTTTGCAGTTACGAGGATCGGTTGACACGTTGAAGTACCAGATCTCCGATGTTGAAGCTCCGTGGTCGAACTGTCTTGTTATATGATTTTTGGAGGGATAAATGGTAACGACCAAGATTGGTGATGGCTCGATCTCTGGTTTCATAGATCCATAACATGTTGTATCCGAGCTCAAACTCATTATCTTCGTCTAGATGGTTAGGATCTCGTGTGGGAACTTTGAATTGAGTATGGAGCACTGCTATGGTACCGTATACTAGGAGGAACGGGGTACAACCTATGGATTTTCTTTGTGTTGTTCGATAGGCCCAGAGGACATGTTGTAACTCTTTAACCCACCATCCCTTCTTTGCATCGACACATTTCTTGAGACCGTCGACTATGGATTTACTGATTGCTTCAACTTGACCATTTCCTTGTGGATAATAGGGTGTTGAAGGTGAGAGTATAATGTTGTGTTTTTTGAGGAATTTTCTAACTTTACTCCTGACGAATTGCGGACCATTATCACATTTAATCATATGAGGGCCTCCAAAGCGTGTAATGATGTTTTCCGATTAAAATTTGATTACATCTTCTTCTCTGGTTCGACACAAAGGTACAGCTTCGACCCATTTGGTAAAATAGTCTGTTGCAGTAGAGATATTCTCTTGGCTGCCAGAGGCTTTAGGAAAAGGACCAATGAGATCGATAACCCGTCTTTTGAATGGCTTGGAGACTTGACTAAAATGGAGGTCTTGATAAGGGTCGGGTATGTCGTGAGCATTACGTTGGCATTTGTCATAGTGTTTGGCGTACTCTTCGGTTTATTTTTTCATGTTCGGCCAGAATAAACCTTGAGAGATGGATCGAAGAGCCATAGATCGACCAGCAGTGCGAGCACCATAGGTACCTTGATGGAGTTCAGTTAGAATTGTAGAGGCTTTGTCTTGAGATATGAATAGAAAGAGGATGTCATTTGGGGATTAGCGATGTAACTCATGTTTGTGGATAGTGTATCTGCGACAGTTCTCTAATAACAATTATTTGGCTTTGGGATCATCTGGTAGGGTTGCATTGCTGAAGTAGCGGAGAAACTGCATTCGCCAATCATCTGGATCGAGACTCTCGCCCTAATATTGATGGTATCGATTTCCATCTGGTCGATACTTGGGCATTCGAGTACTTTGATATGGAGGGTTTGGGATTCTGATTGGCCTAACTTGGCTGCTATGTAGGCGAGGACATCTGCATGTTAGTTTTCTCCTCGAGGGTAATGTGTGATGGAAGATTTTTGGGAATAAAGTTCATGTGCTGTCGAACAATAGTAGCATATTCAGCCATGCGACCGTTAGCTTGATTTTCACCGGTATAATATCTCTGAAGAAGTGGGGAATCTGTGTAAACTGCGAGTTTGGGGATGCCGAGTTCGAGGGAAAGGTTGAGGCCATGGATCAAAGCTTCATACTCAGCTTTGTTGTTGAAGCATTCAAAGTTGAGTTTGACTGCCTTCTCTATTTGATCATTTGTAGGTATGACCAGGACTATACCGATCCCTGAACTGTTAGGCCCTGGTGATCCATCAGTGAATAAGCACCATCAAGTGTTGGGGTTCCATGGATTTGTTACTTCGGGTTGATCATCTGCTAAGTCATCTTCATGTTCCTCCCAATCAGCATCTTCGACCGAGAAGTCAACAAAGAAATCTGCTACTGCTTGGCCTTTCTGGGATATCTGCTTCTCGAATATAATGTCCTGTTTGCCAAGATACATAGACCACTGTTATACTCATTTGGATTTTTCTTTTTTGCTGAGCACTTCTCGAAGGGGATAACTTCTTATAACACGGATAGGGTGGCCTTGAAAATATGGCTTGAGTTTATGGGCTGAATAGACAAGGGTGATGAGCTAACACTCAAGTTTCGAATATCGAGTTTCTGCGGGTGTTAAAGTTTTGTTGATAAAATATACAGGCTTCTTGATATTTGAATCGAGTCGAATAAGTACTGAACTAATAAAGGTGTCTGTAACAGCGAGGTATAAAGAGAGTGTATTACCTTCGATAGGGGTACTGATAATTGGAGGTCGGCCATGATAGGTTTTAAGCTAGAGGAAGGCTTGCTCACAGTCAGGTGTCCAGTTAATCTCAGGGTTGATTGTCTTTTATGCTTTGTGGATGCCTTAGTCGCGTAAGAGAGAAAAGTGCCAGGCACAACGGCCTGAGGATTTGGAGATGAAGCGGTTGTAGACTGCTATCTTACCAGCCACTTTTTGGGCATCTTTATTGGTTTTGGGCGATGACATGTCGATGAGGGCCCGAATATGAGTGGGGTCGATCTTGGTACCTCGTTTACTGATAAGGTGGCCTAAAAATTTACCAGACAAAGCACCAAATTGGAATTTGTCTGGGTTGAGTTTCATGTTGTATGTTCGAAGTATCGAGAAGACTTCGATTAAGTCCTTAATGTGGGTCTGTTTTCGAAGGCTCTTGCATAACATGTTGTCGATATTAACTTCGACCAATTTGCCAAGCAAAGGTTTGAACATAGTTGCGTCCAAGCATTGGTAAGTGGCACCCGCATTTTTAAGGTCGATGGGCATGACATTAAAGCAGTAAAGGCCTTGTCCAGTGGTAAAAGAAGTTTTAAGCTGATCTTCAGGGAAAAAGGGTACCTGATTGTAACCCAAAGCCACGTCCATCATAGATAGGTACTCATGTCCAGCAGTGGCATCGAGGAGTACAGAAATGATCGGCAGTGGGAAACCGTCCTTCGCTGTGCGCTTGTTAAGGTCTGTGAAGTCAACGCAGATTCTAATCTTGTCGTTCTTCTTGGGGGCTGCCACAATATTTGATATCAAGTCAGCATACTTTACTTCTCTGATGAAACCCGCGGCTATGAGCTTATCCACTTCGAGGTTCACTGCTTCTCGAACTCGGGGTGCTAAGGTACATTTTTTATTTTTTACAACTGTGGAATGGGGGATGTGATCGAGGCGATGGCACGGCAAACTGGGGTCGACATCGAGCATCTCTTGGAACGTCAATGCTTAGATGTCTTTGTTTTCTCGAAGGAAGTTTGTAAGTTCGAGGTGCTTTACCTCGTTTAGAGAAGATCCAATCAATGTTCCTTTACCAGGACCATTAAGTTCGATATAAATAGTGGGCTTGATGGGTGAGGTGGTATCTGTCGAAGGCATAGGGGTGCAGAGAGACAGTGATTGCTATGAGTGGCTGATGAGTTTTCGGGTCACATCGATCTTTGGATGCTCACATGAACGGGCGAGACGTTAAGAGCCTTTCAGGCTCCATGTACCCTCAGGGGTCGTGAAATGAAGGGTTTGTTGATAGGTCGAAGGTTTGGCACGCATGACAGGGAGCCAATTACGCCCGAGGATACCTAGGTATTCTGACTTCTTGTCGACGACGAGGATCTTAGTTTGAAGAGCGACTAGGCCTGTGGTGACTGGGAGGCTGATTCGACCAACAACAACTTATGTGGCCCCATTGAATCCTTTCAACTTGATGTTGGCAGCGGTGTTAAAGTCTGTTTTCTTCAATGCTTGGACAGTCTAGAGAAAATGCACATCGGCTGCACTCCCTGTATCGATCAGCATGGTGTGGAGGACGAGGTGTTTGATCTTGATCATGATGACTAAGGGGTCGGAATGGGAGAAATGAACATGCCAGATATCACAGTCGATAAAGGAAATACCGTCGGGTCGAGGGCAAAGGCTTAATTTTGGCAGGAGGGCGGGTAGTTTCTCCTGGTAAGTGAGCTTGTAACATTCTTCGACACACATACGTTTATTCTTGGAATGGCCACTATCAATGTTATTGACTTCAATAAAATGCAGTTGGTAGAGATGTACCTCGGGAGTGCCAATAGAAAGTATGGGCTGAGGTTTGAGGTACGACCCGTCCAGGTAGCTGGGAAGGTCGGTAACAAACTGGTGCTGAGAGGGGCAGCAAGTGTGGTTAGGACCAGTTTTGGTAGAAGGGTGTTAAGGGGGGCAGTAAGTGTGGTTAGGACCAGTTTTGGTTGCTTCTTGCGGGCTTCAGTATTGTTGTCATTAGGAGGGCGTTTGCGGCTCTCAGTCTCCTGTGAGACGGGAACGATCAGGGGTATAAAAGTAGAAAGTGGGCATTGTCGAGGTTTATTGGTGGCAGTGTTCGAAGGCTGGCTCTATTTATGGGATTCATGGAGGCGCTCGAGGTCGATATTGCCATTGACCTTCGAGAGCATCTCCTCAAGGGTTCAAGGTTTATGTAGGACCAGGTACTCTTTTACACGGCTGTGATCTAATAATGTATTTGAATATGCAAGTACAACATTCGCGCAATCGAGGTTCTAGACTTTTCGCGACTCGTCGATCTTTTGGTGAAGGCTTCGAGGGTTTCATTGTTGGATTTTATAAAATTGAAGAGGACATCGACTCTGACCTCTTTATCTTTGTTGAAGACAAATTGAGCGAGGAACAGTTAAGATAGTTGCTCGAAACTCTGTATCGGGCCCTTGGGGAGATTATGATACCGTCGAAGGGGACTGTTTGTTAGACTTAAGGGAAAAAGACGACACAACAGATGGTCGCTGTGGAATAGATACTTAAAGAAATTTAGAATTTGAGTATATAAGATTGAGGGTCTGTGTTGCAGTATTTGCTTAGCTTAGGAGCACGGAAGTTTAGAGGTACTTTGAGAGCGAGGAGTTTGGGGCAAAGAGGGCTATTTAAGCGACCCCAAGAGCTGGGAGTTAGGCTCGTGCTGACGCAAATAATGGGTTGTATTTTATGGTCGAAGACCTACTATGCAGTATAGGCAAGATGATGGGGAGATCGAGGGAATTGAGGATGGTGAGGTGGAGCGAGGGGTATGTGCTTGGCGCTACGCTCCTCGAGACATTCTCGAGTAGGGCGGCGTTTGGGGTGTCGAGAGGATCGAAGGGTAGAGTCATTGGAATCTTTTATGGAGTGAATGTCGAGATGGATAGAGCCAGTAGGGGGGATAGTGTGGGGAGTACACTCGGCACCGATATAGACTGGGGGTATCTCGGGATTGGGTAGGGGTCCCAGACGGGCGCGGGAATGTGCGATGGGTTTGGTATTTGGGATGGTCGAGCAACGTTCAGAGGCTGTAGACTATGCAGCCCTCAAATAGTGTTACGTAATTCGTCAATTGCCCGGTTCTGTCTGTTCTCATCATCCAGGCGGCGGTTCCGTTAGGTTTCAAACTCCAGCCGATGCTTTTCATGCTCTTGGTGAAGTTATGCATGGTGGCCACTCCATGCTCTTGGTGAATTGTTAAAATAGTAGGGCTATTTGGGCGGCCACTCCACCAACAGAGTTGCCAACATGGGTTGAACTGGGATGGAGGGTTGGTGCCATTGAGGGTAATCGGTTGAAGTTGGAGACAAAGGGAGGGGAAAATGAAAAGGAGACTAGTAAGGTGGGAAGCACAGACAACACCAAATGTAGGGGCCAAACTTTAAGCAGAGGGTAAGTCAGCTCTTACACCACGGGGTTTGTCTTTAATCAGTGTATTCAAGCATAAAATCTATAGTATACATAATCTACCGACAATATACTTATGTTGAGGCCCGAATGTAACGTTCTACGGCCTCAAATGAGGATTTTTAAGAGAGTTTATATTACTGACGAGTAATTGAAGGTCTGAGTATTGGGTTTTACAAAGTGATCAAAGGTAAACTGTAAGGGCTCAGAGGGAAGATTTTGTAACCTCTTCTTGGTTCCCCACCTCTCCTATTTATATAATCATAGTAAGGGCTGAGTCACCAAGGTTAGGTCAGATTATAAATGTACCATCCGGGTATTCTCCAGATATCGAGTGGGTATCTCAGAGTAGGTGCTGAAACCAGAAATGCAGGGTCAGCCGCCATGCCCTATCACTGTATCTGTCTGTCAGTTCTATCACACTGTACTGTCACTGTAGCCACCTACTGGTTCTATCACTGCAGTTGACTGGGCTGACAACGACACCGTTCTTATCTGTTGAGTTGGCTTCCTTGCCATACTTTGACCATGAACGGATATGGTAGAAGTGTCTCTGACGTTGAAGTGAAGTTCTACTTCGAGGTTTATTCAGAGTCAAGTCTTTGCCTTTGGACAATCTTTGGGAGGCTTGTTTGGGGGATTGAATGGGCTTTAAGATATTGGGGTACGCTTTGTAGTAGTCTTCGAGTGTCTGATAGGGTTAGAATGATGCGAGTAGGCTACTACACAATATCTATGTCGACTTCACAAATCTTAATAAACATACACCGAAGGACAGTCTCCCTCTCCAGATCATTTCCGTGCTTTTGGATGCTACAGCTGGCCATGAACGATTATCTATGATGGAGGCATCTTTGGGTTACAACCAGGTTCCCCTCCTCCCTGAGGACCAACTTAAAACTTTATTTATTACTGAACAAGGTCTTTACTACTTTAACAGAATGCCCTTCTGCCTAAAAAATGTGGGTGCCAGTTACCAATGTCTTGTTACCACCATGTTCAAACCTTTGCTTGGCAAGTCAGTCGAAGTTTATATAGACGACATGTTATGCAAAAGCCTCCGAAAACATACCCACATACATGACCTAACCGAAGTATTCTCGATACTTCGTTCTTATAACATGAAACTGAACCCAGACAAATGCCAATTTAGTATTTTATCCGACAAATGTGGTATCGAGATCGATCCCATACATATTCGTGCCCTCATCGATATGCCTTCCCCTCGAACTAAGAAGGATGTCTAAAAGGTTGTTGGCAAAATAGCCACCCTGTACGGTTTTATCTCAAAATCTTCTGACCGTTGTGCTTGGCTTTTCTTCCTCTTACGCGACCAAGGCGTTCATAAAGCCAAAAATAACAACCTTAAAGTCAATTGGATACCAGATTGCGAACAGGCCTTCCTCGAAGTCAAAACCTACCTTAGTCGACCACCTTTAATCTGCACTCCCCTCGAAGGTGAAATACTTCTCTTATACCTTGCAATCACCAAAATTTCTATTAGCTCGGTCCTTATTCGACTCGAATCCAGTATCGAGAATCATGTATACTTTATCAATAAAACTATGACACCTGCTGAAACTCGATATACCAAGCTTGAGTATTTGCTCCTTTCACTTGTCTACACTACTCGAAAGCTCAAGCCATACTTCCAAGCTCACCCTATACGTATTACCACCAGCTATCCCCTTCGAGAGATCCTCAACAAGAAAGATGAATCCTGACGGGTACAACAACGGTCTATCAATCTTGTTGAACACGATATCACTTTCAAAAAATAGATATCACAAAAGGGTCAAGCAGTCGCTGATTTCCTTGCCGAGTTCCCGGTCGAAGACTTCAACTGGGAAGAACATGAAGACCATTTACTTGAAGACCAACCTGAACAAAATAATCTTGGGAACCCTAACGCGGGTTGGCGTCAGTTTACCGATGGATCTGCCGGACCTAACGGTTCAGGGATATGTATTATCCTGGTCACTCCTTCCAATGACCGTATTGAAAAGGCCGTCAAGTTAAATTTTGAATGTTCCAACAATGTGGATATATACGAAGCTTTGATACATGGTCTCGATCTCGCTCTTGAACTTGGTGTTTCCAAACCTATAGTATTTACCGATTTCCCACTTGTCAGAGACAGTACATCGGCAAAAATTTGGTAAACGGTCGCATGGCTGAGTATGCAGCACTTGTCTGACAGCACATGGGCCGTTTTCCTAAAAAATCATCCATTACATATTACCCTCAAGGAAAATACGGACACGTCGATGCCCTCTCCTATATAGCTGCCATGTTAGGCCAGACTGAATCTCAAACACTACATATCGAAGTGCACGAATGCCTAAGTATCGACCAGATAGAAGTCAATGCCATCAATATTGGGGGCGAGAGTCTCGATCCTAACGACTGGCGCACACCCTTCTTTGTATATTTCAATAGTTCTACCATCCTAGAGGATCCAAAGATCAAGCATTCATTACTTAAAAACTGCCAAAGATACACCATTCTCAAAGGCGGACTGTACTGCAAATTCCCAAACGGAATATACCTCTGTTGCATCTCCCAACTCGAAGACACTATCATACTCACCGAACTCCACGAAGGTAACTGCGATGCTCATACTACTGGTCGATCTATGGCTCCTCGAGCCGTAATACAAGTGCTATATTGGCCTAATATAAAGAAATAGGCTGAAGAGTTTGCAAAATACTGTGACAAATGCCAACGTCACGCCCATGACATCCAAAGCCCTTCACAAGACCTACATTGCAGCCAAGTTGCTTGGTCGTTCATACAGTGGGCTATTAATCTAGTGGGCCCTTTCCCCAAAGCATCGGGTAGCTGAGAGCATATTCTAGTGGCCACAGATTACTTTACTAAATGGGTCGAAGTCGTGCCTCTATATCGAAATAGGGAAGAAGAAGTCATCAAGTTCTTATGGGAAAATATTATCACACGTTTTGGCTGCCCTCACATGATTCGATGCGACAACGGTTCATAGTTTATAGGGAACAAAGTCCACAATTTCCTTAAGAAGTACAATATCATCCTCTACCCCTCAATACCTTATTACCCGCAGGGGAATGGTCAGGTCAAAGCAATCAATAAAACTATAGTCGACAGTCTTAAGAAGCGTGTCGATGAGAAGAAAGGCCGATAGGGTCAGGAATTACAGCATGTACTATGGGCCTATCGTACCACACCAAGAAAAGTGACGGGCTGCACTCCTTTCTTCCTGGCTTATGGTACCAAAGCTATGCTGCCTACTTAGTTTAAAGTACCAACGCGCGACCCTGACCTCCCCGATGAAGATAACGAGTTCGAACTTGGATGTAATATGTTATGGATCGATGAAACCAGAGACCGAGCCATAGCTAACCTCAGAGGTTATCACCTCTCTCTTTAGAAGTCATACAACAAAAAGGGTTCGACCACGCAGCTTCGATATTGGAGATCTCGTACTTCGATTAGTCACATCCTCTTCGAAGCCTCGCAATACCAGAAAGTTAGCTGAATCTTGGGAAAGGACTTATGTCGTGTACAACTAAATCGACAAAGGATCCCGTTATCTAATGACAGATGCTCATGAGCCTCTACCCAACCCTTGGAATATAATGTAATTAGTCTCATATAACAGGCCTCGGCCACCACCTTGTTCAACTGATGTAAATGCAATATAATCAACAAACATATTTTTCTCCTCTGAGCTTTATGTCCTGTCTCCAGGCAAACTTCTTGAGTTGGTCAAACCTAAGTATCATGTCAACCTTTCGATCTGACTGATATTTGGGGGCGACCTCGAAGTTTTTCAAAGTTCCAATTTGAGCAAAACCCGAGTAGCATGAATGGTCGACTGACCGGGCACTCGGGAATACATTGGGGCCAACCACATAGTGGTTCAGTTAGGCTCAAACCCGCGGATAGACCCAGGGGCGACCTTCGAAGTCTAGTGAACTGTGTTGGTCAAACCTAAGTATCATGTCAACCCTTCGACTTAAATGATACTTTGGGGCGACCTCAAAGTTTTTAGAGGTTCCAATTCGGACAAACCCGAGTGGCATGAGTGGTCGACCGACCGAATACTCGGGGATGCATTAGGGCCGACCACATAGTACTTCGATTAGGCTAAGGCCCGCGGATAGACCCAGGGGTGACCTTCAAAGTCCAGTAAACTAAGTTGGTCAAACCTAAGTATCATGTCAACCCTTCGTCCCAACTGATACTTGGGGGCAACCTCAAAGTGTTTCAAGGTTTTAATTTGAGCAAACCCGAGTGGCATGAATGGTCGACAGGCCAAACACTCGGGGATGCATTGGGGGTAACTACATAATGATTTGATTAGGCTAGCACCCGCAGATAAACCCATAGGTGACCTTCGAAGTCCATTAAACTGAGTTGGTCAAACCTAAGTATCATGTCAACCCTTCGACTTGACTAATACTTAAGGGCGACCTTGAAGTTCTTTGAGTTTCTTGTTCAAGCAATCCCGCATGACATGAATGGTCGATAGACCGGATACTCGGGGATACATTACAGCCGACCACATCTTCCTTCGATCTTCGACATCATAAGCATTCTATACTTCAATTCTCACACAAAGATACAAGCATACAGACATACCAACAATTCAAGTCAAATACATACAAGCAATTCAAGTCCAATACATACCAGAAGATCAAGTTCAACTACATTACTCATGGTTCAAATTCTACATATCCAAAACACATTGTTTGAATTTACTATACCAGGAATTCAAGGAAAGAGAGTTCATTACATAAAAAAGAAGCCAAATACATACCTTCTACACAGAAGTGGCCACACTAACTCCTTCTACACATTTTTCTACAACAACACCTCCACTACCCTCGATAGTAGGGTTCAATCCCGAGGAATCAACCGCACCATCGATTACAGTATCTCTTACAATATTTCTAGCACAAGCACCTTCCCCTTCGACCACAGGATCAGCTACACCATCTCCAACACCTCTCCCTACAGGGAGGATAGAGCTCGAAGGTCTCTGGATTGTATCCCAACCTATCTGTAAATTCTTCAAGGTTGTGGTCATGTCATACTCTTCATCATACTGTACCTGGAAATGCACTTTGTTGTTCTGCAGGTGCTCATCTTTATCAGCTAGCTTCACCTCCAATACTGCTACCGTCTAACTATAGTTGGTGATCACAACTTTGACTTCTACAGTATTGGCTCAAATCTGCAACTTCTCTCGTTCTCGTGCACCGACCTGGGTCCCCAGTGATAAACGGGTCCCCTACGCGAGCTCAAGCCTGTCCCTCAACTACTTAATATTCTTACTCGATACCTTCTGGGCTTTGTTAAAAGCTATCGCCCAAGCATTCACCTGCATGAATACTCGACTAATCAGCAGCTCTCGAAGCATAATTATAACTTTATAATTTTGGAAACACTTACCTGATCCAAAGCCTTGTTCATTTGGTTCCCCACTTTATCTGGGCTTGTGCCACAGAGAGTAGCCATCGACGCGGCCGTTACTCAAGAATTCTCCTCCAGTTTAACCTCGCATCGCCTCGCTTCGGCTGGTTCTTCCTCATCATCGGCCATATGCTCACGAGGCCTCTTCTGAAAAGTTGCTTCCTTTGTTGTACTAGCGAAGCTTCGTTAGTGACTTTGCCATTACCCTTGCTAGTCTGCCACTGTACCTCGGGAACAGTCTCGGGTACACTCGACCGTATCGACCCAGTCCCTCTTCACCGAGACATCAGTACAAAGCTCAATTTTTGAGTTAAATTGTCTTAATCCATCTTACCTGCCCTCGTCGAAGAGCTTCCTTCTTCTTTTTTCTTTGAATGCCCAACAGCAACAGGATCGTCTCGCAGTAAAGTGTCTGACTTCTTTCGTCTTTTCCTTACAATACCCAACCTCTGAAAAATAGCATTTACCCACTCTTCGCCTTGGTTGATCAATTCATCAATATAAACCCTCAAGATCTGCAATAAATTACTTGCGGGATCAACAAATTAAGAAGGACAAGATTAAAGAGTTATTCGAGCCACATAGTGAACATACTTTGACTGATAACTTACTTAGATTATACAGTCTATGCTTTAGCTTTTATACCACCTTCCCCAGTGCATTCTCATAATTCCCCCTCACCACAGCCAAATCCTTAACCCACCCACGCCCAGTGGAACACAGGTCAAATAACCATGGCTTGTCCGAATGGCATTAAATGTGATACATATCTATCTTCTTATTTGCCTTCCTCGAATAGAACAACACAATGTCGAACCACTTGATCAAACCCTTCCCTTCGCACTACAATTTCGCATATATCCCTTCAACAACTCTCATCATCTCATAAAAATTTCCATTCATCTGACATGGGGAAACATCCCATAAATTCAATACTTACTTTACTAACTTTGGAAGACGCAGTTATATCTCTAATCGAATCTGGCCTCTGAACGCCATAATTCCTTAAATGTGTACTCTGCTCCTATAGGCACCAGAATAACACCCACCTAAAGCAACCCGTGTTTTGCCATAAATCAATCTAGCCTCACTTTTTCTTGAGCCAAGACTAGTCCCTCGTTATCCCCAAATCATTTGAATCCTCCCTATTATCACTCTGCTCTTCTTCCCCATCCTCCCTCTCATCACCCAAAGGTTCAACATTACCTACGTTCCCCTTTCCCTTCCCCTTATCATTTTCTTATTCGTCACTCTCTCTGACTCTTCGAGCCCTGCGATGGCTCCTAGTTGAAGCTCCAACCTCTGGCACTACCATAGCCAACGGGGCATCCGTTGCAATTTCTAACACTTCCACATCACTGCTCTTACCCCCTCGACCTCGACCATATATATTTGGTTCGTTTACTTTCTCCTCTTCATCTGCCAGCCTCATCCTCAAAGCTCGACGGGTACACATTATACCCTACAGAAGAAGAAGAGTGATATTAGCTCGATATAGTCGAGTATTAAGGTTCGATATCATATTATTTTCTACCATCACCAAATCAACCAACCCAGACTCCAATGTTCAACTGCAACCCCAACCACCCCCCACCCTTCCAAATTTACCACTTGACCGGATTTCAAACCGAATGGGTTACCCCCTTCCTCAGTCACGCTGTTACAGACAGAAAACCTAGCAGGACTTACCCCACCATACAAACAAAGTACAAATACAAAAAGAGAAATAGTAGAGTAGCAGTGCAGTAGCGCATAAATACAAATCGCCTATTTTTACAGGAAATCAGAGGACATACCTGTTTAAGTAGATCAAATTTTTTAGTAGCAATGTGGTGTTCCTTTCTTCCCTCCAACAAGCAACCACAATAATGGCGTATCTTTTTCCCCTCTTCATCCTTTTTTCTCTTTTTGATTGATTATTTGGTAATAATGACTCTCTCTCTCTCACCTCTTTAAATACCACCCATGAAAAATAAAACTACCTCGATTTCCCTACTCACCATCATTACCACTCCTCCACTCCCCCCCTCATTTTTGGCCATGATATGTTTTGATAATATTGCCCTGATATGCTCCCACGTGCGTGTCATACACTTATATCAGCTAATACCTTTTTAGACCTCACGAACCTTCTGGTACACTGCCTGAAGCTGCCAACTCAAACCCATGTGTCACCTCCACCTCTTTCCCATACCCCGAGGAAACATCATGAAGACCTGTAGCGGCGCATTGCCCTTGGAATAGTATCACCTTTGGCATGTTTGCTATTATAGCTGCCTAATTTTGCAGTCGAATCACCCATGCCTTCGACCATAGATATTTTTGAGCTCACTCATGCTTTCGTTTTTGAACCATCGTCTACACTCTACCACATCCCATCGTGCGTATACATAAGTTCTCGAACCTTAGGTCATTATTTTTCGTTATATGACGGAACCCAAGTTTCTTACCATTTTTACACATGTTCATTATTTAAGTTTGACAGTTAATACCGCGCCAACATTATCATCGTCTAAAAAACATAACAGGGTTCTAATATCATACTTCGAAAAACATGTTTTTTCATTCTGAAACAAAACAACCATCGGGCCAACAAAAATGAGAGAAAGAAAGAGCAACACCAACAATAAAATAACTACTGCAATAACCAATACCCTATACATTCCCACCACCACGTTGAAGACCCCCCTATTTGCATATGGGGCAGTTCTTAGAAGAGCCCTGCCCCATCCTCGACCGCGTCTTTAGCATCCACCAGGTCTTCTGCTAGGCTTTTCAGCAAGAAGTATCGGCTACTGACGTTCGGACCTAGCCACTACATCACCCTCCACCTGTAATCGTATAGGTGCCCACAGATTGCCTCCCTTGGCTCCAGCTCCACCAAGTCCGGCAATACCATGACCAAACCCTAATCTCCAAAGAATTTCTCCTTCAGGACCCTCATCTTCTTTTCAATATGGCATTCCCTCGCCTCCATCCTCTTCTGGCAATGTGTGTTCAGTGTATTTTCCATGGTTTTGTTTACTCAAAGAAGAAGATAAAGAATATGTAAAATTCCCCCCTAACAGCCCATATTTGTACCATGATTGAGGGCATTTATTATCCCCTTAATCACTACTTACTTTAATTACTCGCCTTAATTACTTTCCTCAGAACTGTCCATGGTTAACCAGTCAACCCTTCAACTTTTCATGCTTAACAATTTTCTCAGTACGCGTCATCTAAACCAATTTCCGAGGCCCCAGCTGAGAGGGAGCAAATGTAGTAGTCTACTCGCAGCCTTCCAGCACTCGTATAATACTTGAAGGCTACATCGAGGCATACCTAGAGACTCAAAGCCCAGGAAGACAGTATCCAAGTCCATGAAGCCTTTCGAGATTAGTCGAATACTCGGAGACATAATCGAAGCTATCTACCACAGTCAAAACTGAAGACAGATGGTCGGCACTAGAAATTAACATCAGTAATTGAAAGACTTTGACCATGGTAATACATGGTCGAAGGTAGACACATCTGACAGCCGGCTCACCAGATAGAATAGTAAAAAGATCCACCTGACAACTACAGTATCAGAACTGACTCTGAGTACAGAGCAGCTGTCCCCAAAGGATATACATATATTTTGACCTCCCATGGTGACTCACCCCTTTCTATCTCCTATAAATAGAAAGGAGGAGGCGTTATGAGGGGGTTAGAAAATCTCTCCCAAAAGCCCTACAGGATTACCTTCGAATGCCCTGCAACTATCTTCCTATTCATACTATCATCTAACTCGACATAAAGGATCAACCATTCAAAATCCTTGCTAGAGGTCATGGAGAAACCCATTTTAGGACTCCACACAAGTATCTTAATACATTAATATAGTCTATTATTGCCTTATATACTTGCTTAAGCCCCTAGTCGAAGATAACCTAGTGGTGTAAGAGCTAGTTTCCCCTCCTACAAAACGTGGCCCCTATATGAACTCTATGGAAACGGAGTTTGGCTCTTGATCTTCTGAATTAGTTGAACAGGGCAGGATTGCTGTAATTGCTTGAGCTCGAGAATTTATGGCATGTCGACCTCCTGTTGTAGGGAAAAGCGTAGCTGATATCCCAATAGCATAAAATAATCCATTGTAGCGATTGTATATATAACCTAACAAAAGTATCTACTATTAACATATTGAGAGATGAAAGCTAGTTTTACATTTGCTTTATCTTATGTCTGGTAGAGTCTTTGATTAAAAGCTACTATTACCTTTGTTTTAATCGTAGAGATTTAGTAGAGTCAGTCAAACCAAGTGATATCCTTATTTTAGCTGGTATAATATCGTAGTATTGAGTGAGATAAAAGCTAGCTTTACATTTGCTTTATCTTATATCTGGTAGAGTCTTTGATTGAAAACTAGTATTACCTTTGTTTTAATCGAAGAGATTTAGTAGAGTCAGTCAAACCAAGTGTTATCATTGTTTTAACTAGTACAATGTCACACCCTTATTGAGTGAGATGAAAGCTAGTATTATATTTGCTTTATCTTATGTCTAGTAGAGTCTATGATTGGAAACTAGTATTACCTTCATGTTAATCATAGAGATTTAGTAGAGTCAGTCAAACCAAGTGTTATCCTTGTTTTAACTGGTATAATGTCATAGCCATATTGAGTGAGATGAAAGTTAGTTTTTTCTTTGCTTTATCTTATATCTGGTAGAGTCTTTGATTGAAAACTTGTATTACCTTTATTTTAATCGTAGAGATTTAGTAGAGTCAGTCAAACCAAGTGTTATCTTTGTTTTAACTGGTATAGAGGCCGATTGAAAGCTAGTATTACTTATGCTTTAATCTATGTATTGTCTACGAAGTAGAGAGATGTGTGAGATAAAAAAATTGGAAGTTTTATTGAATATAAAAGGATGTATATTGGATGGAGATGATAATCTCACTTTTGGAATATAAAAAACAAGAAATTGAAATGGAGTAGTGAGGGACTTAACAATAGTACCGTTTAAGTCGCCTAGTGTTCTAAGGATTTGAGATGTGAACTCCCTATTTTGTCATGAGGTAATATGATCTCAGGCCTAAGAGACCTGCGATAATGAATGGACCCTCCCCATTTTCTGCTAGTTTCCTAGTATAAGGCTCTTTTCTATACTGAGGCATTTCTTTGAGGATGAGATCGTCGATTCGAAAGTAATGGCCTCTGACTCGTTTATAGTACGAACTGACCAGTATATGGTGATATCGACTGAGGTTACCGATGACGCGTTCCCATGTCTCATCATCCAACTCAGGTTACAGGCCAATTTAAACTCATTTTTCTCCTCAGTTAGCTCGTGATCTTTGACTGGATGATGGTATTATAAGAGAATGATGGCTTCAGTGGCATAGAAAAGGAGGAATGGAGTGTAGCCATTTGATTGATGTAGACTGGTACGATATGCCTATAAGACATGAGAAAGTTCTTGAACCCAATTCCCTTTTTTAGTGAATAAAGCCTTTTCTTGATCCCATCCACGATGGTTTTATTGGTAATTTTGGCTTGGCCATTGCTTTAAGGGTAGTAGGGATTGGATGGTGAGTGGATGATATTGTGTTGGTTGAGGAAAGTTAAGACTTTTTTTCTATCAAATTGTAGCCCGTTATCGATACAAATTAGGTAAAGGCACCCAAATCGAGTAATGATGTATTCCCAGATAAAAGAGATGACCTCTTCTTCTCTGGTTCGATAGAGTGGAACTGCCTCTACCCATTTTGTAATATAATCGGCAGCTATATGTAGGTATCGACTGCTACCTGGAGAATTAGGAAATTCGTCGACAAGATCTAGTGCTCATCTTTTAAATGGCCAAAACACCTTAGTTGCATGCAATTCGAGCGCAGGGGTGCGTATCATTTGTCCATGTCGTTGGCATGTGTCGCATTTGCATGAGTACTCTTCTGCTTGCTTGCTCATGTCTAGTCAGAATACTTCTTGTATAATTGTTATGCTTGCTAGTGATCGACCTGCGGCATGGGAGCCACAAGTCTCTTCATGTAAATCGTGGAGTGTCTCATCTGCTTTCTTTCTAGAGAGGCATTTAAGGTAAGGCCCCGTGACTGAACGGCAGTATAAGGCACTATTTTGATCTGTATAGGACTTTAAGTTGTCGATCAGCTGTCGGTGCTCTTTTGGATCTGTTGGAAGTGGTCTGTTGCATTTGTTATCGATCCCAAGATAGGCTAGGAGGGTCTTTCGCCTATCATTGTCTTCCCCTTTATCGCCCAAGTGTTGATCATGCATACAAAAATACAATCAATGCTGGGGGTTGAAATTACTTCGATCTTGAGATATCGAGCTTCCGTTCCCAAAACCGCGGCTAGATATGCTAATGAATTGGCATGTCTATTTTTACCTCGAGTAAGATAATCAAGAGTTGCTTGCGCAAACTTGCTTATCCTATCTGCAATGAGGGCTGCGTATTCGATCATCTTTTTATTCTTCTTATATTGTTCAGAGTAATGGTGGACGATGAGTAGTTAATTTGCATAAGCTGGGAGTTCTGGAACACCGAGCTCAAGTGCGAGGTCGAGTCCATGATTGAGAGCTTCGTATTCGGTTACATTGCTTAAGGCATCAAAATCCAAGCGGATTGATTTCTCAATTCTGTCGTTGAAAGGGGTAATCAATACAATTCCAATTCCTGACCCTTGTATAATGTCGCCACCCTTTTCTTGTAATCCATTCAGCTCACTCGTCAAATACTTTAAGGGGTGGATCTTATGTAACTTCACCTGCAAGGTCAGGATCATGTTCTTTCCACTCGGGATCTTCTACTGCAAAATTTACGAGAAAATTGGCAATGGCCTGACCCTTTTCGGAATTACGTTATTTAAACTTGATATCAAGTTCTCCCAAACTGATTATTCATTGTTGCACTCTCCTTAATTTTTCTTTTTTGGACAGAACCTCCCTGAGTGGGTTGTTCGTCATGACTTTGGCTAAATGAGATTAAAAGTAGTGCTTGAGTTTCCAGGAAGTATAAAAAAGAGTGAGAAGAAGTTTCTCAATTTTAGAATACCCCGTTTTCGTTGGAGTAAGGGTTTTACAGATGAAGTAGACTAGTTTCTCAATTTTCCCTTCAAGTAATATGAGAACCGAGCTGATTGAAGTATCTATAGCTGTTAGGTAGATAATAAATTCCTCATTATCTATTGTGGTGCTCATTATGGAAGACCTCCTCAAATAGGTTTTGAGATCCTGAAAAGCTACTTCGCATTCTGATGTCCATTGGACCTCTGTATTTGGCTAAACTTTTCCTCCTTTGGTACAAGTGCAGAGTAGTAGGAACAGCCAGCGACAGCGGTCTAATGATTTTGAAACGAATCGGTTGATAACAGCAATCTTGCCGGAAAGTTTGCTTACGCCTTTCATTATTTTATGAGATGGCATGTTAATGAGAGCTCGAATCTGATCTAGATCGGCCTCAATTCCTTTCTTGCTGATGAGATGGCCGAGAAATCGACCTGAATGTACTCCGAATTGACACTTATCAAGATTGAGAGGCATCCTAAAAGATCGAAGAATGTTAAATATTGCGTTGATTTCTGTAATGTAGTTGGCTGACTGTATGCTCTTGCGCAAGAGATCATTAATGTAGACTTCTACGACTTCCCAGGATGTGCTTTGAATATAGTAGTCATAAAGCGTTAATGAGTCAAGCATACATTTTTAAGTCCGAAGGGCATGACTTTGTATAATAAAGTCCTCTTTCAGTGATAAAAATGGTCTTTTCATGATCTTCTTCCAGGAGTGGAATCAGATTGTATCCAGAAGTAGCGACCATCATAGAAAAGAGTTCATGACCTACTGTAGAATTAAGGATTTGATGAATGTTAGGAAGAGGGAAACTGTCCTTTGGAGTATGTTTGCCTACATCGTTAAAATCTACTTAAACTCAGGCATTTCCATTCTTCTTTTGGACAGTGACGATGTTAGATATCCAATATGGATATTTGGCTTCTCGAACGAATCCTACTTTGATCAATTTCTCAATTTCCATGTTAACTTCATCTCGAAGTCGAGGTGATAGTCATTGCTATTTTTGTTTAACAGCTGTGGCGTTAATGTTGATGGCCAATTTGTGACATGCCTTGGCCGGATTGACCCCAGGCTTCTCTTCAAAAGTTTACTTAAAAATTTCTCGATTCTGTCGTAAGAATTGAATGAAAGCATCTTTATCATGTCGAACAAGCTTAGTACCGATGAAAGTACCTCTACTAGGTTCATCAATGTTGATGCATTTTGTAGGCTCTTCTGTGGAGGGCTAATCAACATGATCAGCCTGATGTAATTATTATGTAGTGTATCTGTCTGAGGTATCTAGAATTGCTAAGACGGTGTTTTCACAAGCTCGAGAAAGCTTTTGACTGTCCTTGATTTCATAGATACTATCATTGTGTTTGAAGTGGAGTACTTGATGATAGGTGAAAGCGATTTCTTCCATGTTGTGAATCCAGCAGTGGCCCATAATCCCAAGATAACAACATTTAACGTTGATTACATACAAGATAACGTCGATAGTGGCTGGTCCTACGGTAATAGGTAAGATAATCTTTCCTACTCACTCTTCTTTAGAACCATTGAACTCACAGATATCGGCGTCGCTTGGAATAACATCATCGGCCAATCCCATTGGGTCGATTGTGCTTCAAATCCAGTATCAACCATTATTGTGTGCATGACAAACTTCTTCATCTTGAGCATTATGACTAATACATTATGATATAGAAATTTGACATGACTAATGTCGCAATCTTCGAATGAGATTCCAAGCCGGCGATCGCTCGACTCAGGTAGATGCTTGGCTTCTTTGTCTTGAGGTGTTAGATCGTAATATTCTGACAGTCTTCAGCGCTTAAATCTGCTACAGTTGGTGATCTGATAGATTTCGATCATGTCGTTGTGGTGCATATGGTAAAAATGCTTCTCCTTAACTTGACCTTTGACCTGGACAACTTCAAACTACTTTTTATAGCTGCCATTCTTGTATGATCCCAGGTCAATAATGTATTCAAACATCCATCCCTCCTTGAAAATGTATTATAGTAACCTCTGTAAAGCATAGAAATTTTCAGTAGAATTATAGTTTACCTTATGATGTATGCAGTACGGGCAATTCTCAATTGGTTCCAATGGTTGAAAGAGACGGTAGAGCTTATCCTTGGAGAGGATTGGAAATATTGTGGAGATCCAACATTCATCCATGGGAGGACCGGTTTAAGTTATGAACTGCCTTTCCAAGGGATGATAGTGTTTCCCATAAAGCGCTTTTGGACACCCTGATCATCCTTTGGTTCAGTGCTTCAATCTGTAAATGGACCTTTTGTGGTAAGGACGGATTTAGTAGATTTATGCCTTTCAAACATCATCCTTTCCAGGTCGACGTAACTATTGGACGTAGTGATCATATCTTCCAAGGTCGCTGGTTTGTTGAGGAAGAGGTGCTATTTGGCCTTGCAGTCGAGCTGGAGCACGTTGGTGAAAGCAGTAGCAGTTGTTTTATGATCGAGATTGTCTACTTTACCCGCGAGCTCCTAAAACTTCTTCGCAAAAACCTGGAGCTTTTCTCCGTGTAACTATTTGAGACTGATAAGAGTATATAAATTCTCTTCTTTATCTTTTTTGTGAGTATATGTCTTGATGAATTATTTCTGCAGCTGGTCGAATGTGTGTATGGAGTCTTCATTTAAAGAGTAGAACCACCGGAGCGGTTCTTCCTGTAGACTTGTTGCGAACAAATGGTAGAGGATATGGTTGAGACTAGAATGCAACCCCAATGAATCATGATATTGTTGAATGTGCTCCTTTGGATCGGTGCCCTTGTATTTATGAATTTTCAGAGTATGGAAATCATTCGGTATTTCCATATCGAATAATTCTTTGGCAATTAGACTTCCTTGTAGCTTGGTAAGATCGTCTATAGTGCCTAGAACTTGTACTTCGATCAACTCCTTAATACGCCGATCCATGTTCTCTTGTGTAACATATTGACGTGTCGGTTGAGTGGATTGACGAGGAAGTTGTGGATTGTGAGTACCGGTACCTTCACTCAAATGATCTCGTCATAGAACTTAAGGTTGAGGTCGTTGTTCTTTCTCCTGACCTATGGAAAATTGGTGACCTCGGCTGATCTCAGACTGAACTTCACCACCTAAATAAATGGAAGGCTGAGGTTTATGCTGAATATATTTGGAAATAGCTTTGTTGGTAACTCCTCGAGGTCCTAATATTTCCTGCGCAGAAACTGGGGAGGTTTCTGGCAATTTATCGTAATCTCTTTTTGGAAGAGCTTACTAAGTATTTTACAGAGCTTGTAAGGCAGTCTGCATGGTTGTCTTCTGGTCTTCATGTCGTTTGAACGCTATCAAGCGAGCTTGTCATTCGGCTTCAAGCTCCTGCTCACGGAGCTCTCGGTCAAGAGTTAATTAACACTCGAGCTCATAGTGTTTCTCTGTTTCGGTGATGAGATTCGCCCGTAGCTCTATTAGTTGTTTCGGCTCAACCGAAAGATCAAGCTTGATTGTGGTTGCTAGTCGTCTGGAAGTGACCATGATTAAAATTTGTAGCAGAGTAAAAGTATACCTTAGTATAGGTTATTGTATAAATGTAATTTTTCCCACTGACGGCGCCAAATGTAATGGCTTAATTCCTTAAGCTCGAAGTAGCTTGGAATTAGCTCTTACACCAATGTTCCTATGACAAAATCTAATATACAGCTAGAAATGACACATGTGATTTAGCGTGGAAAACCTCTACATAGGTAAATAACTATGACCTCGAGTTGAGGGTTTTTGTAATAATAACTTGTATTGCTTAAGGCTGATATCTTGTTACATGCGATCTCTTGACTTAGAAATACTTGAATCTTGTGGAAAAAAAAGTTTTGAATGTTTTGAGATTTTGAAAAATGAGTTTTCTTGGTGATTTTTCATATATTTTTCTGGTCCTTGTCTCTTATAGAACTTTATTTTTATATAGGCCTTCTCCGCAGTTCTTCATCATGCTGAAGCACGTTCTCTGAACAATATGGTAGTGGCGTTTGACTGAGTAACTGCTGAGTTCGTGAGAGACATGTGTCTTTGACTTGTTCAGGTTTTTCTATTTGAGCTCATCCCACGTATTTCATCAGTTTGTGGGGTAGGTGGTAATGTTGACTGTTAAAGTCATGTGTAGAATGCGTGAGTCTTACATGGAAGTAATTCGAGCTAGAGACAGCTCGATTTTAGGTTAAATCGAGGGGTTGGCCCCTACACCTATAACATTTGATCAAAATTAGTCTATATGCCATAAGACTTAACACGGTCATGCGAACGTGGCTTATAATAAACATTTTTCCCTTGTTTCTTAAATTGCCTTTTTTTTCCAAAAGTTTTTTAAATTATAGGCTTATAAGAACAATCTGTGAATAAGATTCAAGTTCATCATCATCGTCAGAGACACAATAGTTATAAATTTATCTAGTTCCCTGAGAAGATGAAGAGTTGAAGGAAGGCTTAAAAACTATACTCTCATTATTCTTAGGGTTATACCTTTCTATTTCGATTTCAAAAGTTCTTAATTTTCTAGCAAGTGTGTCAGGTTTCATGGTTTTAAGATTTTGCGCTTTCTCTATAGCATCACGTCTGGATCTGAAACTCTTAGGAAGTGATCTTAAAATTTTATGAACTATTTGAACATCGATGTATCCAGCTCCTAAAAAGGAACTGTTGTTGACAATATCACTTAGTCCAACCTAAAATTCACTGTACTGTTTATCCTCACTCATCCGAATATTTTCAAATTTAGATGTGAGCATTTATAGTTTACTTTCTTTAATCGTGTCATAACCTTCATAAGTGTGCATTAAGATGTCTCAAGCTTCTTCCGAAGTGGTACACGCGGAGATATGTCTATACTCACTTAGGCTCAATGCATTAAAGATAGCATTATGACCTTTAGAATTATACCCAGATGTTTCTTTTTACTCCTTAGTCCATTGATTTCTAAGTTTAAGAATTTCTACAGCCCTTGCTAGCTCACCCGGCATAACTGTTAGGGGCACCCATCCATCTTTAATGGAAATCCAGACATCTTCTCCCATAGATTGTAGGAAGGCAATCATTTGAACCTTTCAGTAAGGAAAGTTCGTGCAATCAAAGAGTGGCGGGTTATTTATAGGACCTCCAAATTTTTTGAAATCTATTAAATTAAGCAAGCACTTGCGACAGGATCACCGCTCAGGATATAAAGCTTACAAATGATTTTGCTCTAGTACCAATTGAAATTCTATGTGCTTGGTATTTAATGTCTTTTGAGAAATAGGTCAGACTTATTCCTATCAATCAATGATCTAGGATTAAATAGAAATAATCAATGGTAAAGACAATAAATTAAATGACACAAGCAATTGTTCACCCTGTGGAAACTCCTTACTCAGGAGAAAAACAACAGGTCCGTGTCGATGAACACAACAACAAAAAATCCATAAATCTAAAAGAGTTTAATCTGAATTACACTTACAGACTTGATAGCCTCATCTTGTGATTATCTCCCTCTGATCAAAGCTTTACGACCTATCTTCTGCGTTCTCGTAACAACGCTCAATGATCTCTTACCAAGTATCACCCTTCTTGAATCACTCTAGAACAATATGTGGGAAGTAGGATACAGTAACTCAACATCAGCCTCAAGGTTTATAGGTTTTGATTGATGCCAAATTATCTTTCTGATAAAGGATATTGAGCTCTTTCAAACATAACTTTTTGGGAAAGAAAGGGAGAAAAGAGTGAACCAGAAAAAAGAAGCAAAGTTTGTTTAAATACCGTTTTTGTTTTTCTTAAGACTTGTTCGAATGAGACCTAAGGTCATTCGAACGAGATTCCCAATAAGCCTTTAAATATTATGCAACTTTTATTTAAAACTCGTAGCACTCGTTTGAAGGAGACCCAAGGTCGTTCGAACGAGAGGCCCAGAATTTGTTCAAACAAGACCCAAGGTCGCTCGAACGAGATTCCCAAAAAAGTTTAGAAAATTAGTAAAACATTTTTGGCTCCCTGTATCAGAGTTCTACTTAACCAACATACCTTTTTGGTCGTTGGCTGATTTACGACTTGCACAAAAGTCTTCATTCTGTCACTGTCTTCGAATGAGATAACCGCGGACCTTCACATGCGCGAAATGATATAAACCAAAAGCTTTCACTTTAGTTTTTCATATGCTACTAAACTTAGATTTTGCGGGCAATGATAGTCTTTTTCATGAAGTATTATGATATCTTGCTGATGGAGTACTATTCTTAACAACATGTCCATGAAAGTAGGATCTTTGATCAAGCGATACGATACATATCACATAATCTTACATCTCTTGGGTGCCTCTATTAGGAATCTAGCTAATATATGATAGATTAGGTCAAGAGGGGTATCTACGCTATTTCGAATGGTTTACTTACTTCGGAACGTTGTTCTTTATAGTGCTCAGATCCTCTCTTTTTTATCATTGTTGAATACATTTGGCGCCGGAGGAAAACTTGGCATTCATACAAATTTAAACCACCGGTTACCTGGCAGTTCCTCCCTGGAGACGCAGCACAAATGTCCCTTTGTGTAAGAAGTCTTGGTGTAAGCATATTTGCATCAAAACAATTTGGTGATGAGTACCTCCACTTTTAATGATCACGTACTTCTTATTTCTCAGAAGATAGAGAGTAAGACGATCTTCTAATTCTCTTTCTTTGAAGACCAATTTAGTACTGTCCAAAGCACCTATGAGATGTTAGTTCCATTCTTTTCCTCTACAAACTTGAGAATCTGAAAGGAGTGTATCTCGTTGTTGCCATTATATAGCGCTAAGGCTTCCTCAAAGGAGAAACACATCAAGGGTTAAATCATGATAAAATCATAACATGATATTGAGAATACTAAATTAATAATCAAACTTAACTTCAAACATTAATTTGGAATAAAGTGGATTACATCAAAACCATAACTTAATGACTAACTTGATGATCAACAAGCTATACAGGATTCACAATCATTATTATGCAACATAACACCCCATTGATCCCGGTTACCAAGGGATCAGAGTGGTGCAAATGAGAGACGGCCAAGACGGCCTCAGGTGTTTAGTATCTTCCAATTCATTCATGTAGAGAAACTCGAAATGTTGGCCCTCGAGGTTGAAAACACCGACAGCACATCCAATGGATTCCTCATCTTCCAACGGTAACCCATCATTAGTAAAGTAAATACAGTTTGGTTTACAACCCGAAAAATTCTATGGATACGGATATACGTAAAGAACTGTTTTAACCACCGACTAACGCATTGTCAGCTAAGTTTGTAACCCCCAACCATTTGATTTCAGGCTCTGCTAACTTAAATTCAATAAACTTAACAAGCGCAATACCCTCGGCACCGAGGGTATAACTATCATCCGTTACATATTTGTGATAATCCTCCTTGTACCACTATGTTCTCACAACTATATATAGATCTTCATCCAAGTTTACTAACTATCCCCAAAGGTCATTCTCTTTCATAATTAATATTGATGGTTCAAAATCAATCAGCCTGCGAGTAGTAGAATCAATATCACAAATTTGTATCTCTCCTGTAGCCGTAAGAATGTAGAACTGTCCCTTATAGTACATGGTATCTTCAAAAAAACTGCACAAAATGGTACCTTTTTAGTGTATCTATTGTAGTCCTTGCTTTGTCTCCAAGTTTACAGAACGCTAACATGCGTCCCCTATCGCAGATCACCAAGACCAGGATTCTATAAGGGTAAGTAGAGGGACTCGATAATAAGAACACCTTCGTCACGTCGTACTTGTCCGTAACGAGATCTCTTATTGGCATAGGGATGGTATGTTGAAAATAGAGGTAGGTAATCTTTCTTCTACGACAAGAACGATATTCGGAATATGCCAATCAATCAAACTAAGAAATAAAGAGCAGTAAAGAACACAAGGCTTCCTAGAAGAGGAAAATAGAAAACCCTTACGTATAAAAAACCACTCCCCGAACAATCTACTATGTTGATCAAACGGGTTACAACGATCTCTCCAAGCTTCTCAAGCCTTAATGGAGTCTCTCAAATTCTAGGTCTAGAATTAAACTCATGTAGGAAAGATTGGCTAACAAAATAACCTAAGTCCTCTTTATATACTAGAGGACTAATTATAAGTAGAACGGATCCTGAGGCAGAACTTAGCATCTCATAAAAACTCACAAAGGCAACCAGGCAAATCTCGCTTGAACGAAGCACAAAGTCGTTCGAACGACTTTAGCGATTAAGGTTCAAACCCTCAAAAAGTGTACAGGTTGTTCGAACGAAATCCCATCTCATTCGAATGACTTCTTCTGTCTTTGAAAGTAAAACGTAACATTTGAGAATCTCTTTTGAACGAGCTCCATTCTCGTTCAAATGACTTCGACCAACTTTCAGCTCTTCTTCAGTAACTCAAATAGAACTAGCTCGAGTCTTCAGAGAACAGTTCGAACTCTATATAACTTAACCAGTTCAAATATTCAGGATACTTAACCAGCTCGAACTTCCGTCAATCTTAACTAGTTCGAATCTGAACATTAGAAATCTTATTTTTAATCTGTTTCAATCCGTCTTCAATCCTTGAACTGAAATAAATCGAACTAAAACGACCTCGAACATAATTCGAGTTCCTTAACAATTTCCCAATTCAAATCGAATCTATCATAACCCATCTCCAGATCACCAAATGAATTTCCCGAACTACCCGGACCTTCAATCTTGAAGACCTACAGAAGTTGTACATGTTGTCAACTACTGAAAAGTTACCATCTTTGTAAACATATCAGCTGGATTCATATCAGTATGAATCTTTATGAACTTCAATACGCAGTCCTCGAGGAGTGACCGAATATAATGATATCGAATATCAATGTGCTTGGTCCTAGAGTGAAATGCCAAATTCTTTGCTAAGTGTATAGCGCTTTGACTATCACTATACAACTTAGGAGAATGTTGTTCTTTACTGAGCTCTTTCATCAACCCTTTAAGCCAAACCATATATTTGCAAACTTTTGTACCTGTAAAATATTCCGCCTCCGTCGTAGACAAAGCTACAATCTTCTGTAGCCTAGAAACCCATGTAACTGCACTACTTCTCAATATAAAAATGAAACCATAGTGCTCTTCCGCCTATCAATGTCACCCACCATATCAGAATCAACAAAACCTTGTAAGCATATTTGAAAACCCCATAACATAATGCCATATCTTGATCCCCTTTCGATACCTTAGTATCCATTTCACAGCTCATCAATGCTCCTTGCCTGGATTGCTCATACACCTACTAAAAACTCCCACTGCTTGGGCAATGTCTGGTCTTGTACATATCATAGCGTATATTAGGCTACTAACCGCAGATTGATAAGGAACTTTTGGCATCTCATCACGATCCTTCTGCGTCTTCGAAAAGCAATTCTTTGATAATTTGAAGTGACCTCCCAATGGTGTACTAACAACTTTAGAACCATCCATATTAAAATACATAAATACTTTGCCGATGTACTCAGCTTGAGATAGCTTTGATTCTCGCCGCTTTCTGTCCCTTATAACACACATACCAATAACTTGTTTCGCCGCACCCAAGTTCTTCATAGAAAACTCCTGGAATAATTGTTCCTTTAACTTAACAATTTCTCCCATGTCGGCACTTGCTACCAACATATCATCTACATACAAAATTAGAATAATATATAAGTTCCCCGTATTCTTGATAAAACTACAGTGATCTGCATTGCTTTTTGAATAACAATTTCTGGACATGAATTGTTTGAACTTCAAATACCATTGTCTTGGCGTTTGTTTCAAACCATATAAGCTCTTCGTGAGCCTATGCACAAGATCCCCTATCCCTTTCACAGAGTACCCTTCTGGATGCTTTATATAAATCTCTTCATCAAAGTTGTCATGAAGAAATACTATCTTGGCATCTAGTTGCTCAAGATGCAAATCTTCGAATGTAACTATATTCATTACAACCCAAATTGTAGACATCTTTACAGCAGGAGCAAAGATCTCACCGAAATCAGCACCTTCTTTCTACTAAAATCCCTTTACCACTAGTCTAGCCTTGAATTTCCTTAAATCGTTAGATTCATGCTACATTCTGTATACTCACTTGTTGTGCAATGTTCTCTTCCCTTTCGGTAATCTAACTAAATCCCAAGTTTGATTTACTGATAATGACTGCATCTTATCATCCATAGCAAACTCTCACTTTCTCTTGGCTTCTAGATCTAAAGCCTCTTTGTAACTTTCAGTTTCACAACCATCTATAAGTAACAAGTAATTTAAAGAGTTAACGTACCTAGCCAGAATTCTTGCAACTCTCGGCTCCTTTCGAAGTGTTATTGGAATGTCGAGATCATTAGGTTCCTCATTTTGATCTGGTGCATTGGACTCAACAACAACTTCTTCATCATCCTCTCGAGAGGGTTCATCATCATCAATGTTGACACTTTCTGCTACATCACCTCAAATCCTTTCCACAGGCACTTTGACGTCTTTATATATGATTTCCTCATTGAATATAACATTACGGCTCCAGATAAGTTTACGATTCTTCGTATCCCAAAACCGGTATCTAGACTCATCACCACCATATCCAATGAATATGCACTTCGCCAACTTTTCATCAAGCTTTGTCCTTGAATCTAAATTATCAAGCACATATGAGGTACAGCCAAAAATACACAACTAATTAAGGATTACCTCTTTACTGGTCCATGCTTCTTCAGGAAGTCCAAAATCTAAAGCTGTTGAAGGCCCTCTGTTAATCAAGTACACCGCCGTAGTAAGCGCATCTGCCCAAAAATACTTTGGCAATCCAGCGTTGAGTCTCATACTCCTCGCACTTTCATTTAGTGTTTGGTTCATGCGTTCTACAATACCATTTTGTTGCGGCATTCCAGGAATAGTCTTATGTATCCTAATCCCGTTTAATACGCAAAAGTCTTCAAAAGCGTCACTACAGTATTCGCCCCTGTTATCCGACCTGAGAAACTTTAGTTTCAATCCGGTTTTATTTTCAACTAGAGCCCTCCACCTCTTGAATTTATCGAACACATCTGACTTGTTCTTCACGAAGTAGACCCACAGTTTACGAGCCGTATTGATAAAAGTAATGTAGTAATGAGAACTACCAAGATCAGATACCTTGGTTGGCCCCCAAACATCCGTGTGTACAAGATTAAAATTTCCAGGTTTTTTTGATTTTCTGGATATTTGAAACTGGCCTTTTTTGGTTTCACAAGAATACACTCTTCACAAAACTTGAGATCAACCTCAGCAAGACCCTCTAGCTTTCTCTCTGTTACCATTATCTTTATCTCCTTTTCGCACATGTGACCGAGCCGTTTGTACCACGGAATCAATCCCTAGAGTGGCCGCACAAATAGTGAAAATTGTACTCTGCGTTTTATACAATGTTCCTTATCGCAAGCCTCGAGCTACTAACATAGCTCCATTTGTAACCTTCCAGAAGGTTGTACCAAAGGTACTCACATATACACCATCATTCACCAATTTGCTAACCGATATAAGGTTAAGCCCCAATTTAGGTACAAGTCGCACATTCTGTAAAACCAATGTTCCCCCTGAAGGCAATAACAACCTAGTGCTTCCCTTTCCTGTAATATTGCATGCACACTTATCTGCAAGAAAGAGCGTACCAAAGTCGCCTTTGAAAATATTAGTAAGAAAACCTACGTTCGCAGTAGCACAGAAAAAAGCGCCCAAATTAACAATCCAAGATTCGCTAACATCGTCACACGATAGTAGTAGAGCCTCGTCGGAACTAACCTCCTCTGTAAAGTTCACTATATCTTTTACTTCATTGTCAATCTTCTTAGAAGAAGAAGAGTTACAATCTGGCCTGAAGTGACCCTTCTTCCCACAAGTCCCACATCGTCACGCTTAGACTTTCCTCTTGACTGTGATCTACCCCTTCCAAATTTTGGCCCTTTTCTATAAGACCTCCCTCTTTTCTCTACGTTCAACATACTGCCGTTTAAACTCGAAGAGTATTCAGATGTTTTACGTCTATTATCTTCACTCATAATCAATGAGACTATAGTATCAAATTTGATGTCTTCCTTCCCTGATGAGTTGCTCACAAATATAATGAACCCTACCTAACTCTCAGGCATCTACCCTAAAAGGGCCTACGCTCTCACCTCCTCGATAAAAGTGATTTTAAACGATTCTAGTTGAGCATGTATGGTATTGAACTCACTGATATGAGTCTGCACACTACCATTGTCCTTCATCTTTAAAGTAAAAATACGACATAAAAGATGTACCCTGTTTGCCCAGGAAGGTTCTGAGTACATAACGGACAGCGTCTCCATCAAACCCTTCGTAGTCGTAACTTTGAAAATCATGTGAAGAATTTAAGATGACAACGCTAACCTAACAGATCCAAGCGCCTTGCGATCTAATCGCGCCTACTTAGCAGCATCATATTCTATTGGCATCATCACAACTCCTCCTAGTGGTAGATCAAGATCTTTCTGAAAGAGGTAATCATCTATCTGTATCTTCCACACTCCAGATCGGCCATCGCTCTTCACAGCACAAGCCCTAATACTCGCTCTAATGCCAGTTATAGATAATAGAGGTAGTTAATCTCTCTTTTATGATAAACTGATACGCTAAATATGTCAATCAATCAAACTAAGAAACACACAACAGCAAAGAACACAAGGTTTCCCAGAGGAGGGAAATGGAAAACCCTTACGTTTAAAAAACCACTCCCTGAACAATCTACTATGTTGATCAAACGGGTTACAACGATCTCTCCAAGCTTCTCAAGCTTTAATGGAGTCTCTCAAATTCAAAGTCTAGAATTAAACTCACGTAGGAAAGATTGGCTAACAAAATAACATAAGTCTTTTTTATATACTAGAGGACTAAATACAAGTAGAACGGATCTCGAGGCAGAACTCAACATCTCAGAAGAGCTCACAAAAAAAACCAGACAAATCTCATTCGAACGAAGCACAAAGTCGTTCGAACGACTTTAGCGATTAAGGTTCAAACCCTCGAAAAGTGTACAGGTCGTTCGAATGAAATCCCATCTCGTTAGAACGACTTCTTCAGTCTTTAAAAGTAAAACAAAACATTTGACAATCTCGTTCGAATGAGCTCCATTCTCGTTTGAACAACTTTGACCTACTTTCAACTCTTCTTCAGCAACTCGAACAGAACCAGCTCGAGTCTTTAGGCAACATAACCAGTTCAAACTCCAGGTAACATAACCAGTTTGAATCTTTAGGATACTTAATCAGCTCAAACTTTTGTCGATCTTAACCAGTTCAAATCTGAACATTAAAAATCACATTTTCAATCCGTTTCATTCTTTCCTTAATCCTTGAACTAAAATAACTTGAACTAAAATGACCTCGAACATAATTCGAGTTCATACCTTAACATGGTATTCACAGATGGAAGATCTATCTTAGGGCCAGAGAATGGATTAAAGAGATGCATATCTAAGTTGTCATCAGTTAATACAAGCCAGCCTTATATGGATCTACAATAATAATAATCACGAGCCACAAGTAGTACTAATCATTTTTGTTCCTTCTCATGATCTCCACCTTATTCTTGTCCTTCTTTTAAGCGTAAGAAAGGCTGGTGGATCATATTGTTCCTTCGAATCATGAGTTCAGGGAGTTATTGATATGGGAGATGGGAACAATGAGCAACTACAATTGATCTCCATGATAAGTACAGGGAACAAAACCGCAGGTTATCCGAAAGAAGGGTCAGTCTTCTACAGATGAGTTTTAAAATGTCCATAAGGGATTGAAACCAATCAATGACCATTGAAAAGAAAATTGTATTGCAATAAGGATTCCTGCATGGAAATACGACAAGGGGCAAATGAATTGAACCAAACCTGTCAAACAAAATCATGTAAGATTAGTCCAAACATGATTAAGACCACTACTAAGATAGTAAGATCTTAATTATGATTTGCTATTTTGGACTAGTATTAGTATATTATTAAACAAAATCTGAAACAAAAATCATCATGATTTATATACAAAAACATTTACTTTTTGATGAAATATTCTGTGAAAGATTTCTGAATATTTTTACCGAATAAGAATTTGGATTTATGAACAAAATAACGAAAACAATAAAATAACTTCAAGCCACAAACATAAAAGTTAAAACTAATTCAATTTTAGCAAATTCTAAATTTTTTAATACCGCAGGAAAAACGGAAAGAATCCCATATCACAAAAAATTACTTGACATTAAAGTAGGAAAAACAACTTTGACAGACACCAGACCTTGAACGAAAGCTTAATATATTGAAACCTTAAACTGAAGCTTATATATGAAATCCAGATACATAGAGCCAGTGCCAAAAGTATAAACTGTTAAACGCGTAGGCAGACATGTAATCAAAAGATAAACAAAGGCTAATCAAATTGGAGCTGGAGAACTCACTTTCAACGTCAAAAGGCTAATCAAATTATTACACTGTTCAAAGCTTGGTTTTGTGGTTATCTCTTTTTAAGAAAAATATGGCATATGGTGAAACCAATGATTGAGGGCGTTGGATGCGTCGATCACACATGTCTACGAGAGATGTTGTAGTAGCCTAATCGCAGCCTTCTACCCCAGCCAAACACTCGGAGGCTACTTCGAAGCCTACTCGAATAACTCCAAGCCCATCCAATCCCCAAACATGTCCCCCAACGACTATCCGAAGACAAAGCCTCGACTCTGAACATGCCTCGAAGAAGAACTTCACTTCAAACGTCATAAACACTTCAACCATATCCATACATGGTCAAAGAATGACAAGACAGCCAGCTCACCAGATAAGAACGGTGCCATTTTCGGTCCAGTCAGCTATAGTGACAGAACGAACAGGCGGCTATAGTGATAACACACAGTGACAGAACCGATAGACAGCCACAGTGAAAGAGCATGGCGTCAGACCCTATATTTCTGTTTCTGGCTTCAACACCAAGTTCGGGATACTTGCTTAATATCCGGAGGATACCCAGATTGTACATTTGTAATCTGACCTAACCTTGGAGACTCAGCCCTTCCTATGTTCTATAAATAGAAGAGATGGGGAACCAATGGAAGGTTAGAAAATCTCTCCCCAGACCCCATACAGTTTACCTTCGATCACCTTGTAAAACACAACACTCGAACCTTCGACTTCTTGACAAAAATATAAACACTCTTAAAAAATCCTCATCATAGGTCGTGAAGAGTCACATTCTAGGCCTCCACGCAAGTATATCGTCATAGATTAGTTATCTTGTAGATTATATGCTTGTGTTCATTCGATAAGGGATTAACCCCGTGGTGTAATGGCCGACTTCCCCTCTTTATGATGTTAGGCCTCTACATTTGGCGCCGTCTGTGCTTCCCACCCTACCAATCTCCTTTTCTTATCCCCCTCCCTTTGCTATCAACTTCAACAGATTATTCTCAATGGAACCCACCCTCCGTTCCAGTTCTACCCATACTGGCAACTCCGTCGATGGAATGGCTGCCTAAATAGCCTTACTTTCACAATAATTTGCTCAAGCTGAGGAGCGACACCACAACAAGCTTCACCAGGAATATCAAAAAAACTGGCAGAAAATTGAAGCAGAGCGGCACCGCCGTCTAGACGATGCGGACAGACAAAATTGGGCAATTGATGAGTTACACAACACCATTCGAGAGCTGCAACAGTTAAAGCCTATGGACACTACCTTACCGTCCCAAGCACCAGACTCGTCGCACATGTCCGCTCGTGCTCGACTGGGACCCCTACCACATCTCGAAATGCCCCCAGCCCATACTGGTGCCGAAGGTGCTCCTCACACTATTCCCCCTACTAGCTTTATCCATCTGAGCATCCAACCCATAGAAGATTCCTCTGATTCCACCCTCCGCTCTTCCAGACATTCCAAACGCCGCCCTGCTCGGGAACATCTCGGGGAGCGCAGCACAGAAAACATACTGCACCGTTGGCCTCATCATCCTCGAACCCCTATATCACGCCCTCACCCTGTCTATTGCGAACAGAAAAACTTCGACTACAAAATTCAACCTGTTATCCGCGTCAGCGCGAGTCCAACCTCACACACCTAGAATTGACTGAATAACCCCCTCTGCCCCAAACTCCTCGCCATCGAAGTGCCTCAAAATTTTCATTCCCTCAAACTTTACAAATACCGCAACACCGACCCTCAATCACACATCTTTGAATTCCAAAATTTTCTCAACCTCTACTCTACAACCGACCACCTGATGTGTCACCTTTTCCCAACAAGTCTCTCAGATAACCCCTTCGATGGTATCACAATCTCCCCAGTGGGTCTATTCGGAATTTCGAGCAACTTTCCCATCTTTCATCGCCCATTTTCCATTCAAAAAAGAAAGAGGGGCCAGAGTCGATGCCCTCTTCAATTTCAGAAAATCCAATAATGAAACCCTCGAAGCCTTCACCAAGAGGTTCCTCGATGAGTTGCAGAAAATCGAGAACCTTGACTGCGTGAATTCTATACTTGTATACTCGAATGCCTTGCCTGATCACAGTCGTGTCAATGAGTACATGGTTCTCAATAAACCTCAAACCCTCGAGGAGATTCTCTCTAAAGTCAATGGGTATATTGACCTTGAGCACCTCCATGAATCACAGAAATTGAGGCAAACTTCAACTACTACTGTTAATAAGCCTCGACAAGGCCCACCTCCTACCCCGACACCCTGATCGCTTATGTCTCATAGGAGACCGAGAGCCGCAAACACCCTCACAATGATAACAATCCCGAAGCTTGCAGAAAGTGACCAAAGCCGGTCCTACCCACACTCACTGCCGCTCTCAGCACCCTTCAACTACATATATAGGTAGTCCCCATCTGGCGTATCCCTTTCCCCATCGATGTCAAACCAGGTAAACTTTACTGTGCCAACCATAAATGTAACTGTCACCACATCAACAAATGCTTTGCCCTTTAACGCTCTCTCAAAATTATCCTCAAAGCAGGTCATCTACATCAGCATGTTGCCGACCTTCCCAGCTACCTTGACGGTTCATACCTCAAACCTCAAGCCACCCCTGCTGTCGACCCGGCCGAGGTGCATATTTACCGAATAAATTTCATCGAAGTCAATAATATTGACAACGACTGTTCCAAGAGTAAGCGCAAGCATGTCGAAGAATGTTATAAACTCACTTACCAGGAGAAGCTGCCCACCCTCCTGCTATAATCAACCCTTTGCCCTCAACCCGAAGGTATTTCTTTTATCGACTGTGATACTTCGCATGTTCGTTTTCCCCATTTCGGCCCCTTAGTCATCATGATTAACATCGAACACCTCGTCCTCCACAGCATGCTCATCGATACAGGGAGTGCAGCCGATGTACTTTTCCTTCATATTGTTCAAATCATGAAGAAAATAGACCTTATCAATGCTGCCAATGTTGAATTGAAAGGCCTTAATGGGCCACAGAAGTTTTCGTTGGCCGAATCAGCCTCTTAGTTAGTACCGGCCCTATTACCCTTTAAACCAGCTTCCTTGTCATAGACAAGAAGTCACAATACCTCAGCATCCTCAGGCGCGACGGGCTCCATGCCATGCTCTCCATACCTTTAACCTATTATCAGACACTTCATTTTACCACCCCCTTGGGAACATGGAATTTGAAAGGCTCTCAACGCCTCGCCCGCTCATCCGAGAATTTAGAGATCGATCAAGCCCAAAAACTTATTAGACGCCCATTGAAATCAATATCTCTTTCTATCCCCATACCTTCGACAGATGCCACCCCACCTATCGAACCCACTGCCTATATCAAACTCGGCGGCCCTGGTCGAGGTACATTCATTGAAACCATTCTAGATGAGGCAGAGTGCCTTTAACTCACAGACTTCCTTCGAGCAAATAAAGACGTCTTCGCATGGGCGTTCCAAGAAATGCCTGGTGTCGACCCCATTTTGGCATATCACCACCTCGATCTCATCCCCATTTCACAATAGTAAAATAGAAGAAATGTACATTGGCACCACGACTTCGAAAAGCAGTAAACCTTGAAGTAGACAAGCTCATAGTCGCGGGTTTTATCAGAGAAGTGAAGTACGCTAACTGGATATCAAATATTGTGGCAGTTTCCAAGAAGAACGGCAAGATCAGAATCTGCATCGACTTCACAGACCTTAACAAGCACACACCGAAGGACAGTTTCCCACTGCCGATCATTTCAGTACTCCACGATGCCACTGCCGTACATGAGCGCCTATTTATGATAGACGCAACTTCGAGTTAATATCAGGTACCCCTTCTCCCCGAAGAACAACTTAAAGATTCTTTCATCACTAAACAAGGCCTTTACTATTTTAATGTTATGCCATTCGGCCTTAAAAATATGGGTGCCACTTACCAACGCCTTGTCACAACCATGTTCAAACCTTTGTTTGGCAAGTCGCTCGAAGTTTATATCGACGACATGTTATGCAAGAGCCTCCAAAAATAGACCCACATCCAGGACCTCACCGAAGTCTTCTCGTTACTTCACACATACAGCATAAAACTTAACCCAGATAAATACCAATTTGGTGTTTCGTCTGGCAAATTTTTAGGCCATCTTATCAACAAAAGTGGTATCGAGATCGACCCTACCCATATTCGAGCACTCATCGACATACCTTCACCTCGGACCAAAAAAGATGCATAAAAAGTGGCTGACAAAATTGCGGCCCTCAACCGTTTCATTTACAAATCCTTATACCGTTGTGCATGGATCTTTTCCCTCTTACGCGACCAAGGCGTCCACAAAGTAAAGAAGAAAAATAGCCCTGAGATTAGCTAGACACCCGACTGTGAACAGGCCTTCCTCGAACTCAAAACTTATCTTGGTCGACCACCTATTATCAGCACCCCTATCTAAGGTAAGACACTCTTTTTATACCTCGCTGTTACAGACACCTCTAACAGTTCAGTGTTTATTCGATTTGATTTAAACATCGAGAAGCCTGTATATTTTATCAGCAAAACTCTAACACTCGCAGAAACTCGATATTCGAAACTTGAGTATTTTCTCCTCACCCTTGTCTACTCAGCCCGCAAACTCAAACCATATTTTCAAGCTCACCCCATCCGTGTTATAACAAGCTACCCCCTTCGAGAAGTGCTTAGCAAAAAGGAGAAATCTAGACTAGTACAACAGTGGTTTGTGTATCTTGGTGAACACGACATTACATTCGTGAAGCAGATATCCCAGAAGGGCTAAGCAGTAGCAAATTTCCTTGCTGACTTCCCGGTCGAAGATGTTGATTGGGAGGAACATGAAGATAACTTAACAGAAGACCAACCCAAAGCAACAGATCAATGGAACCCCAACACTGGATGGCGTCTATTTACAGATGAATCCATTGAACCTAACGGTTCAGGGATCGGTATAGTCCTGGTCGCACCTACCAATGATCGAATAGAGAAGGCAGTTAAACTCAACTTTGAATGGTCCAACAACTAGGCTGAGTATGAAACTTTGATCTATGGCCTCGACCTTGCCCTCAAAATTGGCATCCCTAAACTCATATTTTTCACAGATTCCCAACTTCTTCAAAGACATTACACTGGTAAAAATCAAGCTAACGGTCGCATGGCTGAATATGCTGTACTTGTTTAACAGCGCATGGACCGTTTTCCTAAAATATATTCCATCACTCATTACCCTTGAGGAGAAAACCAATATGCAGATGCCCTCACCTATATAGAGCTATGTTAGGCCAATCAAAATCCCGAACCCTCAACATCAAAGTACCCGAACGCCCAAGTATCGACCAGATGGAAATCAATGCCATCAATATTGGGGGGGCGAGAGCCTCGATCTAGACGACTGGCGAACACCATTTCTCCACTACTTCAACAATGCAACCAACCCAGATGATCCCAAAGCCAAACGATCGTTGTTAGAGAACTGTCATAGTTACACTATCCACAACCATGAGTTACATCACTAATCCCTAAATGGTGTCCTCCTTTGATGCACCTCTCAAGCCAAGCCTCTGCAGTTCTAGCCGAACTCCATCGAGGTACCTGTGGTACTCATACTGTTGGTCATTCTATGGCCTTTCGAGCCGTTTCTCAAGGTTTATTCTTGCCGAACATGAATAAACAAGCCAAAAAGTACGTCAAACACTGTGACAAATGCCAACATCATGCTCATGACATCCACAGCCCTTCGCAAGACCTCCATTTCAGCCAAGTCTCCAGGCCATTCAAAAGATGGGCTATCGATCTCATTGGTCCTTTTCCTAAAGCCTCATGCAGCCAAAAGAATATCCTTGTTGCAACAAACTATTTTACCAAATGGGTCAAAGCCATACCTTTGTGTCAAACCAAATAAGAAGAAGTCATCAAATTTCTATTGAAAAACATCATCACACGCTTCAAGTTCCCTCATATGATTTGATGTGACAATGGTTCGCAGTTTGCTAGGAGAAAAGTCATAAACTTTCTCAAAAAATACAATATCATCCTCTCACCATCCACACCTTACTATCCCCAAGGCAACGGTCAAGTCTAAGCAGTCAACAAAACCATAGTCGATGGTCTCAAGAAACGTGTCGATGAAAAGAAAGGTTGATGGGTTTGGGAATTACAACATATCCTCTGGGCTTACCGAACAGCGCCAAGAAAATCTATAGGCTGTACCCCTTTCCTTCTAGCCTATGGTACTGAGGCAGTGCTCCCTACTCAATTCAAAGTACCCACACGAAATCTTAACCACCCAGGCGATGACAATGAGTTCAAACTCGGATGTAACATGTTATGGATCGACAAAACCAGAGACCAAGCCATCGCCAACCTTGGTCGTTACCATCTATCCCTCCAGAAGTCATACAACATAAGAGTTCAACCACGAAGTTTTAATATCGGAGATCTTGTACTTCGACACGTCAACTAATCTTTGATGCCTCGAAATGACGGTAAGACTAGCTGAATCCTAGAAAGGACCTTATGTTGTGTACGATAAAATCGACAAGGGTTCATATTATCTGATGATAGTGGATGAAGATCCTCTACCTAATCTATGGAACACAATGCAACTGGTCTCATACAATAGGTCACGGCCTCTACCTTGTACACCTAATATAAACACAGAATAATCAATAAACATCTTTTTCTCTCAAGCTTCGTCTTCTATTTTCCAGTTAATTTCTTGGTTAAGACCGGGTATCATATCAACCCTTCGCCCCAACTGATACTCGGGGGCGACCTTAGAAAAATTCAAACTACCAATTTCGAGCAAACTCGAGACAAGGATGGTTGAAAGACTAGACCCTCAGGAATGCATTGGGGGCGAACAGTTATGCTTCCATCAAGCTCGCAAAGCTTTCGAGGTCCATTGAATTTCTTGGTAAATCTTGGGTATCATGTCAACCCTTCGACCCGACTGATACTCGGGGGTGGCCTTAAAATTTTTCAAACTCCCAATTTCGAGCAAACTCAAGGGGTAAGGATGGCTGAAAGACCGGACCCTCGGGAATGCATTGGGGGGGAACAGTTATACTTCGATCAGGCCCCCAAAGCTATCGAAGTCCAGTGAATTTCTTAGTTAGGCCTGAGTGTCATGTTACCATCGGCCCGACTAACACTTGGGGGCGACCTCGAAGTTTTTCAAATTCCTAACATTCGAGAAAACTCGGGGGGCACGAATGGTCGAAAGACCGGACCCTCAAGGATGGGTTAGGGGCGACCACGTCTTACTTTACTGTGGCGTAGGCCTTCGAAGTCCAGTAAATCTCTTTGTTCCACCCAAGTGTCATAACTATCTCGAAGCTCTTCAAAGTTCGATCACTCGATAATCATTCGACAGTTACAGAATATGCAGATATATTTATCCAGGAATATCTACAGTCCTAGAAAGATAACCTCCAATAACCGCCACCTTAAGAAGAAGGTGCCCTATTTCTAGACAGGCCAATTCCCTTCGTCGAGCCTTGCTCCTCTGACATCTCTTCTGCACGAATAAGACACTCAGTCAGAGCCGACAAATAGAGGTAGCATTCCTCAGCAGTCGTAAAATGATAATTTAGATGTCCCCAAAAGTAACCGTAAGACTCCCCGTTGATGGGCTCTCCGGCCTCTCGAATCACCAGGTCAGGCATATCCCAATCGGGATCATGATGACCGAGGAAAAAATCTGAGCCATTCAAACAAGTATGTCTTCTGATTTCCTGTGAAGATAGGTGATTTGTATTTACGTGCTACTGCTCTGCCATTTCTCCTTTTGTATTTGTATGTTGTTTGTATGGTGGAGTAAGTATGGCTAGGTTATCTATTTGTAATGACGTGGCTGAGGAAGGGTGCAACCCATGTGGCTGGAGGTCCGGCCAAGTGGTAAATTGGGAGGAGTGAGAGGGGGATTGAGGCTGTAGTCGAACATTCGACTGTGGGTTGGACAATTTGGAGAGGGTAGAAAATAATATGATATTGACACGTGATAGTCGAATATATTGAGCTAATTGCACTCCTCTTCTTCTGTAGGGTATAATGCGCACCCGTCAAGCTTCGAGGATGAGGCTGGTAGATGAGGAGGATGAAGTAAGTGAATCAAGTATATCTGGCCGAGGTCGAGGGGGTGAAAGCAGTGATGTAGGAGTGTTAGAAATTATAACGGACGCCACATTGGTTATGGTAGTGCCAGAGGTTGGAGTTTCGACTAGGAGTCATCGTAAGGCTCGAGTAGTCGAGGAGAGTGACGAAGAAGAGATTGAGGAGGGGGAGGGAAAGAGGAACTAAGTTAATATCGAACCGTCGGGTGATGAGAGGGAGGAAGGGGAAGAGGTGCAGAGTGATAATAGGGATGATTCAGATGATGTGGGGACAACGGCAGGACCAGTCTCGATTCAGGAAAGGGTGAGACTAGATCGATTCATGGAAAAACACGAGTTGCCAAAGGTGGGTATTATACTGGTACCGGTAGGGGTCGATTTCACGTTCAAGGATACCCCTTCGATTAGGTATGCAACTACCCCTTCGAAAGCTGGTGAAATAGGTATTGAATTACTGTGACATTACCCCATGCCAGATGAATGGAAAATTTTATGAGATGATGAGGGTTATCAAGGGGATGAATGTAGAGTTGAAATATGAGAAGAGGGGTTTGATCGAGTGGTTTGATATTGCATCGTTCTACTCGAGGAAAGTAAATAAGAAGGCGGATGCGTATCACATTCAATGCCATATAGACAAACCATGGTTATTTGATCTGTGTTCGACGGGGGGGAAGGAGGTATATAAGCTAAAGCATAGACTGTATAATCCAAGTAAGTTGATAGTCGAAGGCTATTTATTATGTGGTTCGAATAAGTTGTTAAACTTGATTTCATTGTTTTGCAAAGCCCAACAACAATACATTGACGAATCTGAAGAGGTATATTGACGAACTGATCGACCACAACAAGGAATGGGAAAATTGGGCATTCGGTAAGTTGGGCATTATGAGGAAGAAGCGAAAGAGGATAGACACATTGCTGCGAAGCGTACTTGTTGCTGCTGGTCACTCAAAGAAGAAAAAATAAGGAAGTTCTTCGACGAGGGCAGGTGAAATGGACTGTAACAATCTGACTCGAAACTAAAGCTATCTGCCGATGTCTCGACGAGGTAGGCCTGGGACCGTACGACCGAGAATGCCTGAGGCAGTTCCCGAGGTACCGCGGCAGACTAACAAATGTAAGGGAAAAGTCACTGAAGAAGCTTTGACAGTGCAGCACATGAAGACTACTCTGCGGAAGAGGTCTCATGAGCAGGTTACCGATTATGAGGATGATTCAGTCGCAGTGAGGTGACGCAAAGCCAAACTGGAGGAGCAGGCTCAGGTGGCGGTCGAGTAGATGGCCACTCTCTATGGCATGAACCCAGATGAAGCGGGATAGAAAATGAACAAGGTTCTTCACCAGGTAAGTGTTTTCTAAAATTCTAAAATTTTGAAGGTACAACTTATGCTTCAATAACTACTGATGAGTCGAGTATTCCTGCAGGTTAATGCTTGGGCCCAAGCTTATAACAAAGCCCAGAAGGTATCGAGTAAAAAGATGAAATAGGCAATAGACAGTTTGGAGCTCGCACGGGGGACCATTATGTCGCTAGAGACCCAGGTCGGTGTGTTAGGACGAGAGAAGTTACAAATTATAGCCGATGCTACGAGGGAAGTCGAAGCTGCGATTGCCAACAGTGAGCAAACGCGAGCAGTGCTGGAGGCGAAGCAAGTTGAGAAAGATGAGCAGCTGCAGAACAACAAAATGCATTTCGAAGAACAATATGATGTAGAGTGCGATAAGACCACATTCATGAATAAATTTATAGATGGGTTGGGGTACGATCCAAAGATCTTCGAGCTCTATCCTCCAGAAGAGCGTACTGGCAAAGATGTAGCACAAACAGAGGGGATGGAAGTGGACCCTATAGCGAGAGGCACCGGAGATGGTGTAGTTGATCCTATGGCCGAAGGGGATGGTGTGGGAAATGCTGAAGGGGGCTCTGCAATCGCAGGTACTGTTGATGTTTTAGGAATGAACCCCGCTGTTGAAGTCATTGGAGGTGGTATTGTAGAAGAGCAAGGAGAAAAACGGCCAATCCCGTGTGAGTATTATGTAGAAGTTATTTTGTTTGGTTTAATTAGAACTCTTACGCTATCACTTGCTGTGATGTTAAATTTGAACTAAGTGCACTGGATTGGTAGGATTTGAATAATGTGTAACATAATTAAACTTGAGTTGCTTGCATGTATGTAGTTGACTTAAATTATTTGTATGTTTGTGTGAGAATTTAAAGTATTGAAAGCATTTGACGTTGAGGATTGAAAGATGATATTGTCAGCTGCAATGTATCCCAGAGTGTCCGATCTGTCGACCATTCATGCCACGCAGAATTGCTTGAACTAGAAATTCGAATAACTTCAAGGTTGCCCCCGAGTATCAATTAAGTTGAAGGGTTGACATAATACTTAGATTTGTCCCAGAAGTTTACTAGACTTCGAAGGTCGCCCCCGGGTCTATCCGCAGGTTGAACCTAAATGAAGTATTATGTGGCCGGCCCCAATGCATCCCCAAGGGTTCGGTTAAACAATCATTCATGCCCCTTAGGTTTGCTTGAATTATAACCTTGAAAAACTTCGAGGTCGCCCCCAAGTATCAGTCAGGTCGAAGGGTTGACGTGATACATAGGTTTGTCTAAGAAGTTTACTGGACTCCGAAGGTCACCCCTAGGTCTATCCGAAGGATTGAGCCTAAATGAACCAATATGTGGTCGGCCCCAATGCATCCTTGAGGGTCCAGTCTATCAACCATTCATGCACCTAGGGGTTGCTAGAATTTGGAGCCTTGAAAAACTTTGAGATCACCCCCAAGTATCAGTCGGGTCGAAGGGTTGACGTGATACTTAGGTTTGTCCAAGAAGTTCACTAGACTCTGAAGGTCGCTTCCGGGTCTATCCGCAGGATTGAACCTAAACGAAGCGTTATGTGGTCAGCCCCAATGCATCCCCGAGGGTCCAGTTTATCGACCATTCATGCCCCTCAGGTTTGCTCGAATTGGAACCTTGAAAAACTTCAAGGTCATCCCCAAGTATCAGTCGGGTCGAATGGTTGATGTGATACTTAAGTTTGTCCAAGAAGTTCACTTTAAGATAAGACATGAAGCTCATAGGATAAAAAATATGTTCATTGATTATGTTGTATTTATATCAGTTGAATAAGGTGGTGGCCGCGGCCTGTTATATGAGGCTAACTACATTGTGTTCCAAGGGTTGAGTAGAGGCTCCTCAACTTCTGTCTTTAGATAATAGGATCCTTTGTCGGTTTTGTCGTATACGACATAAGGTCCTTCCCAGGACTCGGCTAGCTTACCGGCGTTGCGAGGCTTCGAAGAGGTTGTGACTCGTCGAAGTACCATATCTCAATATTAAGACTGTATGGTCAAAGATTTTTGTTGTAGGACTTTTGGAGAAAGAGATGGCACCAAATATAGGGGCCTAATTTTGTAGAGGGGAAACTGGGCTCTTACACCTTGAAGGCTAACCTCGACTAGAAGTATTGGCAAATATATAAGGTTATAAATTAGTAGTCTAATGCATTAACATACTTGCGTGGAGTCCATGAATAGGATTCTCCACGACCTTTAGTGAGGATTTGAATAAGAAATGATATATATTGAGTTAACTGAGGGATCGAGTAGAGGTCGGTTATTGGGTATTCGAATGTAATCTTGACGGGCTTTATGGGAGAGATTTTCTAACCCCTTCATAGTGCCTCCTCCCTCCTATTTATAGGAGATAGAAAAAGGTGAATCACCATGGGAGGTCAGATTACATGTATATCCTTTGGGGACAATTGTTCTATACTCGGAGTCGGTTCTGATACTGTAGATATCAGGCGTCCCGTTTCACTATTTTGTCTGGTGAGCTGGCTGTCAAACGTATCTACCTTTGACCATGCATTACCATGGTCAAAGTCTCTCTAGTACTGATACAGAATTCTGGTACTGACTGTGCCTGTCTTCGGCTTCGATTATGTCCTCGAGTATTTGGCTAATCTTAAAAGGCTTCATGGACTTAGTTACTGTCTTGCTGGGCTTTGAGTCTCTAGGGAGGCTTTGATGTAGCCTTTGAGTATTTGACTAGTACTGGAAGGCTGCGAATAGGCTACTACATCAACCATGGTAATACATGGTCGAAGACAGATACGTTTGGTAGCCAACTCGCCAGATAAAACAATGAAATGAGCTGCCTGACAACTATAGTGTCAGAACCGACTCCGAGTACAGAACAGTTGTCCCCAAAGGATATACATGTAATCTGACCACCCATGGTAACTTACCCCTTTTCTATCTCTTATAAATAGGGGGAGGAGGCACTATGAAGGGGTTAGAAAATTTCTCCCATCAACTCTTGAAGATTACCTTCGACTACTCTGTAACTGACTTTTATTCGATCTGCCATCTAAACTCGATATATATCATCAACCATTAAAATCTTTGCTAAAGGTCGTGGAGAAACCCATTCTTAGACTCCACGCAAGTATGTTAGTTTAGTGATATTGCCCATTATTGTCTTACGTATTTGTATTGACCCCTAAACGAAGATAAATTCCTTGTTGTAAGAGCTAGTTTCCCCTCTTACAAAACATTGCCCCTACATTTGGCGTCGTTTGTGCTATACCAGCCGAACTCAATCCCTTTCCTCCTATTCTTTCCTTTTATAGCCATATTCCTTGGCCCCTACCCTACACTCCGCCTCAGCCATCGTTGACAACTCCAGCGATGGAGTAGCTGCTCAACTTGCTCTTATCAGCCAACAATTCGCTCAGGCCGAGGAGCACCATAACAATCAATTACGTATTGAGCTTTAAAAGTCGGCAAGAACTCGAGGCTGAACAGCAATGCCATTTAGATGATACTGACAGAAAATATCGTACTCTGGACGAACTATGCCATATAGTTTGCGAGCTTTAACAAGTTCAAACTCAAGATGCTCCTCCTCGCTCTCGAGTACCCACCCCCTCCCACAGCCATACCCACTGGCTCAATCCATCTGGTCATCCCCGTTACAGAGGACTCATTTGATTCTACCCTTCACACCTCTCGTCGCCCCACACAGCATTCTACTCGGGAATGCCTTGGTGAGCGAAGCGCCGGGCATGCCCCATACTCGAGGCCTCATCTCCCTCAACCCCAGCGATCTCCTCCCCATCCTGCCTACCTTACTCAGCAGGAACTCGATCAAAAAATCCGCCCCTTTATTCGCGTCAACGCGAGCCCCACACCAAACTCCTCGAGTCGGTTAAACAACCATATCTGCCCCAAACTCCTCGCGATCGAAGTACCAAAAAATTTCCATTCTCTTAAAATCAGCAAATACCGCAATACCGACCCCCAATCTCATGTCCTCGAATTCTAAAACGGTTTGAGTCAGTATTCCATAGCTGACCATATCTTGTGTCGAATGCTTCCCACCAGTCTCACTGATAGCCCTCTCAAATAGTACCACAACCTCCTTAACAGCCCTATCCTAAGTTTCGAACAACTGTCAAACCTTTTTATCACCCTGTTTACCTTTAACAAAGACCATGAGGTCTGCGTCGATGCTCTCTTCAACTTTTGCAAATCCCCCAACAAAAATATTGAAACCTTCACCAAGTGGTTTCTTGATGAGTCGCGCAAAGTCAAAAACCTTGACTATGCGAACGCCGTTCTTGCATACTCTAACGCTCTGCTAGATCATAGTCGTGTCAAGGAGTACATCGTACTTCATAAGCAATGAACCCTCGAGGAGATGTTATCCAAGGTTAACGGATACATCGACCTTGAACGCCTGTGCGAATCCAATCGCCAGGGAAAAGCCTCGACAACCAACCACAATAAACCTCGACCATTGTCTACACCCATGGTCGCTCCCGTCTCACAGGAGACCAAGAGAAGCAAGCGCCCTCACTCCAATGCTACCCCTTCTGAGATCCATAAAAAGTAACCCATGTCGGTCTTACTAAAACTCACTGCTCCTATCAGCACCCTCCTCATACAGATCCAGGATGATCCTATCTGGCGTACTCCTTTCCCCATCGAGGTCAGATAAGACGAGCCTTACTGCCAAAATCACAAGTGCAAATGCCACCCCACCAACAAATACTATGCTCTGCAACAATTGCTACAGATGATTGCAAAAGTAGGTCGTCTGCATCGATATGTTACCGATCTCCCCAATTACCTCGACGGGTCGTATCTCAAGCCCTAACCTATTCCAATTACCAACCCAGCTGAGGTACATATTTTCTAGCTCTACCTCATCAAAGCCAACAATATCGACAATGGCCAGACTAGAAGTAAGAGGAAACGAGTTGAAGAATACAACAAGCTTACCTATCAAGTGAAATTGCCCATCCTTCTACCAGAATCTAGCCGACGCTCTCTACCTGAAGGAATATCCTTCATCGATTGTGATACTTCACATGTTCGCTTTCCCCACTCCGACCCCTAGGTCATTATGATCAAGGTTGAACACCTCGTCCTCCATACCATGCGTATTAATACGGGTAACACAATAGATGTACTCTTCCTCCAAACTGTTTATGTTATGCAAAAAACTAACCTTATCACACTAGCCAACGTCAAAGTCAAGGGCTTTAACGGTGCTACCAAAGTCACTGTCGGTCGCATTAGCCTCCCTATCACTACAGGTTCAGTTACCCTCCAAACCAGCTTTCTTGTCATCGACAAGAAACCTAAATACCTAGGCATTCTAGGGCGTGACTGGCTCAATTTCATGAAAGCCATACCATCAGCCTACCACCAAACACTTTGTATTACTACCCCTTGCAGCATGTAGAACATGCAAGGCTTTCAACGCCTTGCCCGCTAACATACCAGAAAACTTGTTAAACCATAGCAATCAATGCTTCTCTCTCTCTCCCAGCACCATTAAACGCCTCTAACATACCTGTTAAACCCATTATTTACATCAAACTTGATGGTCCAGGTCGAGGTACATTCATTGGTAGTTTTTTAGATGAAGTCGAGCGTCTCGAGCTCACAACTTTTCGTCGAGCAAATAAATATGTCTTCGCCTGGACGTTCCATGAAATACCTGGTGTCAACCCCACCCTGGCCTTCTATCGACTTGACCACATCCCTCACTCTACAGCCGTAAAGTAGAAGAAGCACACTTTGGCACCGAGGATTCGAGAAGCAATGAACCTCAAGGTCAAAAAATTCTTGGCCGCAGGTTTCATTAGAGAAATCAAGTACGCCGAATGGATCTCAAATATTGTTATTATCCCTAAGAAGAATAGCAAGATCTGAATCTGTATCGACTTCACAGACCTTAACAAACATACACCATTAGATAGCTTTCCTTTCCCGATCATTTCAATGCTCCTGGATGCAACAGCCGGTCATGAACGATTATTGATGATGGACGCGGCTTCAGGTTACAATCACTGAGGACCAACTTAAAGTTTAGTTTATTACTAAACAAGGTCTTTGCTGCTTTAACGTCATGCCCTTCGGCCTAAAAATGTGGGTGCCACATACCAACGTCTTGTTATCACCATGTTCAACCCTTTGCTCTGCAAGTACGTCGAAGTTTATATCAATGACATGTTATGCAAAAGCCTCCAAAAGCATACCCATATACAAGACCTTACCGAAGTATTCTCGATACTTCGTTCTTTTAACATGAAATAGAATCCAGACAAATGCCAATTTGGCATTTCATCCGTTAAGTTCTTGGGCCACCTCATCAGCAAACGAGGTATCGAGATTAACCCCACTCATATTTGCGCCCTCATAGATATGCCTTCCCCTCAAACTAAAAAGGATGTCCAAAAGGTTGCTGGCAAAATAGCTACCCTCAACCATTTTATTTCAAAATCTTCTAACCACTGTGCTTGGCTTTTCTCTCTCCTACGTGACCAAGGCGTCCATAAGGCTAAAAAGAATAACCCCGAAGTCAATTGGACACCTGATTGCAAACAAGCCTTCCTCAAACTCAAAACCTACCTTGGTCCACCACCTATCATCAACACCCCCATTAGGCAAAATGTTTTTCTTGTTTATGGCAGTCACTGATACTTCTATTAGCTCAGTCCTTATTTAACTTGAATCCAGTATCGAGAAACCCGTATACTATATCAAAAAAACTCTTACACCTGCCGAGACTAGATATACCAGGCTCGAGCGATTTCTCCTTATACTCGTCTACACTGCTCGGAAGCTCAAACCATACTTCCAAGCTAACTATATACGTGTTATCACCAACTACCCCCTTCGAGAAATCCTCAACAAGAAAGACAAATCCAGACGGGTACAACAATGATCAGTCTATCTCAGTGAACATGACATCACTTTCGAAAGACAGATATCTCAAAAGGGCCAAACAGTCGTTGATTTCCTTGCTGACTTCCCAGTCGAAGATATCGACTAGGAGGAACACGAAGACGATCTACCCGAAGAGCAGCCCGAGCATAGCGACCCTTGGAATCCAAACACGAGTTGGCGTTTATTTACATATGGATCCGCTGGACCTAACGGTTCAAGGATAGGTATAGCTCTGGTTACCCCTTCCAATGATCAAATCAAAAAGGCTGTCAAGTTAAATTTCAAATGTTCCAACAATGAGGCCAAATACGAAGAACTGATACATGGTCTCGATCTTGCTCTTGAACTTAGCATTCCCAAATTTGCAATATTTACCGATTCTCAACTCGTTTCGAGATAGTATACCAGCAAAAATCATGCAAATGGTTGCATGGCTAAGTACGCTACACTTATCTGCCAGTGCATAGATTGCTTCCCTAAAATGTCTTCTATTACACATTACCCTCGGAGTAAAAATAGACATGTTGATGCCCTCGCCTACATAGCAGCTATGTTAGGCCAGTCTGAATCTCGAACACTCCATATCAAAGTACTCGAATGTCCAAGTATCGGCCAGATGGATATCAATGCCATCAATACTAGGGTGAGAGTCTCGATCCTGACGATTAGCATACACCCTTCCTTGTATATTTCAATAGTTCTACCCACTCGGAAGATCTTAAAGCCAAGTGTTTGTTACTAGAAAACAACTGCAGATAAACCATTCCCAAATGCGGACTACACCGTAAATCCCCAAATGGCGTACACCTCCGCTGCATCTCCTAAAACGAAGCCACTACCATACTTACTGAACTCTACGAAGGTAACTGCGGTGCTCACATTGCTAGTCGATTTATGGCTCTTTGAGCCGTAACACAAGGTTTATTCTAGCCTAATATGAAGAAACAAGCTGAAGAGTATGCTAAACACTGTGATAAATGCCAATATCAAACCCATGACATCCGAAGCCCTTCACAGGACCTCTATTATAGCAAAGTTGCTTGGTCGTTCAAGCCGTGGGCCATTGATCTGGTGGGCAATTTCCCCAAAGCTTCGGGCAGCCAAGAACATATTCTAGTAGCCACATAATACTTTACCAAATGGATCAAGGCCGTGCCTCTATGTCGATCAAGAGAAGAAGTCATCAAGTTCTTTTGGGAAAATATCATCATACATTTTGGCTGCCCTCACATGATTCGATGCAACAACGGCTTATAGTTTGTTGGGAACAAAGTCTGCAATTTCTTCAAGTACAACATTATCCTCTCACCCTCAATACCTTATTACCCACAGGAGAATGGCTAGGTCAAAGCAATCAATAAAACTAAAGTCGACGGTCTTAAGAAGCACGTCGATCAAAAGAAAGGCTGATGGGTTCAAGAACTACAATATGCACTTTGGGCCTATCGAACCACACAAAGAAAGGCGACGGGCTGCACTCCTTTCCTCCTCACTTACAGTACTGAAGTTGTGCATCCTACTCAGTTTGAAGTACCAACGCGCAACCCTGACCTCCCTGATGAAGATAACGAGTTCAAACTTGGATACAATATGTTATAGATCAATGAAACCAGAGACCGCACCATCGTTAACCTCAGCCGTTACCATCTCCCTTTCCAGAAGTCATACAATAAAAAAGTTTGACCATGCAGTTTCAATATTGGAGATTTGGTACTTCGACGTGTCATACCCTCTTCAAAGTCTCGTAATACCCGCAAGCTAGCCGAATCTTGGGAAGGACCTTATGTCGTGCACAAAAAACCTGACAAATGATACTATTATTTGATGACAGAAGTTGAAGAGCCTCTAACCAACCTTTGGAACACAATGAAATTAGTCTCATACAACAGGCCGCGGCTACCACCTTATTCAACTAATGTAAATACAGCATAATCAATGAACATATTTTTATCCTCTGAGCTTCATGTCCTGTCTCCAGTGAACTGAGTTGGTCAAACCTAACTATCACGTCAACCCTTTGACCCGACTGATACTTAGGGGCGACCTCAAAGTTTTTCACGGTTCTAATTCGAGCAAACCCAAGTGGCATAAATAGTTAACAGGGCGGACACTCGGGGATGCATTGGAGCCGACCACATAATGCTTCATCTAGGCTCAATCCTACGGATAAACCTGGGGGTGACCTTCAAAGTCCAGTGAATTGATTTGGTCAAACCTAAGTATCATGTCAACCCTTCGACCTGACTGATACTTGGGAGCGACCTCAAAGATTTTTAAGGTTCTAATTCAAGCAAACTCAAGTGGAATGAATGGTCGATAGACTGGACACTCAGGGATGTATTGGGGCCAATCGCATAATGCTTCCTCTAGGCTCAATCCCACGAATGACCCCGGGGTGACCTTTGAAGTCCAGTGAGCTGAGTTGGTCAAACCTAAGTATCATGTCAACCCTTCAGCCCTACTGATACTTGGGGGCGACCTCAAAGTTTTTCAAGGTTCCAATTCAAGAAAACCCGAGTAGCATGAATGGTCGACAGGCTGGACACTCGGGGATGTATTAGGGCCGACCACATAATATTTTATCGAGGATTGTACCCGCAGATAGACCCGGGGGCGACCTTCGAAGTCCTATAAACTGAGTTTTTCAAACCTAAGTATCATGTCAACCCTTCGACTTGACTAATATTCGAGGGCGACCTTGAGTTTATTTGAGTTTCCCGTTTGAGCAACCCTGCGTGGCATGAATGGTCGATAGACCGGATACTCAGGGATACATCGCAGCCGATCACATCATCCATCGATCTTCAACATCCAAAGATTTCTCTAATCCAATTCTCATACAAAGCTACAAGCATACATGCATACCAGTAATTCAAGTCCAATTCATACCAGTAGGTCAAGTTCAACTACATTACTCAATCTACCTATCCAATACTCATTGTTCAAAATTTAACCTATCCGGCAAAGTGAAGCAGAAATAAGAAAAGATAATTTATTACATATGACTTTCCACAAATACCCCACTCACACAGGATGGGATACACTTACGCCTTCTCCATGATCTTCACCAACAATACTTCCACTGACTTCGACAGCAACGTTCATCCCAAAAGCATTAGCAGTACCTTCGATTGAAGAACCCCCTTAAGCATTTCCAGTACCAACACCATCCCCTTTGACTGCGAGATCAGCTACAACATCTCCAGCGCCTCCCCCTATAGGGTCCCCTTCCATCCCCTCTGTCTGAGTAACATCTTTGACAGCAGGCTCTTCAATCGAAGGATAGCACTTAAAGGTTTCGGGATCATACCCCAACCCATCAATAAATTACTTTAGGGCTATGTTCGTATAACATACCTTACCATACTGCACCTGGAAATGTGCCTTGTTGTCCTTCAACTGCTCCCCTTTATCAACCAGCTTCGCATCCAACCCTGGTACCATCTGATTACAGTTGGTGACCGTAGCTTCAACTTCTCTTGCAGCAGCTGCTCGAATATGTAACTTCCCTCATTTTAGTACACCGACCTGGGTTGCCAGTGACAGACGGGTCCCCTGTGCAAGCTCAAGACCTTCCCTTGCCTATTTCAGCTTTTCACTTTATACCTTCTGGGCTTTGTTAAAAGCTATCGCCCACGCATTCACCTGTACGAATACTTAACTAATCAGCAGTTCTCAAAGTATAACTTCAACTTCAAAATTCAAGACACACTTACCTGTTGTAGAGCTTTGTTCCATTGACGTGGCAGTAACTCAAGAATTTTCTTCTAGATTGATCTCACGTCGCCTCCCTCCGACTTGTTCTTCCTCATCGATAGCCATCTGCTCTCGAGGCCTCTTCCGTGGAGTCATCTTCGTCTTCGGCACTGTCGAAGGTGACCAACCCCACAATACTAATAGAACCAATATTGTATTTTAGAGCATCATAAAAAACAATTAGAAATTCTATTTAAGACGTTTATTGGAAGATATTTGATTTGAAGCTTGTAAGGAAAACGTATTAGTGTACCTCAAGAAGTTAGGAAAATTATGTGATGGCACCCAAGGTCGTGACTGCGGTATCCAAACCATGGTACAGGGAAGCAAGAATAGCAGAATCGCAACCATATTCGGTAGCATCGTCCAAATCGGACACGGCCGCGAGATATCCAAGCAGGACGGTGTTGTTGGCCATTTGGAACCAAAAATATCCCATCATGAAGAGGATAAATGCACGAACAATGGTAATATCATCCTCCCGATCATCTATGATGGTCAAGTACGTCCTCAAATGTGAAATGCTGACGTTCCCACTCTTTTTATTAGAACTTTTGATGCGGAGGAGCAATTGCCTCGCGAAGGATAAAATACTCCAGCTGTCGTCATGCAACACCTGTATAGGATATCAGTTGATTGCCAATGATGTCAGCATATGGAAATCCATTAGAGTGATCCCTATCTCCATGCATAGAAGCAGAAAAGTATGCGTTGTCAGCCACCAACGCTCTGTTAGCATCTGAATTAGTCGATTATTAGAATTACCCAGGCGTATATCCATAAAGCTCCTGAATATCTTTACCATGGGATCCCTTATTGTCAAAATTATGGAAATCTCCTTCCATACTTTGATCACCGAAGTGAATGTACCGTGCGGACGCATTAAATCTTGATTCTGTTCATTGGAGTATTTTGTCAAACACTTGATTAACGGAAATAACAAAATCACAATGAAAACAAAACTTATCGTGAGTTCTTTGCCAGTGTAATATTTATGAGAATCGTTGTCTGGGAGGCCGACAATAAACCTAGTGGGGTAGTTTTCTTTGAGTGGGTGTGGTATGCCTTGGGTCTGTTGTACATTTTCAAATTCTATTCTTTTTTTCTTCCTTCCGGACCTCAACCGAGTTACGGCTCGCTCTGGATCTCTTGTCCCTCCAAACCCAGGTAATGTACTGGGGTGTGGTTCTCCTTCTAGCGCCTCCATTTGATTTTGAGAGAAATTAGATTTTTTTTCAAGGAATATGCCCGAATTGAAAGAGATAAGGAAGTAAAATGAGAATGACTCGAGTAGGAGGGAATTTTATGTTAACAGTCGCAGAGGAGGTGCTCATTTTACCGCGCAGTAAAAAAAACACCACGCGGTGTTTTGATTTAGTTTAAATTAATATAAAATAAAATAAAATACGTAGAAAACACTAACTCGCTGCTGGGAGAGAACGAGTGTGGGTTGGATTTTCTGTAGGCCCCTTGTTAGAGCCCATACCCGAACTTGTATTTTCTGCTGGAGTTGCTCTAAGCAACAATAGCTGTACACTTAGCATTATATGCAGTAGTCATGGGAATATTAAGGACCATAACAGCTATGAAAAAACTTTGATAATCCCTATAAATAGCCCCACATCCTCCAATAACAAGATTACCCAAAGATGTTCCATCACAACATATTCCCAATGAACCCTCTAGTAGAGGAAACCAATAGCAAGACAGAACTTGGGGAGCATTTTTGAACCTGCATGGCAAAATTCTATGTGCTCGTATTTAATGTATTTCGATAAATTAGGTTAGAATAATTCTAATCAATCAATGATCTAGGATTAAGCAGAAACAATCCAAAGTAAAGATAAGGAACTAAAAGGCATAGGCAATTGTTCACCCTGTAGAAACTCCTTACACAAGAGAAAAACCACAGGCCATTGTCGATGAAATCAACAACAAAAAATTCACTAATCAAAAAGAGTTTAATCTTAATTACACTTACAGACTCGATAACCTCATCTCATGATTATCTCTCTTCTAACAAAAACTTCATGCCCAACCTTCTTCTGTTCTCGCAACAACCCGTCTTGATCTCACACCAAGAATCTTCTTTTGTTCTCGCAACAACCCTACTTGATCTCACACCAAGAATCGCTCATGAACAATATGTAAGAAGTATTGTAAAACTAACTCAACATCAATCTCAGGATTAGAAGATGTTTGATTGATATTGAATTCACACTCTCTGATAAAGGAGTTTGGAGCTTTTTAAAAAAATAAACATTTTTCAAAAACAAAAGACCGGGGGAGAAAAAGAAATAGAGTTTGCTTAAATAGTAACCTAATTTCTCACGAGAGTCGTTCGAACGATAACTAATGTCATTTGAATGACTTACGTCTAATTTGGTCCAAAACCCTAAAAAGTTGACAATTCGTTCGAACGACAATTGCCAATGGGTCAAATTTCTAGGGGACATGTCAACTCATTCGAACGAAATTGTCTATGGGCCAAATTTCTAGGGGACATGTCAACTCATTTGAACGACAAGAAAACTTGCTCGAATAAAAATTGCTTTTGGGCCAAATTTCCAGGGGACATGTCAACTCGTTCGAACGACAAGAAAACTTTTTCGAACGACAATTATAAAAAAGCCCTTCCCTTTATCAGTGAGTTTTACTTACCTTTTGTCCAGTGATCTTTATTTTATCAGTATCTTCGACTGAGACAACCACGAGACTCCACAAACATGAAATAAGACAAATAAAGCCTTTCAATCTCCCCCTTTGGTTCATTTTGTGACAAATAAAAACTACGATGAACACACGACTCTATAGTACTTCCTAGCTACAGAGTAAGTCTAGACCTTAGAAAGACACCACTCCTTTCTTAGACAGGTTCAATCTCTGGACCACTTCTATCAATAATATCTTCTTACAACCCTGTTCACATCAGATAGTGCGTGACTGAATATTTGGATGCTCAACAAACTCGTTTATGATACATGTGGAAAAAAAGAACTTAGAATATAGCCACACAAAAAAACATAAACAGATAAATCCAGAGAAGCGTTTGCAAACCAGTCATGTAAACTCGTTTCTCTCCCTATTTTGTCATGGAAGAAGCAATCAAGAAACTACAATCAACTATCTGAAAGAAAAGAAATTAGAGACATCTGATAAAAATATAAACAAAAGGTAGTACTGGATAAAAGGATAAAGTTAGTACAAAGACTCATATCTCACGTGCTCTCAAAACAAAAAAAGTCTCAAAGAAGAACCAGACAAAAGAAGCCAAAATAGAGAACAGATGCGAGGATAGAAGTCTAGCAAAGGTACCCTGTGCAGTCAAGCATCTCCAGAGTCAGAATCATACTCAAATACTTGTGGCTCCTGGACCAGACGAAGATCTCTAACCTCTATCTCAATAGTCTCTAATCATTCCTCAATAGTCCCCAGACGTCCCTCAATATCACCCAACCTGGTCATCACCGTCTGAAGCATGCTCCTAATACTCTTAAGAGAAAATGCCTCCTGAGGCTGTGCAGCGGAGCTAGAAGAACCAATGTGCTCACTTGGAGGAGCAGGCTCAGAAGGTAGCACAGGAGAAAGATGAGATGCACTCTTATGATAGTTACTCGCATCCAATTTTTTAGTTTTGGCATCCTCAGGTTCATTAGGAAACACCTTGTAGTCAGCAGCAGTAAAAATTTCCATAACAAGTCGAGCAAACGGTAATAAACTCCGAGTCACCATTTTGGTGCTTGCATCAATCATCACCTCAATGATGATATTAGGTAGATTTATCTCAATATCATTCTTAAAGGCATAGAGAAAAACCTTCACCCGCTCAGAGAGTTCATTCTTTTGAGATCGCGGAATGATATTCGTAATAGTTATGCTATGTACGAGGCGAGACTCGTCATCTAACATCTTTTGCGAAACAATACCCGATCTAGTATAGAGACTATGTTGAGCCATGAGGTCAATAGCTATAGTATGCAGCTCAGGAAGACTAGGAACCACATCCTCCCCAAACTCCCCCTCAGAAGTAATAACAGGCCAGGAATAATACGATGCTGGCCAAATACATCTCAGAAACATAATGTACTGAGAGGGACGAAAACTCAAAATAGCGTAAATACAGTCCCTAGTTACTTTGTACTCAGTGCCATCAATAGTGACTGAGAAAGTTCTACTAGACAGATTACGGATATGCTCAAGTTGCAAAGAAGCATAGAACAATCGAATAATCCTCAGGTTAATTTTCTAGAAGGAGTAAAAATCTTGGTCTAATTTCTTGTTTTAAATTTTGCAAACACCCGTGCATAGCCTTCATTAACTTCAGAAACACTTTTGATGTCGACAACTTATTCTTTCACAATTAGCTAATCTTTAAAGCCTTTTTCAGTAGCCCAATGTACCGGGTTATCACCAACCCTCTGGCTATCAAGAATACATGTATCGTTGAGGCGTGACCTCTGGTTTCTGACCCGTTACTTAGGTGTCATTTGAACAAAGATGATAAGTTGTCCGCAGATAACTACCCAAACAACAATCACAAGTGTATAACCAACCCAATTGCAATCAAGAAATGCACACCTACTGTAACCAATAAACCTCCAGCCACACAACTTGTAAGAAACAGCACCACCACCTCCCCAAACCTAACCAACACGGTTAAGTAGGAGAACCCAATCAAGCACAATCACAACCCAAAACCTGCAGTAAACAATCTAAAATCCAATCCCCCAATTCTTTTCCAATGATACTCAGTAATGCACCCAAACAATCAAACAAAAAATACCCCCTACAATCAGTAAAAATGCAACCCCACAATCCAGTAATACAAGCAACAAATCACACCAGTAGAACCCCCAATTCCAACTCTTCAACACCCAATGCAATAACCAATCAGTACTTTAAACACAAAAATAATCACCTTATCCAAACCAACAAATAAGCAATCATCCAAACACCACCTCTTAATCACAAAGCCTGTTATCACGATTTGGGAGCAATATACAAGGAACAAGGTATACAGAATCCAAGAATCAAAGTACAAACAGTAGATAATGAGTATGATTTTGAACTTACTTAAGCCTAAAGTGCAACCTTGGGAAATCTCCAACGAAACTGCCATAAATTGCTCGGGAAAACTCAGTAATCAAACCCCAAACACAAAGGAAACACAATTGCAAGAACCAACAAACTCGAACCCTTCCCAATCGAGTACCAAGTGATCACAAGAGAGAGAAATCATAGTGGGAGTTGGAGAAACTCGAGTTGGTGAGAGAGAGAGAGAGAGAGAGAGAAAGAGAGAGAGGAAAAACAAACTAATTTATTTTTGATTAACCAAGCAGGCGCAGGGAAGACAACCTAACCCGAAACTCGTTCGAATGACTAGATAAGTCGTTCGAATGAAATAGAATATTTTTGAAAAAAATACACTTCAGCCTAGAAATGGATGAAACAAGCCAAAAACTCACCCAAAAGTACAAAGTAGCCACAGACAAACATAGAGAAAAGATAGGACTAACAGACACACTCCCCCTCAACATATGCATTCATATCTATAAGCACAGTGGATACACGATAGAGAATATTATTGAGCTATAAACTAAATAATGCAAAAGAACTTGGTGTGTGTGTGTGTAGTCCAAACAAAGTCCTGACAAGTAGGCATATGAAGAGCATTATATTGGAAATATGATTCAACTTAGGCCTCTCATGGCTGGTCACTCAAAGTCACTGAGAATTTACTAGGTATCACTCTTAGGGAATATGAATATGAGTAATGAAGTTAAAAATTCATAATCCAAGAAAGTGGCACAATTTTACTGAAGATCTCATAGAAGGAATATCAATTATTTTTGGTGGTGTCAAGTTAAGTACCATAAATTTTCAAACTATCATCTCCATTAACCAGATTGTATTAAACTTAGAATCAACTATGAATTTTAAGGTTGTAATGAAGGCAAAGGTAGGCTAGTGATGAAATAGGTATTTTGCTGGCATTCTGAGGGCAAAAATAAATTCCACCTCCATTGTTGTTATCAACACACCTCCTTCCTTTTTTTCTGTTTCATTTTTTTTCCATATATACTCGATCTTCTGGCACTATTTGAATTTACACTTTGTTGTAACAAAATATTCTTCTGAGCAGTACTCATACACACATCACCCTTCATATTTTATCACTTCCTGTCCTCAGAATAAAAGGTTTAAACAAGAATTTGGTGAATACAAAGAAATGACTTATTTTAGGCTCAACGGGTAGCAAGTGAATTAATGACTTGGGTTAGATGCTAAAAGGTCAAAACAGGAGCAAATAAAATGCCTAAAATCATGTCCTAAGACTTATACAATATCTCGCTTTTCCTTTAATCAAGTAGAGAAAATGTTCTAGTATTTTAACTTTAATTAAATATCACCACCAACAATCGACAAATGCATAAAATAATGAGATCAGAAACAGAGAGAGATTTTGCAGGAAAGAATTTATTTAATAACACTAAACGCTATAACAAAAGGTTAGATCCTCACATAATGTTAGGTAACGAAGTCTCTGCATTTACCCTCAAGATTTCTACTTACACCTAGAGTCATGGACAGTTGGACCTCATGACAAATAAGTGATACCAAGTAACTCAAGCATTAAATGAATATATAAAACGTAAATAATTTCCATATGAAAAGTTACGATAGGTTAAGTACAGAGAAAAAATAGGGGAGATAGCCAGTAAGAGTAAAAGACACGATACGTACCTGACGATGTCCACAAAATAGCGACACCACAAACAGAAAGACCGGAGAGATTTTAGGAAATGGACAGACACCAATAGCGCATCGAAGATTTTTAAACCGAATAACATCCAAAGGTTTGGTGAAGGGATCAGCAAGTTGGTTCTCCGTACAAACATACTCCACAATTACAATCTTCCACTCAACAAGGTCTCAAATGAAGTGAAATCGGATGTCAATGTGCTTGGTCCGCGAATGTTGTCCAGGATTCTTGGAAATGTTGATTGCAATTGTATTATCATAATAAAGTGACATTACTCCTTGATTCAGCCCGTAATCATGTAACATTTACTTCATCCAGGCAAGTTGAGTACTACAACTTCCCGCAACAATATATTTTGCCTCTGTAGTAAACTATGAAATCCAATTTTGTTTCTTACTTTGCCATGCAACGAGATTGTTCCCAATATAGTAACACCACCCAGAAGTACTCTTCCTTTCATCAGAATTTTTAGCCTAATCAGCATCTGAGTATCCAATAATTTCATATGTAGTGTCTCGAATATACCACAATCCAAACTCACAAGTACCATACACATATCGAATAATCCGTTTAACAGCGTGTAAGTGGGACTCCTTAGGACTTGCCTGATAACGTGCACATATGCAAACTCTAAACACAATGTCTGGATGACTAGCTATAAGATACAACAAGCTTCCTATCATGCTCCTATATATCTTTTGATCCACATCAGTACCTGCAGAGTCCTTACTCAATTTTGTGGTAGTGCTCATTGGTGTCCGGGCATGTTTTGAGGAATCAAGACCAAACTTTTTGACAATATCCTAAGCATATTTAGATTAAGAAACAAAGATGCCATCCTCCTATTGCTTGATTTGAAGACCTAAGAAGTAGGTCAATTCTCCAACCATGCTCATCTCAAACTCTCTTCCCATTTATTTGCTAAATGCTTTGAAACGAGAGTTCAACATTGATCCAAAAATAATATCATCCACATAAACCTAAGCAATAAGAGTTTTATCTCCTTCTCGCTGAATAAACAATATCTTATCTACTCTCCCTCGAATGAGCCCCTTTCCAAGTAGAAAGTTTGAAAGTCTATCATACCATGCTCGAGGAGCATGTTTTAGGCTATAAAGTGCTTTCTTCAAACGATAAACATGCTCCGGGTGATGAGGATCTTCAAACCCCTTTGGTTGAGCCACATACACTTCTTCCTCAAGTAACCCATTCAAGAACGCACTTTTCACATCCTCCGGGTGATGAGGATCTTCAAACCTCTTTGATTGAGCTACATATACATCTTCCTCAAGTAACCCATTCAAGAACGCACTTTTCACATCCATCTGATAAAGCTTAAATGTTTTTATGACAAGCAAAAACCCAAAGCATCCGAATAGATTCAAGTCTAGTTGTGGGGGCAAAAATTTCTTCTACATCCACCCCTTTTATTTGATTGTATCCCTGAGCTACCAACCTTGCTTTGTTTTGGACAACATCACCGTTCACATCAAACTTGTTCTTATAAATCTACTTAGTGCCAATAATATTAGTATTTGTCGGTCGTGATACTAAGTCCTACACATCTTGTCATTTGAATTCATTGAGCTCATCTTGCATGGCGTTAATCCAATATTCATCAGATAAGGCATCTTTCACGTTGGTTGGTTCAGTGATGGACACATAACACACACTTTCCACTGTCTCATATAACGTAGAACAATGATACCCTACACATCTAGCAGACTCATGAAGTGTAAGATATTCATAATTATCAAGGTATCTAGGAGTACCACAATTCCGATGAGGATTAGTATGGACAGTAGCATTTGGTACTAAGCTTTCCCCAGAAGAAGTTGTAGGAGCTTCAGCGTGAGATTCTTCTTGAACATTTTGTGTCACAATAGATGAAGTGGGCAGGGAATCTTCTTGAACATTATTATATCCATCATCTGCTTGCCCAAGAACTATCGAGTCATCAACTACCACATTAATCGAATCCATGACCATTTTTTTCTTCAAGTTGTAAACACGATAAGCCCTGCTGTTTGTGGCATATCCCAGTAAAATACATTCATCGCTTCGAGCATCAAATTTTCTAATGTTCTCCCGATCACAAGTGGCATAGCACTTACTTCCAAACACACGAAAGTATTTCAAGTTTGGTTTTTTCCAAACCAAAGTTCATACGGCGTGTTAAGTATAAGAGGACGCTAATAAACTATGTTGATAATGTGGCACGACGTATGAATAACTTCTCCCCAAAAGTGATTAGGAAAATTCTTTCCATAAAGTAATACCCTCCCCATTTCCTGTAGAACTCAGTTCTTATGTTCAACTACTCTGTTCTGTTATGGTATGATTGGTGCTGAAAATTCATGTTTGATCTTATTCGCTTTACAGTACTCAATCACATCACTATCCTTGAACTTTCCTCCATGATCACTTCAAATTCTGTCAATAAAACAATCTCTCTCATTCTGTATTCGCAGGGCTATAGCATAAAATTCTTCAAATGTGTCTGACTTCTATTTTAATAGTGCGATCCAGGTGAATCGTTAAAAATCAGCAACCATAACCAAAATGTACTTCTTTCTACCCAAAGTACTCACTATTATAGGACCCATCAAGTCCATATGAATTAACTCCAGAACTCGCGTAGTGACAATGTTGGTAGATTTTTTGTGCTGACTCTTGGTTTGCTTTCCAATTTGACATGGTCCACACACTGCATCGGTTAGCTTGCATAGTTTTGGAACCCCTTGAACTATTTCCTTACTTGTAATCTATGCCAGATCGCTGAAGTTCACATGTCCTAACCGTTGGTGCCAAAGTTCCACATCGCTTATCTTAGCAACTTTACATGATATCTCATTTTGTAATACAGCATAGCAGTTGTCTGAAGTTCTATCAACAGTCACAATGTATTTCTCGGTATTATCAAAGACACGGCAAGTTTTCTTGTCGAATGTTACTGTGTTGTTCGCATCACATAAGTGACTCACACTAAGAAGATTTACAGTGAGTCCTTTGACATAGAGTACATTATCGATTGTCGGGCACCCAATTCCTTCTACACTCCCATTTCCCACAATCTTTCTGCTCATTCCTCCTCCAAAAGTAACATCACCTCCTTGAATATTTGTGACATTATTCAGACGTGCAGCATCCCCTGTCATGTGCCAAGAGCATCCACTATCTACAAACCACTGTGTATAATTAAATACATTTAGAGCCATCACTGCAACATTGTACCGTAATTGTGGTAGAAGGTCCTTCTTCTGAATCCAAACAGATCTCACTTTCTTTTGTTCTTCTGTTGATTGAGTCATATTCCTGAAACCATTAAAAGACTTTTGGTCAAAAAAAGAGTTAGCAAATGAGTGGGCATATGATCGATGGGGTTTCCCTCTTTCCAAATGTAGATTATTCCTACCACAGAATTGAGGAACATATCTACAATAGGGAGCAAGATGACCCTTTCGACCATAAGCCTCACAATAAAATACATGAAAGACAAAAGGCTGTTCAGTCTGCCTATGAGGAGTATCAATAATACTAGGTTTGGCCAAATATGGAACTGAAGTTGCTTTGACAAACTTAGTGACTTGAGATGTGGTAGACTTGACATTTTGCTCATCAAATCCTAATCCTCTTTTGTCAGATCCATTTTTGCTCATACTTAGTATTTTGTCAATATTTTTAGCTCCATGATAAAATGCTTCAAGTTTTTGTTGTGTAAAGGTCAAATCAAGTTTAAGTTTCTCAATTTCTATTTCCCCCAATTTTCACCTTCTCCACAGTAATGAGTTTATCTTGTTCACACGTCTTAAGTTTGACACTAAGAGATTGTTTCTCATTCTTAAGTTTCTTGAGCTGAGAAACAAGTTGAGAGTATAACTCTTCAAGACTGGGATCTACATATTTATCACTTTCATCATCCTTATGATCATCTTTGTCAGTTTCAAGTGTAAACACGTCAAAGTGATCACAACTTGAGGAAATAATACCAATGTAAGCTCTCAAACCATTTCCTCCTTCTAGGAAGGGATCATCATGGTCATTAGTGTCATCATCACTATCATCCCACGTAATAGTAATGTTCATAGCTTTCTGATTGCTATTAGAACTCTTAATGGGGCAGCTGTGAGCATAGTGGTCATACTTGTGACATCTATAGCATTCAACCTTATTAAGATCTTGATCAGAGTCATTGTGAGAACGAGTACTTGAGTTAGCTTGTTTGCCACAAGACTTAACACGGTCATGAGGACAAGACTTGTAATCACATTTTGCCTTTGTTTCTCAAATTGCCTCTTTTTCAAAAGTTTTCTAAATTGTTATCTTATAAGAGCAATCTGAGAGTCAGAGTCAAGTTCTTCATCACTGTCAGAGATACAATAGTTGTCAACATCTCTAGTTCCTTGAGACGACGAAGAGTTGGAGGGAAGACTTAAATGCCACACTCATATTCTTCTTAGGGTTTTCCATTTCCATTTCAATTTTAAACGTATGTAATTTTCCAGCAAGTGTGTTAGGTTTCATGGTTTTAAGATTTTGTGTTTTCTCTATAGTATCACGTCTGAATCTAAAACTCTTAGGAAGAGATCTTAGAATTTTACGTACTATTTAAACATTGGTGTATCCAGCTCCAAAAGAAGAACTGGTGTTGACAATGTCGTTAAGTCTGGCATAAAACTCACTAAAGGACTCATCCTCACTCATCCGGATGTTTTCAAATTGAGATGTGAGCATTTGTAGTTTATTTTCTTTAACCGTATCATCACCTTCCTGAGTGCGCATTAAGATGTCTCAAGCTTCTTTCGAAGTGGTACACGCAGATATGTGCCTATACTCACTTCGGCTCAGTCCATTATAGATAGCATTAAGACCTTTAGAATTATACCCAAATGTTTCTTTTTCTTCCTTGGTCCATTGATTTTTGGTTTATGAACTTCTACAGCAATTGCTGGTTTACCCCGCATAACAGTCAGGGGCACCCATCCATTTTCAATAGCAATCCAGACATCTTCTCCCATGGATTGCAAGAAGGCAATCATCCGAACCTTCTAGTAAGGAAAGTTCGTGCCATTAAAGAGTGGTGGACGATTTATAGAACCTCCAAATTTTTTAGAATCCATTAAATTAAGCAAGCACGTAATCAAGATCACTGCTCAGGATATAAAGCCTACAAACGATTCTGCTCTGATACCAATTGAAATTATTTGTGCTCGTATTTAATGTATTTCGATAAATTAGGTCATAACAATTTTAATCAATCAATGATCTAGGATTAAATAGAAACAATCAAAAGTAAAGACAAGAAATTAAAAGACACATGCAATTGTTCACTCTATGGAAACTCCTTACTCGGGAGAAAAACCACAGGTCGTTGTCGATGAAATCGACAACCAAAAATCTACTAATCAAAAATAGTTTAATCTGAATTACACTTACAGACTCGATAACCTCGTCTCATGATTATCTCTCTTCTGACTAAAGCTTCGCGCCCAACCTTTTTTTGTTCTCGTAACAACCTCTCTTGATCTCACACCAAGAATCTTCTTCTGTTCTCGCAATAACTTTTCTTGATCTCACACCAAGAATCTTCTTCTGTTCTCGCAACAACTCTACTTGATCTCACACCAAGAATCGCTCTTGAACAATATGTAAGAAGTATTGTAAAACTAACTCAACATCAATCTCAGGATTAGAAGATGTTTGATTGATATTGAATTCACACTCTTTGATAAAGAAGTTTGGAGCTTTTCGAAAAAATAAACGTTTTTCAAAAATAAAAGACCAGGGGAGAAAAAGAAACAGATTTTGCTTAAATAGTAACCCAATTTCTCTCGAGAGTCGTTCGAACGAGAACTAATGTCGTTCGAACGACTTACGTCTAATTTGGTCCAAAACCCTAGAAAGTTGACAATTCGTTCGAACGACAAGAAGGCTCGTTCGAATGACAATTGTCTATGAGCCAAATTTCTAAAGGACATGTCAACTCGTTCGAATGACAAGAAAACTCGTTCGAACGAAATTTTCTATGGGCCAAATTTCTAGGGGACATGTCAACTCGTTTGAACGACAAGAAAACTCGTTCGAACAAAAATTGTCTATGGGCCAAATTTCCAGGGGACATGTCAACTCGTTCAAACGACAATTATATAAAATCCCCTCCCTTTATCAGTGAGTTCTACTTACCTTCTGTCCAGTGATCTTCATTTTGTCAGTGTCTTCGACTGAGACAACCATGAGACTCCACAAACACGAAATGAGACAAATAAAACCTTTCACATGGAATCCCAAATTAGCTAGTATCTGCAATTCCATAATAGTATTCTACATGTGTGATTTAGCATGTGTAGCACCATCCTTTAATTCTAGCAGAATCTTTCTTTTCATTATAATATAGTGTACCTGCCCATTTTGGAATAGAGATTTGTTTCTTTGACGCCATATGTTATATGCTGTGATCAGAAAAATAGAGTTCCACAGGTCCTTTATCAGTGGACTGAAAGATTTCCCACTGCTGAATAGCTCTCTGAGATTGTTTGCTGAGTTTTGTACATTAAACAGTGCATATCAACTGTCTGAAGTATGAAGTTGTAGAGCAGTCCCAAAATAAATGTTGTATAGTCTCTATGTTTGATCCACAAAGATAGCACCTAGAGACCAAAGTAACCCCCCTCCTGTATAGCTCATAATCAATGGGGAGAGCATTGTTAAGTAATCTCCAACCAAAATTTGAAATTTTAGGCAGTACAGTAGTGTTCCAGACCACACAGCACCACCATTGTCTTGGTCTTTTATCCCTTAGCCAGTTGTAGGTGCTGCTTACAAAGAATTTTCCCTTTGTGTCTTATTTCCATAACCCTATATCAGCATTTGCATTATCCACATATAAGGAGCTAGGGTTCACCTGTAAATAGTTGAAGACAGTTTGAAGGTCTCCTAAGACATTCCAAGTATCGTCATGAAGAATTTGGCTAACTCTTGCAAGGCTGTGGTCACCAATGACTTGATCTTGTAGAGCATTTTCACCAATTCAGTGGTCTTTGAGGATATGAATTTTTTTTACCATTGTCCATCTGCCTAAAGATTTGATCTCTCATTTGTATCATGACTTCTTTAATGGTTGTCCATGTTGAAAATCTTTTGTAGTAATTTATCAGTTCACCATTTCTCTTGTAATACTTGGATTTCATGAATTTGCACCACTGAGATTTGCCTATGAATATTTCCTAACCCAACTTCATGAGTAAAGAAGTATTAGTGTCCCTCAGTCCTCTAATACCTAAACCACCTTCATCCATGGGCTTGCAGACCTTTTTCCATCCCACTGTTACAATTTTCTTTTTCTCAGGACAGCCACTCCACAAGAAATTTCTTAGGATGCATTCACATTCTTTAACAATAGCAGTAGGCCATCTATATATTTTGACATATTATAGATTGGCAAACTAGTAAGAATAGATTTTACAAGAACAAGTCTACCTTGGTATGAGAGAAGCCCTCCAACCCATCTTGATGCCCTTTTTCTAACTTTATCCACTAGAGGTCTAAGATAAACAGTTTTCACACTTCCCTGCACCAATGGAACACACAAATAGCTATCTGGAAACGACCCCTCTTGAAACCCAAACATTTCTGTTATTATTTTTCTCGTATCTTCACACACAACCCCAAAGAAAAGCTTGCTTTTGTCTTTGTTTATAGCTTGGCCTATTGCTTTGCTGATATTGGATCAAAAACTCAAAGAGCTTTCTTATACCCCTTATATCTCCATTTGCAAAGATAAAAATATCATCAGCAAATAGAAGATGTGAGGGGCTGGCTACTCCTTTATAAGTCACCATGGGTTGGAGAATCTTGTAATCTCTAAGTCTCTTTAACCCCATGCTAAGAAGATCCTCTGCAATGGCAAACAGGAGGGGGGATAATGGATCTCCCTGTCTGAGCCCGCTGGAAGTAGAAAAATAACCACAGGTTCCCCCATTTATCAATATGGAAATCCTTGCACTCGAGAGAATAGTATGTATCCAAGAGCACCAAGTTATATCAAATCAAAATTTCTTTAATACATGCATTAGATACTCCCAGCTCAAAGTATCAAAAGCCTGGGAGATATCTATTTTTAATCCCATGGTACCACCTCTTCTTTTGGTTAACATTTTATTGGAAATCTCTGAAACAAGCCCAATGTTGGGTTGTATATGTCTGCCAGGGACAAAAGCCCCTTGCTCTGGACTAATAAGTTTATCTGCAATTAATCTCAGTCTAGAAGCCATAATTTTAGTGATTATCTTTAGACTGAAATTACTTAAACAAATAGGCCTATATTGTTTGAGCTTGGATGCAGACTTCTCTTTAGGTATCAAGGTGATAAAGGCAGAGTTAAAACCTGCAGGCAAGGTATTGTCTACAAAAAAGGACTTAATAGCTCTCACCACATCTGCGTCAATAACCTCCCAAAACTTCTGATAAAACAGCCCACTGAAACCATCAGGACCTGGAATACTTCCTGTATTCATAGCAAAAGCAACCCCTTTTATTTCTTCATCTGTTGGAGTACTTGTTGAGAGCAATATTATCTTCCGCTAACTATTTCTGGAATGTCTGCAAGCAAATCATCAGTGAAATGGACTGGTTCAGCTGTGAATTTCTTCTCATAAAAAGAAATAATATGGCTTTTAATCAACTCTTGATCCACCAGCTTGTTCCCACGGTCATCATCAATGTGGAGTATCTAGCTTCGTGCAAGTTTCATCTTAGCCATGGTATGAAAATACCTAGTGTTTTTATCTCCATCTTGTAGCCATTGGGGTTCTAGATTTCTGTTTCCATAACATAGATTCTCTATTAGTAATATCTTCCAGCTGCCTTTTCTTAACCACTAAAGCCTCATGTATCTCATCATTTTCTATATCATCCTCTTCCTGCATTTGTAACTGCTCTATCTCAGCATTAAATTGCCTTTGTTGTCTTCTAACATCACCAAAGATAGTAATGCGTTCCACTGTTTAATGTCCTGCTTCAGCCTTTTGAGTTTATATTTTAAAATAAATAGTGAAGCACCAGCTACTAACCCTTGTCAAATATTCTTCACCAGTTCAAAGAAATTTTCATGCTCAAGCCATTTTAACCTGAATTGGCAGTTCTTTGGTCTTGGAATTAATTCACTGCAAACAACAAAGAATGGTCTGAGTGTATCCTAGAAAGTAACTTCAGTCTCCATCCACCATACTTATCTTGCCAGTGCTGATTAAAGAAAGCTCTATGAATCAAACTATTAATCCTTGCTTTTCCCATGTGACCATTAGTCCAACTAAATTTAAGAACTTCTCTAACACTCTCTATTAACCCACAAGAGTCTATAGCAGCAGAGAAATCTTGTGTTGCTTTGATGTTTGTACCTCTACCCCCACTCTTCTCCCCGCCCTCAAATTGGAATTAAAGTCACCAATCATCAACCATGGGTAAGGAAACTGGTTGAAACATTTTAGATTTTCCCATAGCTCCTGCCTTTGGCTTATTAAGCACTTACCATGCACAGCAGATATAACATTACCATCAGTGATTATAGATATAACCTGATTGGTGCTATGGGTTGTGTCTGGCGTAGGCAAACTAGCTTTCCATAGTATCCATATATTTCCCAGTCTATCTTCATTGTCATTATGAATGATTTAGTTCTCGATATCTCTAAGCCCCAATCTATTAATAGCCTCGGCAGTGGGTTTAACCTTCAGTTCACCTAAACAAACAACATCAGGGTCCATCTCCTTAACCATACTTCTCAAATAGTTTATTGAGTTCTTGTTACCAAATCCTCTAGCATTCCAATAGATAACCTTCATTAAAAGACCCTTGTCATGTGAATCCCTTGGTACAGCGGTAATCCGAGGTTCTCTCTAATGTTGTGAAACAAAAATTGATACTGCCTCGTCATATAATATAATTGTACTATTGATGTATTTGATATATCTTCTAAAGTTATACTAGTGTATACCATGGTAACATTAAAGAATTCAGTATTTTCTTTGATGAAAAAAATACATGCCAATTATGCATAAACTCATGAGAATTTGAATTTTAGAGGTTCTTTGTAAAACAAATATGAAACCAAGCTGACAACCAGACTACATGGGATTATACGCTATTATCAGACTATGCGACTACGGATGCCTTCTGATCTTTATTAATTTGGAAACTGCCCAACTAAATAACCCCAACAATCACAAATTTCTTGCCAAGAATTGGTGTCAACCTGATGTTTGGTTCGTCATCAGCGGTTCCAGAGTCCAGCCCTGGGCATCAGACCCATAGTGTTAGGAAACAAAGGGGCAAATCGCAACCCGGAAGCACGATATAATTACGCAAGAAGTGAAGATCTAACTTTAAGAATTCAATCAAAGCAATAAACACATACACAAAGTTTAAATTTAAGATTAGAAATTGTGTACCCTAGCCAGCACCAGTCCTATGTGTTGGGTTACGGCTCAAAAACAGACGAAGTCGCTCGAACGAGACTTAAAGTTGTTCGAACAAAAAATCTTGTTTCTTGGTTGGAAACTTGGTTCCGTTGAAGTCGTTCGAACGAGACTTAAGTCATTCAAACGAAAACCGCGTAGGCTGTTTTGTAAGTTCATTTTTGGAGGAGATGGTCTGTCTCGTGATGCGTACTTCGCTGATGACCTAACAGAGAGTCTGTAAATATAGAGTGTGAGTTCAAAGTCATTATCAATTAAGGTTACAAGAAGTTCCATAGATCTCTCAACCTCACATCTACCCTTACAGATAATCCCCAGCAATAAACCTTAGAAAAAAAACCCAATAAATCTCTCCAGAGTAAAAGCCTAAATTTCTCCATTTTCTTTCTCTAGATATTTTTCTCTCACACACGTAGAGGCTTTGAACTCACACTCTATATTTACAGACTCTCTGTTAGGTCATCAACGAAGTACGCATCACGAGACAAACCATCTCCTCCAAAAAAACGAACTTACAAAACAGCCTACGCGGTTTTTGTTTGAATGACTAAAGTCTCGTTCGAACGACTTCAACGGAACCAAGTTTCCAACCTAGAAATAAGATTTTTTGTTCGAACGACTTTAAGTCTCGTTCGAGCGACTTCGTCTGTTTTTGAGCCGTAACCCAACACATAGGACTGGTGCTGGCTAGGGTACACAATTTCTAATCTTAAGAAATGTTCATGCGTTGATGATTTTGTTTTCATGCTTATTATATGCGCTACTATTGCCAATATTTCCCAAATAGAAGAACATTCTTCGCAACCCAACTTCTCTCTTCTGCTTTGCTCATCACTTTAAGAGCGTCATATATCCAACTTGCCTCTTCTCTTTCTTTCCCTTGCAAAATGGTTTATGGAGAATATCCAATTAAAAAATTAATTAGCGTCGAAATTGTTTAAAGACATTTTCAAGATTTTGGTATATGCCAATAGGAAGCTGTTTCGGAGGATACCAAGAAAGATTTTTGTTGAGCCGCAAGCCCGGAAGCCACAAACTCCAAGTCGATTTGGGTTAGCAATGAACAAACACAAACAAAGAAACACACAACACCAAGATTATAGTGGTACGGCAAATTGTCTACGTCGACTTTCAAGAGAGAGAGAGAGAGTTTATTTAAGGTCCCAATTACAATCACTTAAGCCCAAGTTTGGATTTCTCACTCAAAAAATCTCCTAAATGTTCTCACCAAAAGATTGTCAAAAGGTTGGCTCACAAAGAACTTAGGTTTCCCTTTATATACTAGACAAAATCTTTTACAATCGCTCAAATCTCGAGGCAAACAAGAGGTTTGAAAACCATCAAAAAAACCAATTTACCAGATTTCATTCGAACTACATAGGGAGTGGTTTGAACGAAAAATCTCTATGGGCCAAAATTCTAAGGGACTTGACATTAGTCGTTCGAACGAAATATCAAGTCATTCGAACGACTTGAACTTCTGGGCCAAAATTCTAGGGGGCTGTAACACGGTCGTTCAAACGACTCTCAACCTCGTTCGAACGACTTTGGCAACAGGCAGCCCCACAATTCTCCACCTCGGTGAAGATTTCCCAACCAAACAAACCAAAATCTGAGCCGAACTTAGAAACCAACCAAACGGACCCAAAGAAGCACTCTTCACCATCAAATGTCCCCAAAGACCCAAACATGCAAACGGCCCCAAGGAAACCAACCAAAACCAAGCATCCTCAAAAAGACCAAATCCAAACCAAGTATCCCAAAGGACCAAGAAGCAAACCAAATGTCCCAAGGAAACAAAATTGACTGCACCAAATCAATGGTTGCCTACGTACCGATGTGGATCAAGTCGCTCGTAGTTCACAAAACATTCAACCAATCAACATGATGAATTTGAACTAAGTACAAACAATGATTGATCTTAATTCCTTAAAAAACTTTCGTAAACATATCCGTCGGGTTATCTTTGGTGTGAATCTTCTTCAACAGAATCTCACCCTCCTCCGGGACTTCTCTGACAAAGTGATAGTGCACATCAATATGCTTTGTGCGCTGGTGATAAACCTGATCTTTGGCCAAGAAGATAGCACTCTAACTATCACATTAGACATCAAGATGATTCATCTTAATGCCCAAATCGCGCAGAAGACCTTTTATCCAAATGGATTCCTTTATCGCCTCAGCCACGGGCATATACTCTGCCTCGGTAGTAGACAGTGCCACCGTTGACTGTAGCATAGATCTCCAACTAACCGGCCCTCCACACAATATAAATACATACCCGGTAGTAGACCGTCGTCTATCCAAGTCACCCATGTAGTCAGAATCCACATAGCCAACATAGAACCGATCAGTCGAATCCTGTTTACGAAACTCCAAACCGATATCTACAGTACCTTTGATATACTGTAGATACCATTTCACAGCTTGCCAATGATCTCTGCCCGGATCATGCATATATCAGCTAACCATACCAACCGCTAGTGAAATGTCTGGCCGAGTACATACCATAGCATATATCAAGCTACCAACCGCGCTAGTATAAGGAACTTGACTTATATAATCACGTTCCTCATCAGTGTTTGGAGACATAAAAGCCTTAAGCTTAAAATTAGGAGCAAGGGGAGTACTCACAGATTTTGTGTTACCATCAATGCCAAATCTCTGAAGTACCTTCCTCATATACGAAGTCTGAGAGAGACGCACCATTCCATTCTCTCTATCTCTATGAATCTCCATACCAAGAATCTTTTTCGCATCACTAAGATCCTTCATTTCAAATTCTTCACCCATTTACTTTTTCAGCTTATCAATCTCTCTTTTGTGTTTATACGCAATAAGCATATCATCCGCATACAAAAGCAAGTAAATAAAGGACCCATCACGTAGCTTGCGTAAGTAGACATAATGGTCATAATAACTCATCTTGTACTTCTGCCCAATCATAAACTGATCAAACCGTTTGTACCATTGCCTTGGAGACTGCTTCAAACTGTACGACGACCTTTTCAACTTACTCACATAGTCTTTCTTCCCCGCAACCATAAACCCACTCGGCTGAGTCATATAGATCTATTCTTTCAAATTCCCACGTAAAAATGTCGCCTTAACATCGAGTTGTTGCAACTCCAAATTGAATTGCACTACTAAGGCCAATAGGATCCGTATGGAAGAATGTTTCACAACCGGAGAAAACACCTCATTATAATCGATGCCTTCCCTTTGAGCGTAGCCCTTATCTACTAATCTCGCCTTAAAGTGTATTTTATCATCAAGAGATCCCTACTTTTTAGTGTAAACCCATTTAAAATCGATCGTTTTCTTTCCTTTTGGCAACTTCCAAAGTTCCCAAGTTTCATTTTTTAAAAGAGAGAACATCTCTTCCTTCATCGATCCCTCCCAATGTTTAGCCTCATAACCGTAAATAGCCCCCTTATAGGTGGAGGGAACATCCTCTTCAACGACCGGAAATGCATAGGCTACCATGGCCTTCGCTTTTGGAAGTACCATATCCTTTGTAAGCCAACTCGGTTTGTTTACATCCCTCTTTGGTTTACTCTTTGTGATTGACTCCGCTACCGGAATCTCATCATCTGTACTACCAAATGCTCCACCTTCATTCGTGTCTGCATCATTTGGAACATGTACAAATGGCTCATCACCCGTTGCCACACCGGTAGATGACCCCCCCCCCCCTCTAAGTACAGAACTCTCTGGCCAATGTGAAGACGCATCAATCTTCACACGCTGCAATACCCCACTGGTCGTCTCCTCTGTGTTCCCAGAGTCATGTGACTTCATCATAGAAGCCTCATCAAAAGTGGCATCTCTGCTCATAATGATCTTCCAGTCTCTCATATCCCACAACTTATAACCTTTCACACCTTTCTTCTTACCCAAAAAAATAGCATTTCTTGCTCGCGGATCCAACTTACCATCCTTAACATGATAGTATGTCAGACACCCAAATATACGAAGAGTATCATAATCTGTAGCAGGTTCTCCCGACCAAGCCTCCATTGGTGTTTCAGTCTCAATTGCAGTTGAAGGCAACCTATTCACGAGATAACATGCATAATTCAAAGCCTCAGCCCAAAACTCCTTGCCCAACCTAGAATTGGACAACATACACCGAACCTTCTCCAGTAAAGTACGGTTCATACGCGCTCGGCTACCCCATTTTGTTGCGGTGTCTCTCTAACCGTGAAGTGTCGAACAATCCCCTCATCTTAGCATACTTGCAAGAATGGATCACTAGTGTACTCCCCACCATTATCCGAATAAAGTGACTTGATCTTTCTGTCGGTTTGAGTCTCAATCAACTTCTTCCACATCATGAAAATTTCTAGGACTTCATCCTTCCTCTTCATAGTGTACACCCAAACTCGCCTAGAAAAGTCATCCACAAAAGACACAAAGTAATGTTTCCCCCCTAGCGATACATTCTTAGAGAGACCCTAAACATCATAGTGAACATAATCAAGAGTCCCACGAGTATTGTGAATTACGGTACCGAACTTAACTCTTATCTGCTTGCCCAGAACGCAGTGTTCACAAAAATCTAATTTATACATTTTGGCACCTTTCAAAATCCCCCGGCTCACGAGAGCTCTCAACGACTTTTCTCTCACATCCGCCAAACGCATGTGTCATAGCTGTGTCGTATCTTTGGAAGTGGTCTCCTCTCTTCCCGTGGTAGAAACCTCACCAAGAACAGTCGTACCATCCAAATAGTACAAGTTGTTACTTCTTTTGTGACCCTTCAATATCATCATGGCTCCCTTAAGAGCCCTCTGTATCCCATTCTCAGACATAACCTTGCAGCCTTGCGCTTCAAGTGTCCCCGTCGAGATAATGTTCTTACTCATTTTTGGAATAAACCGAACCTCATCAATCTCTTTAACCAACCCATTGTGCAACTTTAGTCGAATGGTACCTATCCCCATGATGTGGCATGAATTGTCATTTCCCATCACCACCGCTCCATCTTCTAGCAATTTTAATCTAGAAAAGCATGCCCTTTCGGGATAAATATAATAAGTAGTACCCGAATCAAAAATCCATTCATTTGTATCAATAATACATGTACTAGAAGTTGTAGTAAAAGAGCAGTCAGAGTCATTACCTCCCATTTTCGCGTCCTGAGCCAAATTCACAAAAGAACCCAATTTTCCCATTTTCTTCTTCTTGATCGCGGGATAATCAACCTTCCAATGTCCTGTTTCCTTGCAAAATGCACATTGGTCCTTAGTCAAATTGTTTCGGTTTCCCCCACGACCTCTCGATTTCGATCGAGAGTTGTTACAAAACAGCTTCTTCTTATCCGAGGATCTTCCCCGAATCGTTAGTACTTCGGATGTGGACTTGTCGGTCTCTCTTTTCTCTTTTCTCCGGTACTCGTGGTTAACTACGGTCGTAGTCATATCCTTGTACTTCAAAGAACTCTTACCATAAGTAATTGTCCTAACGAAATGTTCGAATTCTTTCGGAAGTGAGTTCAAGAGTAATAGAGTTTCATCCCCAACTATCTCTTCAAGATTCGCTAAGTCGGACAACAACTTAGTGAAATCATTCAAATGCTCGGACATACTAATTCATTACCTCATAGTGAAGCGATAAAGCTTCTTCTTCAAGTGGAGTCGATTTTGGATGCTCTTTACCAAATACTTCTCCTCAAATATCCGCCAAATTTCATTTGTGGAAGTCTCATTCATCACAAGGTATTTAATGTCTTGAGTAAGACAAGATCAAATTTAGCCACAAGGTCTCCTATTCATCTTCCACCATACACTCTCCTCTACTTCATCCGGTTTGTCCTCCAATACCTCATCTAAGTCTTGTTGACTTAGAGCATCTATAACTTCGCATCTCCACATGCCGAAGTTATTTGTGTCATTAAATTTTTCAACTTCAATTTTTGCATTGTTGAACATCACCATCGTATTTCTTTTCGGGGACGAAGAACTAGCTTTAACTTCATTTTCATCTCCCATGTTTCCCCCAATTTTCATGAACTAACAAAATCAAAGCCAAATGAAATTGAGAAACCCTAAGTTACCTCAAAATCGCACAACCGAGGAATCGACCTCGCTCTGACACTAATTGTTGAGCCGCAAGCCCGGAAGCCACAAACTCCAAGTCGATTTGGGTTAACAATGAACAAACACACCAAAGAAACACACAACACCAAGATTATAGTGGTTCGGCAAATTGCCTACGTCACTTTCAAAAGAGAGAGATAGTTTATTCAAGGTCCCAATTACAATCACTCAAGCCCAAGTTTGGATTTCTCACTCAAGAAATCTCCCAAATGTTCTCACCAAAAGATTGTCAAAAGGGTGGCTCACTAAGGACTTAGGTTTCCCTTTATATACTAGGAAAAACCTTTTACAATCGCTCAAATCTCGAGGCAAACAAGAGGTTCGAAACCATCAAAAAAACCAATTTACCAGATTTCGCTCGAACGACATAGGGAGTGGTTCGAATGAAAAATGTCTATGGGCCAAAATTCCAGGGGACTTGACATTGGTCGTTCGAACGACTTGGACCTCCTAGGGCAAAATTCCAGGGGGTTGTAACACGGTCGTTCGAACGACTCTCAACCTTGTTCGAACGACTTTGGCAACAGGCAGCCCCACAATTTTGTGGTACGATATTAAGAGAGGTCGTGTTGGCAACTTGCAGGCACCGGTCAAGAGGGATGTTTATAACAAATATTGTGGAGATTGGTGAGTGTGATGGAAAGCTTAGTTATACTGCAACTAGAGATGCAGAAAAAGCACACTTATTCCATAAAGAAATTGGGTATGAAAGGCGAGGGGATTATCACACCCTTACTTAGCCTTTCAAGGGGGGAGACACGAAATAACCGCTTGTGTTCTTACAAACACAGCCTTATTTCATTGCCTTTAAGTGAGTGCAACACTTCGTTCCAAAAATTAAGCAGAGCTAAAAATAGACACTGTTGGAGAAAATAAAATAAGGAGAGAATTGGAAATAAGACAGCTGGACGGATAGATACGTGGAATTATTTTAGAGGTCTGATTTAAGAGTTTTTCGTACCAAAATGTCCTCTATGATAAGTTTAAAATATAAATGGAACACTTTTACTAACCCTAAAGTTCTTAACCATACCATATGATATAGATACCGTATGAATCTAACAAATTGGACTTTATACGTGTCTGACATTGTAATCTCTACTTGTTGTTCACGTTCATCATGACTGTTAACTTGGATGATATTGGTGATAGAGCGCTTGAGGAGAACGAACAGGTGGGTGCTATTGTTGTGGTTAATGAGGATGGTGAGGTAGAGAAATACCTCAACTCTTTTCCAAAGGGTTATAGGTTTGAGCCTACCGATAAAGAACTCGTGAAGCATTATCTTTCCAATAGAGCTTCCGGTCGTGCTTTGCCAACTAACAAGATTAAGGATGTTGTTTTTTACCACTTTCATCCTGAGGAGCTTGCAGGTACAATCTTCTACGCTTTGTTTTATTACTTTTTTCTTTTCTTTTTTCCTATTATTCTTTCGTGTTATATATCTTTTGATGCATTCTAAAGTATATCCGTTTAGCTAGGCTCAAAAACGTAGATATGGTTTTTGTTTTAGTGTAAGTAAAAGCATTTTAATGACTAAACTTATTTTAGGAAGGCAAAAAGTAATAAAATAGTTTTTATAGGCTCCCTATCCTATTTTTTTCAGGTGGTAGAAAGTTAAAAAATGTTACATTTTGCCTCTTCTTTTTAAACATAACTAATTTTAAAAAATATTACTATATAAGTTTCTTATTACGTAGAAAACTGAAATGTTGGTACCAACTACCAAGAACCAAACCTTGGTAAGGTTTCCGAGTAATATTTATACGTGATCTTGTAAGCTCACATAATGAAATAGTTATGGTATTTACTGTCAAATATACATAGTAAGTTAATAAAGTAGCTAAGGGCTTAAGATCGATTAACGGATCAGGATATGGTGTATCCTTAAACCGTAAGGTGTTAACACTCCCTAATATATCAGTACTCGAATTGAATTTGATCTATTGCCATTGTCTCACAACTATTAATCTTTAAACCGCGCTATTTACTTTTTTATTGCTCATTCAATTGATAGCAAAGTACAGACCGTATGGGAAGAAAGAGAATCGAATGTGGTATTTTTTCACACCTAGAGATCGAAAGTACAAAAACGGGATAAGGCCTAATCGAGCTGCCGGTGGTGGGTATTGGAAGGCGACCGGAGCAGATAAGGTAATCCAAGGAAAGAACGGTACCATTATTGGTTACAAAAAAGCTTTAGTATACTACAGAGGGAGGCCCCCAACCGGACAAAAAACTAACTGGATCATGCATGAGTATAGAGAGGACGAAAAACCTTCCGTCGATCCAACCGCAAGTGGCATGAAGGTACATATACACTACACAGATATTCGTGACCGTAATTGGGGTTTACGTTAAATTTAATTTTTTTCTCTATTTTATTTAAATGTGTTTTGCAGTTGGATGATTGCGTTTTGTGTAGGATTTATGAAAAGCAAGAGGGCACAAATCTGAACCCGAAGCGTCGGAGTAGAAAACATCGAGCCTCAAGCGCCCCAAGAGCTCAAAGTGCACCATCAAAGCCTCCTGCAGAAAGGATAGAACCAAAATTATTGGAGCTAGACCAAACTTTACCCAACAATATTGATGCAGTCAAATTAAATATGACGAAGGAATTGATTAATGTTAGCGACATCGATGCAGCCAATTTGAGGATGGATACCGGTATTATTGATCGGACAAATGATCAAGCCATGGGATACTACATTCCGGACTCTGTTGCCATGTACAATAACTTAACACCAGCAGGAGCAGCTTATATATCTAGAAACCGGAATCTAATGATGAATGACGGGACTAACTACACGGCGGATGGTTATTTATACAATCACCTGTACGACACCGCGAATATGGGAGAAACTATTACCAATCTCCAGCAACCATGTCCTATGTATACCAGTCTCCCACAACCATGTCCTCGGACAAATTTTGGTCCTATCCAACCACCAGGGACTGTTAGATATACTAGCCTGCAGAACCTGTGTGAATCAAAGCAAGAAAGTTGCTCATCTCACTTACAACTAGATGATGATAACGATGGCACATTCGACGGCCTTCCTAGCTTGGATGAGCCGCAAACTTATAATAGTCTTCATTATTCTTCCTATCCGAAGCAGTGGTTCAAAGGGAATGTGGACGATAATATCTGAGTAGGGTTGATGTTTTCTTGGGAGTTGGTTGTTTCTCGTTTCTTCAGTTCAAATGTGCAGTTCTTTAGCTAGTAATTATTTTTCCTTCGGATTTTAGATTGATGGAACATTAATATATTTGGACAATGCTGTAGCATTTTCTATGAGAGTATTCTGTCAATAAGTTAGTTTGTAACAGTGTTTGTATTATACGTATTACACTGTTAGTGTAACGGTTTTCTTTGTTCGACCAAAGTTGGGATGTTGGAGTTCAGAGTATGAGAAGCACGCCTCAGTCTAATGATATGAACATTGTCCGTTTTTCTTTTCTTCCTCGGTAATTAAACAGCGTGAGTCGATACAGTTAAACTCAGAAGTGTGGGCAAATATTCTGCAGTAGCTTTGCATGTATAAAAAACATGAAATTCTAAAATTCAGGCTTACAAATTTGAAGTTATGGTGGATAATGTCAACAAAGAACAACAAAAAGGAATAAAAAACATACACAATGAATATCGGATTTCTAACAATTGTCTGTAATATGGTGAAAACAAAATAGAAGAACTATCTTTAGATAAAATCTTCCTCGTTCCAAAGCTTATACTTATAACTGGCTCGGCGTATTACTTAGATAACAATATCCGATACTTCTTGAACCCAGATCTCCATCTTAATTTAGAGCAAACTCTGGAAGAAGAAAAAAGAAACGGCAGTGACAAAACCTTGTGAGACAAAAACCAATCTCCAAAATCAGCCACTGGCGATGATCTCATGGATAGCGTCACTGACACTTTGATCCTCGGATCTAACAGCAAGCTTCATTGCAACCTGCTTGGGCCCATCAATCCCAAAGGATAACCGAACGAGAACCTTCACGTTCCCTATAAACACTCCGGATAAAAGACATGTGTGTGATCTTGAGTTACTCGGGACAGTTTCAGTGCCCTGCATAATAAAAAAGAAGAGATCAATGTCTCAGGATGGAACCAGAAATGTTCCAAAACACAGCTCAAATACAGCTCTATGTTGCATAATGAAAACTCGGTAAAACTTAAAAAAAATCTAATTCAGCTACTTCTTTAGCCCATGAGTATGTAATAACTTTTGATACTGTTAACCCGTATCTTTATTAGCAAAAATAACAAACAAGCTTCCTAGCAATTCATAAAAATGCAAACTTTTGAGGATTTGACTGCAAGAGTTGTTTGTTTCATGTTTGGTTAGCTTTGGTAAAAAGTGAAGGATGTGGCAAAGTTCTTTTCTTTGGGTATCTTATCCGTGTTAGTGAATCGTTTTTTTCCTCAGAGTTAGTAAACTGTTGCTATCTAGGGGATAGTGAATTACACCAGAAGGGTATATCAGGCATGGAGATCCATTTCCTTCTGTTTGTTTCATGTGTCCGGTGATGTTTTAGGTATGATGGAAAATAGATCAGTTCAGAATGGGGTGACAGAAGGTTTAAGGGCGTGCCACAAATCAGAGGTTGTCTTCAGTTTGGATATAAGCTCTTGAACCCCTTGGAGGCTTCACAGTCACAGATGAGCCTCCTTAGAGGCCTTGTATACTGGTTCGAGCATGTTAGCCTTAGCATAAAGAAACAGTGCAGAGTGGATGGGCTGATGTGCCGGGGTCCAAAATTATTGTTAGGTACATGATCTAAAATTGTGTTATACATTCAACGATATGTCATTGTCTTACAAAAACCAACATTTGTGCTTAAGCAAGGTATGTATCCAGTACATTGTATACCTTTCTTTTTGCCACAAATATTACCTATACTTCATGCAGATATCATCATATACTACAAAATGGATGAAATTAGTCATATATATTCTGAAAGTGGTCCTTAAGAAAAACTAACCTCGCAAGGCTGCATGCCGAGAATGTTAACAACTGCACCCACAGCCTCCGCCAAGCTTTCCCTTACACCAAGTCCATACTCATCAACACGCTCACATTCCGGGTCCATGCTTTCCCATGCATTCCGGAAATTGGAAACCCCTACTTTTAACATATAATCAGCTGCTACTACCTCTAGATCTTCCAGCTGATACTCATCATCAACACCATCTTCCTCTGCTTCACCATTAGTTGGATCGACCTGAAAGATGCCAATATAGATAAGGAATTGTAGTGTTTGCCATCTCTATTTATTACAGATTCTGGTTGTCAACTGCCCAGCTACAGATGCCCAACTGAACACGTGCATAGGCACCAACTAATCAGATGATCACCCAATTGAATTTTAAGAATGGATTTAGTTCCACATCAGCTTACAGTATCACTAAATACGAAGTTACCAGAAAATTTTTTAGTCCACCCAAATCAAATTCAATTTAAGCTCAGCTTGGTACACCGAAAATCATCCATTGGAAACATTCCCGGTGATTACAACAATTGCTGACCATATTGGATCGGCTAAGCTCAACCTTTATACGAGAAATCCAATGGCTGGTATATGCTTAACTCATCGAAAATGTTTCCTGCGGGAATCAATTCCGGTGTACCAAGTGGAGCTATAATCACATATTCATTGGTTAGACCAGAGCCTGAAATTGAAACCCTGATTTGATAAGGTTTTGATCTTCAGGTCAGGGTTTGGCCCTCCCTGTTTGTAGCTTTGATTTACAATATAGTCAGAAAACCAACCTTGAAAACAGACAAAGTCGCTATTTTCAAGTAGCAGTTAGCCATTTGAGACAAAACTAGGGGTAATAACGTTGACACAGCAATTTGGTCATATATAATTGTGCTAAAAAAAGAAAAATAATATGCCACCGCAGAGAGTTATCGATAAGACTACCTCTTTGACAATGAACTTTAACGTGTTGGTGAATTTCCCTATAGCCGCTCCGTCTGATTTTTCAAACGCCACAAAAGTCTGCCCCGGTGAGTCATATGGTAACGATCTTAAAGGTTTGCTTGACGCTTCGGAAAAATCTTCAGCTTCAGAGGCATCCACGATAACAGTTACCTGGTATAAAGCAAAGCGAATTTTTTTTACTTAAAGAAGCTCTTATATGGAAAGGAAAAATAAAGTTGGTATTTACATTTTCCAGTAGTTGTTCAGGAATAGTATTTGTGCAGTTGTATTGAAACACAACATGTCCATCGTATATATGTTTTACGACATTAACAGCGTACTCCGTTTCAGCTTCTGTCAGCTCCACAGGTGCCAAGGACTAGAAGAAGGAAGAAATGAGCAAGTCAGATAAATTGAACTGAAATTAACAAATAAATAATGAACTAAAGTTTGATTTTCTCAAATTTTACATAGCAACCAAAAACTCCAAGCAGATTTGTATTTTTCCTTGGACGAAGTTAAATCTGAATACGATATTAGTATGGTGTATCGGAATGGTAAACACCAAACTGTATGGTATTTGAAACCCAAAAACACTCTAATATGAGGCTATGTGACAAACAAAATGTTTAAGTGGTGAACGTCATTCCTTTTGGAGTTTTGGATTGCTTTTTGAAAACCTTCAAATAACTGATATTGTTTTTAACTAGGCAGAATTAAGATCAGGAAAGAACCTTGAAAAGCTTTCCGAAGCTAGAAAACTCGGGGATGGAAGACAGGGTTTTTTCGTAAGCATCCAGATTGGATGTTGGACCACTAGGAGGAGCACCTAACCCAGTGGGCTTTTTACTGGGGGCTTTCTTCTCAGCAAGTGGCTGTGACTTAACCTCCTTAGGTACGGAATCAATGTTGAAAGGTTCTTCCGAAAGTTCCTGCATGCATCCATAGCATACAGTTATGAACGATCAAAATCAATTCCAATATCAAATAATAAGACTTGAAGAATACTTACGTAATTCCTTAAGCTTGTCTCTAAGTTGGCCAGTGGAACATCAAGTGACCCAAAGAGAAAGTCCTTCATATCATTGTCGGTTTCACCCACTGAACCATCACATCCAATTGTATTCAGGTAGAGAGTCGCCCTATCACGAACCTGGAACAAAATCCAGAAAGTCCAACATGCTCAATAAAAGTAGAACAATGAATGGGCAGAAGGATATGATTGACATATTTGCACCTTTAAAACTAAAATGCTTTAATGTTCCTACATGAACACGTTATTAAATATAAGATGTCTTGATTTGCCTAAATGAACAGTGTTCAGAAACAGCTATTTACCGCACTGAGTGGTTAGATGATATTCTATTTCTGTCAATATAAACTTGATTTTTCTTCTTTGAAAAAACAATTAATCCCCACTGATTGATTAAGTTATAGACACTATTTGATGTATCGAATAATATACACAGTGTGGTACAGCCCAGGTTATATATAGCACACTTATAGGCTGATATTCTAATACTTTCGATAATTTCAAGCTGTTGATCAATCGGACATATATGCTGATATTCAATAAATCTATGATGTATGTATATATATTTCGGCTGACAAACATAAGAGTTTCCTTGGACAAACAAGTTGATGGGCCACAAGCCTCCACAAAACAAAGCGAGATCCTTTTTGGAAAAACAATCTGCTACTTTCAAGACAAGAAATTCGGAAAAATAGCCCGGGTACGCACCTCGTCATCACTATCAAAAAGGCAGCGCTTGAGCAGAATAAATATGCGAGGCTGCAATACAAAAGCCACCAGCTTTTTTAGGAAACCATTTGGTGACCGTAGCAAAATAAAGATAGATTGAAATATTACCTTTAAAGAATCCACCATAGCACCAAACTTTGCCAGGGTACTTACGGCGCTAGACCGAACAGTTGCATTCTCGAGAATTACCCGATTATAAATGTACCGAATATACTTGCTGGGATCTGCTGTCTTTGGCCCTTCATTTCCCAGAAAATGAAGAATCTACAGCGTGGCAAGGAAATAAAATAAACCAATATAAGAATTAAAAAGAAAGATTTCTAAGGAGATACAAGAGAGAGTAAATAACAAGGAACTCAAACCTGAGTCGAGAGATAAGTGAACTCGCAATCCTCGATAAATTCGCAGAGATGAAACAGTCCACTTTCTTTAGCATCTGGAATGTCTCTAATAAGGATGACGATCGAGTCCACAATCGCCTTCTTATACTCAAACCCGCCCTCTTCTCTGAGAATGTTGCTTAAGAAATTCATCCTATAAGTTAAATGAACAAAGATAGAAGTTAAATGAACAAAGATAGAAGTTAAATGAATATCGGTAAGAACGAATGGACCCTCAAAATTAGGAAAGTGGGGCATGCATGTAGATCTTTATTAACATAAGATCATAACCCTACTCACAATGATCGATATTTAAGCGGGAACTTCAAGCACAAAGTTCTAATAGCCTCTACTACGACAATCTTGAACTCGTCTGCAATATCAGACATGAAATTGGTTATTTGCTTCATCAGGCGGTCCACACTCGACTCATTGCCTGTCTTCAGGAGTGTAGTAATCGCAAGTGTAGCAATGCTCCTATTCTGATCAGAAATCAAGCTCTCCATATCTATATTACAATTTGTAACAGCCATGGGATGTGTCATTGCGACCTGCAAGAACAAATAAAATATATGATTAAGAGATGATAATATTAGACCTAAGTAACAACAACACTTCACTTTAAAAAAAAAAATACGTGTCCGACACCTCGACACTCGGACACACGTGTCCAACACTATTTACAAGGTACTTATCTATTTTCTGCCGTTTCCGACACCCCATACCCGTGTGGACACCGACACCCGTATCCGTATCGTTGTTACCTAGTATTAGACATTCTGATCCATTATACATTAAATATGGTGAAGAAAATAAATTAGGTTTGGGATTTGTGGGAAGATTTTATAGCATTAGTAGGACGGAACAAAGATTTGAAATAAAATGGCAATTTGGAGGCTGAAATGTGTAACATGAGTTCTTTTGATATAAAGGAGATAGAGAAAGATAAGTATACGGAGACTCCGTGAACACTGATGAAAGTTAAACGTTTTACAAAATAATGATTACTCAACTTCCAAATAATCAATTGCTAACTTTAATCTTCCTAAATATCAGAATACGTGATCCAATAGTTAGTACTGTGATGTAGACCATGTAAGATGCACTTTTTGAATTGACACTTACTACAAATGAATCCCTGAGACGTATTCCTCTAGTACTTTTCAAAATTTAGACGATGAACATAAGAGCATTAACTTAATGAAGATCAACGTGTGCAATAAAAGACTAGTCTTAACTCCAATTAAATAAACCTGACCTTATTTAGAGTACGAACAGCAGCAAAACGGAGCACTGGCTTCGATGAACTCAAAAAGAGTTGTAGAACAGTTATGGCAGGGGTCAACTCCCGATTGGTAACACCAGTCAACTCTGTTATAGCTCTAGCAGCTTCAAAAATCACCATCTCTGCTTTATGCCTCAAACAACCGTCAAGATAATCGAAGAAGGGACGGTCGGCGGTTTGTGTATTAGGACCTGCCTCACGTATCACCTGCATGATTCTTGTTTAGTTAACCTATACAGAGCACATATTATATTGATTATATACTACTGAGCATATTTTCACAATTTATAATTAAAAAAAAGTTACTGATATATAAATCACACTTACCTGACTAGTATATCTAATCAAGAGGCATTGGGCCAAAGGTGAGCGCACCGTTCCTTTTGTCAAGCTGGTCACCAGCTTGCTCACAGCCAATCGATCATTTTGTCGTATCTGCACGCATTGTTGTCAAATTGTGGCTTGTGAGGTGAATCGTATTTCCTTAAAAATCAGTAAATCGTATGAATCATGAATCATGAATCATGAATCATACGATCCAAGATTTATATATATGTATAGCATATGGTATTTACGTACTCAAATTCCTTCAAATCAGAGATACTAAAAATAAAAATAAAAATCCTAAAAGCTAATTAGTTTTTGTGTTTGTACTAATCAGTGTATAAACTAGTGAGAGAATAGAACTATTGAGAGGGCTTCGTGAAGGTTTAAATTTGTGCTTTACACTAAGTACGAGTAAGCATTTCTAAATATAGGTCGATGAAACAGGTACTTAATCAAAATAGAAATTTACTTTTCATAATTGAGTTTTATTTTCCGTCAAAAGGTGATTTAAATCGTCGGATTTTACGATTTGAATTAAAATTGAAGGAAACGAGTTGAGTTGAATCAACTAATCGTAAATCACCATCACTTGAGTGAATCACCGATTTAAATCACAAATCATGCATGTTCAATTATGAAAAGTAAATTTCTATGAGACTCCCACGAGGTAATTAATGCTTGCTAAAATGTGATACGACTAGGAGGAACAAAAATGCTACTACAAATATTGTGACACAGTAAGCAAAAAATGCTACTGAAACATTAAGATTAGTATGAGCACTCAAAAAGAATTAAACCTAAGACCCTACAAAAATCAAAGCTAGTGTAACTAGTGTATATATTATAACCAAAATTGATTTGGAAATGTAACTTCGATGCAGTATATATCTCTCTGTATTGCACCTCAAAGAAAACCAAAAATCAAACTCAAATAAACCCAGAATTAAATACGAAGATCTGAATTTTTATTCTTGGTACGTAGAGGTAATCGTATAAGAAGTTTTGTGTTTTTTACAGTATTAATAACTACTATATCTATCATAATTTAGTTACATCAATTATTGCTATCTCATTACAGTAGCTACTCTTATGACATTGCTCCATATTATATTGTGAAATTTCCCTCACGGTACTAAGAGCGATATTTCAGAGCAATTTTGAAAATTTTCTATAATTTTAGCTTCCAAGTAATTCGTTACCTTCACAAATTGAATCACATAATAGAAGGATTTAATAATGTAACTAGCAACAAGTGAGCAAATTATAGAGTGTCATGAAGTTCGCTCGAGTTTAGAAAACTGACTTTTACATATAAAAAAACTCACAAGAGTATATTTCAAGTCAAAAAACGGAACAAACCTGGTGTAGAAGAGCCAGAGAATGGAACTGAACAAGAGCAGCCCTCGATTGAACAGCTTCCTGTACTTCATTGCTCCACCTTCTTACAATTTCCGGATTCGTCTAAGTCAAAAAGGAAAAATCAAGCTATGATCCGACTAATGCTAAAACCAGTTTGCATACAAACATTAGCCATACATCGGTACCTGAAGTAAGTGAATTCCACTAACAAGAGCAGCGCTCGCAACAACAGGATTCTTGTCAACAATGGCTTGCTTCAAGTATCTTTCTATTTGTGTGAGAAGGGTTCCATCAATAATTCTGCAAAGTACACGGATCGCATTGGCCCTATACATATCTGTCTTGCTATTCATGTCCTTCATCAATGAGCTAGTGACAATGATAACCTTCATGAACAGGTTTTGGGGTTAATTTTTACAATTCACAATATAACAACACATATACACATAAATAATAACTATGTATTTACCTCTTCTGCTGAAGGGGAAAGTTCCTTGATAATCAAATATACCATTCTTCTCAGACCTATATCTTTGGACTGAAAAAGCTTTGTGACTGCAAAGAACACTCCCGTCGCTTCAACCTATATGTAAACAGAAAATTCATAAAGTTATTCAGTAATCGGACACCTGATAAGGAGATGTTCTTCATAAATATAATGCATTCCCATTCATTTGTTATTCTACAATCAACCCATTTCTTCTCTAATCTCTCTTCTACTCCAAAGGCTCTAAAATCAGTTTCCTTGTCTCTTCATCCTCTATCCTTCTCCGACCACAAAGCAAAGAATGGGACGTTCACCACATCCACTCGTATCTCCTCGTTTATCTATTTCTTCACATAAAAAAAAACCTAAAGTAGGTCTCCTTTTCTTGCCTCACTCTCTCTCCCTCTCCACTTATTGTCACAAACAGAGATTCAAGGGTCATTCCCTAATCCGTTGGTCTATTTTAGGACGCAATGTACAAAATGAAGGGGGAAAAGGTTGCAACAATTAGGATACAGACAACACAAACTTGCAATGCGGAGGATTAATAGAATGCCTCACCTTCGTGAATGTCTCTCCTTGGTTGAGTAAGTACAGAAGTTTGGTAATAACCTATACCAGTAAACGCCGCAGTCAATTGAAAGAAAATTCGTCATTTTAAACTAATTAGGAAAAATAAAACCAATAAAATGTAGGAAATCACATAAACTATGGTGTACCTGAGAGCATCTCCTCGGATCAAGTTGAGGATCATTGAAAACCTTCGCTTCTTGAAGGACTGCGCCTTTCTCAATTCCCATAAACGGCGAATATTCTGCTGTAAATCAACCAAAAAAACACAAATCACATCACAATTAACATCAAATGTGACCCAAACACCTAAGATCCAAGCTCACATAACATCATACATTGCAACACAAACAACACTACCAAATCTAACTCATAATTTCTCCAAAAACACGCAAATTACGCATCATATCAACTAAATTCAACATAATTCACTAAGAAACAAATCAAATTCTTCGCAGATACATGCACAAACAAGATCAATACCTAAGTGAGCTTAGATCTATCATCACAACAACTGATCTAATATCTCTACCATGAAAATACACCGTTGAGATTGAAATTGCATTGTGAATCAGGGCAAACGAGATTCATTCGATGAAACTGAGACTCAAAATCGATGAAATTAGACCTAGATCTCTAAGGCGAAGAGGTTACCTTCGTCGTCTCGATCGTCGTCTTTCTTTAAGTATGGTTGCGCCATGACGAAATGCAGAGATCAGAATTGGAGATGCTGAGAGAGAGAGAGAGAAAAGTGAAATGTGTTGAGACGAGAGAGATATAAACAAGCTCTTTCTCTCTCTATCGGGCTTTGTTGAGTAACTGTGGAGCCGAGTCTGTGAACCCGAGATCCAATAGGGTCAACCATGAAGTTTGAGGTAAACCGTAAACCGTAAACAGTGCAAGATATTCCTCGAGATTGTGTCTGACAGACTTAGGAGCGAAGTATTCAGGTACAAGTGCATTTTTGCTCCTTATCCCGTTTGATCCTTTTGCTCCTTGTCGAGTTAAAATTTGACACCTATCCAAAAACTACAACTCATATCTTTTGTGTATGCTCGAGATTTCAACGGGCAGCAACAGTTGGGACTAACTTTTAAATTTTTTTCTCTTCAACCTGCATTACATAGTATTGTTGGGAACAAAAGCATCTACTCTAGTCTAGCATACAATCACAAAGAAACCAACACAAAAATGTATATAAAAGGAGGTTACAACACGTCTCTAAAACTCTCCCTATAAACCCTAGATTTATGGGTTGGGTTAGGAGTCGGCGGGCAACCCCAAACCCAATTCGGGTTGGGCCTAGACCCAATGGTTCATAACACTCCCCCATTGGTGTGTCCCACATTTAAACGACTTGCCTCATTAAAACTTTTGCCTAGCAAAACCCTTTGGGCAAAAAGCCATGCAAGAAAAGAGTACAATCATATGCCACAGATAGGTGGTGGACACGTATAAGTTGCCTCATCAAAATCTCAAGCCATCAAAAACCTCCAGGGACAAAAACTGTGTTATCAAAAAAAAAAGTACAACACACAAGTATCCATGTCAGGTGAAGACCTCTCCCAGGCCCTGACGTCTATCTCCTAGAGATGTGTCTCCCATAGACGTTAAAGATTACAAAACTTCGCATATCTATTCTGTGTACCAATACCTTGAACGTAGGTGGTGCAAAAGTCTTCGTAAAATAGATCTTCTAAGTTGTCTGTTGAATGGTCTTGAACAATATCAATTTCATTCTTCTTCTGTAACTCGTGAGTATAGAAGAACTTCGGTGAAATATGTTTGGTTCTGTTGTCTTGGATAAAACCTTCTCTAACTTGAGCGATGCATGCAGCATTGTCTTTATAGATAGTTGTAGGTTTCTTCCAGACAAAACTTAGTCCACAAAATCTATTGATGTAATTCATCATATAGCGTAACTAAAACCATTCTCTATCAGCTTCTTAAAATGCAAGAATCTCTGTGTGGTTTGAAGATGTAGCGACCGCTGTCTGCTTCACTAATCTTCATCAAATTATTGTATGTCCATACGTATATAAGCACATAACCCGCTTTACAATGGCCTCTATGTGGGTTTGGCAAGTATTCTACCTTGTTATACCCTATAATTTGAAAATTACCATTTATTGGGTAGAATAGACCCAAGTCTATTATGCCAGTTTCAGGTACCTGTAGAATGTACTAATCTCATTCTAGTACCTCTGGGTAATAGTGGAACTGTGGAGAGTCAAGCAGTTCAGAACAAATAAGATATCGGGTCTAGTACACCTGGTTAAGTAAAGAAAACCATTGATTGCTTCTAGTAAGGCGCATCGGCCCTATGAGTTCCTCCTCCTCATCAGGAGGGCGGAAGATGTCTTTGTCTACCTCCAGGTGACTGACTATAATAGGCATGCTCAAGCTATGAGCTGCATCCATATCGCCTATTGAACGAGTATGATATTACCAAGATGTTAGATCTACAAATCGCCACATTACTTAGTTTCCCAAGGTCTTTCATTTCGAATTCCTTTCCCAAAAGTATTTGGCGACTCTCGTGATCTTCCCCAGAGTTTTGATGATATCCAAGTCATCTAGTACACTGTTATGATGACTAAGCAAGTATTTATGTTCTTAGTGAGAATGCATAGGAATATAAGACTATTTGCAAAGTCCCCGACCTTCAAATACTCAGTCAGTTTACTGTAACACATGAGCCCTGATTGCTTTAAGCCGACAATGACTTATCCAGTTTATGCACCTCATGCATTGGCCTTAATTTCTTATGAAAGCTTACACAGCCCAGGTAGCTTCATGTAGATGTTCGCATCTAGTTTCTCATATAGACACGCGTTACCTACATAAGATGCATGTCCAGCTTGTCCTAGACAACTGACAGACTGATCAAGTACTAGAAAGTTATAGTGTCTATGAACAAAGAATAGGTCTTATCGTAATCGATGCCAGATTTCTTTAGAGAATACCTGGGCAGCTCGTCTTGTCTTGACCTACTAATCTCTACAGTTCATTACATTTTTGTACTAATTTCTATTTGAATCCGATAGGATCTATGGCATTACTTCGTGTTTTTCTAGCGAGTTGGGCTCATCTTGGATTCCAGACGCCCACTTTGGCCAATGTACAGCGACACATAGTCATTTATAATAAGTGGCTTAGAATTCTCATCCTAGATGACGAACACAACAGCGAGGGTAATTGCGTTATCAACGATCACTCGATCCTACATTGTACCATTACAAACATAATAGATTGAGATCTCTTTATTAACATGTACATGTGCCACGCCAGGTTTGTCTCATAATGCATCAGCTGGTCGCGTAGCTACTATTGCCTTGTCGGTGAGTGGTTCCATCTTCGATGAATCAGCTATATCATAAGCTATATTTTGTCTTTAATTCTGTTATACATCGTCTCAAAATACTTTCTTTTAATGGTGTTTTGCGTATAGCACAAGTCTTAGATTCGTTTGCGATAGACACGCCAGTTTCGCCGAACGTCCGCCTATGCAGGTACATTACTTGGAGGTACATGCACCTTGGTCACTTTAGCAATGTCGCTGAATGCTTTTAAGAAATTCATGTGTTCTGTTGCAAGTAAAGAATCTGTTAGACCTTATTGTCACTCTATTATGTAAAGGGATCCATATGAAACAGCAATGGTGTTTCCCAAGTTAACATAATAACTTCCACGCCATTATCTATCATATCTCCTCCTAATGCTAGGAAAATTGTCTCATCAAAGTGATAATCATCCATGTAGTAAATATGCAATAAATACATCGTCAGTGGGTTTTAAATATTCAATGATAGATGACGAATCGTAATCTACATAATTATCCGGCCGACATTGAGACCCAACTTTGTTCATTGTATAAGTATCCTCGACACTTGCACGATACATTAAGATGTGCACAGAAGGGCGACATTGGGTTCCAACCCAGTTACTAGTTGCTTTGGGAAAAACTGATGATTCACTATCAGACAAACTCTAATCAGTATTGTGGGGACCAAGAATGCGTGAGCAAGAATAGATGGTCCACACATAAGCTAAAAGCAGTGATTGTAATAATAATGGCCTAGCGATTATATCTAATCATTGGATTAGGTTCTTCGCTAACCCAAACTGGGTGTGGAAATAAGGTACTTTCGATGCTCAATCGTCTATCCCATTAGCGGTACAATAATCATCAGAAGCGTGAGAGGTAAACTCGCCAGCTCCCTCAAGTCGAGTGGACTTGATCGGTTTATCCAGGAACTGAGCTTATAATTTAATGATCTAAGTGAAAAGTCTTGCTAACATTCCATTCCTAGTTGTTGACAATAGGCAAATGTAAAACCATCTCCAAGATGCGTCTATTATGACTGTTAATACTCAAAGGCTACTATGTGGATAAATAGGTTCACATGTGTCTCTATGGATGCGTTTGGAGAATAGGCTGGAGATGTCACTCCACCTTGGTCATACTAGGACAAACAATAGAATTTCCTTTAATGCAACCGTTGTACAGACACTCTCTAGATCTTCTCTCCTTTAAAAGAAAGTTAAAAAGTATTCTCGATAATCCTCCTCATTATCCTAACCAGGAGAAGTGTATTGGAAACCGTTCCAATATCGTTGCCTGACCTTTAAACATGGATGTAATGCACAAAACCTGACTATCATTTTTCTCCTATCATCTTCTACTTGATAACCATTATCATGTATGTCCCTAAAGCTTAGCCAATCACCATTGGACTTATTAGCATATAAAGTTGATATGATATCTAGTATCGTATCGTTAGGGAGTAATAGTGTGATACTTCAAGTACTTTCTATTACATTGGCTAGGCCAATGATAATGGTGGCATCCTAGATGCACAAGGTTAAAGAAAAGAAATATTTACATATTTTAAAAGGGGTCAAGTGCTTGGTACTACTATCTCTAAGATATGTATCGTCACTCTTCCGATTATCGGTAAATTCTCTATGAACAAAGACTGCTCTATTATGAGCAGATAAATCCATTGGGTGTGCAGGTTGTATATAGTAGATCAACTATTATACATAGAATTTAACTACTTCTGAAGTAATAAATTCAAAATCATAGAACAAACTTGGATCTTATAGACGTGATACCTAGTGCATGTCACAAGCATTTGAAGAAGTTAATCAGTGAAAAGTTTCAACATAATCAAAGATACGTAGTACTAATGAAATAAAACTACTACTCGCAATAAGCAAAGTTACTACTTGGTAATGCTCTTTAAGTGACATTACTCATTTATTGATACTATGCTACTGATCACTTTTGGATATGATCCAAGACTGCATAGGTATCTTGGAAGAAATATAGCTTTAAACTATGTAGTTGCAATGTTTAACTCATCTGTAGTCTCATGATAAGGTCAGGGTTGATCTGTTAGGATCGTCCGGGTTACCTTGCAGTCCCGTACCCAGTGCCCGACTCTTTAGTGTAATGATTCCTTTTCCATTTTGGTTCATAGGTGAACTTCGTGTTCTCCTTGCCTGATAACTGAAGGCTGGTTTATAAATCCTACCAGTGTTATCACCTCTCGCCTATTCATGGTTGCTACATTGTCTGCAACCCTGTCACCATACCTGGTATGTGCGACGTAGGCACATGCGTATGCTTAGAAAGCATGAGCTAGTGGTTATAAACCAACAACTATCGTTTTGCTCAAGAATAAGTAAAACTAAAATAAGGTAGTGAGCTATCAAATATTTACTTGAAAGCACAATATTTGAAGCGTGGAAAGTTAATAGAATATTCTGAATATTGTTATCTTCCTCAACTATTTCTCCATATAATATCATAGTAGAGTTACATTATTGAAACATACTGATATGATACTAGAATAGGAGGGTAATTCACTATCAGGTCCTCCAAAATATAGGGGCGAGAATGCAATCAAAGCGTAGGCTTTGTTGACTAAGGACTTATTATTCTAAACAAATGTCTTGTCAAGTTTATTTGTACCAAAAAGAGTTACAGTATGGGTATGTACCCAATGTACCGAGTGTTACCAACATCTGTTATGCATGTATATCAATACCAGTAGTAGTATTCGATAAACATTTTCGGTATAAGGCAGTTCATAGTATTCAAGGTAATGATAACTAATCATTATTTGTAGATGGATATTATTCATGTCCTAATACTCATAAAGTATTATTTAAGTACATGATTCTGAATTATTACTTGCGGTTCATAGTATATAGCTAGCGTAATGAAGTGAATGATTCTCAATCATTACTTGCAAGTGAATATGGTTTTATACTCATGATATCCTATTAAGCGTCAAATCCCACATTTACCATGTAAATTGGTGATCTTAACCTTAAAGTACATTTTAATATAGTCTTAGTCAAAATCACTATTCAAAACTACATGATGTTGGGATCCTTATCTAACCACTGAGGGTGTTATAAGCCTCAAGGTTTTGTATAAAGAATGTATATTCTAGCCAAATGACCCATTTACTATAAATATGATGGGTTATTAGACGTTTAACAGATGAGTGGTTTTATCCCCGAATTCTGCTGAGTTCCCCAGATATGTAGATTAATCCTATTTTGGAACTAACGATCTAGGAGTATATTAGGGTGCTATAATATCATATATACTTCTATATGTTATTAGGTAACATCTAATTGTACCTAGATACAAAAAATTAGTTCCTAGAAGCCATATTTTTATATACTGGACTAGATCAATCAGTGATTGAGTATCTAATAATATTTTGGATATTAGAGTGTATTCAAAAATAACTCTAAGTCGTATCTAAATTAGTCAATTTTTCATTTTACCTCAAATCCCTGGATAAAATAAATAGTATCTAGGGGCATACATTGTTTAAAATTTTACTAGCTCACATAAGAGCCTAAGTAAATTAAAACGTTTACTTATATATAATGTAAGAGGAGTCATAATGAAAAACTATAGCATGCTAACCCTATAGTGCTATTTTCCAAAAAAAAAATCAAAAATGGGTCCTCCTAGAGGTTATACCATTAATATCCTATAAGCTATCGTAAGATACTTGAGTAGATATTAATCTATTTTCTTATACAACATATAAGTTAGTCAATTTTCCTATACAAGGCACCTGTTCCCAAAAAAAAAATTCATAATTTTTTTTGAAATAGGTCCCCCCCCCCAAGGATAGGTCTAGTCAATATATAGGAGCTTTTTAAAAAAAAATTGACCAAATCTGACCATAAATTTGGCTTCAAAAGCCAATTTTAGTGTCTCACTTGATCTGGGTCAAGGCCTGGACCGAGTTGATGACACATGGCAGTCACTGTTGTAGGATACATATCAGTACTGTACTAACACATATCCTGCAACAGTGACTGCCATGTGTCATCACCATGTGGTGATACGTGTCACTGCTACAGTACTGACACGTCAGCAGGTGGTATCACATCAGCACGTGTGGGACCCACCGGTGTCATGTCATCACTTATAGGACCTATAAGCCTCTCCTAGAATGATACATCAATACTATGGGTCCCACCACAGTCTGATGACGTTATCAATCCTATGGGATGAGGTCTGTAATCTATAAACCCTAGGATGACGTCATCCTTAGGTTAGCCGCCATAAAAAAATTTAACAGATTCGTCGTAGTTTTTTGTTATTTTCATGGCCAATTTCTCGATGATCCATTCACTTCCAGAAGACATGTAATATACGTCTGCGATCGTTGGAATGCAGGCTTCACAAAAAAAATATATATATATATACTACCATAGTCAAATGTTGATGAATACCTTAAAATACCTTTTGTAATGGCCTAATTTCGTTAGCTCGAAATGGCTTGGAATTAGCTCTTACACCAATGTACATGTGACAAAAACTAATGTAAGGCAAGAAATGACATAAGTGATTTAGCGTGAAAAATATTTAAATAGGTAAAAAACCACGACCTCGAGTTTAGGGTTTTAGTAATAATAACTTTTATTGCTTGAGGCTGATATCTTATTACAAGTGATCTCTCGAACTATAAATACTCAATCTATTGAATAAAAAGTTTTTTGCTTAGAATATAGAAAATCAAGTTTTCTTGGTGGTTTTTCATGTCCCTGTCTCTTCAAGAACATTTTCTTTAAATAGGCCTTACCCGTACCTCGTTATGGTGCTAAAGCATGTTCTACGAATAATAAGGTAAGTGGTGGTTGACTGAATAACTGTTTAGTTTGTGGGAGACAGGTGTCTTTGACTTGTTCATGTTCTTCTGTTGTGCTTGATTCACGTTCTTCATCAGTTCGTAGGATAGGTAGCAATACTGACCCACAAGTGGATATCACGTACAAAATACGTGAGCTTGATATGGAGGTAGTTTGAATTGGGTTAGGTCGAGGCATAGTTCCCTACAATCGCTCCCTCATAACTGAAGGCACAAGTGTCTTTAGTTGAGAAAAATCTTGTGTATTTGCGGTGTTGGAAGTTAAAAAGAAATGACGTATTTAATGTTGATTTGACTGGTATGGAAATGGGTATTTGTTTTATTGGATAAACTTCTGTAGGCTAAGAGATGTTTGTAAAAATTGTTTGTAGGAACTTAAGGATCTCAAAATTGAGGAGTTAGAGAATGAGCTTGCTAAGGAAAAAGACGCATCGGCATCCCTGTTGTATTCACAAACGAAACTGCAGGTTAGAGAAGCGCAAGAAATATTTGACTTGTATGCTACATTACTTTAGAGCTACGAAGTAAAAATTATAGTATAAAGATAGACCAAAAACGTGTTAACAATTTAGGGGCAATGGTAATCAAATGTGTCCAGATAATACCAAAATGTTGAGAAAGTTAGAACATAGAAAGTGTATACCTTGAAATTGGATGTACATGTTATTGTCATCGAACTGGGATCATACTTCGACCTTAAGTTTAAAAGCAGTTTCACAATAGTAGATGTAAAAATAAATAAAAAATTGTTAGAAATAAGATTCCTGTATCATGATTAAATATATTGGTTGAGTGTTCTTGAATCGGACTTGATATATTATTTTTGTGATGTCGGTTGAAATGGAGTCAACTCGTTTGAGTGAACAAGAGACACTCCAATATAACCAAGAGTTTGCAGCGGTGTTTGATAGGATGAGAGAGGAAAATGAAGATAGGGAGGACCAATACGTCAAAGTTCATTTTAAGTATGTCAAGGCAACACAAACTGCTGAAGAGCTGACTCGGAAGATCAAGGAAAAAGATGCTGAAATTAATAAGGGGCAAAAAGATCTTGAGGAGACGAAGGATGAGGTTGAGAAGCTTAAAAGCCAAAATGATGCATTGATGGTGAAGAGTAAAGAGGCGGACATGGCGAGATACCGTATCCAGCCGCTAAAAATGACAGAGAAAGAGTTGCGATTTTTTTGGCCAGTCTGAAGGGCCAAATGATCAGCAAAATGAACGAACATGAGTAGACTCGAGCTGATTTAGTGAGTTACAAAAGCAAAAGTAGAGCGATTGAAGTATAAAATAATTAAGAAAGATAGCGAGCTAAAGAGAGCTCGAGATGACCTATCAAAATCTGAAATAGTGGTTGAGCAGTTGAGTGAAGTTTTACCTACTAAAGATATAGATTTCCGGCTGGTACAAAGACGATGTAATGAATTGAATGAGAAGGTGGCTCAACTGATGGAAGATTTGGCTATGGCCAATTCGCGCGTCAAGAAGGCTGAGGCTGGAGAGCGGTCGAAGAAGAATAAATATGATGTCGGGGTCTCTATTGTGAAAGGGGATGTGGTTAGCCTATCAGCTCGAATTTGGGAGCTGGAGGGAAATATAGTTCGCATTCAAGCTCACGTACAAAGAGGAAATGAACGCATAGGGAGTGCCAAGATAAGTTGGATTCTGGTCATAGTACAGAGCGGGAGTTAGAGCGGGCGATCAGAAGTAATGATCAATTGATAAGAAAAAAAAAGATGAATTATTAAAGAAGTCTCCTGCTGGGGGAGGTGTAGGTAAAGACAGGGAGCTTGAAGAACTTCGTTCTCTGGTGGAAGAATTGAGGACGATGAACTAGGATAAGTCAGATAAAGCAGCGGAGAAGGCGAATGAGCATATCAATCTTATGTCCCGCACAGATAGTCGCATGGAATGACAAGACGCACGGTATAAAAAGTTGTAAGAGCGTCATCAAAAGGTGAGAATTTTTTTTTCCAAGGCAGTTATGCCCACGGTAATGCACTCACAGATGTTAATGGTTATTATTACCTATTTTATGGAGGAAGTGAAAAGGCTTGAGTTAGAGAGGGATACCGTGTACGACTGTTTGTTAGGAAGAAGGTGTATTTGTAGAGCCAATGTAGATTGAGGAAATTGTATGAATGCCATGGAAATATAGTTAGGTCCTCGACATACTAAATTGGTAGAGCAAGGTAGGATTACTGTAGCTACTCGAGCTTGAGATTTTATAGCTAATTATCCTCCTGTTGTAGGGAAAAGCGTGGCTGACCTCCCATCAGCAAAGAAGAATCCTTAGAAGTGGCTTGTAGATGTAACATGTAGAAGTATCTGTTACAAACATCTTGAGATATGAAAGCTAGTTTTACATTTGCTTTATCTTATGTTTGGTAGATTTCTTTGATCGAAAACTAGTATTACCTTCGTTTTAATCGCAAATTTCATATAAATGGGAAGCTAGTATTACCTTTGATTTAATATGTATAGAGTTCGATTGAAAGCTAGTTTTACCTATACTTTAACCGATATTGAGTTTGATTGAAAGCTAGTTTTACCTTTGCTTTAGCCGGTATAGAGTTCGATTGAAAGCTAGTTTTACCTTTGCTTTAACCGGTATAGAGTTAGATTGAAAGCTAGTTTTAGCTTTGTTTTAATCGGTATAGAGTTTGATTAAAAGCTAGTTTTTCATTGCTTCAATCGGTATAGAGTTTGATTGAAAGCTAGTTTTACCTTTGCATTAATCGGTATAGATGGGTGATTGAAAGCTAGTATTACCTTTGCTTTAATTAGTATAGAGGTCGATTGAAAGCTAGAATTACCTTTACTTTAATCTATGTAATGTAGTAGAGTCTACGTAAGTAGAAAGTAATGTGGGAAAAAACTTGGAGGTTTTCATTGAATAGAATAAAATGTACACTATATGGAGATAAAATCTCACTTTTGGAATGGAAAGAACGAGAATTTTGAAGCGGAGAAGCGATGGACTTAACGATAGTACCATTTCAGACACCTAGTATTCCATCGATTTTGGATTTGAACTTCTTGTTTCGTCATGAGATAATATGATCCCAGACCAGTTTGACCAATACTGAGGAATGGATTTTCTTAATTTTCTGCTAGTTTCCTGGTATGTGCCACTTTTATGTGTTAAACAATTTCTCTGAGGACGAGATCATCGATTTGGAATGTACAGCTTCAGACTCTTCTGTTGTATGAGAAGGGAAGCATGTAGTGATATTGACCTAGGTTGGCAATAGCGCGCTCCCTAGTTTCATCAATCCAATTCATATTGCAGGCCAATTCGAACTCATTTTCTTTGTCGGTAAGCTCGCGATCTTTGACTGGATGGTGGTATTCTGTTAAAATGATGAATTTTGTGCATAGGCAAGGAAGAATGGGGTACAACCGGTTGATTGACGTGGAGTAGTACGGTATGCCCATAAGACATGAGGAAGCTCTCGTATCTAGTTTCCTTTTTTCTGCGATTGAAGCCTTTTTTTGAGTCCATCCACGATGGTTTTGTTGGTGATTTTGGCTTGGCCATTGCCTTGAGGGTAGTAGGGATTTGATGGCGAGTGGATGATGTTGTGTTTGTTGAGGAAGGCTGTGAATTTTTTACCAACAAACTGGGGCTCATTATCGATCTGAATTAGGTGGGGGCATCCAAACTGTGTGATGATATATTCCCATAAAAAAAGATGACCTCTTCTTATCTAGTTCGACAGAGTGGAACTGCCTCCACACATTTTGTAAAATAATTTGTTGCTACGAGTAGATATCGCCGGTTACTTGAAGTATTTGAAAAAAATTCAACGAGATCGAGCGCCCACCGCTTGGATGGCCAGAACACCTTGTTTGCATGTAGTTCGAGCGCAAGGGCGTAGATCATGTGTCCATCTCATTGATATGTGTTGTATTTGCATGTGAGTACTCTTCTGCTTGCTTGCGCATGCCTAGTCATAATACTCCTTGTGTAATTGCTCTATTAACAAGTGATCGACCTGCGGCATGGGAGCCACGAGTACCTTCATGTAAATCTCTGAGCATTCCGTCTATTTTTTTCCTGGAGAGGCACTTGAGGTAAGGCCCCGTGACTGAACGATGATATAAAAACCATTTTGAACTGTGTAGCGCTTCGTGTTTTTGATTAACTGTCGATGCTCTTTCGAATTTGTTGGAAGGGACCCTTTGCATTTGTTATTGGGGTCAAGATAGGCAATGAAGGGCTTTTGCCAATTGTCGTCCTCCTCTTCATCGCCCTGAGTGTTGATCGTGCATACAAAATAAGAAATCAGCCTCAAGCAATAAAAGTTACTATAGGGGCCTATCCCTCAATCTTATCTAAAATCGAGTTGTCCCCAGTTCAAATTACCTCCATATCAGTCTCACGCATTCTCCACACGAATTCTCCAATCAATATCGCCATATACTCCACGAACTGATGAAGAACGTAGGTGGAGCTTAAACTGAAAAACCTGAACAAGTCAAAACCACTTGTCTCTCACGAACTCAACAGTTACTCAGTCAACAACCACTAACTACATTGTTCGGAGAATGTGCTTGAACACGATGAAGAACTGCAGAAGAGGCTTATATAAAGGAAAAGTTCCATAAGAGACAAGGACCAGAAAAAGATACGAGAAATTACCAAGAAGACTATATCTTCTGAGATTCTCAACACTCCAAACTTCTTATTCACAAGATCAAACATTTCTAAGTCTAAAAATAACTTGTAATAAGATATCATCAGCCTCAAGCAATAAAAGTCACTGTTACAAAACCCTCAATACGAGGTCGTGGTTTTTAACCTATTCAAAAGTTTTCCACGTTAAATACCTGTGTCATTTCTTGTTTACTAGATTGTAGTCACATGTACATTGGTGCAAAGACTAATTTCTGGCCACGTCGAGCTCACGAAATTAGGCCATTACATTTGGTGCCGTCTGTGGGAAAGAAATTCTTTCCACGGTATCCTAAGACATTCAATCACTCTACTACAACATTTCAATCATGGTCACATCCAGGTGACTAACTACCGGAGTCCAGCTCGATCTCTAAATTAAGTTGGAATAACTTTCAGAGCTCTAAGCGAATCTTAACATTGAAACGGAGAAGCGCAACAAACTTGAACAACAATTAACTCGCGATCGAGAGCTCCGTGAGAAAGAGCTCGATGCCGAACGACAAGCTCGTAAGCAAGAAGGGGATTGAGTACATTCAGGTCAATTTCTTGGCCACCTCATCAGCAAGAAGGGGATTGAGGCCGACCCAGATTAAATTTGGGCTCTCATCGACATGCCATCTCCAAAAACAACAAAAGAAGTTCAGAAACTTACCGGCAAGATTACCGCTATCAACTATTTTGTGCCAAAATCTTCAGACCGCTGTCGTTGGTTATTCCTTTTACTCCGCGGTTGTACCATACGAGGAAAGATTCAGCCAAATACAGAGGTTTAATGGACATCAGAATTAGAGGTAGCTTTTCAAGATCTCAAAGCCTATTTGGGGAAGTCTCCCATCATGAGCACCCCAATAGATAATGAGGAACTAATTATCTACCTCGCAGTTACAGATACTTCACTCAGCTCGGTTCTCATTCGACTCGAAGGGAAAATCTAGAAGCCAGTCTGCTTCATCAGCAAAACCCTCACTCCAGCAGAAATAAGATACCCTAAATTGAGAAACTTTTTCTCACTCTTAAGCTCAAGCACCACTTCCAAGCTCATTCAGTCAAAGTCATGACGAACTATCCACTTCGGGAAGTTCTATCCAAGAAAGAAAAATAAAGAAGAGTGCAACAATGGTTTGTCAGCCTGGGAGAACATGATATCAAGTTTGAACAATGTCATTCTGATATAGGGCAGGCCGTAGCCAATTTCTTCTCGAATTTTCCAGTGGAAGATCCCGAGTGGGAGGTACATGATCCTGACCTTTTAGAGGAAGTTACAGAAGATCTACCCCACAAAGTATTTGACGAACGAGCTAAGTAGATTACAAGGAAGGGTTAGAGACTTCTTACTGATGGATCAGCAGGACCTATAGGGTCAGAAATTGGAATCGTACTGATTACTCCTTCTAACAGAATTAAGAAATCAATTCGCCAAGATTTTGAGGCCTTAAATAATGTCACCGAGTACGAAGCTCTTATTCAGGGACTCGCTCTCGAGCTCGGCGTCCCCGAACTCTCTGTTTACACAGATTCACTACTCATCGTCCACCATTACTCTGAGCAATACAAGAAGAATGACAAGATGATTAAATACACAACCCTCATTGCAGATATGATGAGCAAGTTTGCGTAAACAACTCTTGATTATCTTCCTCGAGGTATAAATAGACACGCCGATTCCTTGGCATATCTAGCCAGGGTTTTGGGTACAGAAGCTCAATATCTCCAGATCGTAGTATTATTCTCATTTTTGTATGCACGATCAACACTGTGGACGATAAAGGGGGGGACGACAATTGGCGAAAGCCTTTCTTAGTTTATCTCGGTATCAACAACAAATGTGAAGGACCACTTCCAGCAGATTCGAAGGAGCACCAACAGCTGATAGATAACTCAAAGCGCTACACCAATCGAAATGGTACCTTGTATCGTCGTTCAGTCACAGGGCCTTACCTTAAGTGTCTCTCCAAACAGAAAGCGGACGAGATGCTTCGTGATTAACATGGAAGGACTTGTGGCTCTCATGCCGCAGGTCGATCGATCACTAACAAGAAGAACCATTACACAGGGAGTATTCTGGCCCGGCATGCGCAAGCAAGCAGAAGAGTACCCACGCAAATATGATGCATGTCAGCAACATGGAAAGATGATACGCGTCCCTGCGCTCGAACTCCATGCAAACAAGGTGTTTTGGCCATTTAAAAGATGGGCACTCGATATCGTCGACGAATTTCCTAATTCTCCAGGTAATCGCCGCCACCTCCTCATAACTACTAATAATTTTGCAAAATGGGTAGAAGCAGTTCCATTCTGTCAAACCAGAGAAGAAGAGATCATCTCTTTTATCTGGGAATACATCATCACTCGGTTTGGGTGCCACCACCTAATTTGTATCGATAATGAGCCCCAATTTGTTGGAGAAAAGGTCGTTGTTTTCCTCAACCAACACAACATCATTCACTCACCATCCAATCCTTACTACCCTGAAGGCAATGGCCAAACCAAAATCACCAACAAAACCATCTTAGATGGGCTCAAAAAAGGGCTACACTATCAGAAATAAGGGAATTGGGTTCGCGAACCCCCTCATGTCTTATGGGCATATCGTACCACTCCACGATAGTCGGCAGACAGCACCCCATTCCTCCTTGCCTATGATACTGAGGCCGTCATTCTTTCTGAATATCATCACCCAGTCAAAGATCACGAGCAAGCTGACAAGGAAAATGAGTTTGAATTGGCTTACAATCTCAATTGGATCGATAAAACCAGGGAACGCGCCATCGCTAACCTAGGTCGATATCACCATATGCTAACCAGTTTGTACAGCAAATGAGTCTGAAGCTGTACTTTCTAAAATAATGATCTCGTCCTCAGATAAATACCTCAACACCGCAAAGAGTCTCATGCTGGGAAACTAGCAGACAATTGGGAGGGTCCATTCCTTATTGCAGGTCTCTCAGGCTTGGATCATATTACCTCATGACAGAAGAGGGCGTCCATATCTTGGGTCCTTGGAATACTAGGATACTGAAAAAGATATTATCATTAGGCCTCTCACTACTTCATTTCAATTTGTTATTTTTCATTCTAAAAGCGAGATTTCTATCTTCATCCAATGTACATCCTTTTTCAAAAATCAATTAAACTTGCAAGTTTTCTTCATACATCTCTCTACTTTATAGATAATACATAGATTAAAACATAAATAGTATTAACTTTCAATCGATATCATTACAGTTAAACTAAGAATATACTTGGTTTGGCCGACTCTACTAAATCTCCTACGATTATAGCAAGGTCATACTTGTTTTCAATCAACGAACTCTACCAGACATAAGATAAAGCAAAGGTAATACTAGCTTTTATCTCTTTCAATATGTCTACGACATCATACCAATTAAATCAATAATACACTTGGTTTGGTTGACTCTACTAAATCTTCTACGATTAAAGCAAGGTAGCACTTGTTTTTACTCAACAAACTCTACCATACATAAGATAAAGCAAAGGTAATACTAGCTTTCATTTCTTTCAATATGTCTGCGACATTATACCAGTTAAATCAAGAATATACTTGATTTGGCTGACTCTACTAAATCTTCTGCGGTTAGAACAAAGTAGAACTTGTTTTCAATCAAAAGGCTCTACCATACATAAGATAAAGCAAAGGTAAAACTAGTTTTTATCTTTTTCAATATGTCTGCAACATTCTATCGGTTTGATCAAGGTTACGCTTGATCGACTGACTCTACTCAACTCCTATATTAAAACAAATGTGATACTAGTTTTCAATCGAAGAGATCAACCAAACATAAGATATAACAAATGTAAAACTGGCTTTCATCTCTCAATAAGTCTGCGACATATATTATTTCTTTTTCAGGTTTATATACAACCACTACAATACAGTTTTTTTTTTCTATTGTGGGGGTGTCAGCTTCGCTTACCCCTACAACAGGGGGTCGACTAGCCATGAATTCTCGAGCTTAAGCAGTTATAGCAGTCCTGCCCTCCTCTATTAATTCAGCAGTTCAAGGTCCCAGATCTGTTCCCACGGAGCTAGAGCAATATCCTCGATCTATATCTGCCTTGCAGAAACATTCTCTTTTTGACATACAGTCAAATAAGGTATCTCTCTCTTACTCAATTCTTTTAACTTCTTCTACAAAATAAGTAATCACAGACCTCAGCAGGTCTAAATACAAGGCCTGAGTTACAACTGAGTGGGACCAAGCCATCCTTGCCCTCTGAAGGCGATCTTATAACTTTTTGTACTTAGCTTTTTGACTCACCATTTATTTGTCTACCCAATCTGTAAAGGCAATATTCTCTGTAGATTTTTTGTCAGCTTTTGCTGGCTCGGCTCGATTAGTTACCTCCAATTCAACAACTTGAGCACGAAGAGTCTCGATCTCCTTCTTCAGTTCGTCCACATCTGGCATTTTCTTTAATAATTATACTTTGTCCCTTATCACAATCTCCTTCAATCTGATAACACTCTCTAACTCTTTCTCCCTGGTGAGAGCGACATCCAATTTTTTCTCACACGTCCATAATTGTTCTACCCCTTTACGCACATACCCTTGAATCCAAGCAGCATCCCCCTCCAACTCCCTTATTCGAGCAGATAAGCTAGCAACATCACCTTAAACAAGAGAGATTCTACCATCATTTTTCTTTCCCTTCGAGCGCTCCCCAACCTTAGCATTCCTAGCACGCAAGTTGACCTGACCCAATTCGGCCTTCAGGTGTGCCACCCTTTCAGTCAACTCATTGTATCTTTGTTGAACTGCCCACAATTCCATATCCTTTACAAAAAAACTGCAGTCAATTGCTCAGCTGCCAATTCATGTACATTTAGATCGTCTCAAGTTCCCTTTATATCGTTATTGTAGTAGCATATTTCCCAACATCAACATACTGAAGCCATTATAGAAATTCTCGAAGATATCTTTCACAACATCAAAAGCATAATGGCAGCAGATGGTTAATCTCGATCAAAACATGTACAGTTCAAGCACAGTTCTCGACCTCATACTTCAGTGATCAAGACTAAGTTTTCGACCTTGGAACTAGTCGTTGCACTCAGTCAAAGAGCTGTTGAAGATCCACAACGTTCGCCCACATCCTTCAGAATAGGAAACTGTCTTTCAAAATTTGTAAACCCTGCCTGTATCTCTATAAATACAGGCAGGGTATGAGAGACAAGAAAGAGAGAGATCCCCTGAATTACCACTCTAACTTTCTTACCTCTTTACACTCACAAACTAGTAATAACTAGCATCCTACTTGATTTTTGCTCCAAAAACCCTCACCGAGGTCGTAGTTTTTCTCAGTTTCTCTAAGTTTCCACATAAAATCTTGTGCGTTTGTTAAGTTATTCTTCTCTTCTTTACTAAAAGTATTGGCCAGGATCATCCCACCAGAAAATCCGCCATTACAATTGGCACCGTCTATGGGAATAACACCCTATCTATATCCTAGCCAAAAGCCTCCAGCAAAAGAATGACGGGAATGAACCTCCGAAGCCCCTAAAACACGCTGAGGAACCAAGAAGTTGCTCTTGTACCGGAAGTTGCTGATCTAAATAACGTTGTGGCCGAACTTCGAAAACAAATGGAGTTAGATCGAGCCCAGCGTTTAAAGGATCAACAGAATCATGCACGAGATATTAAAGTCGAAAGAGACGAGAGGAGAAAAGCTCTGGATCAACAAAGCATGACTTACCAAACGGAAATGGACAATTTGCGCAGAGCACAAACATTCCCTCCTCGAGCACAAAGTGAACACCATTCCAGAGCAACTCGAAGAGACAGCCAACCATGGGGAGATCAAGTTCGTGACCAACTCCGTACATCTCGATCTAGGTCACAAAACCCCGATAGAGCCTCTCGCCATTTTGGGCTCACAGTCTCCTCCTCATCGACAATTGGAAGCCAACGCACTCATCATCAGTCTCCACAACCACGATGATTAATCAGAGAGCGTCTGGGATCTGAGGGCCAAGGAAATTTTGACCCCCAAGTCACAGTCGCACCAGCTCCTTAACCACATTACATTACATTGGATGATCTCAACACCAGAATCCAAGCTATCAATGCAGAGCTACCAGGCCGAATATCTACACTTGATAGGATCGAGACCAATCCAATCTCTGTTCACCTCGAAACCATGCATATTCCGAAAAAATTTCATATGCCAAAATTTATCCAGTATGCATGCCTTACGGATCCTTTCACTCACGTCCGACACTTTAAAGCTGCAGTCGGGTTATACTCTAAACTCGACCACATGCTCTGCAGACTTTTCAACATGAGCCTTAAAGAAGAGCCCCTCCGGTGGTTTCACACTCTTCCCGAAGGTTCAATAACAACGTTCCAACAACTTCAACGTCTCTTCGAGTCCAACTATGCTCATGTTAAAGTGTAGACTCACTATTCTTCTTCGAACAAGGAGCCAAGGAAACGTTGGCGAGCTTTTACAAGAGATTCTTGCAAGAGACTCACAAAATTGGGATCTCAGACCCTAAAATTGTAGTACCAACATTCACCTCGGCGTTGCACATCGACTCCAAGGTTCGAGAAGAATTAACCCTTCACAAACCTTGGACGATCACGGAAATGATCGATGTAGTTAACAACTACATAGAATTGGGACGGTCCAAGAAGGACAAGATGAAGAGTTCTGCGGTCATTCACACCACGAAAGCATCTTTATCCCAGCCTCGCAAACAAACAAACACGGGAACTCAAAATGCTCGTGGTCGAAATAATGATAACAACAAAAAACAAGATGGAAAGCCAGACAGACAAGTCCCAACTTTGCCACCGATGACAACAAACCTCTCCGCTATCCTGACAGAGATACAGGGAGATGAGTTATATCGAGAATCACAGTCAATCCCTGACATCCCTGGAAAACCAATGTGTCAGTACTACAATGCGCACAGCCACGAAACCGACCACTGCTACTCTCTGATCTGCATATTCAACCTCATCGTACTAGCTGGAAGACTCTAACATTATGTGATTGATCTTCAAAAATTCGTCAACGACGAGGCAAAAAAGAAAAATATCGATCAAACAAAGGGACAAGGTGAAGCTCGACATCTTTATATGATTGAGATAGAAAAAAGCAAGAAAATGAAGCTGGATGATAAAATCACCTCTTGCTGTAAAATGACTTCAGTAGACAAATCAGCCAGACTTCTCCCCAGTTCCAGCAAGTCAACACGCCCATTCTTGGTAAACTTCGAAGACTGTGACACTAGCCATATCAAGTACCATCATGATGACCCACTGGTCATCATGCTGAAAGTAGGACAGGACTATCTGCACACCCTCCTTGTCAGCATAGGAAGTGCGACAGACGTTCTGTTCCGCAAAGCCATAGAAGTTCTCGAACTTCGAGATTCAGTGAAAGCATCGACCACAACCATCACAGGATTCAATGGTTCTAAGGAATCAGCTACAGGAGAGATTACACTACCGGTGCAAGCAGGTCCCGAAACTACACTCGCTAAATTCCTGGTCATCGACGCGGAATCAAAATACTTAGGCATCTTAGGTCGAAGCTGGCTACACTCCATTAATGCAGTTCCCTCGACTTATCATCTTGCCCTCCGCTTCCCAGCAGATCATGGAGTTTACGAAATCAAAGGCAGCCAAGCAGTTACCCGCACGTGTGAAAACACCACGACGACCTCCCACACAACTAAACTTCTTAAAGCATAGCAACTACAGCTAGAACCGGCACCTACATTCGAACAACATGATACTAAAGTTGTCGACTCAATTGAGCTCGATGGTCCTAGGTGCAATACATTTATCGGTTTCCAGCTGTCACCTACAGAAAAGGAAAAAATGATCCAAGTACTGAAGAAAAATGTTGACATCTTCGCATGGTCATTCCAAGAAATGCCCGGAATTGATCCTTCAGTTGCTTGCCACAAGCTCAACCTCCTTCTAGATAGCAAGGCTGTTGTGCAGAAACGACGCAATCTTGCTCCCCGACTTCGTGAAGCTATAAACGAAGAAATCGACAAACTCCTACGTGTCGGGTTTATTCGAGAAGCGAAGTATCCAAAATGGGTCTCTAACATCATGGCGGTCCCTAAGAAAAATGGGAAAATCAGAGTCTGTGTCAATTTTACGGAACCCAACAAGTTCAAACCAAAGGATAATTTCCTACTTCCATTGATCCCTCAACTACTCGATTCTGCCACAGGGCATAATCTTTTATCCATGATGGACGCTGCATCTGGTTATAATCAAGTCCCTCTTAGCGAAGAAGACCAAGAAAAAACTACCTTCATCACAGAAAGAGGCCTATATTGTTATATAGTTATGCCATTTGGACTGAAGAATGCTGGAGCTACTTACTAACGGCTCGTAACCAGAATGTTCAAAGATCATTTGGGCAAAATCATGGAGGTTTACATCGATGACATGATCTGCAAAATCCTGAAGCGAGAAGATCATTGTCACAACCTCTAAATAATCTTCGGCTTCCTTCATACTTACCAGATGAAGCTTAACCTAGAAAAATGCCAATTCGGAGTTGCATACGGGAAATTTTTGGGTCACTTGGTCAGTAAAAGAGGCATCGAGATCGATCCAGCACAAATAAAAGCTCTCATGGCAATACCATCTCCTCGAACAAAGAACGACGTCCAGAAGTTCGTTGGTAAAATTACCGCCCTTCACTGATTCATCTTCAAATCCTCAGACAGATGAAAACTTCTATACCTTCTCCTTCATGGAAATCCCACTCCTCATCATAAAAAACAGCCAAAAGACATCATTTGGACCACGGATTGCTAGCTAGCTTTCCAGGATCTCAAAAGATACCTGGGGGGCCCCCCAATCTTGAGCACTCCAGTCGATGGCGAAACACTCACTATGTACCTCTCCACAACAGACAAATCTATCTGTTCTATCCTGATTCGAGAAGATACGGGAATAGAAAAGCCAATCTCTTTCACCAACAAAACTCTCACACCAGCAAAACGAAGATACACAACGACGGAAAAGTAGCTTCTTGCATTGGTATACAGTTCTCAAAAGCTCCGCCCTTATTTCCAAGCTCATCCAATCAAAGTTATAACGAAGTACCCCCTCAAGCTCGTATTATCAAAGAAGTAAAATTCAAAAAGAGTTCAACAATGGTCTGTATTCCTTGGGGAGTATGACATCTCTTTCGAGCCTCAAATTTCTTGTAAAAGGCAAGCAGTTGCAGATTTCTTGGCAGACTTTCCAGTCAAAAACCCCGAATGGGAAGAATTTGAAGACATACTTGCAGATGACTCAATTGCCGAACCAGACGCATGGTCCTGAACCACGGGATGGAGACTGTTTACAGACAGGTCCACCAGACCACGAAGATCAGGAATTGGCATCGTCCTCGTAACACCTTCTAACCATCGCATTGAAAAGGCCATTAAACTGAAATTCTACGCCACGAACAATGAGACGGAATATGAAACAGTCCTTCATGGACTCGATCTCGCATTAGCACTTGGGGCGAAAGATATAGCAGTATACGTCGACTCCTTACTTGTCGCCAACCACTATAACAAAACGTTCAAAACTTCAGGGAAGATGGTTGATTATGCCGCCTCAGTCGAAGAAAAAATATTCAAGTTCACAACAACATCGATCTATTACCTCCCTCGAGCAGAAAACAGACATGCAGACGCTTTAGCATATGTAGCAGCCATGCTCGAAGATAGTGAAAAAAGATAGCTAGAAATTGAGGTTATTGAGCACTCTAGCCTTGATATCACCCATACAATGCAAGTCATAATTGCTGATGATGAAGATGATTGGAGAAAGCCCTTCTTTGACTATCTCAATTCTAACATTCTCCCAAGCAACAAAGAAGAAGCCAGATCACTTTTGGCCAAATGTCCCCGATTCAAAATCTAGAATGGCGAACTATATCGTAAAGCGGGAGGAGGACCCCTTATTGAATGTATCTCACAAAAGCAAGCGTAAATCAGGATCAAAGAGCTACATGAATGTATCTGTATTGCGCACATATCAGGAAGATCATTGGCACAATGAGCGTTCACACGAGGATTATACTGGCCAAGGATGTGGCAAGACTGTGAAGATTATGTTCGTCAATGCTACAAATGCCAAATACACGCTTGAGACATCAAAAGCCCAACCCTCGACTTAGATGTTAGTAATCGGGAAATTGAAAATTCGTCCTAGTCGCCACAGACTATTTCACCAAATGGGTCAAAGCAGTACCCCTTAGCCACACCGATGAAAATACAGTAATCAAATTTCTCTGGGAGCACATCATCACAAAGTTTGGTTGCCCAGAAATGATACGCTCAGATAACAGAAAACAGTTTATCACTACGAAAGTCCTAAACTTCCTCCACAAATACAAGATCCAACTGTCTACTTCGACACCTTATTACCCTCAAGGAAACGGTCAGACCGAAGTAATCAATAAGAGTATCAAATCCATATTACGAAAGTGCCTCGATGACAAGAAAGGAAGATGGGCAGACGAACTACTCAATATTCGTTGGGCTTAGAGAACAACACCTAGAACATCCACCGGCTGTACTCCATTCGTGATGGCCTTCGACACCGAAGCAGTAATCCCCTCTGACCTCAACCTTCCCAGTGGTCGAAGAAAACTCACAGATGAAGAAAACGAGTTGGGATTACTATGCAATCTCAACTGGATCGAAGAAATACGTGATCAGGCCATCGCAAACTTGGGGCAATACCATGACATGCTAAGGAAAGCATACAACAAGAAAGTTTGCGAAAGAAAATTCAACATAGGCGATCTTGTCATTCGTCGAGTACATGATCATACTCGACGAAAAAACTCGGGCAAACTTTTTGAAATTTGGGAAGGACCGTATATTGTCAGTGACAAAAATAAGAGTGGAACTTAATGGCTCATGGCAGAGGACGAATTTCAGCTCGAATATCCCTGAAATACAATGCAGCTCAAAATGTTTTACAGATAGAGGCTGTATATTCCTTCGACAAATCAAATAAAGTTCATCTTTACTATCATCTTTACAGAACGTCTTTTCAGACAATGCGTACTTATCTTTACAATTTGCATAGTCATGATCTATACTTTATAAGTCTAAATCTCAACTAGCACAACATCCATCGACAAGTTCTTTCCAATTACAGGAAAGCAACATACATCTTTACTTTTAGGCCAAAACATATCATGTTTTGCTCTCATCAAACCCAGGTATCCCATTAAGGAAAACCTGGTACATCAGTTCATCTTGATGTATAATATAAATGTATACATCTGAACTCTATCAAGACAAATGATTTCCAATTACAAGAATAACATCATTTGCAATCTCTACTTCCCAAACAAAACATGTCTTGTTTTGCTCTCATCAAACCCAGGTACCCCCTCGAGGAATATACCTGGTATATCAATTCATCTTGATTTATACTATCAAACGTATATATCTGCACAAAGATATCCACTTCAAGTACATATCATTTGCAATGATCACATATTCAATCAACAATACTAAGTATTTCATCTTTTCAAAAAAGATAATTTACTTATTACTTCGTCATAAATATTAAGCAGTTAACAAATGTGTCTCGGCCCCACTGGCCTTTTTACAACTTTTTAAATTTATCTCAAATGTTCTCTCTCCTAAGTTACTCTACAGGAGGATCAGGAGAATGTTCACCACGCCAATAGCAACGTCATTCAGATTGTTCAGGACATCATCGATATTAACACCTTCCGGAATTGTTAACATAGATTCCCTTGCCTCCTCCTCTGCATCCTCGACGTAAGGTGTCCCCACCATCGACTCATCCTCTGATTCGATAAAGGGCAACATATTATCCTTCACAATACCCTTATAGTATTCTTTCCTTGCCATCGAATCATCGAGCTCCTTCGAGAAATTCTATTCAATCAGCACGCATTTTTCATACAGATCCTTCTCGGCCTTGGCAATAGCATTCCTCCGGTTTTCTTTCATCGCAGCTTTCTCGGCCTAAAATTCCTCACGCAGCCTCGAGATTTCTTCGTCTTTATCCTTCTTCGCCTTGGCTACAACTTTTTCCTTAGCCTCGACCATAGCTTTGTCCTTCGCCTTCTCAGCATCTGCCTTATATCGATTCAACCTCGACTCCATCTTCTCCTTCTCTCTGATCACTTTCTCTTTCTCCTTTGTCAGCTCACTCTCAATTGATTGATAGCCTTTCAACTTATTGGCCAACGAGCTCGAGCTAGCAATGAGAGGCGTCTCCTCATCGATAACTCCCAAAATCTGTATCAATGACATATTATCAAATTTTAAATGAGGAACCAATTGCTTTAATCTCGATAGTACAGATAAATTTCTCACCTTCGACAAACTTGCTTGCCCCTCGGTGAAGAATGACACCAAACTTCTCAGACTCACCTTGGCATCCCCCAGCTTATCTTCCATCAATGCAGCTCCAACGGCGCAAGCATCCAAATTCACATTCACCTCCACAGCAGACTGCTTCACGAACTTAGCTCCAGGCTCCTCCAAACCCTTCTTCCCTACCCCAGCTTCCTTCCTCGAAGAGGTGCCTGTCGTGCCCAACGGTGGTCGGCCCCCAATGGCGCTTCTAGTCACCACCTTCGAGCCTTCAGGCGCACCGGATCTTCTCGATGGCCTCTTCGGATCCTTCAGTTCATTACCTTCCTCAGCAGGGGCAGACCTCTTCTTCATCCCCTTCTTCATAGACCGCTTTAGCATAGCATCTATTCCACTTGTACCCTCGGTGGTATATCTAGACAAAAAAGGATTGTCCAATGTTAAAGCTACCTCGACTTCCCTCTTGTTTTTTGCAGACATCTTCCCGTTAATAGTAGAGACTTCTACTCCTTTACTTTGAAATCTTTTGATACCTGCCTCCTCGAACAACGTATTCAGGTTATCTTGATCCCCAGCTAAAGAGTCGATCCGACCCAAACAATCTTTTGATACCTGCCTTTTATTGCATCTTTTGATAGTTCCATGATACCAAGAGCCTTTCATCACCATACTGCCCTCCAGTGGACACCATGTCATAAAAGAGGTTCCTCTTTTGAAACCTTGCCAGATAACGGATCCCTGCTTTGCAGGGTTGATTTTCAAAAAATAGTACACACAGATGTCATCTACTATAATCAACTCCTCCCCTCTCACTTGTAATCGATGGTTTATGACACCACAGACTCGGAACAAATCATACACATTCGGATTAAACTGCCCAGGAGCTATATCAAAGAAATTCATCAACTTCTTCAGATCAGCTCGAAGAGACAATTTTAACCCCTTCTTAATCTTTTCTCGATGCACAAGAATCCCATCAAGAGGGATACTCTGTACAGTCATCTCATACTCAAACTCCTCAAGCCTGATGTCATCGGGAATTCCATATGTTTTCTTAAACCCGATAATCTTCCTCGTCTCAGGCTTATCACCATAAGATTCGTTTTCATCTTCCTCAGCAACACCTTCACCATCACCCTCACCTTCTCGACCACTACCTTGTGGCGAGTGATCGATATCAGTCTTTGAATCATCACTATCTGATACCTCGACATGTTGGGGTGGCACCCCAGATTCTTCGACATTACGGGAACCCCCCACCCTATACTCACCTTCCAACCTTTGGACGCATGTGGTAACATCAACGGCCAGAGGCGTAACATCTTCTGGATTATCCATTATTGTTTTACCAGCTTTGTCAATTGTTTCAGCCATTTTTATGAACCTGAAAACAGATTCCAGTTTTTAGCAAATTCTTTTAACAACTGATACATATAATAGATGTTCCTATATATATATATATATATATCTATTTCACATAAATTTCAACATTTATAAGTTCATACATTAGCTATTTCATAATGCTATAATTGTCGAGGAAGTCTCCTACACAATAGCATTTTTGTGACATTTTTATGATCACCTTGTTGTCGAGAAACCTCCTACAACCAGTCATTATCATTACGAGGTTTGATAATCCCCAATAATCGATAAGCTCAATCATTTTTATTCTCGAACAAATACCTAACAAATATCCCCGTTTTATGCATATTTACAGGGACACTTCTTGAAGAATCTGCCCAGAAAAATATTTCCAGCCAAAATCAATCGAGTCAGAAAATCTTTTCAAATTTTCACACTCCTCGCCGCGATTCCCGGCAACATCACCCATCCTCCGGCATCCTATTGCCAAACTTCTAGGAAAAACAACACCGTGCAGTATCACCACCCGTCACCCCCACAGTCGCGCCATAATGGCAGCACCAACAACAACTCAGTCTTTCTCTATCACCAAGCCCTTGATCATGCTCTCTACTCCGGTACTTCGCCAAAATACACTCATAACAATGATTACCCCATCACGACACCCCAAGCATCAATAACTCGACTAAATTCACGAAAATGCCCAAATTCACATTTTCTCAATTACTCTAAACACACAAACATTTGATTCAATTCCTTCAAACCCTTTATCCTACCTATCAATATCTATAATGGGTATTGATTACAAATCAAAAATACTACAACATGAAGGGCAACTACTTACCAAAAAGACGCGCTGCTTCGGTATCCCTTGCCTTAGCTTGCTTGGCCCTCTCTATCAAAGCACTGATCTCTTCTCTACCAATCGTTGCCAACGTTTCTAACTCCAAACGAACAGCACACAAAGGAGATGAAAAATTTTCAAAATTTTTGAAATATAAACTGCCGCCTGCCACAGACCTATTTATAAACCAATGGCGACTGTTCATAGCACCGCTTCGAGACCGTTCGACAACTCGAGAATAACGTCTTTTTCTAACCTTCTCGAAGTGCTCCATACTTTTCTTTCTGTGAGCAAGCAACCCAAGACATTGTTGCTGCAAACTTTCAATGTTTCTATGCAACTCTTGGGGAATATTAATCCTCGATAACGAGAACCTAATCTTCATCAAAAGACATCAAATATATATTTCCTTGTACTTAATCACATCACCTACAGGGCTACACCTAGCCATCTCGAAAAAAATTTATACTTAAATGTTTACAACCTACATCTTATTATCACTCCATACCATATACTTCAAACATATTTAAAGTATAATACTTTAACATTCGAGATATCTCAACATCGAATACAACGAATTTAAATCGACACTAAAAGTAATGGAAGATAGCAAGCAATTTATATTGATTTGACATATCAATTATATTTTACATTCGACATCTCATTCATTCGATCACATTACATTCTTCGACAGCTACTTTACAGCGGCTACATTAATTTCATATTTTAATCTATCTATGCAACACAGCTTCTGGGAGCTCGAGAAGTTCCATAACTTCGAGAAGATTAGGAAACTTCAAAAGCTGTCTTTTTACCAGAATCTGGCATTAACTCGAAGAACAGCCGCAGGCTTTTATCTGATGAAAGGGCCACGTTCTTCGAGAAAATGACTGAATCTCAAGTCACTGATTTTTGAAGTCCGAAGATGCCTTCAGACAGCAACATGATACTCGCCTGATGCCTGTCTTGAAGAATAACTTCCTGAGCAGAACAAACCACTTTTGGTTCATCTTCAAGCCCATGAATTCCAACAGCAACTTCGCCACATATACAATCAATACAACTTCCATCAACCAAAACTACCATCCACCCATATACATCCATGGTTATCACCTCTGACACACCGAAATCTTCCAAGTTCAGATCAATCATACCTTTATCTGCCCAACCTGACGCAGAGTGACCCCTCTCAAAAAATTTCCAACCTATAAACTAACCAGTTACTCGTCGGCCTATTTATAGATCAACATTTAATATAACATTTATTGACCTCGGGAACAGATGTTGCCAGGTACATTGAACCTTGGTAATGACATCTGCACGGCCTACAATAGTCGACATCTTTCTTAAAGCTTCGACATTTCTTCTCGACATAGCCATAAGTACTTCTGTTGAGAATGGGGCAATTGTAGTTGCATATTTCCCAACATCGACATACTGAAGCCATTATAGAAATTCTTGAAGATATCTTTCACAGTATCAAAAGCATAGCGGCAACAGACGGTTAATCTCGATCAAAACATGTACAGTTCAAGCACAGTTCTTGACCTCATACTTCAGGGATTAGGACTAAGTTCTCCACCTTGGAACTAGTCGTTGCACTCAGTCAAAGAGCCATTGGAGATTCGCAATGTTCGCCCACATCTTTTGAAATAGGAAACTGTCTTTCAAAATTTGTAAACCCTGCCTGTATCTATATAAATACAGGCAGGGTATGAGAAACAAGAAAGAAAGAGATCCCCTGAATCACTACTCTAACTTTCTTACCTCTTTATACTCACAAACTAGTAATAACTAGCATCCTACTTGATTTTTGCTCCAAAAACCCTCACCGAGGTCGTGGTTTTTCTCAGTTTCTCTGAGTTTCCACGTAAAATCTTGTGCGTCTGTTAAGTTATTCTTCTTTTCTTTACTAAAAGTATTGGCCAGGATCATCCCACCAGAAAATCCGCCATTACAATTATCTTTATCAACTAGTCTCTTCTTCAATTGCCCCAGTTCACTCCTACTATTTGCCAAATCAGTTTGAATGCGCTCTTGGTTACTCTTTTCCTTAAACAAATCATCTCTCAAACCAGCCACCAATCGATTTAAATTTTCCTCCGATCCTTCTAACGCTTGTATACGGTAACAGGCCATGTCAGCCTCCTTACTCTTTACCAACAATGCATCATTCTGGTTTTTGAGTCTCGCTGCATGTCCTTTTAACTCCTCAAGCTCTTTTTTCCCTTTCTGAAGTTCAGCATCCTTCTCATCGATATGCCGAGTTAGGTCGTCAACTGTCTGCGTTGCTTCAATGAATTGAAGTGTACCTTTACATGTTGGTCTATCCTATCCTCACTCGCCTCTCTCATCCGATAAAGCTCCTCTGCAAACTCTTGGTTACATTGGAGAGCTTCAACTTCGCACAGGAGAGATAACTCTAATTCGATCTGCACATTACAAATACATTATATCAGTTCGATTTAGAACATCCATCATATTTCTCATTTCTACCAAGATATCTATTTTCTGACATTCACTGTGTAAAACTACTTCTAAACTTAAGGTCGAAGTATAATTTTAGATGGATGCTCCATGACATATATTCACAAATCTAAGGTATGCATTCTCTATAATTGAGTATGCCAAAATCTAAATTCTTTTATGTCTAGCACCATTCCAGTGTCGCTTGCCCCTAAAATGGTAATGGGTTGTTGGTTTGTCTCTACATTCTATTTATTACTTTGTAGCTCTATACTAATGAAGCATATGAATTAAAAAATTTACTCTATTCAAGCCTGTATCTCTACTTGCGAAGATTACAGGGACACTGAAGACTCTCTCTCCTTAGCAAGCTCAACCTCTAAGTCTTTTATTCTGAGGCGTATGTCCTTAAGTTCCTACAGCAAGGTTTACAAAAAGCGACTTAGCCTACAAGATTTTACCCAAAATATGTCCAACAAGTTTACACACATCCCAAAATATTCATACAATCATAGTACAATCACACTATCCTACCTTCTTACTTTCAATCTCTGGGCGTTTAATGTTATATCCTTGGTTATTTCTTGTCTTCTGAGGAGATACACCATCCAGCCCATTAACCACCCAAGCAACATCACCTTCAAACTCTTCATCCTCTTTCTCCATATAGGTGTCAGCCCTAATGGCATCCACCTTCTCTTCAAAGTATCCTTTGGACATAAGGTAACGACCGAGCCTGTCACACTAAGCTCCTACCTCCTCCATGCCCACTCTCGCCAACGCTTGCAGCCTATTAATCTCAACAACTTGGGAAGCCTTCAGGGCCTCCATCTGCTTCCCCTCCTTTCTCAAATCCATTTTTAATCGAGCTACGTTCCTTTCGAGCTCGTTCGGCTTCCTTTTCAGCTCAGCTCTCTCCTCCTTGACCTCGAAGCATATTCCCTTCATCAACCGAGTAGCCTGCAAAAGATTAAACAAATTGACCTTATTGATTAGCTAGAATCATAGTACAAAATCCACCATAAACAAATACTCGAGCATATGAACCTACCATTTTGCTCATCTCCTCATCTCCGCGGAGAGCTGCCAACCTGGCCTTCTTCTCCACCTCTTTCCAATCGTCCTCTGCAACAGGTCAATTTTTAATGACCTTTCCGCCAGACACTTTAGAAGGTTCAACCCTTCTCATTTTTGCCTGTTCTGCAGCTGCACCACTTCCCGAGGTCTCAGCAGCGGTAGTACGCTTCAGTGGTTGCCTTTAGGGAGCATTTGAGCTAATTTGATCGACATAATGGACTCACGTAATCCTTTATCCATTCCAAGGGTCTTCAGCAAGCTAGCTTGCTTTTCCCCATCGGTCCCTTTCTTTTTGCTATTGTCAACGCTTGTCATCAGCCTTATTGACTGAGATTTCAAAAAAAATTTAATCCATAATACGATTGAGAAGCTTTAGTTAGTAGAAATAACGAAGAACACTAATTAGATTTGGAAAAATAGAGATTCGATTACTTAAACTTGAAGTAATTACAATGAAATTTCTCAAACCCTAGGCTTCTCTCAAAACTCTCTTCAGATCTTACATCCCTAGAAAATAACCTAAGTCCCCTTTATATAGAGGAAACTTGAAATTACAAAATAGAACACATCTTGAGGTAAATCAACGCTTGAGAAGAAAAATACCGTCAGACTCGTTCAAACGAACTATAGAGTCATTCAAACGACTTTACAACTAATTGGTCTAAACCCTAGAAAAGTTGTTTGGTCGTTCAAACGAAACCCAACTCGTTCGAGCAAAAATATGGCACTGGGCTAAATTTCTAGAGGATATGACAACTCGTTTGAATGACACTAAACTTCGTTTGAATGAAATATGGCTCTGGGAAAAAATTCTAGAGGACATGACAACTCGTTCGAATGACACTCAACTTCGTTCGAACGACTGTGACAAATCTTCAAATCACTCTAGATCCGCCTGGATCATGGCTCCCCACTTTAGGAGCCTTGAGCTCCTACTCAAGCTAGAACTAGAGATGTGAGAAAGCGGTAATGCTTAATTCTCTGTTGTACCACTTTAACTTACTCGGCAGCTAACCCTTCTTCCCAACTCGGAACGAATCAATAGCACTCCATCTTGTAGTATGAACCTTCCTCTCTATAATTCCATCCTCCGGCAATGGATCTTCTCTTTCCATCCATAAGTCATCAACTGACGGTAGGTGGGTATCGATTGCATAGTCTTCATCCAAAAGGGACGGCTCAAACAACTTCAAGTGCTCGACATTAATCACCGAATATATCTTCATGAAAGGTGGAAAATCCAACTGGATTGCATTGTCACCAATCTTCTTGAGTACAAATAAAGGGCCATAACGGATAGGTTTGAGCCTCTTACCTTCCCCCTTAAGCCGTTCCTTACCCAAATGCAACTAAACGAGGTCACATCTTGAAAAGTACACTCAACCCGATACTTGTCGTGGTGAGCCTTATACTCTGTTAGAGTCTTTGTTAACTGAGCTTCAACTGCCGCATGAACCTTACTGATCTTCTTAATGAAATGCTAAGCTTTAACCTGCTCCTTTTCCTCCTTCCCTGACACTGTCTTGTCGCCAAGACTAAATACCAAATCAAAAGGGCTTTGCGGCAAGTACCCCAAACAAACTTCAAAAGGAGACTTGAACGTGGAACCATGAATCGCCCAGTTGAACATAAACTGAAGATACGGTAAACTCTCATCCCAAGTCTTAAGATGCTTATAATGGAATCCCCGTAATAAATGTACCAAAGTGCGGTTAACGACCTCTGTTTGCCTATCTGTCTGCGGATGAAAAGCGTTACTTCTCTTCAATTTAGTATCCATCATCCCCCATAACGATCTCAAGAATGCCTCAAAAAGCGACTATCCCTATCAAAAATATAAATAATTAAAGGAGGCAGCCTAAAATACCTTCAGACGTCTTTGAAAAACAATTGTGTTGCTGCTTCCCCTATGACCATATCTGGCATAGAATAAGAACAATCATCTTGCTGAATTGATCCACCACCACAAACAAATCATCATTCTTACACCTGGTCATGGGAAAACCACCCATAAAATTTATCGAAATACTCTCCCAAGGTCGATTAGGAACTGGCAATGGTAAGTATAGTCTTATCTTCCTATTGAGAGGTTTTAATGTGCTGCATAGCACGCAACCACGAACCACACGAGCAACATCCACTTGCATCTTTGGCCAATAGACAAATGCCATAATTTCAGAAGAGCCTTCTTAACCCCAAAATGACCTGCCACCCGGGAACAATGTACCTCTCGAATCCACTGCAAATAGTCTTCAGAACATACTCACACGTCTTGTCCTTCAATAACTTCTTGTGAATCACACTGAGCTTCTTGTCATCGTCATACCCTGAAACGTACTAAGAAGGAACAATTGGCTGGATCTGCATAGCTACCAACAAAGCAGAAATAGCTGGTAATGGGGGTCGAGATAACATATCAACCATCTTGTTGTCCACTCATTTCTTGTACTTGATTAATAAGGTAAATTGCTGAAGGTACGACATCCACTTCATATGGCGAGCTTGCTGAAGCTTGGACTGCATAGATAAGAACTGTAACGATTTGTGATCGGAATGTACCATAACCTCCTTCCCCAATAAGTAACTCTGCAATGCTTCACTGATTGATATAAGACGCTGAACTCCTTATCGTAGGTAGGATAGTTGCTTACTGCTTCAATAAAGATCTCAGAATGGTAAGCAACCGGCTTCCCATCTTGTAAAAGGATTGCCCCCAATGCATAGTCTGACCCATCTGTCTCAACCTTAAAAGGCCCTTACAAATTAGGCAATGTTAACATTGGTGCATCCGTAATCTTTTGCTTCAGCAACAGATAGGTCTTATCATGGTGTTCTTCTTACACAAACTGAACCCCAGTCTTCATCAAAGAATGCAACGATGCGGCTATTTGTGAAAAATGCCGAATAAGTTTCCATAAGTACTGACAAGAACCCATAAAACTCCTCACTTCCGTCACTGTGCGGGGTTTAGGCCAATTAGTAATGACTGAGACCTTCTCTGGATTGACGTTAAGCTCGCCGCCACCAACAATAAAACCTAAATAGACTAGCTCCCGATTCCCAAACTCGTACTTCTTCCCGTTCAAAAAAAGTTGTTGTGATCGCAACACGCCCAACACTTTGCGTAAATGCCCAAGATGCTTCTCCCATGTACGACTATATATCAAGATATCATCCAAATATACAATTACAAAGTCATCAATAAATGCACGAAGTACCTCATTCATTAACCGCATAAACATCGTCGAGGAATTGCATAACCCAAAAGGCATCACCAACTACTCAAATAAACATCGTTATCCGCTTCACGAGATTCTAACTTGATAGTAACCCAACTTAAGATCCAACTTGGTAAAAAACCGAGTTGTCTGCAACTCATCTAAAAGCTTGTCAATCTGGTGAAGTGGATAACGATTCTTCACTATGATCTTGTTCAACGCCCGATAATCCATACACATCCCCCATGATCCATCCTTCTTCGGCACCAGTAACACCGGCGAACCACAAGGGGAGCAACATGGATTAATAACTCCTTGCTCCAGAAGTTCATGTACCTGTTTCTTGATCTTATCAGACTCTGCAACATAAGTCCGATATAACCCAATATTGGGTAGTGGCGTACCATTCACCAAGGTGATATCATGCTCCATATCCCTCTTGCGTTGTATCCTTTCTATGCCCAGAAACAAGTCTTCATACTCCTCTTGTAACTCCCCTATATCGGTTTGTTGCTTAGGAGACATTGCCAAAGTAGACAATACCGTAGTCGACGGACCCTCTTGCATTGGTCACACCAACAACAATACAAATTTGCAGCTCGCATTAACCAACCTCTTCGCCTGAGTCGCCGTTAGCAAATTACTAGTAGTGATATGTTCCTTGCATGCATTAATATCAAACTCAGTCCCATCCTTCACCAAACGATACTTGTGAGCACGACGGTAAAAATTGTATCTCGATCCCAAAGATAAGGGTTACCCAAGATAACTTGACACACGTCTAGCAGAACCATCTCACATGTCACTTTGTCAATAAACTTCTCAGTAATCGTAAACTTGAACGTACACTGCTTAGTGATCTTCAAATCTACGTCTTTCTGAGTCCAAGCCAAACCATACGGCTTAGGATAAGCCACAGTAACCAACCCCATCTTCATCACAACTGACTCAGATATTAAATTCTTCTGACTACCCGGATCAATGATGGCCTCGACTAAGCTCTGCTTCACCTGAATACTGACAAAGAAATGCTCTTCATGACTCGCCTTGTCGATAGCTAGAGGTTGCTTGAACATTAGAGTAAGCTTTGGATTTGGCTTATCTAAATCCAGAAGATCCACAATCGCTGCGGCAAGTGCACGTTTCTCTTTTTTGCCCTTCTCCTCCTTTGGCTGAAGCTCCGGGTGAAGTTTTTAACATCTATCAGAATTGTGCCCATTAGCCTTGTAATGACTACAAATAGTCCCCTTGAATGAAGACCCCTCTCCTTTGGACTCCCCTTTCTGATCAAACTTCCAATTAGCCTTGTACCCCGACTTATTTTTGTCTTCTTTCTTGTCGCTCTTCAAGTACTTACCTTCAATGGCAATTACTTTAACGGTAACATCCTCGATATTCGCCATATTAAAGAGCTTTAATTCTCTTCTAATAGACTCCGATAAACTCCCTGTATACTTCATAAATACGTCGTACTCATCCACGTTAATATCAAAAACAAACGCTTGGTTATGAAACTCTGTTGTGAATTACTGTACGGATTACCCAAACCTTTGGCGTAAATTATGCCATTTGTACCACCGCTCATGTTCATACCCAATTGGATATAATTGCTTCCTTACCAAAACTTTAAATTCCTTTTAACTCAGACTTCCGACATCATGTCTTTTCTAATAGGATTTCCACCACGTTAGTAAGTGACTTGTGAATTTCAAAGTAGGGAAACAAATATTCTGAGCATTGGAATACACATCAACAGAAAAATAGGACTCTAACCTATCAAACCAATTGTCCAACTTATCGGCATCAATCGAACCGATGAATACCGAAATTTCAATCTTAAGGCTATTACGAAGATTACGCATAGTTATTGACTTACCAAAACCTGGGTGCTCCTTGACGGAATCGGTATCACTAAAATCACTAACCATCCCCGCATTATCGACGTCTCCATCCCCTTCCATAACTTCTTTCCTCCACGAGCGGCCTCACCGATGAGAGCGTATTCGCCATATCGCCGAAGTGGAAGCCTTCACGAGGGTCGTGAGACGCAACTGTTCTGCCAACTCCCCTACATTAGAAGTTAGGTCAGAAACAGTCGTTTCCAAAAGCGTTAGTCGATCGCCGGCCTCATCCATCTCCAAATCGTCTTTATTCTTTGAATTAGGTTTGCGATGAATCTTCAACGGACTCACTAGCTTCTCCTTCGTTTTCTTGAGACGGTCACGTGTAGAGACCATAAACCGCAATCAACCCCCGATGATCATAACTGGAAAACTGATACTACTTAATCCACAATACGATTAAGAAGCTTTAGTTAGTTGAAAGAACGAAGAACACTAATTAGATTTGGAAAAAAATAGAATTTGGTTACTTAAACTTGTAGTAATTATAATAAAAACTCTTAAACCCTAGGCTTCTCTCAGAACTCTCTTTAGATCTAACATAAGAAAAAAAGATAACCTAAGTCCCTTTTATATAGAGGGAACTCGAAATTATAAAATATAATACATCTCGAGGCAAAATTCCAGGGGACATGACAACTCATTCGAACGACACTAAACTTCGTTCGAACGAAATATAGCTCTGGGCCAAAATTCCAGAGGACATGACAACTCGTTCGAACGACACTCAACTTCGTTCGAACGACTTTGACAAATCTTCAAATCACTCTAGATCCTCCTGGATCATTTTCAACTATGTTGTTAACACGCTTCTTCCTACTAATGCCAAGATCTCTTAATATGGCCTCGAACTCTGTCTCTTCTAGAGCGACTTTATCTAATAATGACTCTTTCCTCTCCCCCTATGAATTGGGACCTGTCATACACACAACATGAAAATCAATAAACATCGTACAATTTCAACTATCAATCTTATACATTATACATTGTTATACTTATGTTGTTTTACAGTTCTAAACTAAAGTTACATGGGTTCTTCATCATCTCTCTGAAGGCAGTCACCCTTCACCCATATCGCATTATCATTCCAAGTTCGGCCTACTGAATTCAGATCGAAGAAGTGAAGTCAAGTTGCACTCGTGCAAATATAAGCCCCTCCACTTGCACCAAAATTTTTACACCATAAAACTGTAACACATCCTCATGGGATATCCTCCTCTTTCTACCCTGTCCTTCCCACCGTAAGTTCAGAGCTTCATAAACACTTATCACCTCCCACATATTCCCATTTATTTGAATGGGATATGCACCGATAAGATTTATAATCCCTTTCGCCAGATTGCTAAGGGGAAGACTCAATCCATACTCTAATTGAGACAGATAGCACATAAACCCTCTGAGAATTCGCTCCGAACATCCCCATCGAAGTACTTAAAAGAGATCGATTCATCTATACCTCTATCTATTTTTTCCTTCTCTACATCAGCCAGTAAGTAAAAGTATTCCTCTCCCGTTGCTACAGTGCAACCCCTAAATTGCCTACCGGTATAATCGATATAGTTCCCCCATCTACCTCCTCTAGAAGCCTTGGATTTAAAGAACACTCTAAATGTATTCGAACAAGGAGGGTAGGATATCAATCTTCCAGGGAAATCTGGAAATTGGTCAACACCTATTTCTTCCTCACCTCCGGATGTTTCAATCTTAGACTCAGTCACCCTACCGGAGGTCGACGCCTCACTTATGGGGGAATTCCTCATATCAACTACAGAAAATGATTTTTATCCTAGACAAAACTCCTCACGATCGACCTATACACAAGTCTACGTATCTATTGTTATCTTCTTTTCACATACGTCAACAATATTCAAATATCTTTCATATATCTTATAATAACATATTCTCATAGATTACTATAAATAGTAATTTATCACTTTTTCAAGAAATACAAAATTTATCTTCAAAAACACATACACATATCACGTATATCTACTAACCTTCTATATCAGAATGAGAATCTGAGGTAACGCCGTATCATTCCCTCACCACGCTGCAGTACAACCACCCTCGCGAGTCAGATTCAGCAACTCTCTTACGAGTTGACTGATGATCCCTCTTGCTTGAGTCTCTACAAGTTTTAGTACTGTTTTTTCCTCTTTTTTTCCTTCCTCTCTCATTGCTCTTCAAGTTTTCAGAAGTTAAAAAATGTATGATTGACAAATATGAAGTAGTATTTATATTTTCTCTCTTTAACTGTAGGCAGCTATTGAGCCTCGCACTTGTTGTGCTCGGTTTTAGAGCCAAGGCATCCCTTCCACTATCCATGTCAGACGTCTTACACCTTTTCGGTACAAACGCATTCCCATCATTACCTTTTTTCTTATATTTTAATATATTTTTATCTCTTTCTTCCAAATCTCCCTCAGACCTCACTCCACTCATAATTACTCACTCTTTACACATAATCGAGTTTTCGCAACTTTTCATATGGGACAAAATTATAACCTCCCCGCTTTTCTGTATGTGCTTCTTCTTCTACTCTTATAGCAACCATGACATAATTTCCAAAGCTACCATCACAGAGTTTCAAATATTTTCAAATTCATTATTACCAACAGTCATAAACAACATTAACAAAAATAAAGGATCTATTCAATAAATTATTTCAGATTATTTAAACTCAAAACAATCTTATTCTGTCACCCTATTTTACATCCGCTCCATGCACCTCACATGTAATTACATCATAAATAGCCTTAGTCACCTAAGAACCACATCCAACCATTCAACCTACAGTAATCCTCATATCCTTAAATTCGATCTCCACCTCAGCAATTAATCTAACCACCTCTTCTCGATCTGCAGGATCCTTCACCAGTTTACGAAAAAATCCCTTAAAGAAAAATTGGGCATACTCAAGTTCCCTACCCATTGAATATATTCCTTTGAGCTGACACTCCCTCACTGGCAACTCAACATCATAACCCAACAATCCAAAAATTCTCTCCGCACTTCTACAATCTTTATGGCCAATTGTCCTCCAGCGGTACTACGAATCCTTTGTGATCGAGTGCGCACCATTCCTATATCATCCCCCATATTCAGAGATCTTTTTGCCTTATTTATATATATATTTTCTACTACCGATTCCCCCCAAAAAGTATTGATATCCTTTTATCTCGTAACAATAACACCAAAATCTTGCGAGAATTATTTACACTTATCAGTTCCCCTCGAACTCAATCATTCCACATCTTTTCAGGTCGAACTTATTCTTTCCAAACTTTAATTCCTCGCTGAGGTCGAATCTTTATTTTTTTTAAATTCATACAAATTTTCTCTCTCCCATATTTCCAGCACACAGTTTGAATCATATTTACATCTTAAACATGCATTTTCACGTATATATCTCAGTTCGAATGTTATAAATATTTATACTTTCTGTACTCATACATTTTATTTCATACATTTTTCAGATCACTCAGCCTGATTTCTAGAGCTATCCTATATATATATATATATATATATATATATCAGTACAAAAATTGGATAACAAATTGTATTCATGTCTTAACAGATTACAAGTGCTTTTATAGATAACAAGTCTTTCAAGTACTGAACAACATGTACTTTACAGATAATAAGTTTTTTAGTACTTTTACAAGTAACAGGTCATTTAGGCACTCTGATACATCAAATCCTTTAGTTTGTCATGTTTCAGTGATTTTTTACCTTGATGCAAAGCAAAAATTGGAAACAACAAAAAGCTTCCCTTACATGAGTTTGGTCGAAGTCTAGTCGAACTTCAAATATAAACTATGTAAGCAGAAGACTCAGTGCTGGAACCAACCCTTCAAATTGAAGGTCTTCTTAGCGCAAAAAAAATGATGGAAGTACAGAATTAGACTTCCACTTTGCATCTCCCTCCTCCACTACCATCGCCGCCTCCTCTAAAACCACCACCTCCACAGAATTGGTAGAGATGAAAAGGGCTCGATCTTAGAATCCATTGTGACACAAGAAATCAGCGCAACTGCCCCGCAGTCATGCCTATCCCTGCATATGTCTCCCCAACCTTGTCCTCGGCAAGAATGCGGAGATAAGCCCAATGTTGTTTACCTGCTAAGATAATGTGGTGAAATCTCCATCTACAATAAAATTCTTCCTCAGCTTCAACCACTTTGTCTGCCGGCATGCCTATATATATCGGAAGGACAGGAGCAGGAACATGATCCTCCAAAAAGCAATCCCAAGAAGATCTCAACTTTAACCTCTATATTTCTGAAGCGATTCGCTCTTCAAGAACTATCCTACGAGTCTTCACCATCTTTAAAACTTACAAAGAATATTCAACAGACCACAAAGTATTTTGTCACAATCCACAGTACAGGTACCCTTTATATAACCCTATATTTATTATACATGTAAGTTTTCCCAAGCGTCATCATTTAGTACATCATAACTCTTCAAACCCTAACCGTCACGTCCATTAATTCCTATCAACATTTAATGTACATACATCCTCCTTTGATACGCGTATTTTCTATGCAGTCAACGCTGATCATTACTTCTTTCACAATTCCAATTTCTAATCTTAATACCCATATATCCAAATCCTTTCTCAACCAAAGCCACTCGTGACTTCGGCTGCGAGGGGGCGATTATAGGGGCCTATCCTTCGATCTTATCTAATATTGAGTAGTCCCTAGTTCGAATTACCTCCATATCAGGCTTACGCATTCTCCACAGGAATTCTCCAATCAACATTGCCACATACTTCATGAACTGATGAAGAACGTGGGTCGAGCTCAATCTAAAAAACCTGAACAAATCAAAATCACCTGTTTCTCACAAACTCAACAGTTACTCAGTAAACAGTCACTAACCCCATTGTTCAGAGATTGGGCTTCAACACGATAAAAAACTGCGGAAGAGGCCTATATAAAGGAAAAGATCCATAAGAGACAATGACCATTAAAATATACTAGAAATCACCAAGAAGACTATATCTTATGAGATTCTCAACACTCCAAGCTTCTTATTCACAAGATCAAACATTTCTAAGTCTAGAAATAACTTGTAATAAGATATCATTAGCCTCAAGCAATAAAAGTCACCTATTACAAAACCCTCAGCACGAGGTCGTGGTTTTTAACATATTCAAAGGTTTTCCATGCTAAATACCTGTGTTATTTCTTATTTACTAGATTGTAGTCATAGGTACATTGGCGTAAGGAATAATTCTAGGCCACGTCGAGCTTACAGAATTAGGCCATTACAGTTACTATTACTAAAACCCTCAACTTGAGGTCATAGCTTTTTACATATTCAAAGGTTTTCCATGCTAAATCACCTGTGTCATTTCTTGCCTTTTATTAGTTTTTATCAGATGTACATTGGTGTAAGAGCAAATTCTAAGCCATTTTTAGCTAACAGAATTAAGCCATTATACCTTTGAAAATAGCCCTTAGAAAAAAGGGTGAAAAAAGGTAAAAACGCCCAAAAATCCTATTTTTTTACCAAATTTGATCTAAAATCATAGTAATTTATAGATCAAACATGTATTCAATTAAAAAATTATAGAATTTAATGAATAATCTGAATTATACCACTCCGCAATACAAAAATTAATCCTTTTACGAGGAAATTACGGAGATCCAAACTTTTTCTCCAAAAGCTTTGTGAATCGCGCTGATAATGTGTTGAGAATAAAAGCATCTATTCTAGTCTAACATACAATCACATATAGTATAACACATGATATAGAGAGAAGAGAGATAATCTTTATTATGAACTTATTAGATTACAGAGAAACCATCATAAATATGTATATAAAGGAGGCTACAACAGGTCTCTAAACATGTTAGGAATGGGCCCAAACCGAATGGGCCCAACCCGAATGATTCCTAACAAGTATAAATTTCTTTTTTTTTCTCTCTCTCTAAATATCACATTTGTTCCTCTTAATTATGTATTCATCTCAAAATTATTTCCTTAAACTCAAGTAACATTAAAGGTTCTTAAGAAAATGCCATGCGGATAACACTTCATTTTGACAAAAAAAAGGACTGAAAATGGACCATAAAATCTAGAGAAGATCAGAAGGTCATAGGGCTGAGAAGTAATGGTTTTCAACATTTATCATTTCGCCAAAAATATTTTTCAACACTACTCTTCTAATTATTTAATCAAAACTGAAAAATATGGCATTATGGTTACCGGTGTGTTTTATTCCTCAAGATTTGTCACCTTAAAATTTTCTCTTTGCAACCCTAAAATGGTTGGGACTAAAACAAAGTGGAAACCCAAAGAGTTAAATCAACCTTGCATCTTGTAAACTTAAAAAAATTCTGAAGACATCTTGAAGAGTGACTACAACCACATTTTAGGGAGCAAAATATTTTCTCATGAATTTTTCCATCAATTTTGATTGAAAAGAGAGGACATGGGCGAAGGGTGGGAGATTGAAGAGAAAGAAAATCAAAAGTGGGTCCCAACAGCTGCCTTTTTGAAAATCTTGGGCAAGAAGATTATACTTGAGTTGTAATATTGGGCACGTGTCAAAATTTAAGTCGACAAGGTACAAAAGGAGCAAACCCTAGAAAGAGCAAAAATGCACTCATTCAGGTACTATTAGTTTTCAAGTGATTCTGGGAGTGTTTTATTTGATAAGCATGGTTATAAATAAAAAATGTCCTTTCGTCTGCCATTTTTCTTCATCTTCATCTTCTCGTATCTCTCTCATTCTCTCCCTCTCTCTTTTATCTCCATATTCTCTCTAGGATGAGAGAGTTTCACCCTTTGAGGTATTAAAATTACATAGTGTGAATTTTATTGAAAGTATTAGTGTAAAGTATATCATCGGATATACTAACATCGTAAAATCATAACGTTCAATAGTCATACACATTAGGCGTTTAAACGTGTGAATTTGCTTTGTCAAAAGATGTAATTTATATCATCACCAGCAGGGGGAGGGTAAAGAAATACTATTTTCCCCTATCACATCGGATGCCCCTTTTTCCCCTCACAAATAATGAATTTTGTTCTTGAAGGCTTAAAATACGATGACACCATTTTGTTTGTCGTTTCAGATATTGATGGCCAAATCGAAGAAAGTTGTAATGCCTGATTCAAATCTCATTTGAAAAAAAAAGCATTATGTTCGAGCTTAGGTTTGAAATTTAAACCTCTAGTTTTGAATCTATTGTAGAAACCATTAAACCACGCAAAATTGTTGCCAATTTAAGCTAGTTGCTTTAATATTACATGTTCGATTAGTGGCGATAAAGCGCTCATATTATGCTTAATGAGGAGCAAAATTTGACCATCTAGTTTGAGAAATGGCAAAAACATGCCTGCCCCTATGTTTGACTCATCTAAATCAGTTTTGGGAGGATAAAAACCAATAGAGAGTGGTTTTGTAATGTCTTTGCCCCACTGTTAAAGATACACTAAAAGTTTGAGCTAGAGATCTTAGATGCACATGACCAACTCAAATGCTCAAGAATTTGTTGGTCCTTGTAGTTGGCTGGACACGACTAATATCATAAAATTACTATGAAAACAACCCCTCTAAAACAACTACAGCAAAAAAACCACTACAAAAAATGATTAGATGCATATATGCCTCTCTTCCAATTTCAAAGGAGTCGCACAACTCTTGTGTATGTCTTGTCCAACCCTTTAAGGAGCTCTAAGCTCACGATGTGAGCTACAAGCACAAAAGTGATTTTTCTAAGCAGTAATAGCATCATCAATAGTACCTCAATAATTGAAAAAACACATGCCACGTATAATTATTGTTTTTGACCTCCAACAGTTGCCTCAATACTAGAATCTCATACTTGAATTTTAAGCCTGATGCTTGAATGCTGAGTTTAAAGCCAGACACATAGCCTTTACGTGCCTAAAACATTTCCTTATCAGGCGCATGACTCTTATGCACATGTTGATTTTAAGCAACTTGACATGTGCATAAGACTTATGCGCCTAAAGGTCTGACTCTCCAACGGCTAGTTTTACTTTTACCACTCAATTCACTTCATCATCTTCCCTCTAACACCATAAAATCACTCAAGAACACCTACTACATTCTTTCTATTCTTAAGTAAAGCAACTCTATTGTTCCCACCAACTTTTGTACTATGTCGGATTCAATCAACAACGATCCTTTCGAGTTATTCCACATTGGCGAATCTTACACATCATATCAATCTCCAATGCTTAAGGTTACTCCTTTTCCGCCTCACCCCTCACGAGCTCCTTTCACTCAGGATATTAACCCACAAAGTTCTTAATATTAGATGTATGACCAAAACAACTCCCACTACAGCCAAAGCTCCCAATATGGTCCTCAATTCTCTCAAAACTTTGGTTACCATTTTACATAATCATTCAATGAAAATCCTCAATTCTTTCAGAACTTTTAATTTACTCAAAACCCTAATGTTTCTCAAAACTTGTAATTTTCAAACACCCCAAAATTCTCTTTATGATGATTGTAAAGATTCTTCCACCGTAAACATATAGGAAAGACTTTGGGGAAAACATGGTGGTCAGAGTAGAGGTCGCAATACGTACCGCCCCTAAAGTAAATTTTGTGCCAAGATGGACATGGATTTAAGATGTTATCCTTGCTAAGGCATGTTACTTAATCTCGGTGGACAATATCAATGAAACCGGCCAAACCGGAACGATATTCCAAAATAACGTGTATGAAAGTTCAACCAATTGAACTTGGAAGAGGGAAAGGGATTGCACATACGTCATCCGTCATTCGAAATCATTGGATTAAGGATCTTGGTCGATCCTGACCTAATCCGTTAAGAAATATAGAGATCCTGACCCGATCCGTGATCCTAAAGGATTACTAATTTTGTGATCCTGACCCAGTTCTTTAACGATTAAGGTAATCTTTATCCAACCCGATTCAATTTTTTATGCTTAAATTTTTTGTAAATTTCTGATCCTTGCAATATTAAGCTCTAAAAATTCATAACGGAGCATATGCTTCTAAACCATGGACACTAGACATTTAACATATGTATATAATCGGCAATATATTCCAATAAATCAAAAGATGATACATTATATATATCAAAATAAGATAAAGTTAGAAACTTGTTGTACAAAATCGATAGATATATACTCTTGCTAACGGATCAGGTTTTTAAAGGATCGAGTCATGATGAATCCTAACCCGATCCGTTAGGTAAAGGATCAGATCATTAATGGATTGGGTCGTAGCTAGAGGATCAATTTTTTCTGATCCTGATCCTTTGTTAACGGATCGGATACATGGTCAAATCCAAACCATTGCCAACCCTAGTTGTGAGCATTCCTTTTTACAGCAATTGCCTAAATTAATATTACCAAATGCCTAATTTCCAAAATCGAGCCCACGGAAAAATATATACCAAAATCAATACTATAGAGTTGAAAATACTTTTTTACCTCTACTAAAGTTATGTTTTAACTAAAAATATCAGTCTCTGCATTTGCAAGTTGTCAGGATGTGACTTTTATCTGAGAGATAGAAATAACATACAAATTAAGAGAAAAATAAGATAGAGAGGTTCTTAATTTTTTTCTTATTTTATAACAATATGATGTTTAGTTTGATTTAAATCTCCTAGATTTTAATTTGGTAACCTGGGGTTTAAATTTTTTGTGAGTTTCATCTCAGTCTCTCTCCTCTTCCTCAGTCCTTATTTACTTGTTAGGTGCTGAGATATCCGATATTCTTCATTTTTTTATGAGGTCTGGGTTGATTTAAATATTCTAGATTTCAATTTGGAAACGTGATACCAAAAAAACTTAGTTTAAATACCCCACTAAAAAATGTGGGTGTCGTAATATAATAAAGGTAAGAAGGGGTCGAATCCTCAAGGAGTAAATGTATTAAAAATCTAATTTCCTAATTAACTAATAAATGAATTCTAAAATAATTTTCTAAAATGGTTTTTGGTTGAAACTTAAATCTAAACTAAACTATAGTATAAACTTGGGTACAATTCAAAGAAGGGAAACTTAGTCTTTGAATCTACTCCGACATAGTTCACTAAAGTAATATTTATATAAAAAATTGTATTCGCTCGTAATAGCCATGATTAGGTCTATTCGGGTCTAGAATCTAGTATTTGTGGCTAAAACCTTACGTAAAGACTAAGTCGTATTTGGACAATTGGATCTAGGTCTTGTGCATTCCTTCCATGGCTAGGCGAAATGTCTCAAGTTACTAGTTGTAGTGGCTTATTCCGCATCGCGAGCTCAGGCTTCATCTTTGAACTACAGACGAACTTTCAACCTCAACAACAGAGCACATGGTACAATCACAAATATGTACAGAACGAGTTTCTCAACCAATACCACTTATCCCCAGCAACACTCATGCTATTGGTTGAGGGCCATCTTGTAATAGTTTATTTCTTATCTCGGACTCAAATCTCACCCTCGATCTCATCAGCATACATGAAACACTACTAAAGATGTAGCCAAACTTTCTCGAGTTTGAGACATCACTTTCGACCTCTACACTAGCAGTTTGACATGCGCAAAGCAGATGGCCGGCAATAAAGCCGTCGTACAGTACCAAAGGTCGGAATGCTGCACAACCAGGTCAAAGAATATCTCACACTCACTTTGTAATGTCAATCTTTAAGGGACTTTATGGTCATTAAACGGTCATATTAGAGAACCTATAAGAGGACCTGGAGTACTGCAGATGAAAGACGGAACGATCACCATAGAAAAGTTCATACTCTATCATCCTATATTCTCAAATCGCTCATTGTAATACATTAACAATCTCAATAAGACCATCACTTTCTCAAAATCCTTAGGAGAGATGTGGTTTTTAACATATTCAAAGGTTTTCCATGCTAGACAGTCTTGTTTATTGTCTATTATTCTTGAACGCTCTAAATACATTTAGTGAAAAGGCTAAGTCCGTATCCTGGAATTAGGCTATTATATCTCGTGCCGTCTGTGGGAATTGAGATTCTCAAACCCATTATCTCAAACGCCGTTGATCACCTTTTCTCAGAATGCTGCCTCTAGGTCAAAGCACGCCGATCGTCCAGGTGGAAGAGAACGCAGCTTTAGAAGACCTGAGGGCCAATCTAAACTCAGAAACAGAAAGGCGTGCAGCCCTGGAATAATAACTCGCAAGTGTACAAAACGCTCTAAAGGTCTTATAGGGTCAGCATGTTGCCGCTCAGAAGAACAAAGCCGTACAATCTGAGGGTTCACAGATTTCCATTCCTCATAGAATCGGGCCTCCTCTAAAAGACGTTCACGCAGGAGGTACGCTTCGATCTAACCGTTAATAACAGGACAAGGATCCCGCCCCAATCCAGGAGATCTAATAGGAAGGAGATGGCGGCTTCGTAGGATCCAGACAGACTGAAAACCCACCTCAAAGAGTTCGAGTCCTGGTAAAGGAACATCTAAGTGAAGGGAGCGGTGACCACAACCCTGGAGAAGGGCGCGTCACAAGCCCAACCGTCACAGCTTGACAGTACGTCACTCTGGAACATGTCGAGAAATGAATCAAAGAATTACTCGAAACCCTCACGCTGACTAAAAGGATCCACAACAGATTACAGAAGAGCCCGATCGCCCAAGAGATCTTAGATGGGGAAGTCCCGACCGATTTTCACGCTCCGAAGATCCAAAAGTACAAAAGGACTGACCCAGTGGAACATGACCAAGAGTTTTAGGATGCTCTAGGCCTGTATTCCACGTCCAACCACATTCTATGCCGGCTCTTTCCTACCAGGTTGTCAAGCAAGCCCCTACGATGGTTCCATATACTGCCTGAAGGATCCATCACAACTTTCGAACAGTTACGCAAACTCTTCGTCAAAAATTATTCGAACAACAGAGATATAGAAGAGAATTTATATTCTTTTTTTAGCCTCAAACAGATGCTAGGAGAAAAACTCGAGACGTTTACCAAAAAGTTATTGGAGTTAGCCCAAAAAGTAGATTGACTCAACCAAAATATTACTATTTTTGCTTTCACCAATGCCTTACTTGTCGATGGCCGAGTGAAGGAGTATCTCGTCCTCAACAAACCAACAACGTTGGAAGACATGATCGTAAAGGTCAACGGATATATCGACCTAGAGAGGATGGTGTCCGACAGGCAAAAACCTCATAAGTCAACACTGACAGCTCGAGATCAGTCAAACCATTCTGATTTTAATTGAATATCAGATCAAGGAGGAGATAGAAAATATATGAAATCCAACGATGAGAGACCTCGAAAGGGGAGTAACTTGCCTAGACCTTACCTTCCAAAGATGAATACAACTATAACCAGCATATATCCTATATTATAGAAGAACAAATTCTTCTGAAATGCGCAGTACCTTCAACCTATCGAGAACAAACAATACTGCATCTACCATAAGGTCTGACATCATGAGACAGAGTAATGTTTTGCCTTATAACAGTTGTTGGAGTACATCTTCACAGATGGACGAATGCCCAAGTATATAGTGGACGTAGACAGTTATAAGAATGGGAGTTACAAAAACCCTACTGAAGCTGTGTAAGTCGAAGAGCCCGCAGCCGAAAGCATTTGTATTATATCTCGCTCTGCCATCCCGTGGAGATCCAGGTCATCAAAGAATCAAATAGAAGCAAGCGAAGGCGTGTAGCCCAGTGTCACGATTTATCCATGCAAGATAAAGAAGCTCGTTTAATTCCAGTATCCAACTTTCAGCGAACTGGAATCTCTTTTGATGATTGCGACGTTTGGCATGTCAACTATCCTTACCATGATGCCTTGGTGATCATGTTAAAAATGCAGAGCATGGTGCTTCATACGGTGATGGTAGACACCAGCAGCACTATTGAACTCCTTTTTCAGAGCATGATCGACCAGATGGGTCTGGCCGATAAGGTCCACCAGCAGCCTAGGTAAGATCATACTTCCTATCACCACAGGGCCGGTAATACTTGACGCTGTCTTTTATGTCGTTAATACAAAATCCTATTATCTGGGGATCATGGGACGTTGCTGGTTACACAACATGTATGCCATTCTATCAACCTACCACTTGGCATTACGTTTTGAGTGGGAGGGTAGCGTTTACGAGATTAAAGGAAGTCAAAAATTAGCACGAGGATGCAAAAGTTACGTCGTCATTTGACCATAACCTTCCGAACATCAACTCGTATAGCAATTATAGAAGACAACAGGAAACATTACAGAGAACTATACAGTCAACACTGCAGGGCAACATCTGCCCACCGCAGATACCAATAAATGCGTTGAAATCAGTGGACCTAAGCGTGAGACATATATTGGCACCCATCTGCCCCAAGTAGAGCGCGACACTCTCATCTAGTTCCTTAAAGAAAATAGTGACTTCTTCGCCTAGAAATTTCACGAGATGTTGGGTATCGACCTGAACATGGCCTATCACAAATTCCACTTGAAGGAAAAAATTGAACTATCAAACAAAGACAGAGGACTTTAGCACCTAGAATTCGCGATGAAGTCAGCAAGGAAATTGAAAAAGTCTTCGAAGTCAGTTTTATCCACAAGGCCAATTATCTAGAATGGATATCGAATATTATAGCAGTACCAAAAAAAATGGGAAGATTAGGGTATGCGTGGATTTCACCGACCTGAATAGGCATACTCTGAAAGACAGTTTCTCACTCCCTATCATAAATAACCTACTCGAATCTACGTCAGGGCACGAGCTCCTGTCTATGATAGTTGTCGCGTTATGCTGCAACCAGATACCTATACTACCTGACGACCAAGAGAAAATAACTTTCATTTCAGAGTACGGCCTATACTACTACAAAGTCATGCCATTCGGTATCAAGAATGTTGGAGCTACTTACCAGTGATTGATGATCCAAATGTTCAAGAATCACTTCAAAAAAACAATGGAGGTCTATATAGACGATATGTTATGCAAAAGTCTAAAGAAGGAAAACCATATCACAGATTTATACACGACCTTTGATATCCTCCATCTCTGCAAGATGTGACTCAACCCCGACAAATGCCAGTTCAGAGTTCAATCAGGGAAATTCTTAGGCTACTTAATCAGTAAGCGCGGTATTGAAGCCGATCCAGATCGTATTCTCGCACTATTATCTATGCCTTCCCCCAGAACGAAGAAAGACGTCCAGAAGTTAGCAGGGAAGATTGCTGCAATAAACCATTTTATTTCAAAATCATCCGATCGCTGCCGATGGTTGTTCAACTTATTACGTGAGGGGACAACAAAATAGAAACCTAAGAAGGACCACAGGATTGAATGGACTGCGGAGTGTGAAGCCACCTTTCAACAGCTAAAACTTTATCTGGGTTCACCACCAGTGATGAGCACACCTAGCGAAGGGGAAGAGCTCACCATCTATCTTGTAGTTACTGAAGAATCATTAAGTTTTGTTCTCATTCAGCTTGATGAGAAAGCTGAGAACCCTGTCTATTTTATCAGTAAAACTCTTACTCCAGCAGAATCCTGATACAGCAAGGTTGAGAAACTGCTTTTGGCTCTCGTCTACACCTTGCAAAAGTTGAGACAATACTTTCAAGCCTACTCAGTACGAGTAGTGAGAAACTACCCTCTACGTAAAATGTTATCCAAACGAGAAAAATCAAAAAGTGTCGAGCAATAGCCAGTCACTCTTGGTAAGCATGACATCTGATTTGAGCCCAAACATTCTAAAAAGGGTCAGGCCATAGAAGATTTCCTTGCAGACTTCCTCGTAGAAGATCCTGATTGGGAAGAAGACAACACCAAATTCATGAAGAACTGCTCGAAAAAAAGGGCAGACTGGATAACGTAAAAGGGATGATATTTTCTAGCTGATAGATCCCCTGGACCCATATGATCAGGCATTAGAATCATGTTGATCACACCTTCTAATGATAGAATTGAAAAGGCAATCCAATTAAATTTTGAAGCTACCAACAATGCAAATGAGTAAGAGGCAATGATTCACGGTTTAGATATGGCTCTAGAAATTGAAGTATCCGAATTGTCCGTATATATTAACTCTTTGCTCATTATAAACCATTATACAGAAAAATTCTAGAAGAATGGGAAGATGATCGATTACGCAGCCGTCGTAGCCGACAGAATGAGTAGATTCAAGAAAAATTTTATCGAACATTTGCTGCACGGAGAGAACAAACATTCTGATTCCCTCGCATATCTCGCAGGAGTCCTTGGCTCAGAAGCTCAGTATCTCAATATTGAAGTAATATCAAGCCCTTGCATTAACATTATATGCTCAAATTTTGTTAATACTGGGGGCGTTGAAGATGATGAGGACGATTGGAGATGACCCTTCCTCATGTATATTGGTACCAAGAACATATTCGATGGCAAACTCCCTCAAGACCCCACTGAAAGAAGGCGTGTACTTAATAACGCCAAATGCTACATCATCGAAAATAGTCTCTTATACAAGATTTTGGTCACAGGGTCGTATCATGAATGCTTATCTTACAAAGAAGCTCAAAAATTCTTACACAACCGAATGAAGGTACTTGTGGTTCCCACATAGCAGGAAGATCTCTAGCCAACCAAGCTCTTACCCAAGGCATCTTCTGGCCTAAAATAAAAGCTCAAGCAATCGAGCTTGCAGGCAAATGCGATGCCTGTCAACGTCGGGGTCCCCAAAATTGAGCTCCAGCTTTAGAACTACATTCTAGCAACATTGTATGGCCATTTAAAAGATGGGCCCTTAACCTTGTCAGCGAGTTTCCTACTACACAAGGAAAACGGAAACATCTCTTAGTCGCAACGGATTACTTCACTAAGTGGGTAGAAGTAGTTCCCCTGTACCACACACTAGAAGATGAAGTCCTCAAGTTCATCTGGAAAAGCATCATAGTTCACTTTGGCTGCCCCCATCTCATCAAGATCGACAATGGACCTCAGTTAGTTGACTCCAAGGTTGTCAAATTCCTCAATCAACACAGCATCATACATTCCCCTTCGAATCTTTAGTACCCGCAAGGGAACGACCAAGCTGAGATCACTAAACGCACTATCATCGATGGAATCAAAAAGTGCCTAACAGAAAAGAAAGGAAATTGGGTCATGGAGTTACCACATGTGTTATGGCTTATAGAATTATCCCCCGAGTTTCAACTGGATGCACGCCGCTCCTTCTGGCTTATGACACCGATGCAATCATCCCTACTCAGTATCATCACCCTATTCATGGCCATACCATGACCGATGAAGAAAACAAATTCCAGTTAGCATGCAATATGAACTGGATTGAGAAAACTTGGGACAAAGCAGTCATGAAATTGAGAAGGTATCACCAAACTTTAGCCCGATCTTATAACAAACGCATTCGGCATAGAGAGTTTGAAATTAAGGTTCTGGTCCCCCAGGAGATTCCCAAACATCGCAAAGAGCTCAATGTATGGAAATTATCTAAAAATTAGGAAGGTCCTTTTGTCGTCATCGGGAAAAGTGGCCTCGGTTCTTAGGACCTCACCACTGAGTATGGTGAGCACATAACTAATCCTTGGAACACAAGGAGACTAAAATTGTATCGTGGATAATACATCTGTCAAAGTGTACTTTTCTTCAAACAAATCTATTAGTTCGTATGATGAGGTCACATCAATAAAAAATTATTGTTTGATGAAAACATCTTAGCACTTTCTACTATGCTACACAAAATTTTTATACACAGATTACAAATCATTTGTTGCTTTGGCCAAATTAATCATCTAATACATTATAGACTATTTGTTGTTTTGGCCAAACCGATCTATCTAATACATTCGTTATATACCAATCTTACACTAATGAAATTCTTGTGTTCGATTGCCCTATAAAACTTCTATACACAGATTACATATCAATTGATGTTGTGGCCAAATTGATCATCTAATATATTACAGATCGTTTGTTGCTTCGGCCAAACCGATCTATCAAATACATTCATTGTACGCCAATCTTACACCAATGAAATATTTGTGCTCGATTGGCCTATAAAACTTTTATACATAGGTTACAAATCATTTGTTGCTTTGGCCATATTGATCATCTAAGAACATTACAGATCATTTGTTGCTTTAGCCTCTAATACATTCGATGGACGTTCGTCTTACACCAATGAAATACTTGTGTTCGATTGATCTACATTATAGTACTTCTAATAAATCCCATGAGTACTTATGAAAACATATTACAGGTCATTTGTTGCTTTGGCCAAATCGATCATCTAAACTACATTATAGATCATTTGTTGCTTCGACCAAATCGATCATCTAAACTACATTACAGATCATTTGTTGCTTCGGCCAAATCGATCATCTAAACTACATTACAGATCGTTTGTTGCTTCAGCCAAATCGACAATCTAAACTACATCGCAAATTATTCATTTCTTCGGCCAAACCGATCATCTCATGCATCACAGACCGTTTACCACTTTGGTTGATCCGATCGTATATCACACTGCTTTACATACATTATCATTGGTACCTCACACGGTTAGTTCAGTTCACTGTTCGCCTTTAACTAATTCTTTATACATCCATATTTCTTTTTTATCCATTGTTCGTATACATACAACATAATCATATTACTTATAGAGCTATCACTTAACGCATTACCCACATTAGAAGATCCTGCCGCATCTTTTACACCACTCCTATGTAACATCTAACACATAAATTTTGGTATCCTCCCCACAATAATCTTCTTTCCCTCTCTAACCATTATCAGTTTAAGCGATCCAATCTTGGAAATCATGGGTTCTAAATATGCAGTTCAGATTACCTCCATCTCACATTTTGTACCTTGACCAGTTAAACCATCATACACCCTCTGGCTTTCAGCTTCCAGTCTCTTCAATTCAGCTGCAAAGAATGATATTACTACAACTATTTCACTCTCATGACTACCACCCGCCTCATTTTTCACCTGCTTACTAAGAAAGAGTTCGCTCAGCTTATGCTGCTCTTCCTTTAGTGCATCTTCCAGTTGCTTACAACGATCGTCCACTCATCATTTTGCATGACACACATCTGAATTCTGAGCTTCTAACACAGTCATGAATTTATCCATATGATAAATCATAGACATCGAATTTTCATAACCTGCACATTCTACCCACTTCGAGTCATAACTTGTTTCCAACCATAAGAGATCCTCCTCCAGCTTCGTATTCGCGCTTTGAAGTCTGTCATTTTCGGATTAATATTCCAAGATATCCAGGTATCGCATTTGCGAAAGATGCTCTAGATCACATATTTTGTTACAGTCCTTCTTTATGACTTCATTCTGTTGAGCACAAACCTCCACCATCTCCTTTCCCATCATCCCAGTAACCAACCACAATGCTTCATATTTGCAAGAATGAGCTCTAACATTGCCTATCTCCATTTCAAGCATATTTACTTAAAACTGTAGCTCCTTCACATTATTTCCTTCAGCCTCTAATATGACTAGCAGTTCTGCAATTTGCGTTCGCACAAATAGCAATTCAACACCTTGTTGACTAGCTCGTCCCGATCCACTTCCAACTCCAACGCCCTTTTTTTCTTATCTCTTCCTCTAAACTTTCTATCTTTCTCAAACTAATAGACATTACCGCCTCTTTCTCTTGGAGAATTTCACTCATCTTCCGCCCTCATTTTTTCTTCAGCCTTAATAGCACTTATTTTGGCTTCTTGACTCGATCTTACCTCAGCACGCATTTGTTCATTCTCGAAACGTAATGCATCGCACTGACTTTGTATAGCAGTCAGGTCCACCTATTCATAACAGATTACATTTATAATAGTTTTTCATAACAACAGAGCACATATAATAGTTGGAAAAACTACATCAAGAACATAGTATCTGTGCAAGTTAGATACATCATTTTGTTCTCACAAAACACAGATTATACTTTCAAATAGTACGAAGGGCTAATCACAGAAAAATAAGATTAATCTATTTGTGACTCTTCCAGGCAGAAGACAACCGCCGCTTGTCTCTCATAACCTTCTTATTCGACGCTTGTATATCTGTCGGCGTGGTAAAGGTCACAACCTCCTATTGGCGTTGTTTGCACCGCATTCAGAGTTTTAGACACTTGACCTCCCCCTCTTCTGACGGTTCCTCCCACGACCTAGGAAGGGGGTGGTCACCAACAATTTCTCCTTCACCTTGGATAAACCACAGGTTTTCTACTTTGGCATTTTCCACTTCAAAATCCTTTCCACATTCCTTTACGAACTTCCTAAATACGATCTCCAGCCTAGAAAATTCTCTCCCATAAAACTCAGTAACACTGTCTATGTGACGTTCATGCTTCGTTCGAGCAACGAGTTTTTCTCGCGATGAGCATAGATACTCCTTCAATATCACTTGCGCTTTGTGCAACAGCTGACGCACATTTTTTAGTAGCACACCTAAAGCCCTCATTTCTGCCTCTACCATCATTCGAACAGCTGCTTCTTTCGACAGCCGCGTTGCTAAAGACATTTTTTGCTCCACGTACTGTGATAGCTCATCATATAACCCCTTTACCTCACCCTCCAATTACGTTTGAACCTCAATTTACTCTTTCCTTATCTTGAAAAATACAATCCTCATGGCCCTTCGACCATACATAGAGCCAAAGACATCATATAAAGGTTCTGCATCACTCCATACAGCAGACACACCAGCCCGAGCTGAACATTTTTTCGCTTCTAAACTATGACGATTGCGTGCTTCTTGAGCTAAAAACATAACTCGAGCTGGGTCTGGAACTATACCTCTCTCCCTCAAAAGCTTTATATAAGCCTCCTTTAACCCTCGTTCACTATCTACTTCGATCTCAAAATACAAAGTCAGAACTAATACTATACTCTGATACCTCACCTTATCACATGGGTCATTAAAATAAACCAACTCTTTCGGTTTTCAAACTAATACCCCCATTTCCTCTTCCATTCTTAACACTTCGTCTCTCTCTAATTTTATCTTAGCATATTTACATTACAGATCATATAACTTTTTAAAGGTTTTCTCCAAATTTAACTTAAATTGCCTTATCCCGTATTCAGTTTTGTTAAGTACCTGTTGAGTATGGGCCACATAGTCCTTCGCTCTACTCAATGACTTCTCCAATTCGGAGTTCATTTTTCTTAAATGATTTATCTCCTACACAAATTACAGATATCTCATTTTAATACAACCATTCACGAAAAACATATTTCAAAATATTAAAAAGAAAATAGTGCACGATTATACAAAGTACTATAACATCCAAGTCATGCGAACTGAAAAGCAGAAGACATGATACCACATAACGTTTAAAGAGGCTTGCTAATGTCTACCTCAGAAGAAGATTTCAATATTTTTAATGGAGAGAAAACTGTTTCAGCACGTTCCAATAGAAGATCCACTGTTTGCTCAAAAGTATGGACTACCTCTGCACTGTCTGGAGGAAAGTCTAAAGCTTTCTCAGAAGTACCAGTAACATCACCAGCCACCTCTTTCTCCCAGTAGGGAGCTCAATCTCTGCATACCTACCATTCTGGGCCAATGCCACATCATCAACACTCAACCCAAAACAATAGTACGAGTTGATAAAATGGTCTCTTCCCACTAAGGCAACTGCAACTGCATCAGACATGAGCTTGTCATGCTTTGATAGTTCACTGTACTTTTCTACAGCTACGGTAGCATCTGTAACCCTTCTCTCTCTCTCTCCAGCTGAAGATCACTCTCGAGCTCCTTCACGCGAGCTGGCTGAGCTTGAACTTCACCGTCAGATCATCAAACTTTTGGCCTCTCTTATCCAGACATTGTCTGGTCCCCTTCAACATCGTTAACAGCTGTCAATATAACAAAAATAGAAGAGTCAGTTCAACAGTTTTATTCAGTTCAAAGGCATCATTAAGTAAGCAGTTTTTCAACAAAATACTGCGAACGTGTGCTCGAGATATTCATCCTCGAGCTTCTGCGAGTTCGTCCTGGCCATATGACAGTATCTTTGCTCCAACTCTTTCATCCTGGCAGCAGTATGAGGGTTAATCCGATCACTGTCCTCCTCCACATACCATTTTTTCTTCAGACTCTTCTCAACGTCCCCAGGCCCAGATACACTCACTTTAGGTTTTTCTTGTACACCACAAGCAGCAGGCTTTACGATCTCTTATTCTGTAGGCACAACCATAACAGCTGAGCTACTTTGCTGCGCTGGCTTTCGGGCTTTACGAGTAAGCCGCGTGGTAATTTGAGGAACAAATGGTGGAGGACTAACCAAGTTAGCAATGGTCTTTACAGCCATCCGCTCAGCCATAGCTTATTTTTCTTGAGCTCGCTAAACTTTTGACACTATTGAATCTACTCTTTTGTGCCTTCTGATACCCAATTTACTGAGTACCTCCGTTTGCTCGTCCTGGTCGCGAGCAACATAATCAAACAGACTAGTCTTATCCAGAGTAGCCAACGGTTTGGGCTATGCCAAATAGATGGAACAAAATATCAGTTACACAACATGCGGACATAGCTATCAACTATTCGAAGGTTGGTCAACATTACTTACTCGGATTAAAATATCTATGGTTCAACACGAGCGCTGGTTCATCTAAAACCTGCAAATAGCTACCCTCTACCCATACAAGGTGGTCATTCCATGGTCTACCCACAGACTCAAAATCAAAGAATTTCAGCCTAGCTGAGTCACTATACAGGTAACCACTATTTTGACCCTTCATATACTTAAGCTTGTAAAGCTTTAAAATATCTTTAGCCGCGAACTGCTTCACAGTCCCTTCCTTCCTCTATTTTTTGTTAGTGCCTCACAGGGCAGTACTGTAACGCATTCATAACCCCTTTCTAAAAGTAGGTCAGTAGAAATCTAAGCCCATAGATGACCAGATTTAAGAAACATAAAAAACCTCCACGTGGGCCAGATAACCCAATCCCATTGTAATACCAGAGGCTAACCCCCTCCATAATATATCTATCCATCTTTCACTTTTCCAAACAAGGAACTTGATAATACATTAATTCCCTCCCTTTTTCAGAGATATTGGCTCTGAACCAAAGACCTTGGTCCTCCACATACCTACCCCACTCAACTAGGCATTTCTTTATATATCTCAAGTGCTCTTTCCCTACATCTACCCCATATGGGTATATGACAAGGACTCTCTCTTTCTACCTTTCGTCCTCCATCTCTTTTATGCCCTCAAATCTATTAGGCCCTATCACCTCTATAGTCGCCCCTACACTATTAACAGTTTCCTCCATTACACTGCACCCGTTTCACCTCCCCGAAGACGAAGTTTCTTCAGAATCAGATCAAACTACAATCCTACTAGTAGGAATACTGGGTTTAGAACGCATACTGAACCTACAGATACAAAGACATTTTTTTATCATTATCACTACGTTACAAACAAAACAAATAGGCCCACCTTTTACCCAGTTAACACGTCTATTTTCCTAAATCCCAAAACAAAAAGTCAAAATCAAATCATTTCAAATTTCCCTCTTCTTCTCCAACAAACACATTTTCTCTCTCTAGGACAACATATACTAAAAATCTTACATTACAAACTTTCTCTAAATTTTATTTTTTCAAAATCCCCTGAAAACCCCAGTTTCTAAAACTAACTATACAGATTACTAACGTTTACAGATTACTATATAACATGGAGTAGTTACAAAATCAAACAGACAAAAAAAATTATCACCAACTTATACTTGCAGAACAACAATCTTCTGCTATACTCGGTCGTCTCTTCGAATACGAGCGTTACCGTCGCCTCTCCGATAACCTCCTACCACTCGATGAAGATGTCTTTCTCAAAATGCAATCAACACTCAAACGCCTCATCTCCTTAACAATGATATGTGTACCACTATTTTCTTTCTCTGAAGCTGCAGATAATTTATGAGGGAGAGAGACAAGTTTTTATACTCTCCCTGGGTTTATAAAACGATGGCTCCTTCTGACGCGTGTCAGTCATCCCCATTATTGCTACAGGCACGTGTTTTTGTTTCACAACATCATCATGAATTTTGTGATAACGTTTGCCACCATCACGTTTATCTATATTATCTACCATTACCAACCTTACACCTTTTCTCAGCCCAGTACCAAAATGGCCAATCATCTTACTTATACTCTACCAAGATCGTACAAACTTTCCTAAAATAGCTTAATTTTCAAAATTTGAAGATATCCATATAGTTGTTAAAATCCTATAAGTCATACACAACATCCGTACACAATAAATATAATAGAATATTTTATTCAATAAGATCAGAACATCACATACCTTATTCTCTCACGTTCTCTCATATTACATTTATTCAAAACTCTACTACAGAATGCTACCACAAAACAGATTACTTTTAACAAATCTCATAACCCCGAGCTCACCGAGCTCCCCAGTTACATCTGAAGCAACCCCGATGGTTCAGTTGCCCACACATAATTAACTCCCCATTTACTGCCCTTATATCTCCTTCCATGACCTTATCGCATGCAAGCTATCAAACAGTCAGTTCTCGTACATGGGGAACCAACAGAGACCTACGAAAAATGCTGTACCAAATGAAACGATCATGCTTGACAAGCCTGCCTTCATCATCCAAGCCAACCAGATTCAATGGTCATTCCGGAAGAACAACATTATATGGCAAGTGACAAAAATAACGTTCACGGAGTTCAACAACCTTGATATGAAACCGGCCATCCGCCGCATGCTGCGTACGCTGAGAATGAGTCCTCACCATGCTCGAACACACTCATTAGCAAGATATCAACGAGAATCTATCGGCTGAATGCCTACCGCTTCATCTTCAGTTATAACAGCCTCCTCCACCAGCAGACGAAGACCATTACGACGTTCTGCCTCAGATGTCACCAAGTAATGAAAACGTACCATTTGGTAGTAATCATCATCTGCCTCTATCACTTCTTCATAAGACATATAATGAAAAGTGGGAGACATAGGAATTAGAGTAGGCAGATGCAGCGGTTGATAACCAAAATACTTGATACACAATTCTTCCATCTTCCTCCGGATCCTAGACTCTCGGGCCTGAGTCCTAGTCGTCACCATTGTTACCGCAAGAGAACAATGAGGAAGAAATCAGAGACGAAGGGTTTACTGCTCAAAATAAAACTTAGAGTACCTTTTATACCCAAATCAGCATTCAAAGCAGACTCTACAAATTCCCAAGGCCAAATGGACTCCCCATGCAATAATATTTGACTGCAGTCAGTGGTTCTAGGAAACCCAACAGACACCAACAGAGATTCATGAATTGATATTAGAAATAAACCTCCGACATAACTGCAGCATTTAATGACACTTCTCAACCAACACCACTTGCCTACAATTATTATTATACTGTTGGCTGAGAGGGGGCGATTATAGTGGCTTATTCCGCATCGCGAGCTCATGCTTCATCTTCAAACTACAAACAAACTTTCGACCTCAACAATAGAGCACGTGGTACAATCACAAACATGTACAGAACGAGTTTCTCAACCAATACCACTCATCCCCAATAATACTCATGTTATTGGTTAAGAGCCGTCTTGCAACAACTTATTTCTTATCTCGGACTCAAACCTCACCCTCAATCTCATAAGTATACAGGAAGCACTACTAAAGACATAACCAAACTTTCCCCAGCTTGAGACATTACTTTCGACCTCTACACCAACAGTTTGACCTGCGCAAAGCACACAGTCACTAATAGGGCCGTTGTACAACAGCAAAGGTCAGAACGTTACACAACCCAGTCAAAAAATATCTCACACTCACTTTTTAACGTTTATCATTAATGGACTTTATGGTCATCAAATGGTCATATTAGAGAACCTGAAGAGCTGCAGATAAGAGACGAAACGATCACCATAGAAAAGTTCCAACTCTATCATCCTATATTCTTAAATCGTTCATTGTAATACACTAGCAATCTCAATAAGATAATCACTTTCTTGAAATCCTCAAGAGATGTCGTAGTTTTTAACCTATTCAAAAGTTTTCCACGCTAAACAGTCTTATTGCTTATTGTCTGTTATTTTTGAACGCTCTAAATACATTTAGTGTAAAGGCTAAGTCCGTATCCCGGAATTAGGCTATTATACTAGTGATGTAATAATTTCTTTGAACACGGAGACCACCAAATATGGCTAATTTGGCATATCCTTCATCTTCATAATAGATCGGGGTTGTTATGGCTAGATCATCCCTTCCCTACTATAAACCAGAATATTGTAGAGAAATACGAGATCTATATTATTTATATAAATACTACAATTACCTCATAATCGCCAGAGGGTAAGTCCTTAGCTCTCCATATTAGGTGCTCGATCATAGCTTAATTCAAAGAACATCAACTAAATAAAGGAGGTAAAGAGAATAAACTACTAAAGAACTTAAACTTTATTTACTCCAACTTGAGATGAAAAAATACATGGAATTGTTCTCATATTTATAGGAGATATCTAGAAACTCGTTTACATTTTTGAAACTATATATCTAAGTAGAGATAAACTATATCTGAGATAAATTCTATCTCATTTATACTCTATCTTCGATCTAGATAATTCTTTTAAAGATAATCCATGTAGAGTCTTTCATTTTCATTCCTTGGTGTAAATATTTAGATACAATGAATGTAGATAACTTGTTTAGATGATCTGGAAGATTGATGGAGATACTTTAACTTTATTTCCCATAAATTAGGTGGCTTTCTCTGTTTATTAACTCTACCAGTTATAACTATCTGAAACTAAGAAAATGCAAATAATCATTAATAAACAATAAATCAGGATCGATAAAATTTAAGATACTTTTTGGCGTATTAATCCTACGTATTCTTCGTCTATCAAAACCTAGAGTCCCAATTTTGAGACTTTGTTCTCGAACTCTCTTTCCTATTCCTCCTCTTCCCCAATCCTTATTTACTTATTGGGTACAAGACTGAAAACCATGAAAATCAAGTGTTTGAACTAATGGTGGACAAATTGGACATGGCAAATTCTGTAACAAGGTATTTCCTATCAATTTCTGCCACCTCTATATCTCATTATTATTTCACAAAGCACTTTATATTATTGACCTATGATAGCTGTATCAAAAGACAAATAATATGATTTTTAAAAATAGATGATAATTTTTTTAAGAACACACAATAATTTATGTAATAACAAATATCATAAAGTTCAATAACATATGATAACAATCAAATAGTTTTTTGTGACAAAAAATAGGCTCTCATCTCAATTTCTTTCACCTCTTTATCTCTCGTGACTATTTCATAAAGTATTTTACATTTTAGGTAACAAAAGAAGGTTTCTTATCTCAATTTCTTTCACATCTCTATCTCTCGTAACTATTTCATAAAATATTTTACATTGTTGACATATGATAATTGTATCGAAGGACAAATGATATGTTTTCAAAAATAGATGATAATTTTTCCAAGAACACATGACAATTTTGAAAATAACAAATGTCATGGAGTTTAATAACATATGACAAATCTAGTTGTGGAATGTGATAAAAGAAGGTCTAATTGTAGCGGAAGCTGCGGTATGATCACGATCAAGGATTACATGGTAATTTAAAGAGAACAATCCGTTAATCTATAATTAAAGATAAATTAAGGTTACAAAACTCACTCTTAAATGATAATTTTATCCTTATGCTTAGTAAGAATAAAAATGCAATTACTGACTATAAAGTGTTTATAACACGATACAGGAGCAAAAATGTTTATAACATATTTAGATTATATGCAAAGGTTGAATGGATTCATAAAGCATGAAAAAGTAACTACTGGCTACTTTGTTTCATTTAGAAAGATGATAAACACCGTCCACTTGATATTGAAGAAAGCACTACCTTCTCTAAATCTTTAAATGCTCGACTTTGAACCAGGGAGACAATATATTTCATGAACACCATATCACATGGCAATGTAATAGGTCCATCCCTAGGCAGTCCAAACTCCTTTTTAGAAAACCTAAGCAATTCTCTGAAGATGTCGTGGTTCAAATATGTCAAGGGGACTGCAAACTAGTTCTCGTCCACAGTGTACACGACAACATAACCCTTATCCACCACGAATTTATTTCATTTATCACCAGCTATATTGCTGGTTCTTGATAACATGATCCTTCCCCTCCTGATGACCACCACCTCGTACCGCTTCCTTGCCATTTTCAAGAAATTCCTAGGATTTATGATGTTAGCTTAGGAAAGCTGAATGCATATTAACAGAAAAGCGGAATGCATATTAGGAGAAAGAGGTTTTTGAATTGATATTTCTATTGTGTTGATGAAAATGAAGGTGGCTTGGCTATATATAGTTGTTGGTGAGATAAAAATTCGTTTAAATATTCATTTCATCGATGGGCAGCATTGCATCCAAAGCTATGAGTTGATTAAACATGAAAGATTCTTTTGGAATTCAATGTATTTTGTTATTGTTATTATATATGTCGCCCATGTTTGAGTATCAGCATAATCTATGTTTACCGTTATATCAATCTATAATAAAGAATGATATTGTAGAACATCGTTTGTGGTACCAGTACTTTGATCAAGGTAGATGTGAAGTATTCTTTTGGTTTTATCAATTTTTTTGTGCTCTAATTATAGTTGGTTGGAAACTGTCATTTACAATTTTTCTTAAGGGACTCATCAACCGTGAGCTTTTATGTTAAGAACTCTTCTACAATAAGAACGAATTACCAAAATCGCCGAACAAGAAATAAATAGTGAAGAACAAAACAACTAAAGAGAGATTTACCCGAAAGAGGGAAGTGGAAAACACTTGCGGATAAAAAACCACTCCTCGCGAACTATCCACTATGATCAAATAGGTTGTAATCAATTTCTCCAAGCTTTTAATAGAGTCTCTCCTTAATTTTTTCTAGAATTAAACTCACCAAGATTCAATAAAAAATACCCTAAGTATCCCTTAGATAGTTGAGAGGTTATTACATCAATTTGGACTCAAAGTACGGATTATGAGGTAAGCCAAAATCTTTACTCCAACCTTCTAAAATTATGTTTACGAAGTCTATTTGAACATAAACTAAAATATATTCGAACATAATGGGTTCTAAAACTTCTATTCGAATAAACTTTGAGTCTTTATACAAAAATTTATGTTACTTCACTTCGATTCCTTTCTACAGGTACTTTGAAGTCTTTATACAAAACTTCCTCATTGAATGTAGCATTACAGCTCCGAATAACTTTTTGATTCTGTACATCCCAAAATCGATACCCAAACTCATTTCAACCATATCTAATGAATATTCACTTCATTGATTTTGTATCAAACTTTGTCCTTGTATATGGATTATCAAACACATATGAGATACAGCTGAAAATACGCAAGTGAGAAAGGTTTACCTCTTTACCGGTCCATGCTTCTTTAGGCAATCCAAAGTCCAAAGCCGTTAAAGGTCATCTGTTAATAAAGTACGCCACCATAGTATCCGTATCTACCCATAAACATTTTGGCAATCCTGTATTAAGTCTCATACTCCTCGCTCTTTCATTTATGGTTCAGTTCATACGTTCTACAACATAATTTTGTTGTGGTGTTCTAGGAATAGTCTTCTGTCACCTAATCCCATTTGATGGGCAAAAGTCTTCAAACTTGTCACTAAAGTACTTGCCCCCGTTATCTGACCTAAGAAACTTTAGTTTCAAGCTAGTTTCATTTTTAACTAAAACACTCAACTTCTTGAACTTATCAAACACATCCGATTTGTTCTTCACAAAGTAGACCCACAATTTATGAGTAACATCATCGATGAAAGTAATATAATAAAGAGAACCACCAAGAGAAGACACCTTGGTTAGTCCCCAAACATATGTATGAACAAGATCCAACTTTTTAGGTTTCCTTGATCTTCAAGTTATTTTGAAGCTAACCTTCTTCTGTTTAGCAAGAATACACAACCCTCTAACTTTCCCTTAGTAACCATCATCTTCATCCCTTTCTTACTCATGTGACCGAGCTGTTTATGCCATGTACTTGTATTAATCCCTAGAGTGGTCGCACAAATAGTAGAAATTGTGTTTTGTATTGTATACAACGTTCCTTGTTTTAAGCCCGATCTACTATAATGGCTCTATTTGTAACTTTCCAGAAATTATCACCAAATGCGCTTATATATCTATCATAATCCGACAATTGGTTATTCGAGATAAGGTTACGCCCCAATTTGGGTACAAATCACACATTCTTCAAACCCAATGTCGCCCCCGAAGGAAACTTCAACCTAAAATTTTCCTTTTCAGTAATATTGCCCGTACTCTTATTTGTAAGGAAGACCGTACCAAAGTCGCCTTTAACAATATTGGTTAGGAACCTATATTTGTAGTAGCATGTAATGAGGCACCCAAATTAACTATCCATAATTCGTTAACATCGTCGCACGAAAGAAGTAAAGCCTCATCAGAACTAACCTTATCAGTAAGGTTCATTGTATCTTTCTTCTCATCATTAACTTTCTTAGAAGAATTACAATCACGCTTAAAGTAACCCTTCTTTTCACAGGTCTAACACGTACCAGGCGGCTTAGACATTCCCCTTGACTGTGAACAACCCCTTCCATTCTTTGGCCCATTTCTATAAGACCTCCATCTTTCCTTGACATTCAACACACTACCGTTTGAACTCGAAGAGGGTTCAGATGATTTATGCTTATTCTCTTCACTCATAATCAAAGAGACTATAGTGTTAAATTTAATATCTTCCTTTCTTGATGAATTGCTCACAACTATAATAAACCCTTTTCAGCTCTTTGGCATCTACCCCAAAAGAGCCCACGCTCCCACTTCCTTGGTAAAAATGATTTTCAGGGATTCAAGTTGAGCATGAATGGAATTAAACTCACTAATATGAGCTTACACACTACCATTATCTTTTATCTTTAAAGTAAACAAACGACATAATAAATGTACCTTATTTGCCCTGGATGGTTCCGAGTACATAGAGAATAAAGTCTTTCAAATCCTTTATTATCGCAACTTTAGAAATCATATGTAAAATTTGAGATAATAACGCCAATCTAACGATTCTAAATGCCTCACGATCCAATCGTGTCCACTTTGCAGTATCATGATCTGTCGACTTCATCACAATTTTACCTAGTGGTAAATCAAGATCCTTCTGATAGTGATAATCTTCTATCTACATCTTTCACATTCTAAAATTTAAGCCATTGAACTTTGCGATCATAAATTTTTCTTTGTCGGCCATCGCTATTCACTACACAAGCCCTATAATAAGCGCTCTAATACTAGTTGTTGAGAATCGAGGTAGCTAGTATCTCTTCTATGACAAGAATAAATTACAGAAATCACCGAACAAGAAATAAACAACGAAGAACGAAACAAACAAAATGAGATTTTCCTGAAGGGGGAATTGAAAAACCTTTGCAAAAAAAAAAACCACTCCCCGCGAACAATCCACTATGATCAAATAGGTTACAAGCAATCTCTCCAAGCTTCCTCTAAGCTTTTAAAAGAGTCTCTCAAACCCTAGTTCTCTCTAGAATTAAACTCACCAAGATTCAATAAGAAGCATCCAAAGTATCCCTTAAATAGTTAAGATGTTATTACATCAATTTGGACTCAAAGTATGGATCACGAGGCAAGCCAACGTCTTCGCTCCAACTTTCTAAAATTGTTCTTACGAAGTCTATTCGAATAGAGACCAAAGTATATTCGAACAAAATGGGTTTTGAGATTTTTATTCGAAAAAACTCTATTTGAATAAAGCTGTTTTTGTCTTTTATATTCGAATATGCTAAAAAACCATATTCTTCATCCGTTTTCGATCCTCGCTCGTCTCACGAACTTCAATAAACATCCACAAACATAACTCGAGTTCATTCCTCAACATTTTACGTGGACATAAAATATGACAGTTTACTCAAGCTTTTTCAACTATTTCATTTCAGATCCTATTAAGGAATATATTATATATTGTAAATATTTGTGAATATTAGTTGGTATATTTGCATAGTTGTAGCTTGCGGTTTAGGATAGTTAGTTTCCTAAAGTTTTGGGTTTCCTTTAGCTTAATTCTTTCTTTTGTATATATTAGCAGAAGGTTTATGAATAAGACAAGTTTTACCTTTTCCATTCATATTTTAATCTTGATATGGTATCAGAACAACCCTAGAAAAGGCAAAGCTCTCTTGACAACAGAGGCCATTAGCACTGCAATATTTTTTTCTTGACCATTAAAACTTCCAGCGACCTTTTCTCTCTCCTCGATAGGTGAAGATAACAAATCTGGATCGAACGACAGGTATGGAGTTTTCTCTCCATATTATCTTCATCCCTCGGAGTCAACCGGAACATCAATCACCCATGTTCTACTTCGTGGGGACAATTACGACGAATGGACGCGAGCAATGAGGAATTGTCTTCGTGCCAAGAACAAAATGGGATTCATTGATGGAACCATTATTGAACCAGAGGAGACGTCAAAGGACTACGCCCAATGGGGTCGGGTCAACTCTATGCTTGGCGCTTAGATTTATGTCACCATTGATCCAACCCTTCGTTCCTTTGTGACAACTATGGACTCGGCCAAAGACATGTGGGACGATCTCAAGGAGCGATTCTCCATCGGCAACGGACCACGTGTTCATAAACTCAAAGCACAATTAATGGATTGTAAGCAAAAAGTACAATCAATTGTTTCTTTTTATGGAAAACTTAGGATGATTTGGGATGAACTTGCAAGTTATTCTAAGGTAACGACATGTACGTGTGGCTGCAAGTGAGGTGCGGTGGCGCCCTTGGCTAAGGAACGTGAAGATGAGAAAATTCACAATTTTTTGATTGGTCTTGATCCAACGATATATGGGGCTGTTGCCTCTGGACTTCTTCTGATGGATCCTCTTCCTAGCTTGAACACCATCTTCTCTAAGGTTATGACGGAGGAGCGTCACCAATCTCTTATTCGTTCTCAAGAAATCCGTGGCGGCGTGGTGGGTTTGGCAATACAGGGAGCGTCTCGTGGTCGCGGTGTGCAGGCTGGAAGGGGGAGTGAGCGTCCTCTACGCAATGTAACTTGTTCTCATTGTGGGGGTACTGGTCATGACCAATACAATTTTTATCAGCTTCATGGTTACCCCGGATTGGTGGTATTCTGAGTATCGTGTGCAAGGCCGTGGTAGAGGACGTTCGAACCGAGGAGGTGGTGGCCGTGGTGGTGGAGATCGTGGGGGGGGGGGCCGTGGCCGAGGCAATGTGGCCAACGCTGCTACTGCACGGCCTGCTTCCACTGCTGGGCAGCCCCTTGTTACTGATGCAGACAGAGGCGGACTTCCAGGCTTCACCGACGAGCAGTGGACTTCTCTTGTTAACCTACTTAATTCTTCTAAGGCGTCGACCTCCACCAAAAAACTAAGTGGTAAGTTTATTACCTCTTCCGATCAGTGGATAATCGACATGGGGGCCTCCAGCCACATGACTGGTAATCTAAAATTATTTGATGAATTACATGATGCACCGCCTTCCCACGTGGGATTTCCTAATGGGAAACAAGCGACTGCCACTAAAGAAGGGTCGATCACCTTGAGCGATGACTTAGTTTTGAAGGATGTTTTATATGTGCCCGCTTTGACTTGTAATTTATTATCAGTTTCACAGTTGCTAGATACATCGCATTATTCTGTCACGTTTACTAATAAGTTTTGTGTGTTACAGGACCTGTACTTCGAGGATCCTGATTGGAGTGGGTGAACAAAGTGACGGAGTTTATTGGTTTCGGCCTTTGAGACATGTTCGGGCTTATCAAGCAACTGTGCTCGGGAAGCGGGAATTGTGGCATCGGCGTTTAGGTCATCCTTCTAAGAAAGTAGTGTCGTTCTTACCTAATTTTATTAGAAATTATGATAATAACACTCATTGTGATGATGCTCATTGTGACGTTTGTTTTCGTGCTAAGCAAACTCGTGCTATATTTCCTTTAAGTACCCATAAAGCTAGTGATTGTTTTAAACTTATTTATTACGATATTTGGGGCAATTATTCAGTTCCTGTTAGTTGTGGTGGTTATTACTTTCTTACGATTGTGGATGATTATTTTAGAGCAGTTTGGGTGTATTTGATGTCTGGGAAAAGTGAAGTACCTCAACTTATTAAGGAATTTTGTGCCATGGTGAAAACTCAGTTTAATAAACAGGTACAAATATTACGAAGTGACAACGGACGAGAATTTAACTTTTTAGAAAATTTTATGTAGAACAGGGTATGTTACATGAAACTTCTTGTGTTGATACACCTCAACAAAATGGAAGGGTAGAGAGGAAACACTGTCACATTTTAAATGTGGCTCGTGCGCTTTGATTTTAAGCATGTTTGCCTCTTATTTTTTTTGGGGAGTGTATTATGACTGCTGCGTACTTGATTAACCGCACTCCTACACTTTTGCTTAATGGAAAGACTCCCTATGAAATGCTCTATGGCACGCCCCCTTCTTAAACTTCTCTTCGTATTTTTGGCTGCTTGTGCTATGTGAATAACAGGCCTCGTGTTAAGGAGAAGTTTTCCTCCCGTTCTCAAAAGTGCGTCTTTGTTGGGTATCCTCATGGTAAAAAGGGGTGGAGTGTTTATGATATTAAAAGTGGTAATTTCTTTGTTTCTCGTGATGCTGTGTTTTGTGAAGACAAGTATCTCTTTGTGCATGAGAAACCTCTTGAGGATGATGATGGCATGGCCGATTTTTTACGCCAACCCACACCTTCGGTTGACGATGATGAACCCCTTCTCACAAGGGGGAGTAGTAGTAAAAATGTTGACATGGCTGTTGCGGAGAATGGTGCTCATGTAGGTGCTGAGGTAGTAGACGGTATGGTGGGCACCGAAGCAACAAGTGCAGCACCCTTGGGTGCTCATGAGGATTTAGTTTTGCAGTTGAGTGTGCAGTCGAGGGTGGACGTTGAGGCCGTGTCTAGGGAGGCAGCCACGGGTAATAGTAATGATGCAGAACTTGGTCATGGCCACCGTACCAAGCAGCCCTCGTCTCGTTTGAAAGGCTACATAACCAATACAGTTCGTACTTTAAACTCTGTCACTTCTCCTTCACCCAAGCCATCACGATCCTCAGATACTCCTTTTCCCATTACTTATTATGTAAATTGTGATAAGTTCTTTATGCAACACAAACAGTTTTTGGCAGCTATTACTGCAGGCACTGAACATGTAAATTTTACGGAAGCCGTGAAACATCCTGGTTGGCGGAAAGCCATGAAAGAAGAAATTGATGCTCTAGAACGAAATGGTACTTGGACAATTAAGGATCTTCCACCCGGAAAAAGGGCGATTGGTTGCAAATGGGTGTACAAAGTCAAGCATAATTCTGACGATTCGATTGAAAGGTTGAAAGGAAGGCTTGTAGTATATGGAAACCGACAGGTGGAAGGTATTGATTTTAATGAGACGTTCGCTCCCGTTGCAAAAATGGTGACTGTGAGAATGTTATTGGCGGTGGTTGTGGCTCGGAATTGGGAGCTACATCAGATGGACGTGCACAATGCCTTTCTTAATGGTGATATGGGCGAGGAGGTTTATATGTAACTACCTCCAGGTTTTGAGACTACTGCACCTGGAAAGGTATGTCGTCTCCGAAAGTCTTTGTATGGTCTACGACAAGCTCCCCAAAACTGGTTTGGCAAACTTTCTACTGCGTTAAGACAATTTGGTTTTAAGCAGTCTTATGTTGATTACTCCTTGTTCAGTTATAAGAAAGGTGATGTGTCGTTGCATGTTCTGGTCTATGTAGATGATCTCATTATTGCAGGATCATCCCATGATTCAATTGTGAATTTCAAGAAATATTTGAGTGCGTGTTTTCACATGAAAAATTTGGGGGTGCTCAAATATTTTCTTGGGCTTGAAGTGGCATGTGAGAAAGAAGGCTTATTCCTTTCTCAGCAAAAATATGCGTTTGACATTGTGAGTGAAGCAGGGTTGTTGGGTGCTCGTCCTGCTTCCACCCCTATGGAACCGAATCACAACATGGCTCTCGCTAAAGGGGACACATTTTTCGATCCTGAACGGTATAAGCGGCTTATTACTTGACCATCACGCGTCCGGAGTTGTGTTATTCGGTGCATATATTGGCTCAATTTATGAGCAGTCCGAATGTGGAGCATTGGGAGGCAGCCCTTTGGGTCTTGCGATACTTAAAGGGTTGTCCTGGACAAGGGATTTTGCTACAAGGTGAATGTGACTTGCAGCTTTACGCATTTTGTGATAGCGATTGGGCGAGCTGCCCATTGACTCGACGATCATTGACAGGTTACTTTGTGTTACTTGGCTCTTCTCCGATCTCGTGGAAGACTAAGAAACAGGCCACGGTTTCTCGTTCTTCAGCTGAAGCTGAATATCGTTCAATGGCGACGACGACTTGTGAGTTGAAATGGCTCAAATTTCTTTTGTGGTGTTTTGGTATTGATCATTCGCTGCCTATGCGACTCTATTGTGATAGCCAAGCGGCGTTACATATTGCGGCCAATCCAGTTTTTCATAAACGAACGAAACATATATGGATGGATTGCCAATTTGTTCGGGATGAGTTATAAGCTAGCAATATAGTGACGAGACACATTCGAGCTGGCAATCAGTTAGCGAATATCTTCACTAAGGCTCTTGGAAAGTCTCAATTTCTATATCTCCTTCGCAAGTTGGGCATTTCGAGATCTTCATGCTCCAACTTGAGGGGGAGTATTAAGGAATATATTATATATTGTAAATATTTGTGAATATTAGTTGGCATATTTGCATAGTTGTAGGCTTAAGTAGCTTACGGCTTAGGATAGTTAGTTTCCTAAAGTTTTGGGTTTGTTTAGCCCAATTCTTTCTTTTGTATATATTGGCAGAGTGTTTGTGAATAAGACAAGTTTTACCTTTTTTTATTGATAGATCCATACCCTGATTGCTTACAAGTTCAAAGTATGTACAATCTCAAATATTTCTTGAAGTTAAAACACATGCAAAGTTGAAACTCCAAAGCAGATAACAATCTTTTGATTACTTCAATAACGATCAATATCTTTCCAGTGTGTAAGGTTTCTGTGATTCTAAAAGAGATCTCAACATGACAAAGTTCTGAACCAATTAGGCGATTGTAGTCCGGTGGTTTGCTCGGCTACCAGATCTTGGGACTATGGATTGCGGATTGCATCGGTTTTGATGGATTTTTCATATATGCCGAAGGGGAGCTTCAAACCCGAAGTTCCTGAAAAATTGAAGGTGAATCAAGATGTTCCAAATCCAAACTAGCGGCATGAAAAAAGAGGAGGTGTTCCCAATTCAAAATCGATCGATGGTGAGATGGAGCAAGTTCAGCAATCAGAATCAACATCAAACCCAGCGAATAATGAAACCCAGGAAGCTGTGACAACAACTACAACACCCAAGGATGGATTTCAGGTTGTGGAAGGTAACAATTATCTCCAATGTAAATTCCCTGCAAATCCAATTCAAAACGGCAACAACAACAACAACAAAGTCATTTGTGGATCTAGCAACAACGAATGCAGAGCTTTTGGTGTCCATCATTTCCATTCCAAGCAGTGATCTTGAAGAAGGTATTTCACAGTTTAAATTCAGTCTCATTGGAAGATTAGATTTGTAGAAGATAAAATTTTCAGTTGTTCTAGACTTTGCTAGAAATAACTGAAAAACACAGGGTCAATGTAAGCTCATATCAATAGGGAAGTTTTTTTTTTTTTTTTTTTATCATCAAACTTGACAATGAGATGGATAAAATCAAAATCTGGAGTAAAGGGCAATACCATGGAACCCCATGTTTTCAATTGATAAACATTCAAACCCCAATGCCCTGGGCTCCCTATTGAACTATAGACTCACAAAATAGTGACGTCTCTTGGCAAGACACTTAGAACCCCAATCCAACTTGATCAGTCAACTATTAACAAAGACTATGGGTTTCAGGCTAGTGTATTGGTTGATATAGACCTTTTACAAGCTATACCAGACAGTGTTCTTCTTGAAGTAGAAGGCAAGATCATTAAACAGGAGGTCAGACTACACAGAGTCCCAAAGTACTGTCCTCACTGTAAGAATGTGGGGCATTTGCTAGCTGAATGGAAAATCATACAGAAGGCTTGCAGGGTCAATTAGCAGAATCAGAGTAAATAAAACAACAAAAAGCCAGTGAAGGAGATAACCAGAAACACAACCCCAAGTCACATCCATCAACCAAAAACAACCATTACCCCTCAACAAACATACATACTTTCAAAGCCCAATATCCACTAGCACAACAACCTCACCTATTATATACTTTTCTGGGATGGTTAGACCAGCACAACAGCATGAAAGCATACCTGAAAAGGACAACTGGTCAGTGCCAAAGAGTATGAGAACATTGGCACAATCTGATGAGAGTGGAAGTGTAAGCAACCTTAGCAAGTATCAAGCACTGGCTTATGAAGACAATGGGGAGAACTGTAGCTCAACTGAAGAACATATGAGTAAGACTGCCCAGATGGGGACATATGAAGCAGAAAAATCAAATAGCAGTGTAGATCTAGTAGACACTCAAGCTGAAGAAGTCAAACAACTCTTAAACCCTAATAGTTGGGCAGACCAAATGGAAAGAGAAGAAGAAGAAGAGCCAATGTTAGGACCAAACCAGTTGAGGATAGGGGGTAAGATATATACCATGGACCCTAGAGTTACAAGATCAAACCCTAGAAATTCTCAATGAGAGTACTTTTCTGGAATGCCAGGGGTTTGGGGAATGCCAGATCTCTTAACTATTTGAATGTAAATATTGGGAAATTGAAGCCCACAATTATGAGTTTAGTGGAACCAAATTTTTTTTCAGCTAATTTCAGAATTTCAGGTTACAACTCTCAAGTCATCTCCAATGAAGAAGGGGGTATGAAAGGGAATATTTAGATTTTATGGCTAGAAAACACTCCGGCACCAACCATTCTTCTCAAATCCAATCAACACATCACCATATCTTATCTTGACATATGTGTTTCTTTTATCCATGCTGATTGCGTAAGAACAAACAGACTGGAAATATGGGCAGATCTTATAAATTTAAGCACTACCAACTCACAACCATGGATTTGCTTTGGGGGCTACAATGCAATACTGAGACTGAATGAGAAAAAAGGTGGAAGGCCACCATTACTAAGATCAGTTACAGATTTTAATGATTTTCTGGATGGTGCGAATCTGATGGAAAGCAATACAACAGGCCTCAACTTTACCTGGTGGAATGCGCAAAAGGGAGGGGGGATAGAATATTAAGTAGATTGGATAGGTGCCTGCACAATATCACATGGATCAACAAATTTAGGGGATAGAGGATTCAAGCCTACCCAAAGACAAGATCAGACCATTCACTTATGCTTGGCGAGTGTCTTGATATACCGAAACCAACAAATATACACCATTAAGGTATTTACATGCATGGAGCCAATATCCAGATTTTCATAATATTGTGAAAGAAAGTTGGGAAAAACCATTGGAGGCTGCACCATTATTCAACTTGATGATCAAGCTCAGAAGACTTAAAACTGACATTAAGGGCTGGAAAAAGCAAGGGCCAGATAGAAACAAGACAGTTCAAAGAGATCTGGAAAATGAGATGCTTTCTATGCAGATGCAATTAGAAACTTATCATACAAATGATGACATTGATACCAGAATGAGGATAAAGGGTAAAAAGCTTCAAGTACTAGATATTATTGAAGAGTTGGAATGGAAACAAAGATCCAAGGCTAAGTGGTTAACGGCAGGGGATAGAAACACATCATACTTCCAAGCTACAGCAAAGATGAAAGCTGCTAAAATGATGATTACTGAGAAAAAAACTGGTGAAGATAGGTTGTTGCAGAATCAAAGCCATATCAAGGAATACATTGTAGATTACTTCACCAACAAATTCAAAAAGCAGGATGTCATTGATGATGGTTTATTGTTTAATAGCATCAACACTCAGCTGAATGAAGAAGAAAATAATATACTCATTTTCTGCCCAGCAAAAGAGGAAATTCAAGCAGCCAATATTTTTGGAGGAGAAAGCCCACCAGGGCAAGATGGATTTCCAGGCTGTTTCTTCCAAAGATATTGGGAAATAATAGGTGATAAGGTATGCATGGGGATTAGCTCATTCTTCACAGGTGGGGTTCTTCTAGTAAGCTTCAACTCCAATCTTATTGTGCTCATCCCAAAAATTTAAAAGCCTACTATGATACACCACTATAGACCTATATGCCCGAGTAACTTTGTGTTCAAGATCATTACAAAGATTATAGCATCAAAACTTTCTCCAATTGCAGACAGGATTGTTATCAAAGATCAAAGTGCATTCATCAAAAACAGGAGTATGGATAACAATATGTGCATGGCCTCAGAAATGGTTAATGAGATGAAAACTAAAAGGAAAGGAGGAAATGTGGGTCTTAAAATTGACATCACCCAAGCTTATGATACAATAAGTTGGGATTTTTTACTCACTGCACTTATGGCATTTGGCTTCTGTGACAAATGTATTATCTCAAGTGGTATAGTATCTATCTCCATTAATGGCAGCCCCAGGGTATTTTGAGATGAAAAGAGGACTAAAACAAGGTGACCCTTTGTCCCCACTTTTATTTGCTATTGTAGAAGACATTCTCAGTATCAATATACACAAGCTAAGAACAATCAACAAGATACCTATGGTCACAATCAAGCAGATACAAGGGCCTACACACCTATTTGTGGACGACATTTTCTTATTTGTGAATGGTGCAGCAGCAGGCCTAAAGAATCTAAGAAATCTTCTCATCAAATATCAAAGAGCTTCTGGGCAGACTATTAGCTTGGACAAAAGCAAAATTTTCATGGATGGGGTGCCCTTTACCAGGAGAAGAATTGTAAAGGGCATTTTTGGTTTCAAGGAGGGGTTACTACCTCAAACATATCTGGGAATCCCTCTAATACAAGGCAGAGTGAAGAAGCAAACTATTAGACCCTTGGTGGAGCACATAAGAAGAAGGGCAAATGGGTGGAGTGGCATGATGCTGTCTTTTCAGGGGAGAGTTGTACTAGCCAAGTCTATCCTCAACAGTATACCTATATACAACATGGGAATCTACAAGTGGCCACAATCACTAATAATGGAAGGGGATACCATTATTAGAAACTTCATATGGACAGGGGATCCAACAAAGAGAAGAGCTATTATTTTGAAATGGGACAAAGTGTGCAAGCCAACAAAAGGAGGACTTGGGATTAGAAGCCTAAATGAGATCAACAATGCCATGCTCTGCAAACTAAACTGGTTATTCAAGGAAGGCAAAAAGACATGGGCTCAAATGTTGGGGGAAAAATTCAAGAACCAAAGTGGGGACATTATATCTTATCACAAAAGCTCCTCAATATGGCCAGGTATCAAAATGGCAGATGAAATATCAAAGGATCACATGGAATGGCAGATTGGAGATGGTACTCAAATTGATTTTTGGAGGGATAGATGGGCAGCACAAACTCCTCTTAGAGAACACATTGATCTCCCTAAACATTTATGGAGTCAGTCTACAGTAAAGCTTAACAGCTTTATTAACAGACAAGGCTGAAATTTCCCTGAAGACATCAGATTGATGCTCATGGCTCTAGGTGTCAACCTAGACAACTTACCATGTAACCCCAATGACCAGGACAGACAAATATGGAAGGGAGACAGACACTCATGGATGCTTTACTGCCAAGTCAGCATTTAAAACTATCAGAAAGAAGGAAAACCAAGCTTGGTGGTGGAAATACATTTGGACAACCGGTCTTCATCCCAGACTTAGTGGACTCGCTTGGAGAATGATGTACAGAATACTGCCTTTGGATCACTTGATTAAAAGAAAAGAGATCTTTATCTCTTCTATCTGTTCATTGTGTATGATAGAAGAAGAAAATGATGATCATATTTTCTTGCAGTGTCCTTTTGCCAGATCTATATGGCAATGGATAACTGATATTTTTGACTTTAACTCAATTACAGGAACTGATACTCTTAAAACAATGCTGGAAAGAAGTAACAAAAGCAGCGGATACATTACAGATCTATGGATTACAACAGTTCTAGCTACATGCAGCCAAATATGGAAGTCTAGAAACAAATGCAGATTTTACGACAAAAAACCAAGCATTCCAGCAGTCAAACATAACATCCTCAGAGACATATCAAATACGGTTACACTCTCAAACAAACCAATGAATAACACAGTACAAGACTTGAAGGTGGTGAAAGAACTCAAGGTACAGTGCAATCCCAGAAGAACTAACATCATCAAAAGCTGTAAGTGGACACTTCCAGAACCCAAATCAAAGTTTGCTGTGATGGAGCTGCAATGGGCAACCCAGGACATGCAGAAGTGGGGATCATAAACAGATATCATAACAGTACAGTCATGGGAACTTTCAGTAAACCTATAGGGAACCAAACAAACTACATTGCAGAGTGTAATGAAATCTTTCATGAAGTGCAGAAAGCAGGGCATAAAGGATGGAAGAGATTATGGGTTGTATCAGATTCCAAAGCTGCTATTCAAGCATTCAGAAACAACAAACTACCTTGGAGGCTACAAACTCAATGGAACATCCTACTGTCCCTTATCAGCACCATCAGATTCTCCCAAATCTTGAGAGACTAATTTCTCAGCAGATCAGATAGCAAGGAGAGGGATTAACATTACAGAAGAGGAACGAACCAATGGCAGACCCACTTTCTTGCAGAAGATAAAAGATAGTGCAACAGAATATTTCAGATTTAGCTACAAGTAACAAATGTTGTGAGGAGTTGTTCTCTCTTTTTTGTTTTTCCACCTTGATCGGTAATTTTGTCCCTTTTATGAAATCTAAACCTTTTGCAAAAAAAAAAAAGATTACAGATTGAGTTTTATGGAGCTCTCTAGGTAGGGCACCACGTCGTATACTAGAGCTGTTTAGGGTTCTTAGCTGCTACAGTGTAATTTTTGGAAGAGAAGAAGATCTCTGCAATGAGGCCTGAGTCTTATATTCATAAATTTCCTATGCGGTTAGGACTAGTTCTTCCTACCTGATGATTGTCCATAACCAACAGATGTATTCTGTAGGCTGCACTTGGCCTTAAAACAAATTGAACAACTATATTATGCCCTGCTTCCTAGAATTTGTTGGGTTTAGGAGCACTAAATGTTTGGTTTGAGAGATGCCATTATCTTTGAGTGTTCAAAAAACTTATGCCCATTCCCCTGCGGTGGCTGGGGAACTTATCTAGCACACAAATTCGCAGGGACTAATCGTACTCAAAGAGGCTGGTAGCCCATTATATTTGAGCAATGGCCAAAGAGTATATGCAATCAGTGTTATCTAACATGAAATGAAAGCTGTAAGAAAGCCTCCAAAACAATATTCATGATGGCATCGCCAGCTTTGATTCCATGGCATCACTAACCTTAAATTTTATGTCCTCCAAGTTTTTGTCCTTCATATATTATTTGAAATCATCTCTTTTTGGTCTTCTATTTGCAATTCAGTAAATGTGGTAGACCGATAGACAATTCAATCAAGATAATATAACTGAATACGATGTGAGAAATGATTTACCGAATTGAATTGTCTATCGGTCAGTTATATTATCTTGTTTAGTAAATTTAGTTGACGGGCTTTAACAAAGTTAGATTGCTTGTTTAGCTGCATAGATCCATCTGGAAAAATGATTTGAGAAAATATTTGGTTTATTGCTTGATGGCATTCACATGTTTTATGTCTATGTAACGAGAGGTAAGATTTGGATCACTATTGCAGAGTAAGCAAACTAACGAGAGGTAAGATAAGGATAGGTGTTCTGGCTTCTATGGACATTTTTATATTTCTCAAAGTACACAAGGTTGTCCACAGTTGAATTTTGTAGTTGTATAGATTGCAAGTGCTTTGGTAGTCCTGAAGGACTAAGGAGTTAGTTGGATAAACATGAGTTGTTGGGGACTATAACGCTTAGCCTCTAGATGAGGAGCAGAGTCAAGTGCTTAAGACACAATTCTCAAGGATTGCTTGTGGGTTCAATGCCTAAAGCAACCCTTTAATGGGTATACACAGACGTGAAGCGCCACATACACGGGGTGCTTGTCTATCTCTTACATTGCAAATGTGAAACTGATTCAATGACCATGAGTAGTTTGAGCAGCTCGATTAACTACACTTATTTAGATGTCTGTTTGTGGTTGAGGAAGATACTTTCTTGAGGGTCCTAAAGTTGTTTGAAGAAAATATCATTTTTAAGGAAGATCGTATGTTTGTCAAGGCGAGTTTCCAGTATCTCTTGTCAAGAATGGAGCTAGAACACATAATCCGTCACAAACGATGTTCAAACACTGTCACCTCGCTAGTAAAAAGCTCTGTATTTCGTAATGGTATTAGAGGAGGTTTATGTGGGAGTACCGATAGAAGTTATTCTTCAATGTAAATTTGCTGCTGGGCTAAGAACAAAGATAAATTTTCAGCCCTATATTTCCCTATTTTAGTAGATTAGAGGATTTTGGTGCATGTTGTTTATCCAGGAAAGTGATGTATTGCTATATAAGTATGATAGGAACTATAGCGGAAGCTCTTTCTAATAATCACAATTAATCTAAAACTAAAACTCGCTTTTACTAAATCACGTAAAATAAAGGCCAAAAGACATAGGGTTTATGAGTTTTACCCCAAACTCTACATTACTCTCTCTTAGACTAAGCCTTTTTCTCTCAAACTAACTCTACCCAAATAAACTAAGCTTTTATAAGAGAAGAGATCTAGACTCTAATTAGGAAACTTCTCCTAATTATAATGCAATTAAAATAAAATAAATAGAAATAACTAAAATAGAGAGAGTTTTCCTGAGAAGTGGAGAGACGATCGCCGATGTGGGCATCGTAACGACCACATGATCCATCAAAGTAGATAAAAAAGAAGGTTTGATGCTCCGACTTCTGCTTTAGTACAACGTTAAGGCTAAAGTTTATCTAGAGTTGAGTTTCATAGATATTTTCGATCGGATTATGAAAGAAAGTAGCTGGAAGTACCTTAGGCGTTATGGACTAAGAGGAATTCCGAAGGCACAGAGTGTTGCCGCTTTCTTTTTCAATGTGATATCATGTGGACAAAGAAAACATGATATTCTAAGTGATTGAGCAAAGGTAAAAGTGTCCTAATAGGTTTTGAGTCGTTTATGGTGAAGTGGAAGGAGATGATCACCAAATATTCTTGATTGATAGTGGCTTGTGTAGTGGTTTCTTGGTGGTTTTTTTTTTCTTTTGCGTCCGTGTTTTCCTCTTGGAGATGCGTGTTTTTCTTTTCTTTTGGTTTCCTCTTGTATTGGTCTTGTACTTGTTTTGTCATCAATAAAAATTACACTTGTTAAAAAAAAGAGATCGACCAGATAAACTTCTCTATTTGACCATCCTCTTAGAAGCTGTAAGCACCAGAAGTTTCAGCAATGGAGGCTAGATGAGTAAAAAATGTAAAACAAAGGAGTACCTCGTAGGTAGATTTACTAAATGGTATTTTTTCGTGGTTAGAGTAGAACAGTAGAAGTATAGTAGATACACTGTTTTCTTGATTGTTATAACTTATCCTTATTCTTACCTGTCACAAATCTGTGCATGATAGTTGAATTTCGAATTGCCTAGCAGCGAGGGGGTAAGTCAATTGGATTCCTGATATCACGAGATATCTTATCTTTTTAGAACAGTAGGCTACATTTCTAGAAAAGTTGAACTGCATACATTTCCACACGCCTCATATTATTACTGCTGTTATATCTTAAATAAAACATACTATACTTATGAGAAGGAGACTAATCGTATTATCAAGATTCAAGAGCGATGCAGTTGAACGGTACCATCTTCAGTTTCTTAGGATGTCCGAGTGTTCGCAAGGGGTTATCAGTTGACATTGCCATGTGATGCGGTTTTCATGATGTCCTCTTCGCAATTAAAAGTTGAGTTTTTAAGATCTGGATAAGGCTTGGCTTGCCTCAATGACCACTGGCAAAGAACAACCAATATTTACTTATTTAAGGCTTGTGAAACTTTTTTCGTCAGTGTAATTTATAAAATGTTACATTATCTCTACCATGTAGATTCGTTATATTTCTTAGCACACCATTCATTATACTGTACATAAACTTAGGATTACTACTGCTTGATACAAAATTATTATAGATCTGCATTACTCCATGTTCTTATAATGTACAAGGTGTTTATGAAGTGCCCTTATTCGAGAATATCTTTGTGATGATTTTATTCTATTTTGAACTGTGCTTAAATTATCTCTCAAATTGACCTATGGACAAGGGTTACCATGTTCATCAAATTTAACAATGAAACCATTTCTTTCCTCAAAATAATGCTGATTTCCTTATAGGTAGTGTCATCTTTTGAAAAATGTCCGTGCAGAATAAACATCTCCAACCTTTTGCTGTATTATGTACTGACTGCATTGAAATTTCCAGCCCTATATTTCCCGATATTGTAGCAGATTGATATTTTGAGTGAATTTTTTCATTTCTGAATAGGAGTTTTGATTTCTATTAGTTAAACGTTGCTTCTTAAGCGTCATTGTGATTCCATGGTAGAGAAGCTCTAATAGATTCATGTGAAAGTCCTTGTTTGATGTTATTAACAGTCTAAAAGCTTATGATGATTATCTTTCTTGCATAATGAATTTTCAATATTTGATAGTCTTTTAATCTTATCTTCATTGTGCACTGGAAGCCTATTTTATGGTTTTTTGTTACTAATGATAAACTATAATGTGCAAAACAGGTTATGAACGAAGAACCACACAATGGGCAATGAACAGAAGAAGCGGTAACCAAATAATTCAAGTGAGACTGCTAAGTAGAAGGCGTGGCCACACCAATTTTCTCGTAGGGTAAAAAAGCTGATCAAGAGTATTTTCTGTTTTGTAATGTTATTATGGATGAAAGTAAACATGGAAGTCTGTAGATGTTACTATTCTTGTCTAAACAGTTTAACTTTGTGGCATGAGTTACAGCTCTAGTTATGTCTTCGTACTTGATTAAGTTCCCTTTCTAACTCGAACTCGCATTTGTGATCTCATTCGTCCATTTTATCTTGTAATGATCTTGAATAGTTCTTTCTTTTTAATTCAGAGTAAGGTAAAGGATTCTAGTAACTCTCTTGAACCAAATAACTGTACCAGATGCGCGAAATCATGTTACTTTCGTACTGTATTACTCGACAGGATCAAAGATTTACCATTGCAGTATTGCACTAGCTCCGGTCGTTCTCCCACCGGCAATGGTATATCATTTGAAATACCATAAAACTGGATGTTTTAATTTTTTTTTCTTCAGTTGGTTTGCGATTTAGCATTCTTGAAGAATCCAGGCAACAATTCCTCTTTAGCATTCTTGAGGAACTCAACAACAACAATGGCTGGTAATGGTAAGTGGTATGAACTCCCTTCTGAAATTTTACAAGTAATTGGATTATGTTTGCTTGCAACAATGAAGTGTTCTTTTCTCCTCTCCAACAAGCTCAACCGCAATAATGGCGTATATTTTTCCCCTCTTCCTCCTTTGTAATTTCTCTCTTACCTCTTTAAATACCACCCTAGAAACATTACCACTCCTCCCCCCCCCCTCATTTTCGACTGAGATGTATTTTGACAATATTCCCCTCAATTCCTCTCACGTGTGTATCACACGTTCACATCAAGTAATACATTTTTTATACCTCTCGAACCCTCTTGCACACTGTTCGAAGCTGTCAACTCAAAGACACGTGTCACCCCCACCTCTTTCCCATACCCCGAGGAAAACATCATGATGACCTGCAGCGGTGCACTACCCTAAGGACAGTACCACCTTTGACATGTCTGCTATTATGGCTGTGACATGTTGCAGTCGAAGCACATATGCCTTCGACAATAAATTTTTTTCAAACCCTCTCATGCTTTCGTTTTCGAACCATCGTTTGCATTCTACTTCATCCCATTGTACATACACATTAGTACTCGAACCTTTGGTCAATACTTTTCTTTACATAACTGAACCCCAATGTCTCACCATTTTTAGTCGTTTTCATTACTTAAGTTCGACATTCGACAATTACTACCGCGCCAACTTTATCATCGTCTACAACATCTAATATGGTTCAACTATCATACTTTGACAAACATATTTTTCATTCAGAAATAAAACAAAAGCCCTCAGGCCTTCAACAAAGGGGAGAAAGAAAAAAAACACCAATAAAACAACAACTACACTACCACAACTTTTCAAAGAACTCCTCTATTTGTATATAGGGCAGTTCTTACAGAGCCCCACCTCATCCTCGACCGCGTCCTCAGCATTTACCTGACCTTCTGCCAGGCTTTTCAGTAAGAAGTATCGGTTACTGACGTTCGGCCCTAGTTACTGCACCACCCTCCACCAATGCTCGTACGACATCCCGCAGACGACCTCCTCCGGTTCCTGCTCCACTAATTCGGGCAGTACCACGTCCAACCCTTGATCACCGAAGAATTTCTCCTTCAGGACAGTCGTCTTCTCTTCAATGTGTCGTTCTCTTGCCTCCATCCTCTTCTGGTAACGTGTGTTGGGTGTAGTTTCCATGGTTGGATTTACAAAAGAAGTAGATGAACAATATGGCAGAATCACTCCTAGCAACCCCTTTTATACCTTGATTAAAGGGCATTTATTACCCCCTTAATTACCACTTACATTAATTACTCTCCTTAATTACTTTCCTTGGAACTGCCCAGATTTAACAGTTAACTCTTCAACTTCCCATGCCTAACCGATTTTCTCAGCACGCGCCATCTATATTAATTTCTGTGGCCCCTGTTAAGAGGGGGCGAATGTAGTAGCCTACTTGCAACCTTCCAGCACCAGTCGAATACTCGAAGGCTACATCGAAGCCTCCCTAAAGACTTGAAGCCCAGCAAGACAGTAACTAAGTCCACGAAGCCTTTCAAGATTAGTCAAACACTCAAGGACATAATCGAAGTCGAAGACAGACAGTCAGCACCAATACCAGAGATACTTCAACCATGGTAATGCATGGTCAAAGGCAGACACGTCTGACATCCAGCACACCAGACAAAATAGTAAAACGGTCCGCCTTACATCTACAGTGTCAGAACTGACTCTGAGTACAGAACAGTTGTCCCCAAAGAATATACATGTAATTTGACCTCCCATGGTGACTTACCCCTTTCTATCTCCTATAAATAGGAGGGAGGAGGCATTATGAAGGGGTTAGAAAATCTCTCCTACAAAGCCCGTCAAGATTACCTTCGAATACCCTGTAACCGACCTCTACTTGATCCCTCAGTTAACTCGATATATATCATTTATCATTCAAATCCTCACTAGAGGTCATGGAGAATCCTATTCATGGACTTCACTCAAGTATGTTAGTGCATTAGACTAGTAGTTTATATCCATATATATTTTCCAATACTTCTAATCGAGGGTAACCTTCAAGGTGTAAGAGCTCAGTTTCCCCTCTACAAAATTAAGCCCCTACAGTTGAAGTATCTCTGGTTCTGATACTGAATTTAGGTACTGACCATCTGTCTTTGTCTTCAATTATGTCCACGAGTGTTCGACTAGTCTTGAAAGGTTTCGTAGACTTAGTTAATGTCTTGCTAGGCTTTGAGTCTCTAGGTAGGCTTTGATGTGGCCTTCAAGTGTTCGACTGGTGCTGGAAGGCTGCGAGTAGGCTACTACACTCTTAGAGTTCAATGACAATCTTTGAAAAGAAATAACACATCTTCTTACTTTAGAGAACTTCAGGTATAAACGCCATTGTTTAATTCTTGGATAATTCTTAGTTAGAAGTCTATTTATTTTGGTTTAGGGGATTTGTTAAGGGTGAACTCGAATTGTCAAAGAACTGGAATTGTCGAAGTCGCTCGAATGGAAATAGATGTCGCTCGTTCGAACGAACGAAGATAGATGTTGTTCAAACGAGATAGTAGTTTTCGTGTTGGAAACTTGGAGATCGAAGAAGCCATTAGAACGAGCTTAGATGTCGTTCGAATGAGTTGTTATTTTCTAGTGCTGAATTTTTTTTATCGCCAAAGTCGTTTGAACGAGCTTAGAGTCGATCAAACGAGATGTGCGTAGGTTTTCTTTAGAAGTTCTTCTGAGACGTTGAGTTTGCCTTAAGATCCGTTATGTTTGTAATTAGTTCCCCAAGTATATAAGGGGGACTTAGGTTATTTGTTAGCCTATCTTTTCTCTGTGGGTTTAATTCTAAAGAGCTAGGATTTGAGAAACTCCATTACAAAGTTTGAGAAGCTTGAAGAAGATCGTGCAACCTTTTTGATCATATTGGATTGTTCATGGGGAGTGGTTTTTTATCCGTAAGGGTTTTCCACTTCCCTCCTTCGGTAAAATACTAGTCTCTCTTTATTGTTCTTTTTTTTGTCTATTTCTTGATTCGGCGTATTTCGTGTATCGTTCTTGACATAAAAGTGAGAGTAGCTACCTCAATTCTCAATAATTGGTATCAGAGTGCTTGTTACATGGCTTGTTTGGTAAAGAGCGATGGCCGATCAAGTGAAATTGAAGAACACGAAGTTCAATGGTTCGAAATTTTGGAGTGTGGAAGATGCAGATAGAAGATTACCTCTATCAGAAGGATCTTGATTTACACTACGTGAAAAATGGTTATTAGCAACATTTTTGGACAACCATTAACAACATTTGTAACTGTTGTAAAACTAATCAAGTTTTTGACATATATATATATATATGGCGTAAATGAATGAATATGTCGTATTTATCCGAAAATGTCTTCTCAATTATTGACACAAATAACAGTCGAGCTTTAAATGATTTACGATATTTTCTTACGTCGTATCATAAATTGAGTCTTAATAACATAAAACACTCTATTGATAAATTTATCCCTCCCTCTCTCTTCTGAATCCCTTCTCTCTCCCATAGTCTGGAATTTCCCCTCGGCTAAATTTCCAGAATAATCTCCCTCCCATCTTGTTTCGTACATTATTTTTCCCATGGAATGAAACCTGATTACCTTTTTTCCTTTCTTGCTTTGCATCTTCTCAGAAAACCCTAGAATGAGTCAATTTGAAGATTAATTAGCTTGACAACTCTCTCTCTCTCTCTTTCTCATCTCGAAGATCTGGTAATTTTAAACCGCTTTGGTTTTAATTTCTAAATTTATTATGGGGATTTTGGTGCAATTAGTTTGAACGATACCTATCTCACTCACTCCATTAATTTACTTTGCTTGATGTTTGAGGTGAAAAGAAAAATGTTTTCGATGCCGAAGTTTTAAGCAGATCTATGAAATTTTACAATGAACTTGCAAGTACACTTCATCTTCTCTTATGGTTAAGATTCAAGTAAGTTTATCCCACAAAATCAATCTCTATCTTTTTTGATTTGCTTGATTTGGTTTAAAATACAGTTTAATTTGTTACATCGGCAGGTGCAACATTTGCCACTTGATGAGTTGGAACTAGCTTTACTTCGAGGAACAATACAAAGGGTGAGATATCATTTAAGCTCACATTGTTGATAATTTACTTAGAGTTTGAACATTGGTATATTTTTCTATCCTATTCAACTATAATTCAAACCTGTCCACCAAAATCGAACTACTTATGGATCCCTGCTGTCTGTCATTGTAAGGTTGCTATGTATCCTAACTGAATTGCTCAGAGATGTTTATTTATCACCTATAGTTGTAGAGAAATATATGATCATGTTAGTCTAAATTTTAGAATACTATCCTAGTTATTTTTGGCTGTTTGACGCTAGCAGTAACAACTCTGAAGGACTATTTGGTAATGAACCATTTGCTACTTTCAGGCAGAACTGCAACTTAATTTTCAAAAAAGGAGAGGCCATGGTTTGTTATCTGTACTTTATTCAAAATTTAGTGGTTTGCTAGGTGAAGCCCTTGACGTGGCTACTCAATGGAGCGGGGATGTTGTGAGTACCTATAAGCCAAGTATGCTATTTTTGTTATATATCTGAATCTCTGGATAAATCTATAACGCTTACATTGTCACAAACTTGATTACTTCATAATACTTGTGAGTATGATACTAGTATTCATCAGTTTCATGTCTTACATGTTTGTTACCGTAATCCAAGGTTGTCATATGTGTATTATTTTGCATATCTTAAGATATGCGAAGATATTTGTACATAGTATATAAACATCCTTAAGAGGTATAGAAAATATGTGTGGAAACCTGCAAGTGAATTGTGAAACTTGCTAAGTTTATATAAAGTATGATTAATTGAAATAGTCAAATAGAAACATATATTTTATGCAATTAAGGTACAGTTTAGTATGGTTCAAGGTTTGAGTGAACTTTTCACATTTCCCCTTCCTACCACTTTAAGTGATATAATAAGAATCATGAATAGCTTTCGCGATTGCACTTATGAAGTTTGGACATCACCTTCTTTAATGTCTCTCTGATATTTATAGAACCAAAAAGCGTCTGTGATAGGTCACGAGACGTTCCCCCCCCCCACACTCTCTTTCTTTCTCTCTCCTCTCCAAAATATTCCTCTCTTTTCAGTAGTTTTGCTTAAATAAAAGGACTCAAATTGATAGTGTTGACCTATAGTATTGATGGGGGGCATGGGGGCCATATACGAAAGAGGAAGCATAGGTCAGGGTTTTAATTGGACTTGTTAGTCGAACTCCAATTGATTGAGTAAAATTCTATGTGAGACACCTTTTGGTTAGAGGTTTTAATTGGAGTTACTCAATTGATTGGGGTTCGAACTGACCACCTCCCACTAAGGAGGGTTATATAATCTGTTGAGCCAAGGCTTGTGTATATATTAGTCTGGATCTTGTGCACTTTAGATAAAGATACTAAAAATCTTCATGATCTTTGAAAATTGTGTTTTCTTCTCTATTTTAGTTCAAAAATTCTGGCTTCTTTCATGTAATGGTAGAAATTCCTACAATTTTTTACCGTAGGCCCTTATGGACCATTTTCCATGTATATAAGATTATTTTGCCGATTTCTATTTTTCACTTCATTTGATGGTTCATCAGTGCTATTGTGAAATATATAAAATTAATTAATTTTTTTTTTTGCAAAAGGGTTGTGAAATACTTACTCAAAATGTTTAGGCTTATAATGTTCTACAATGGATTAATATATGATGTCTCCAGATCACTGTGGAAAAAATAGTTTTGGAAGAAGTTAATAGTAGGTACGAGCATTACATCACTAGGTTCGTGGATGGACTCATTCAACAGACTTTGTTTGAACTAAAAAAATCAATCACTTGCAATTTCAATCTGACTCAACTCGAACAGGCAAGTTGCACAAGCTAAACAATCATAGTTTAAGGGTATTCTTGTCCTTCTCTACATTTAAGCATTAATTAAAAAAACCATTAGTTAGAAAACCCAAGTCTAATAAGATCATTGAAAATACGTGTTTGCAAATATTTTGTTTTACTTCTGTAAAATCTAGATTCTTATGTATCTACATTTCCAGGACTTTTTTATACGGGACTTGCAGTCTGTGGGATTATATGTTGAAAGACTTCCAAAGCTTCTTAAGGTACTTTCTTGTTGAAAAGAAAAAAAATTGATAGATGAAGTTAATGTTCTGCATAGTTAGTATAGCTAGGGCGTACGGTAACTGTCACATTATCTTGCTCCCTCTTGAATGTTGCTTAGCCGTTCTTGTTCAAGGCTATTTTTTTCCACTTGACATGTACAAATTCTTTACCTATTTCTTTTTCTTGTAAGATAGACTGGGGCTTAGTGATATGAATGTCTTCCTTGCATTTTACTTACAATCAGTACTAAATTATGTTTTATGTAACTAATAATTTATTAGGTAAATAATGTTTGATTTTGTAGTATAACTTGCTGAATGCATTGTTAATGTCTAATGAACTATAAGCTCAAAATGGATAGCGCGCTCAAATTCTTGGAGAGGGAGATGGTTCAAATCCATCTAGTCCAGTCTAATAATTTTGAATATTTTATTTTTAACAAAATAAATAGGATTTTTGAAGCTTAGCGACAAATATATTTGTTGATAAAACTAGTCATTTCTTCTTCTTCTTCTTCTTCTTCTTCTTCTTCTTCTTTGACATATATAATTGTCGTTTATGTTTAAATTAAACGACATTTCTCTCCTTGAAACGACAGAAAATGTAACATTTATAAGTAACGCATTTTTTTAAAGAACGACATATTTATATGTTGTAAAAACATGACATTTATAATTATCGTTAACAAAAATGACTACATTTTTGGTGATAGTTGCTAACGACAGAATATTCATCGTTAATCTGGCATTAATGACATAAATATTTGTCGCAAATGACTATTTTTCATGTAGTGTTACGACTGGGTGGAGTTGAGATGAAGCCATCAGATTATGATACTGCTAAGTGGGCGCGATTGGATCACAAGGCGCTTGGAACCGTTATGTTAACGCTATCATCTCAAACCCTACATATGATCTCCAAAGTTAGGGTAACAAAGAGTTTGATGAAGACTTTGTCCTCTATGTACTCGGAACTGTCTGGGGTAAATAAGGTACATCTTTTACGGCGCTTATTTACTTTAAAGATGAAGGATAACGGTAGTGTGTAAGCTCATATCAGTGAGTTCAATACTATTTATGCTCAGCTTGAATCTGTAAAAATTACTTTTACTGAGGAGGCGAGAACGTAGGCTCTTCTAGGATAGATGCTCAAGAGCTGGGAATGGTTTATTACAGCTGTGAGTAATTCATCAGGAAATGAAGATATTAAATTTGACACTATAGTCTCTTTGATAATGAGTGAAGAGAATAGGCGTAAAATATTTGAACCCTCTTCGAGTTTAAACGATAGTGTATTGAACGTCTAGGAAAGAGGGAAGTCTTATAGAACGGGGCCAAAATATATAAGGGGTCGATCACAGTCAAGAGGAAAGTCTAAGCTGCCCGGTGCGTGTTGGTCTTGTAGAAAGAAGGGTCACTTCAGGCGAGATTGTAACTCTACTTCTAAGAAAGTTGATGATGAGGAGAAAGAAACAATAAACCTTACTAAGGAGGATATTCTGATGAGGCTCTACTACTTTTGTATGACGATGTTAATGAATCCTGGATAGTTAATTCGGGTGCCTCTTTCCATGCTACTACAAACATAGGTTTCCTAACCAATATTATTAATGGTAACTTTGGTATGGTCATTTTTATAGATAAGAGTGCACACAATATTACTGGAAAGGGAAACGCTAGGTTGATGTTACCTTCGGGGGGAACGTTGGCTTTTCAGTATGTATGACTTATGCCCAAATTGGGGTGTAACCTTATCTCGGTTAACAAATTGGTAGATGATGGTGGATATGTAAGCAACTTTGGTGTAACCTTTTAAAAGGTTACAAAGGGAGCTATGGTAGTAGCTTGAGGCTTAAGATAAGGAACGCTGTATACAACGCAAAACACAATATTTACTATTTGTGCGACCACTCCGGGGATTGATACAAGTACTTGGCACAAACGGCTTGGTCACATGAGTGAAAAGGGGATAAAGATGATGGCAACAAAAGGAAAGCTAGAGGGTCTTGATGAGGTTGATCTTAAGTTTTATGAAGAGAGTGTTCTTGAGAAGTAGAAGAATGTCAGTTTTAAAAAAACTGAAAGATCAAAGAAACCTAAAAAGCTAGATCTTGTTCATACAAATATTTGGGGGTCAACCAAGATGTCTTCTCTTGGTGGTTCTCATTACTATGTTACCTTGATTGATTATGCTACTCGTAAACTGTAAGTCTACTTTATGAAGAACAAATAAGATGTGTTCGATAAATTTAAGAAGTGAAGGGCTCTAGTTGAAAATGAATCTGGCTTGAAACTGAAGTGTCTAAGGTCGGATGACAAGGGCGAATACTGTAGTGACGAGTTTGATGACTTTTGCATATTAAACAGGATTAGGCGACTGAAGACTATTCCTGGAACACCACAACAAAATGGTATTGCAGAACGCATGAAGTGAACCATAAACGAAGGAGCGATGAGTATGAGACTCAACACTGGATTGTCAAAATGTTTTTGGGCGGATACAGTTAGTACGACAACGCACTTGATTATAGAGGGCCTTCAACGGCTTTGGACTTTGGACTTCCTGAAGAAGCATGAATCGGTAAAGAGGTAAGCCTTTCTCACTTGCATATTTTCAATTGTACCTCATATGTGCTTGATAATTCAGAAACAAGGATAAAGTTATATGCAAAGTCAACATAGTGCATATTCATTAGATACAGTGGTGATGAGTTTGGGTACCGATTTTAAGATGCGAAGAATAAGAAAATCATCCGGAGCCATAATGTTACATTCAATGAGAAAATTTTATATAAAGACTTCAAAGTACCTGTGAAAAGGAATTGAAGTGAAGCTGCGGAAAGTGTCGACATTGATATTGAACCCTCTCGAGAGGTTGATGAAGAAGTCTTGGATGAGTCCGATGGACTGGATCAAGGCGAGGAACCTAATGATCTAGACATTCCAATAGCACTTCGAAAGGAGCCGAGAATTGTAAGAGTTCAGGCTAGGTACGTTAACTCCTTAAATAACTTGGTGCTTATTGATGGTGGTAAACTGGAAAGTTACAAGGAGGCTTTAGATGTGAAAACCAATAGCAAGTATGAGCTTTCTATGGATGATGAGATACAGTCATTATCAGCAAATTGAACTTGGGATTTAGTTCGGTTACCGAAAGGGATGAGAGCATTACACAACAAGTTGGTATACAGACTAAAGCATGAATCTGATTGTTCAAGGAGATTTAAGGTTAGACTTGTGGTGAAGGGCTTTCAGCAGAAAGAAGGTGTTGATTTTGGTGAGATCTTTGCTCTTGCTGTGAAGATGTCTATTATTCGGGTTTTGATGAATATAGTTGTTGTTGAAGATTTGCATCTTGAGCAGCTTGATGTCAAGATAACATTTCTTCACGGCAACCTTGATGAAAAAATTTATATGAAGCAGCCAGAAGGGTATTCAGTTAAAGGGAAAGAAGATCTTGTGTGTAGGCTCACAAAGATCTTATATGGTTTGAAACAAGTGCCGAGACAGTAGTATCTGAAGTTCGAATAATTCATGTCCAGAAATGGTTATTCGAAGAGTAATACGAATTACTGTTGTTTTATAAAAAATGTAGGTAACTCATATATTATTCAACTTCTGTATGTAGATGATATGTTGGTAGCAAATTCCAACATAGGAGAGATTGTCTAGTTGAAGGAACAGTTGTCCCAAGAGTTTTTTATGAAGGGCTTGGGTACTACAAAACAAGTTCTTGGTATGGGTATTACAAAAGATAGAAAACTGTGAGAATTGAAGTTATCTCAAGCTGAGTACATCTGCAAAGTACTTAAGCAATTCAATATGGATGGTTCTAAGGTTGTTAGTACACCATTAGGAGGTCACTTTAAATTATCAAAGGATTGCTGTCCAAAGATGCAGAAGGATCGCGATGAGATACGGAAGGTTCCTTATTAATCAGTGGTTAGTAGCCTAATGTACGCTATGATTTGTACGAGACCATATATTTCCCAAGCAGTAGAAGTTATTAGTAGGTATATGAGTAATCCAGGCAATGATCATTGGAGAGCTGTGAAATGAATATTGAGGTATCTAAAGGGGACTCAAGGTATGACATTATGTTATGGGGGTTCTCAGATATGCTTACAGGGTTTTGTTGATTCTGATATGGCGGGTGACATTGATAGGCGGAAGAGCATTAGTGGTTTCATATTTACATTGGGAAGCAGTGCGGTTACATAGGTTTCTAGGCTACAGAAGATTATAGCTTTTTCTATGACAGAGGTGGAATATGTTATGGCTACGAAAGCATGCAAGGATATGGTTTGGCTTAAAGGGTAGATGAAAGAGCATGGGAGAGAACAACTTTCTCCTAAGTTATATAGTGATAGTCAAAGTGCTATACACTTAGCAAAGAATTTGGTTTTTTACTCTAGGATAAAACATATCGGTATCATTATATTTGCTCGTTCCTCGAGGACAGTGTGTTGAAGCTTGTGAAGATTCATACTGATGTGAATCCGGCCGATATGTTTACGAAAGTGGTGACTTTTCAGAAGTTGACAACATGTACAATTTCTGTGGGTTTTCAAGATTGAAGGTCCGGGTAGTGCGAGTAATTCATTTGGAGATCTGGAGATGGGTTACGGGATTCAATTTCAAGTGGGAGATTGTTAAGGGTGAACTCAAATTATCGAAGTTGTTCGAACGAAGATAGATGTCGTTCGAACGAGATAGTAGTTTTTATGTTGGAAACTTGGAGATCAAAGAAGTCGTTCTAACGAGCTTAGTTGTTGTTCGAACGAGTTGTTGTTTTCTAGGGCTGGAAACCTTTTATCGTCAAAGTCGTTCGAATGAGCTTAGAGTTGTTCAAACATGATGTGCGTAGGTTTGTTTTTGAAGTTCTTCTGAGGCGTTGAGTTTGCCTCGAGATCCGTTATGTTATTAATTAGTTCCCCAAGTATATAATGGGGACTTAGGTGATTTGTTAGCCAATATTTTCTCTGTGAGTTTGATTCAAGAGAGCTAGGATTTAAGAGATTCCATTACAAAGCTTGAGAAGCTTGGAGATGATCGGGTAACCTGTTTGATCATATTGGATTATTCGCAGGGGGTGATATTTTTATCCGTAAGGTTTTTCCACTTCCCTTCTCTGGGAAAATACTAGTTGTAGGGACCTATCCCTCGACCTAGCCCAAATTTGAACTACTTCAATATTAAACTTAGACCACAGTCAGCATCACCTCTTAGGCCACGAACTGATAAAGAACGTGGACCGAGTACTACAACAACAAATGAACAAGTCAAAGACACCTCTCTCCCACGAACTAATAATTACTTATTCAACTACCACTTACTTCATTATCTGGAGAACGCACTTCTACACGATAACGAGTTGCGGGTAAATTTTATAAAAAGGAAAAGTTCTAGAGGAGATGAGGACCAGAAAAGCCAGATTTTCTAGACTCTAACACAAGAATTTCTAGATTCAAAACACCACAAAGCTTCTTATTTTAAGATCAAGTGTTTCTAGTTCAAGAGATCACTTGTAATAAGATATTAGCCTCAAATAGTAAAAGTTATAGTTATTAAACCCTCAACTCGAGGTCGTTGTTTTTTACTTATTCAAAGGTTTTCTACGCTAAATCTCCTATGTCATTTCTTGTATTACATTAATTTCTGTTACATGTACATTTGGTGTAAGATTTAATTTCAAGCTATCTCAAGCTATAGAATTAGGCCATTATACTAGTCTCTCTTAATTGTTTTTTGTTTTGTCTATTTTTTGATTCAGCGTATTCCACGTATCGTTCTTGGCATAAAAGAGAGAGTATTTACCTAGATTCTCAACATGATTTGATATAGTTTGGGGAAATTCTTAATTGAAGGGAGAATAAGTAATTATCGAAATGCACGGACATTAAGTCTTCTAGGGATATATTATGCTTGTTGAACTGAGGGTAAGTTGAAATATATTTTTAACACACCTGACTTTAAATCTGGAAATTTTGGGCAATCTTTCTTATATGATTTTGGACTATAAATTTGGGGCTTTCCTCTTATGTATTTCAAGTGTGAAGTTATTCCTAAATCTTGTTTGCACAAATTTTCTATATATTGCAACTTTAACGCCCAATTATTTAAGACAAGCCGTTAACATTAAAGTCTAAAGTACTATGTTGGGATTAGACGACATGGATTCTGTCTTGATAATTGGATTGAATTTTAATAATTTTTTATATCTATGCTAGCCTACATTCCTCGATCTTCTTCATTAATGCAAATACCTATGAGTTATCAGTCCTCCTAGTTCCTTCATTTGACCCTTACTGCTTCGCAGGCAACTAACGTGAAGAACCTCGTCCTCGTTGTTACTCTTCAATCACTCTTGATAATTATTGTGCTGAAATAGTTGAGTATCCAAGTTTTTTGGTTCTTTTATCTATAGTCAGTAGTTTTTCTCTCATATGTAAACCAATTTTTCTTTGAGATTAATATATGCTAATAAATCCTAACACGGAATCCCACATAAGTGATTAGACAATCAAAAATAACTTATTATCTTTGCATTAGGATTTCTCTACACCAAATTTGAGTTTTGAAATTCCTTCTCTATAGGAATCCAGTATCAAGCTAATCCAATAAGCGCTAGCAAATATGGGGTTCATCGATGCTTAAGGTAAGTTTATTATCTTATAAAAAATAGGCTGGATAATGGCATTATGGGACAATGAAGAAACATTTCTGGGTTTAGTTGCCATGATACAAGTTTGAAGTACAGATCATGAAACATTTACATACAGATACCCAAACAAAAATATTTGTTTTGTAATAGTTGACATAAATTTAAATTTTCCTTTTTGTAGTCTATGTAATAGTAAGCATGTTATTGAATTAAATATCAAGTGTTATTTATTTTTTCTAGTGTCAACACTCATTTGGAAAAAAATGGTAGAAAGAGAAGGTTTATTAAGTTGATAATTTATTGGCTATCTACTTATGGAGATCATAATTCTATACAGGCAAATGTATGGTTGAGTCTAAAACTGTAGATCAAAGGCATCTTCAAAGGAACAAATCATGGGTATGGAGTAGTCCTAAATTATTTTTCCTACCAATTATAGTACTTTTCATTATTTTCATAAAATAATAATAAAACATATGCATGATATTGTTAGATGCACTTGTTTGGCGAGAAGAGATACATATTAATTTGTTAATATTAATATGTTCACAGTTACTAGAATTGGGGCGAAGTGGAATATAAGGCTTGTATTCTTAGTTTCATTTCTTGTTATTTGTACTAAAGAAAAAATGTATTTGTATACTTTATTGTTTATTTATGAATGACAATTATTATGAACGCATTTTTCTTGTTTATTGACTATTATTATATTATGAAGTGTATTGCTTAGAACTGAGAGTCCTTTGCAGGTTTAAAGGTACAATTTTTCATATATATATATAAATAATTAAAAAACTCCAAATACTAGAGACTTTGTCTGTAGAAAATTATAAAAATACTATGGACTAGTTTTATGGTGGTACGATAAAATTCATCACGGCAAAAAATTGCCACGCATGTTTTACTACGGACCTCGGCTACAGACAAAGTCCGTGGAAAAATCAAATTTACCATAGTCTAGCACTATGGTAAATCTCATAAATTGGTGTAGTGGGTGTTGATGCGAAAGCAATTTTATCCAATTGGATATGAGCAATAGATATGGTTCAAATGGTATAATTTACGCCAAAAGTATGGGCAATCCATACAAGAGATCACTATAAATTTTCATAATCAAGCTTTGGTTTTGGACATTGATGTGGATGAGTATGAGGTGTTCATGAAGTATACAAGGGGTTTATCAGTTTATTAGAAAGGATTTGAAGCTCTTTACAGTGAAGAATATCAAAGATGCTACCGTAAAAACAATTGATATTGAAGACAAATACTTGAAGATTAACAAGAAAGATGACAAGAGCAAGTCGGGATAGAAGTCTAGTTAGAAGAATAAGCACAAAGAATTATCCAAAGGAGAGGAGTCTTCATCTAAGGGGAATTACTACATTCATTGTAAGGCGAATGGGCACATTTCAAATAAATGCTGGAAACTTCACCCGGAGCTTAGGTCAAAGGTGGAGAGGAGGAAAAAAGATAAACGTACACTAGCTGCAATGATTGTTGATATTCCAAATTTAGATAAGCCAAATCCTAAGCTTACTCTAATGTTTAAGCAACCTATGACTACTGATAAGGCGAGTTGGAAGAACTTTTTCATGTTAGCATTCAGGTGAAGTAGAGCTTAGTAGAGACCATTATTCATCTGAGGAGTCAGAAGAATTTAATCTCTGAGGCAGTGGTGAAGAAGATCGGTTTGGCTACTATGGCTCATCCTAAGCCATATGGTTTGGGTTAGATTCAGAAAGATGCAGAGTTAAAGATCACAAAGTAGTGTACGTTCAAGTTTACATTTACTAAAAAATTTATTGACGAAGTGATGTGTGAGGTAGTTCTTTTAGATGTGTGTCAAGTCATCTTGGGTAGCCCTTATCTTTGGAACTAAAATGCCATCCTTTATCATCATGCTCGCATATACTATCTTGTGAAGGAGGGGGAAAGAGTTTTATATAATTGCTAGTAAGGAACATGTCAACACCAATAATTTAGTAACGGTAACTCAGGTGAAGAGGTTTGTTAATGCAAGCAGCAAGTTTATTTTGTTATTGGTGTAATCGGTTCAAGAGGGTCCATCGGCTAAGGTGTTATCTACTTTGGCAATATCTCCTAAGCAACAAACTGAAATATGGAAGTTGTAAGAGGAGTATAGAGACTTGTTTCTGGTTATAGAAGGGATGCCGTGCAAGATGGATGTGGAGTATGATATCACCTTAGTAAATGGTGAACCACTACCCAATATTGGGTTGTATCTGACTTCTATAACCGAGTTTGATAAGATCAAGAAACAGGCACAAGAACTTCTAGAGCAAGGGGTTATTAATCCAAGTTGCTCACCTTATGGTTCACCGGTATTATTGGTACCGAAGAAGGATAGGTCTTGGAGAATATGTGTAAATTATTGAGCGTTGAACAAGATTACTGTGAAGAATTATTATCTGCTTCCACAGATTGACGAACTTATCGATGAGTTACAGAAGGCTTAGTTTTTCACCAAGCTGGATCTTAAGTCGGGTAACCATCAAGTTAGTATCCGGGAAGAAGAGACATGTAAGGCGACTTTTAAGACCAAACAAGGACTCTTTGAGTAGTTGGTGATGCCTTTTGGGATATGCAACGCTCCAGCGACATTTATACAATTGATGAATGAGGTACTTTGTGCATTTATTGATGACTTCGTAATTATGTATTTAGATGACATCTTAATATATAGTCAAACATGAGAGGAGCACCTCGTACATATAAGCAAAGTGTTTGGTACATTGCAATCACAATAACTTTTTCTAAATGGGAATAAGTGCGAGTTTGGGAAGACGGAGCTAGTATACTTGGGATTTATCGTTGGTGGCGGTGAACTTATGGTCGATCCAAAGAAGGTCTCGATCATTTCTAATTGGCCTAGACCCTGTACAGTAATAGAAGTGAGAAGTTTTATAAGTTCTTGTCAATATTTACAGAAGTTTATTCGGCATTTTTACACAAATAACCGCACCGTTGCATTCCTTGACAAAGGCCGGCGTAAATTTTGTATGGGAAGATCACCATGAGAAGACTTTTATGTTGTTGATGTGCAAGATTTTAGACACAGTAGTGTTAGGGTTGCCCAATTTGCAGTGGCCTTTTGAGGTCAAAATAGATACATCAGTCTATGTATTAGGGGTAACTCTATTGCATAATGGGAACCTGGTTGCCTACCATTCTAAGATGTTTACAGGTGCAGTACACAACTATCCTACCTATGATAAGGAGTTCTATGCATTACATTAATCAGTGAAGCATTGAGAGAGTTACTTATTGAGGAAATAGGTTGTGGTACATTCTGATCACAAACCATTACAGTTCTTATTGACGTAGTCCAAGCTATAACAAGCTTGCCATATGAAGTGGATGTGGTACCTATAACAGTTTTTCTTAATGATCAAGTATAAGAAAGGAGTGGATAGCAAAATGGCTGATATGTTATCTCGACCCCTATTACCAACTATTTCTGCTTTCTTGATAGTTATACAGATACAAACTATTGTTCCTTCTGAATACGTTCCAGTGTATGATGATGACAAGGAGCTCAGTATGATTCACCAGAAGTTGTTGCAAGGCAAGACATGTGGGTATGTATTGAAGGATGGTTTAATTTACAAAGGCAGTCTATCATGTATTCCAGAGGGTAGAGATCATTTGTATTGGAGTAGAGAGGCACATTTTTCCTGGGTGGCTGGTCATTTCGGGGTTGAGAAGAATTTTTTAAATTTGCAGCGTTATGTCTATTGGCCAAAGATGCAGGTGGATGTTGCTCGTAATGTTTGTGGTTGCATGATATGTAACACATCGAAGCCTTCTAATCGTATGTTAGGATTGTACTTACCATTACCAGCTCCTAGCCGACTCTGGGAGAGCATTTCAATGGATTTTATGGGTGGTTTTCCCATGACCAAGTGTAAGAATTAATATTTTTGTATGGTGGTAGATCAATTCATCAAGATATTGTTCATATTCCATGCCAGAAGACGGTCACCGGAGAAGGAACAGCGCGATTGTTTTTCAGAGATGTCTGGAGGTATTTTAGGTTCTCTTCTTCTATTATTTTTATAGGGATAGCTTTTTTTGGGGTATTTTTGGAGATCATTATGGGGGATGATGGATACTAAGGTAAAGAGAAGTACCATTTTTTATCAGCAGACTGACGGGCAAACAGAGGTAGTTAATCGTACTTTGGTTCATTTACTACGTGGATTCCATTCTAAGCATCCTAAGACTTGGGATGAGAGTTTATAGTATCTTTAGTTTACGTTTAACCGGGCTATTCATGGTTATACTTTGAAGTCTCCATTTAAATTTTATTTGGGGCACTTTCCTCAAAGTCCTTTTGATATGGTTTTTGGTCTTAACGATATGACGATGTTAAATAAGGAGGTAGAGGAACAAGTTAAAGCTCAACATTTTATTGAGAGGATAAGCAAGGTCCATGAGGTGGTTAAAGTACAATTGAAGAAGACTCAAACAAAGTATAAGACTCGATACGACAAGCATCGGGTTGAGTGTACTTTTTAAGAGGGTGACCTAGTTTGGTTAAATTTGGGTAAGGAACGCATAAAGGGGGAAGGTAAGGAACTCAAGCCTATCCGTTATGGTCCGTTTACGATACTCAAGAAGATTGGTGACAACGTATTCCAATTGGACTTGTCACCTTTCATGAAGATGTATTCGGTGATTAATGACGAGCATTTGAAGCCGTTTAAGCCGTCTTTTTTAGATGAAAACTCTACAATCGACACTCGCCTACTGTCAGTTGATAACTTATGGATAAAAAAAAAAGATCGATTATAGGAGGATAGTAATCTAAAGAGGAAACTTTATGCTACAATATGAGGTAGTATCAAGTTGTTTCGAGTTGGGAAGAAAAGTCAACTACCTAGCAAGTCAAAGTGGTACAACAGGGAAATAAGTACGATCGCATTTCTACATCTTCAATTCTAGCTTGAGCAGGAGATCAAGGCTTCTAAAGGAGAGAGCCATGATCCAGGATCTGGATCATTTTTGACTTTTTAAAAGTCCATTCGAACATACTTTTATGTCTGTTCGAATAACCCATTATCTGAGTCATTTGTTCGAACAAACTTTTAGTCTGTTCGAATAAAACCCATGTCTGAATCATTTGTTCGAACAAATTATTAGTTTGTTCGAATACACTCTGTTTTTGCTCGAATAGAGTATTGTTCTGCTCGAACAGAGGCGTGATTTAGCTTAGAGTTAGGTCGTGAAAATGGTATTTTTATCCATTGTTGTAACAAGAAACTTGTAACCTCCATAAAAGGGCAATGCTAGGCAAATAGAGAGGATCCAAGTTTTTGTAAGAGGGACTTAGGGTTTGAGAGGAATTCAATTGAAATGAAGTGATTGAGTAATTGAAGCTCTAAAAGGGAAATTCTCCCTCCAGTTATTTGTTCTTCATGCTTAGTTCTTCAAATTAGGTTAATCTCAATTCAATTAGGGATTAGCAGCCTGTAAAACTTTCAATACAAACTCTATTCCATGGAGACTACATAATAAATGGAGGTGGATTAAACTATAGTATAACAGTGTGAGAATATCTTTAGTTTAGAGATAATCAAATTTCTCATTAGATAAAGCTGCAAAAAGGAGTAGACTTGTTCAAGGCACTGAAGAATGGTATTGGGGGAGATCAACTTTCCTTTATGGGTTGGAGTTTCCATACACTGAGTACTTTAGATACTCCATTTTTTTTTTGGTACTCTATTTGAAGCTAGGGGTGGGGAAGCATATGATTTTTGCAGATTCACGGGGGTGTCAGCCTTGTTGGGATATCTTGGTTCCTTAATGATGCTTACACTCTGATAATTTTAATTCTACTTTTGAAATTATTAGTCTCCCTGTTTTCTCTTAATTCTTCCTTAATAAATAATTTTTTTTACTTAACTACCTAGCAAAAAAATCACATGCAAGGGTCTATTTACATAGAAAAGTTAAAAAAAACTAGAAAACTGCATTTTCACACTAAAGAAATGATGCAAAAGTTCTCTATCTTTGGAAAACATCTAACCTACTCAAAGATCATCGTCCACTAGTCTCTTTCCAAAAAGGTGGCAGCTGAGCACTGTTATGATAACTTGAGTTCTACATAGCATCTTCATACGCCACTTGTTAGATCGATGTCAACATGTACCTTAATTTCTTGCTCTGGTTCACTTAGGTTCTGCAGGTTGGTATCTTTAGTCGTTTGTAGCCCTGTATGACATGGTTGTGGACCTTATGATAGATTCATATAATTATGTTCCATATTCCCCAAAAATTACAGTACTTGATTGTATGAACACTGGCCAGTACTAAGGTACTGATAAGAGAGATGATGAGTGTCCATCATTGGATTTTCATGATTATAAAGTGGATGACTATGAGGCATATAATAACTTGATTTGTAGTCGCCGCACATTGCCATGGAGTTGGGTGGGGGATATCCCTTAGGTTGAACATTGGTCTGATCAATTATATTGGTCGACATACTTAATTTTGCTACATCACTGTCATTAAAAAGTCATCAGTCCTGAATAGTGCAACTTCAGCCAACCTTGGTTGAGCTCCACTATAGGGTTGTATGTTCGAAATATAACTAAGCTAAGACTTGTTGGAGTTGATGTGGATTTCTCTAGAAGAATATTAGTTGTGAAAGCCGAAGAGTTGTTTTATGGTTACAAAGTCCAAGAATATCTTTATTGTGGGTTATTATCTAAGTATTTATGTTAACCATTAAGTATGATTTATGTATTTTGTTATTGTGTAAAGGCTTTAAATAAAGCCTAGTGTGTCTGTTGAATGTAAGGACTTGATAGAAGGATTTGAGAGAAGAAGTTAAAGAGTTTTTGTGAGAGGCGTGTTAAATACTAAGAACAATTTTCCTCTCATGTATGTTAAATACTAAAATATATCAGTTGTTCCTTCTCCAATTCCTTCATTGCCTACCATATGTGTTGAAGGGGTAGAGAGGGCGCCTTAGACTCTTGGGGACTTTGAGTATTAAGTACTTTGAGGTTTCTGTGTGAAATATGGTTTTTGATGGATTCTACATAAAACACATTCTTCTGACTGCAAAAAACATAATATAATAATGAACTTAGTATATAAACAGAGGCAAAATTATATGTAACTATATAAACCATAGTTACATTTTCGATGAACGTACCTTCATGCTATTTTTGCCTTAGTTAAACGGTAAAGCTTTCTCATGCTCTGTGTATTCATCCATGAACCATCTAGTCTTAATTTCTCCTTATCCTTATTTCCCCATCTAGTAAAACAAAGTTTATTTGAAACCAATAGTGCTCTCGTTCTTCCCTTTGATTTCCTCTGTTCAATTCTCTCGCCTTCCAATACCCACCACCGACATCTCTATTAGTCTTGTACTTTTGATCTCGAGCTGTGAAAAAAATAACATTGTCGCTTATATTTTTTCCCATATGGCTCATAACGCTCTATCAATCAAGAAAACGAAAATAAGTAGGTAACTAGTGTTGTTCACTCACATATAACCAGAAACAAAACATCCTAACTTATGAAACAAGAAACACAACAACAACAACAACAGTAACAACAACACCAATCCTACTAAAAGAGGAATAACATGGAACTGTGGAATAAACCAAATACAATAAAATTAAAGAAGCGAAAAAAGGCTATGAAATGATTGTGTCTGCGAGCTCATCGGTGAAGTTCCACTATAGTTTGGATTGTTGTTTCATTACAAAATCTATAGGTTAGAGTTGTGTTACGGATAACTCAATAATTGTTGAAGTGCAAATTGCGGAGATCATCTACAAGAAGTAATCGACACACAAAGAATTCCCTCGATAAGGTACGGATAAGTTTTATTCTCTACATTGAAAACTTGGAAAATAACTTTCCATGTAAAACTTTTCTCGGTTTAATTTTTTCCTTTATTTTAAACCTTTTTAAAGATTCTAACTCTTTTGATGATTTTTAAAATTAGGCTATTTATTGAAATAATTTTTTAAAATCATAACCTCTCTTTATCAGAATTAGAGTTTTACTCCTTAATGAAAACTTTCTTTCTAACCCTAGAATCAACCAATCTAGAATTATCTTATAATCGTTAACTCGATTGTTAAAAAGAAGATAATTTAGGTTGTTATGAGAGAAACCATTAGCTTCTCCTAAGCTTTTGGTATTTGATTTAACAAATTTCAAAAAGTATTTTTAAACCCCCAAAAAGTATCTTCAATTCATATTTACTCGGGGAATTTGAGTGTGGTAAAGCTTTGAGGTGCAAACTATTCTAGGTAATTCATGGAGATAGTAAAGATCAGAAAGGATGCAGAGACTTTGGCTAGGGCTTGGTGAGGCAAACAGATACTTAGTGAGGTAGCAAACACATTGTTTAACTCTTGTGTAACGGTTGATTAATTTACTTGTAGATTTCTTAGAGCTGGAGGTTGTCACCCACTCGTGGTTTTCATTCGGGATATAAATTGTGTGTCATTTACTTTCAAGCTATTAGTTTTTAATTGTTTGTGATTGCTAGAATAAGGTATTTCCGCATCATAATATTTGTTCTTTATTCGATCATCCCCTAGGCCTACTAGCTAGAACCCTAAGAATTACAATCGGGACTGAAGCAGTAGATTTAACATCTTGAATCTTGTTGGGAGGCAAGATGACCCGAGGCTTTGTTGGAAAGATAGTGCTTCATAATTTCTTTGTCCCTGGGATTAAATAGTAACCCTTTGGAAAATAATTAATGTCGTATTCTTCAATGTTGTTGCCATTATCGTTAGCAATAATAACCACAGTGTTCCCCACTTCATTCCCGCCTGACTTACCATCACCATTGTTACTAGGATCAAACATGAAACCCTTTGGAAAAGAATTGAAGTCATATTCCTCTACATCGCCATCATTATTTGTAGCAACGACCACAGAGTTCTCCGCTTCATTACCACCAGACATACCACCACAGTTGTTGCCCGAGCTAGAAGACCTATTGAATGAAGTAGAAAAAGAGAGAATAGGATGTGAACACCTTCTTTGCTCATTTACCACATGTCTTTGGTGTCTTCCTATGTTACTTTATGCTCTCTTGGAGCCAGTCTTAGGAGTTTTGATTTGTTTTGTTTCAATTTTAAGAGATATTGGGAGATATTCTCAAGGAGATATCCTAAGGTTCTATGATATATAGGAGAGGGTGGTATAACCTTTTACTTAGTTGTTGTTGAGAGACTAAATAATAGTTCGGTTTATTTAAGTTTATGTTTATTTTAACTTTTAAAGTTTAGAGAAATCTTAATTTTAATTAGGTTAATGTTCATTAATTCGAGTTCTTGCTTCCACGACTTAAATTTACGTTAGAATGTGAGAGAAAGAGATAGTTTTAGAGTTTTGAAAAGAGATAACTATGTTGCCACAAAATAGAGTTAGAATGGGGTTTTGTTGGGTTTATATGTAACAATTATTTAAGATACTAATCAAGTACATATGCTCCCTATTATAATAGTTGTTGGTTCCCTTCAAATTCCAAAGACAATATCTCAGTGCATTCATCTTAAACCAGTACATGTTTTCTTCAGCCGGTGTTTTTACTAGCTATCCAATATTATTTTTCAGATCCTATAAATTCATTTAGAAGATTCCAGAATAAGACTCCAGACACACATCGTGAAGCTTTGTCTCATGCACCGTTTATTGAAGAGAACAATTTTAAACTTACAAATGTTCGTTTCCTATCCCTGATTCTATGAAACCTTGCCCACTAGTTACTCTACCCGGACTTAGTAACGTAACCGTATTTCAATTCTTACAAAATAAACTTCCAGGCTTGAAATACATGGTTTCAGTTTCCTCCACCATCCCTGATTTTCAGTTTCCTCCACCTAACGTAACCGTATGTAATTATCTACCCGTACAAAAGTTACACTATGATGGGTTACTTCTAACTCACATACTAATCATGTCAGAACTCTGAAGTAGATAAGAACATAACTTTCATGACTAAAGGTATACATTTTTTTATAGTAATTTGGATTTAATTTGTGTGCATGTAGTTCTATTTTTCCTGATTGAGAATTTTATTTTCATGTCCTCATTCTTTAAGTAAAACTAGTTTTATATTTTAGTGCTTCACATGATTTAATTAAGATTTATATGCCAAGATGACCATGATACAAATCAAAACCTCTTGTAATATACATCATAACCAGCAGAAAAATAGAAAGAGGCCCCATAAATCAAATATGAGATACTCCTTCAATAGTTACCAATAATCTAAAGAATTTGTAAAGATTCTTTAAACCTTCATGTCTAATTTTCCATATTAATCTATAGCCTTTCCCCTAACCATATGCGGAGATACATAACTGAAGTAATAAAATTGAGCCTAGTAAATGCCACACTATGGCATGATTATATGAAATATTTTTCTGATAATCTAGGCCCAAATAACCTTTACAATTCTGGAAAGAAGAGTATAACTTTGTTGCTAGTAAGCCATATCTTTTTTCTTTGTTAACTCGTTTGTACTTTGATAAAAGGAACAAGGCGTATATCGCATTGCCATTATAGCAATTTCCATGAGCCATGGAGCTAGAGAGAGAGATAGTGAGAGTGAGCGAGAGAGAGAGAATATGTTGATATGATGTGGTATGAGATTAAGAAAGAAGGAGATTTTATGTCATGATGTGGTGTGGGAGGAGATAAAGAGCTCAATATGCAATTATGTAGCTTGATCATTTTAAAGTTATTTAGCCCAACCTCAACTTAACTGACTTAAATATTTTGAATAAAATGTAAGGAGAGAAGGGAAAAACATTTCATAGGTTACGTGCAATGAAAGCCTTTGAAAACTACTTAAATATAAAAGTTAATGTAAAATCAATCCATTCATTTGTTAGTGCTTGTTAATAATTGCTACGTGGTACTCTAATATTCGAGAGATCTGTGGGGAGAGCTCTCCATCCTCCAAATTCCTTGCATTTCATATAGAAGTGCATATTTGAATGACAATTTTATACTTAAACGACCTACCTATAAACCAGTCTAATACACTTAAATTTGATGAGGCAAACTATAACTTTAGAATAAATATGCAATAGATCGATAACATCAACATATGATGAGTCAAATTATAGAATAACTGTGCATATGTTGATAATGGAGGCAAAAACATAAGCATCCCATACTGATGAGAGGATTTTCATGTTCTCTAGCAAAATACCCACTTAAAGTACAAGAACAAGAACAATTAACAAGAGAATAGCCAAGACTAAGAATTCAGCCAAACCAAAATATAATAGTAATAATGTAGCTTTATTGGGCAGATTATTCATGTCAAAAATCCCAGGTAGGGCATTTTCGATACAAATGTCAACCTTAGGAGGAATTCTAGGATTTGGTCATATTAGGTTTTACTTAATCCGTTGTGCAGGAAGAATTCTTCCCTCTATGGTTAAGCTTGGTCGAATTTCTTCTACGAGTTATCTTCGTGTTTGCCTTAAAATTCGGTTTAACACCGGATTTTGGCTAAATAGTCTAAATCCACTTGCTAGCTATGGTTAAGCCTAAAAGTAGATTATAGCTATTTTAGAAGATTGCAAAAGAAAACTAATCCTAGAACTATAACATAACTATTGCTATTCGGGTAAGGGTTTCCTTCTAGATTTCCAAGATCATTGCACAAACTAACTAAACTATTTATTAAATAAAAAGAATTAAAGAGAAGAGACAATAAAACTAAACTTTATTTCTTCTACACTTTCTCCAATATGAGATGAAAATTGCAATTGGGGGGTGGGTGGGGGGGGGGGGGGGGTGTTTCTTTTATTGGGGAAGGAACTCAAATCTAAGGAATATACACAATATCTAAAGAATATGTTCTCAATATTTTCTCTCAATATTACAATCAATCACCTAAGATTCCTGCATATAATTTCCTTCAATGCTGTAGAGATCTTTATTCTTGGAAACTCTTGCATATATCTTCAAAATATCTTCTTGGATCTTGAATGAAATATTTTATTTTATTTTATTCTCCAAGAATATTTTAGTACATTTTTCTTCCATGTTGAAACCTTGTGCAAAGAACTCCTAAAGATGCTCATAAGTGCTTGGTTTATAATCTCCATCTCCATTGTCTACAACAAATAAATAAGTGTTTAAGTACACATAATTAAATATAATGGATGACCAAAATACATGCTCAAGTATATAAAGAGTGTCATAATTACACACGTATCACATACCAAGAGATTGCCATTATACAAAGAGATTACCATCATTTTTTTCCCACAACATTGAAAAGAACCTCGGATTACCACTATAAAGATTAGCATAACATAAGCATCCCTTACCAAGAGATACAAAAGTATAGAACTGCACATATTGCTATTACAGGCAAAAACTAAACACTCTAGGGAAAACATCTAACCTACTCAAAGATCATTGTAGTCTCTGGTATTCTTGAAACTACCAGATTTGGGGAGATTGGGTTTGATTAGATGATTAAGGATTAATGTGTCTAAGTTCTCTTGGTAGCGCACCACGTCAGGTCTGAGAGTTGCCTAGGGTGTAGGCTGTTACAGTAAAATTTTGAGAGGAGAGGAGGACTTTCTGTGTGACCTCATCCTTTTATTTACAGGCTTTCCCCATCTTTAGGGCTCCCTGCCCTTGATATGTGTTATTCCCTTTGTACCCCCTGATATTCTCAGGTATCTAGGTTTAGGATTATCCTTTGGAAATATTTTAGCAGCCCTCCTCTATTCTCGGGGGCTATCGCTTAAGGTGAGCTGCCCAAGTGGGTCGCATATTCACCATTTATAGTGGTTTGCTAATAGCTGTGTTTATCACAACCTTAACAAACCGTGTTCCTACATTTGCCCCCTCTCAGGTGTTCCTTGGATTAGCTGAGGGGTAATTGAGAGAACATTGAGTGGTTGAATACTTGGGCATCAAGATTTTTTTTTACGAATTCCTACCAAATAAAAGATGGGTTGCTCTTGGCGGCCTATTAATTCTATTCCTAGAGAATTTTGGCGGATTCTCACCAAAGAGAAACTAAGTCACTCTTGGTAGCCTAGTAATTCTATACTTTGATAATTTTAATGGATTCCCACTAAAGAAAAATTAGGCCACTTTTGGCGCCCTAGTAATTTTGTATGTTGGAGAATTCCAATGAATTCACACCAAAGAGGAACTGGGTCGCTCTTGGTGGCCTAGTAATTTTGTACTTAGAAAATTTTGATAGATTACCACCAAAGGAAAACTAGGTCGCTCTTGGTGGCTAATAATTTTGTACTTTGAAAATTTTGATGGATTCTCACCAAAGGAAATCTAGGCCACTCTTGTTGGCCTAGTAAGTTTGTACTTAAAATTTTTTGATGGATTCCTACCAAAGGAAAACTGGGTCGCTCTTGGCGGCTAAGTATTTTTTAACGTTGGAAATGTAGGAAGCTAGCAACGAGGTAGAAGGTCGATATGCGACCCCACCTCTAAGAGTAGGAACACTTCAGCTAGGTCGTACTATGATCCGCCCTTTTAAGGACAAGCAGAACCGTGACTGGGACTCGACCAACGACCATAGAGCTGATACGACGACAACTAATGACCAACCTGAGGTTATCCCCCTGCCCACGTAAAAATATAAAAGCCTGCAACTCTGAAGGGACATCTTAGGAATTACCCAGGGCATGTGAGTAAGGGCATCCCTAGGTTAAACCCTCCCTATAAGTTGAGGTGAAGGGGTAACCTAGAGGGGGATCTTCTTCTTCTTCTTCTTCTTCTTCTTCTTCTTCATCTTATCCCCTTCTTCGAAGGAACTAGCTGAGTCAAGGAGATGGAGGGTAACCCAGAGAGAGTCGAGTAGTGCCCTCATCCGACGGGAAGTATTAATCCCAAAACGAATGAACATTCATTGTTGTCCCTGAGAGAAATTGCAGGACTACAATTGGCGCCGTCTGCATTTCCCCCTTTAGCTACTATCGAGCGACGATGGTAGTTTCCATCCGTAACCAATCACAAGAGTAGGCTATGGCCGAGATGAGAACGGCGTTGCTACAGTTACAGGAATTGATATCCACCAAGGACGATTAAATACGCCAACTACAACTCGCCAATGATACACTCTGTAATACTCTTGTCGCTGGTACTCAACCGCCGCTAGACGGCCTAGCGGTCTCCGCTTCGGTCAGCGAATCTACACCATACGAACCAGCACCCGGTAATGGCACGTTGCTACCTTTTCATGATCTAATCTGTGAGTGCAAGGCCACGCCGATTCACCACCCGCACTTACTACCCCGCGGGCTACCCGTGCCACCGCCCATCATACGCCCGCCTATGACACTTCCCCTCATAACACACCACATTATGGGCCCCCACAGACATGACCGGGTTACCACCCTAGTTCCAATGACCCGTTGCCACCTGGTCGGTTCTCCCCACAGTACTACGACACTCGATCACCAGCTCCCGTAGCAGAATACAGAGCCTAGCCTGGTGACGACCATGCCCACCTTCCATAGTAGCAACCACCATACTGCCCCGATGACCCCTCCTACCCCTTTGGTTGTGGATACCAACCCTACAATGAAAGATACCACGCTTACAGCGATAGATTTCATGACCGGTATGCCAGCATGCCTTCATACAGATAACCCTACGCTCAACACCATGGGAACCACTTTGATGAGTCATCCACCAGGAGTGGGGTCGTCGCCAGATGAGACACGGGCGTCAACGACCAATAGCCATTAATAACCGCGTCTGTGGAGGCACTAATCAGGGCCATACAAGGTATTAATCCTACTAGGCGGTTAACCAAAGAGACCCTCTGCCGAATCCACAACACCCCTTTCACAGCAGCCATTCAGAGCTTTGCCCTGGAACAGAGCTACTCTTGCCCAAAGATTTTGGCCTTCACAGGGAGTCAGGACCCTAGCCAGTACCTCTCTAAGTTCCAATACAACATCGACCTACAGCATCAAACGGATGAACACATCTGTCGCCAGTTCCCCTCGACCTTGTCCGACGGGGCCCTCACCAGGTTTAAGATTCTCAAACCCAATTCTATTTCCACGTTCGAACAACTCTCACTAGCTTTCATTGAGAAGTACCTACACTACCAGCAGTCAAAGAAATAGTTAGCCGAACTATTTTCATTGAAATATCAGCTCGGCAAAGCCACCGGCTCCTTCCTATCCAGGCTTAAAAACAAGCTCACCCTCATTGAATGGGTCGACGCTCCGACCGCCTACATTGCCTTCATGGGCGCCTGCCTCCCCGATTCTAAACTTTGCGAGGCCTTGTAAGTGAAGTAACCTGAAATTCTTGAACACATTTACAAAAAATTCAAGAAATATTGAATTGTGGAAGCCAACAATCGTGCTATCGCCTCGCAAACCGTCGCCTTTTGAGTACCACCTCCGCCCCTTCACCGATCGCCCGTCCCGACACCTCTAAACATCCGAGGGACCGACAAGGCAACCTCGACGACAGCAGGAACAAGCAGAGCATGGGGTGCGACCCACGCGATAAAATAGAACCCCCATGAGATAAAAGGCAATGAGCCCCACTCTTGGAATGATATCCCCCCAGCGACCTTACCCTATCACGGGTAAACCTCCTCCTCGATGTCAAGAATGACCCTGACAATAGAAAACCACGCCCCAAGTCAGACCGTCCTGGTAGCCCATATTGTGCACACCACGACGTACATGACCATGCCACCGGGGAGTACTATGATCTCATCAATATGGCTGAGACTTGGTTTCGCCAAAGGCCTTATACCCTGTACCTCAAACGACCCATCCCACCTGCTGACCGACTGCCTCGTAAAATACTTAACTAAACTGCGATAAGCGTAGGAGCACCGGGGCACCTAGCAGTGTGTAAAATGATCCTGGAGGATCTCAACAGGGCACTGTCCTACAATACAGTTTCCAATTCTACGCAGCAGTGCTATCGCTTCGCTGAGAATCAATGTACGGTCCACGACATTGCAGTGGCCAATGATGCACTGCACGAGCAGGCCATCTACTTCACTGACCAAGACCTCAGCTCAGTCTCCCATCCGCACGACGACGCCCTCGTCATTTGGATTGTGATTGGAAGTATCCACGTTAAGCGCATGTTAGTCGATTCTGGTAGTGGTGCTAACATACTGCATTATAACGCCCTTCGAAACATAAACATGCAAGATTTCCTGACACCCTTCAATGCAGAGATCTTAAGGTTCAACGGGCTATGGGGGAGCTCGTCACTCAGGTACAGGCCGACCCAGTCGTAGTATCTACAACGTTTATCGTTATCAATAGCCCCATGGTCTATTACAATGGCATCCTGGGATGCGATTGGATCTACGCCATGAAGAAAGTCCTGTCATCCTGCCACCAGGTAATACGCTTCCCCACACAATTTAGCCCATACCAGATACAATGCTGCTAGGTTGCAGCCCGTATCTGTTATGCCAACTCCCGCCAAAACTTACTAAATCATGAGAATTCTAAGTAAAGGGGAAGAATATTGCCATTAAGGATTAGCAACGAACAGGGAACGAGTCCATGGCGGTGAACTCGTCCCCCGTTCCTCGCTACCCAGATATGCCATTGAATACAGACGCACCACCTGATCAGAATGATGCAGTTATAAGCACGTTCAGTAGTGCATTGACACCATCTCTCATAGAGCAGGTCATTAAGATTAATCTCGACGGCCCCACGGGAACAATGTATATTGGTTCCTTTTTGGCAGGTGATGAACGATTGGACCTTATCACCCTCCTCCAGCAATACAAAGATATTTTTGCCTGGTCCTTCTACGAAATGCCGGTTATAGACCCCAAAATAGCCTGTCATCACTTACACGTTAACGACAAAGCTACCCCCATCAAACAGAAACCACGCTGAGCAGCTCCAAGGTTAAGAGGATCCATAAATGATGAGATTCAAAAGTTACTGCACGCAGAATTTATCAGACTCGTGGACTTCCCACGCTGGGTAGCCAACGCTGTGGTCATCTTAAAAAAGAATGGGAAAACCCAAGTCTATATTAATTTTACTGACCTCAACAGGTATTGTCCAAAGGATAGCTTCCCCATTCCCCTCATCACTAGACTGGTCTATTCCATGGCCAGACACGAACGGTTGTCTTTCATGGACGGTTACTCTGGGTACAACCAAATACCATTGGCAGCCAAAGACCAAAAGTGTAATTCTTTTACCACTGAGTAGAACCTATACTGTTATACCGTCATGCCTTTTAACCTGAAGAACCCTGGTTTTACTTACCAGCGCCTCGTTACCACCATGTTTGTAGAACTGTTAGGAAAAATAGTTGAGGTTTACATAGACGACATTCTAGTAAAGAGTAGGTTGAGCGACGACCATCTCACCGACCTCGAAACCGCTGTCCCAAAGCTGCGATCTTATATGATGCGTTTGTTCCCAGAAAAATACAACTTCAAAGTCTCCTCGGGGAAGTTCCTCAGATACCTAGTCACTCAGCGAGGAATTGATGCTGATCCCAAGGGGAAGCCCTCGTGGGAAAAATTGCCACACTCAGCTGCTTCATTTACAAAGCTTCCTACAAATGTTGTCCACTATTCCAATGCATTCGTGAGAACAAAACATGCCAATGGAACGATGAATGCGAGGTAGCCTTTTAGAATATGTTGCGATACTTGGCCACCCCACCCATCCTCAGTGCTCCAAAGGAACATGAGGCACTGAGCTTGTATCTCTGGAATACAGATGAATCTATTAGCGTAGTCCTCATTTGTACGGATAACTGAACCAAGAAACCAGTCTATTTTGTTAGTAAAACCCTCTTGGGAGTGGAACATTGATACTCCATGGTGGAAAAATAGGCCCTTTCCCTGGTATACGCCTCTCAAAACTTGTGACCATACTTCTTAGCCCACAGAGACAAGGTCATTATCACCCAACCACTACGAGAGATATTCGCCAAGAAAAATAAAACTCGCTGCGTCGCCAAATGGGCAATCACTCTCAGGGAGTTTGACATCCGTTACAAGCCAAGGGTCGCAATTAAAGTATAGGCGGTGACCGACCTCCTTGCCGATCTCCCCATTCCTGTTGAGAACTGACACAATGAGGGGGACAAAGGCTACGAAACCCATCTCGATAACAATGAGCCAAAATACACTAAGGGGTGGCGGCTGTATATGGATGGGTCCGTCAACGCGGATGGCTCGGGTTTGGGGATAGTGGTAGTTACTCCTACTGATGACAAAATCGAGAAAGCCATATGGGTTAACTTCCCCCTTAGTAACAACGAAGCAGAATACGAGGTATTATTTATGGGGCAGATTTAGCGTTGGTTTTGGGCGTGGAAGAAATTTCCATCTTTACCGACTCGCTGCTCGTTGTCGACCAGCACAGCGGGATGTTCCAGGCCAATGGCAGAATATCCCACTACATAGAACTCTGAAACAACGACTGAGCAAGTTCAGTAAGGTCTACCTCTAGCACATTCACTACGGCGAGAATAAACACTCAGACGCCCTCACATACTTAGCAGGAATCATCGACGATAGATTCAGGGTAATTCAGGTAGAGGTCCTTGACAACCCTACAATACCTAAACACCAGGTAACAGCCATGCAAATGGACAGCGTAGTCACCCCCGATTGGCACCAACCTTTCCTTGACTTCCTCAGGGTACACCACATCTTCCCCGCAGACCGGTCGGCCGTTGAGAGCCTTTGAAACAAAGCAAGAAAGTATGCGGTCATTAACAATGAACTTTACCAGATAAGCCTGCACGCTCCATACCTCACCTGTATCGCTGGGGACAAAGTAACAAGGGTCATTGCAGAAATCCATGAAGGCGCTTGTGGGGAACACACAATGGGTCGCTCAATGCTAGTTCTATGGGTACCTCATACACGGCCCTGCCATTGACCTCCGCATAGTCTTTATCCCTTGGCCATTCGCAAAATGGGGATTAGACATAGTCCGGCACTCCCTATGGCGAGCGAGAGGTGCCAATGGTTGCTGGTGGTGACGCACTACTTCACCAAATGGGTTGAAGAGATTCCCCTCGCTCGTATTAGGAAAGAAGAGGTAATTGCCTTCTTATGGAAATACATCATTAATCAATTCAGCGTCTCCCAAGTTTTGATGACCGACAATGGTACACAGTTCGTTGGCAGTAAAGTCGCCAAGTTTTTTTTTAAAACAAATTTAGGATTTTTTTAAAGATGCAAGTCATATGTACAAGTGGAGGACTTAATGCCGAGCCACTAAATTTATTGCATAATAGCTGCCATTCCTAGTTTATCCATGAAGTAAGAAGCGCGGATATTTCGTGAAAGAGTAGCCGCCGTCCAGAAGAGTGTGGACTGTTGGGAGCTGCCAAGCTTTGAGAGCCCATTAGCTGTGATATTTCCTTCCCTGTAGGTGTGTGTCTTGCGAATATGAAGTCCACGTCCTAGTTGGGTAATAATATTCCAAGTTACTCTATGCTTTGCTGGGCATATGTGCGTGCAACTACACCAGTTTAAAAGGATTTTCGTGTCAACCTCAACGATAAGTGGTAGCCATCCTTGTTGTTTACAGTGCAAAAGACCGTGAAGTAATGCATACATTTCAGCTACTGTATTTGTGCCTTGACCCACTGCAATGTTGTAACCGAGTAACATATCACCATAATGGTTGCAAATAATCCCTCTTGCACCACTCAAGTTGGAAAGGAGTACAGAACCGTCACTGTTCAGTTTGAATAAACCCGGAGAAGGGAGAGTCTATCGAACCAAAATAGGCCGTTTGGTACGCAATGGGTGCCTTACCATTCTTAGCACCTGTAGAGAGATGAGATCACTAAAGTTGCAATGTTGTCTCTTTACTTTGACTTTTGACATACTCTTGAGTAAATCATTGTTGATAGTATGAATGATGTTTGAGGTAGACATGTGCCGCTCCTCGTATCTATGAGCACATCGTGCCTTCCATATTTCCCATACTATAAGAGCAGGTAGCACTTCTCTAACGATACCCATCTGAGTGTTGGAGTCTACCGCCTGAAACCACAGCCCTTGCCGAGTCCACTAACTATCGTTTACCCCTTGCCAAACATCACACACGTTGCCAAAGTGTGCCCAAACTGCCGTAACAGTTTCTCCCTGGATAAGCAAATGGTCTAGTGTTTCTGTTGCGCAATGATTGCAACAACAATACCGTGATCCAAGAGGGATTCTACGTTGAATAAAGGCGTCTACAGTGATGATATCCTTCCATGCTTTCCAGCTGAGAATTTGAATTTTAGTGGATAAGGTGTGGTGCCAAATCCATTTCATAAGTCGCTGAGTTCGTATGACCTTGCAATATCAAATCCTGCCCTCCAACCCCTGATACCCCCAGGGCAATGGACAGGCAGAGGCCACCAACAAAACCATAATAAACATTATTAGTAAATGCTTAGACGTAGCTAAAGGTCGCTGGGTCGACGAGCTCCCTCACGTCCTATGGTCTTACCATACGACGCTGCGGAAGAGTAGGGACTTCACACTGTTTATGCTAACTTATGGATCCGACGCAATCCTCCCGACTGAGGTCATCACTAATACAACATGATCCATGATTATGGATAGTGCCATCAATGAAAGGATCTTCGCCAAGATCCTCGACCTGATTGATGAAACCAGAAAGAAGCTAATTCCCGCATGCTCTGGTATCAGGAGACACTTAAGAGAAACTATAACAAATGAGTGATCCCTCATCAGTTTGGCGAAGGGGACTACGTAATGAAAAAAATCTTCCCTACGGCTCACAATCATAACAAGGGCAAAATTTAGCCTAATTGGGAATGTATATACCTGATCTCCCGCGTAGTCAATGGAAATGCCTACTACCTACTTAGTAGCGACGAAGAGGTTCTCAAATCCCCCTAGAATGCCATGAACCTCCGCAAATGGAATTAGTATTAATACCATATGTGTATACAATTACCCATAATATATGTTTCTAGTTTCATCTCCATACTCTTCTACGGCCGCACTAAGACGAGAGTCATTTTTTAAAGTAAAAACGACTCACATGACTGGGGGAATCATTGAAGTAGGATATCGTCGCAAAGACGTGAGTTACTGTTTGAAGTAAAAATGTACTCACATGACTAGGGGCGTCCTTAAAGTAGGACATCCTCGTAAAGACGAGAGTCATTTTTTGAAGTAAAAATGCACTCACATGACTGGGGGTATCCTTAAAGTAGGACATCCTCGTAAAGATGAAAGTCATTTTTTAAAGTAAAAATGCACTCACCTGACTGGGGGCATCCTTAAAGTAGGACATCCTCGCAAGGACAATAGTCATTTTTTGAAGTAAAAACACACTCACAGGACTGGGGGCATCCTTGAAGTAGGATATCCTCATAATAACGAGAGTCGTTATTTAAAGTAAAAATATACTCACAAGACTGGGGGTGCCCTTGAAGTAGGGTATTCTCGCAAAGATGAGAGTCATTTTATGAAATAAAAATATACTCACATGACTGGGGGCATCCTTGAAGTACGATATCCGGTAGGACATCCTCATAAAGACGAGAGTCATTTTTTGAAGTAAAATCACACTCACATGACTGGGGGCATCCTTAAAGTAGGCTATCCTCATACCGTTCAGGTCGCTAAGACGACGATGAGTATATTTCCAACAAGGACTGCTTAAAATGTTGGTTGGGAACTTCGCGTCTAAGTACACCTCTAAGGTCACTAAGACGATGATAAGTACATAGTCCAATGAGGACTACTTAAAAAGTTTGTTGGGTACTTTGCACCTAAGTACACCTTTAAGGTCGTTAAGACGACGTCGAGTATATAATCCAATGAGGACTACTTAAAAAGTTTGTTGGGCACTTTGCGCCTAAGTACACCTTTAAGGTTGGTAAGACGATGACGAGTATATAGTCCAATGGGGACTACTTAAAAATTTTGCTGGGCACTTCGCGTCTAAGTACACCTTTAAGGCCGTTAAGACGACGATAAGTATATAGTCCAACGAGGACTACTTAAAAAGTTTGTTGGGCACTTTGCGCCTATGTACGCTTTTAAGGCCACTAAGACGACGACGAGTATATAGTCCAATGAGGACTATTTAAAAAAAGTTTGTTGGACACTTCGCGCCTAAGTACACCTTTAAGGTTGCTAAGACGACAACGAGTATATAGTCCAACGAGGATTGCTTAAAAAGTTTGTTGGGTACTTTGCGCCTAAGTATACTTTAAAGGTCCCTAAGGCGAGGATGGATATATAGTCCAACGAGGACTAATTAAAAAGGATGTTGGGCACTTCTTGCCAAACTACACTTTTAAGGTCGTTAAGACGACGACGAGTATCTAGTCCAATGAGGACTATTTTAAAAAATTTATTGGGCACTTCGCGCCTAAGTACACTTTTAAGGTCACTAAGACGACGATGCGTACATAGTCCGGCGAAGACTACTCCAAAAGATTGTTGGGCACTTTGCGCTTAGATGCACTTTTACGGTCGCTAAGACAAGGACGATTACATAGTCTAACGAGGACTACATCAAAATATTGTTGGGTAGTTCGCACGTTAGTACACTTTTAAGGTCGTTGAGACGACAACGAGCACATAGTCCAGCAAGGACTACTTCCAACGATTGTTGGGCACTTTGCGCCTAATTATCTCGCTAAGATCGCACAAATAATAACTCATCCGAGTCATACGAGGATTGCCACATATAACTACACAAGATCACAAATCTCTTACATTTCCATACCATCGAAGACAAAATGTGAAAAATGCATAATGCGACGCTGTTATAACAAAACTACATACTACAAGGGCATTATCTCTCCCAAAACCCATAGCCCGGTCCATCGCAGCTGGCCGCCTTCACATCCTCTATGGCCATAGCCTTGAACACCACTTCATGACTAACACAATTTTAGACTTGATCGCGCAAAATGAGATACCAAAACCATCGCTTCACTACTGGGTTTTCCTCTCAGGGACAGGAAGAGAAGAGGGGTCAACGTAAACCCAAACTAATGGTTTCCCTGTAAGCCCCCGATTGCCAAAATACATCTCGGTATAAAATTCTACCCACGTGGCTACCTATGCCTGTGATTAGGTCTGCATCCTTTCTTCAGGAAGTCTGATCCTTTAGAATGAAGCTTCAAACACTGGATACATTTGGCTCCTCCCTCAGTTCTTTTATAAGCCTCAAGTACAAGTGCCCCATTAAATATTTTAGGGAAAACCAACAACCCCTTACCTCATTATTACACCCCCTGAACGTTGTCCACTCCTCCCAATGTGGCCTCACTCCCTGTCCCCTTCTTTGGAACTCCCATTTAGAATTAATAACTGTTATGACGCTTCAGTAATACCCCCCTCGTATTTCCTTTGACGGGCAGTTTCCATGATCACAAGCCCCAACACAACGTTAACTAAGACCCCTTTGGGCAATTTTAACTGCTTTAAACACCGGTCGTAAAACTGACTAATGTACCCGGGCTAAATGCTGCCTCGCGGTACCTTCACTACGAGGACCGGCCCGATTGGAGCCAACACCTAACATACACAAACACACATGCATACACGAATGCATATCCATAGTATTGTATAGGAACCATGTCTACTACATTTCGCAAACAAACAAAAACAGTTTTACAACACATACGGCTACGATGGGTCCCCATTAACAATACAAGTTCACAAAAATAAGAACAAATCTTCAAATCCTCGCCACTATGGGCTTTACCACATAATATTATAGTTACACTTTTGGCTGAACAGCTATTTTTGAGGCTGCTTTCTCTTCCTCTGCCAGCTGGGCCTCCTCTTCAGGGGTGATGTCTATCCTGTCGTCGAGGGATCGAGGACCTTTTTGTACGGAATAACCCAAATGACGCAGCTTAGGAACATCCTGAGTCTGACGCAGAACAAGTAATGGCAGGGCTAACATTTTTACCCACCACTCGCTGGAAAGGCGAAATTAATCCCCCAACCGTACTTTGCTATCCACTTGCTCAATGACCCGACCCTGCAGCCCATCCGACACTTGCTTCTTACCAGCGAGCTATTTGCAACTGCGCTTGCTCTCTTACCTCCTTCTCCAGCACCGGCGCCTTTAGACACCCATGGGTCGCCTCCAAGTCACCTTCGACCAGTAACTTCTCCTTAGTCGCAATTATTAATTATTCATCAATCCCCGCGACCACGTTCACCACGTGCTCAGCTAGCTTGTGCTGTACAACTTGCTTTATGAGTACCTTCTGCATCGACTGTATCTCCTCGAGCCGCTGCTCTAACTCGGCATTACTTCCAGCCAGGTTCTCGCTATGGAGCAATGTGGCCTCGAGCACGAGCGTACACTGCACGACACAAATTTTACTTTTAGCACTTAAGATGACCATGCATGAATAAATGGTTAAGCGCTTACTTACCCGGACTGCTGCTATGACCGCTGTATAACGAGCCTGAGGATCATTCATCGCCTCCGCTACATGTATCTTTTCTTTATCCTTGTACGGGGTACTCTGTAATTCCCCCTTTGGTATGCTACTAGCAAAAAGCTTGCCACTACCCGCTGAATGGGTCCATTCCTCTACAATGGACTGTAAAAGTGGTTCCATTTCCTTGCCTTGAAGTTCTTCCAGGTCCTCGTCCATAAGACTGGCAACCACCATCCTCTTTCACTTCGCAAGTGGGGCATCCTTCTCTGTGTGACCACTAACACCCCTAAGACCGAGGAACAGTTCAGTTACAAGAGGCGCTACTTGCGTCGAGCCAGATGCATCCCTCCCCCTCGTAGTCAGAAACCGTGGCTTCATCCCAACACTCTTCAAGGATTTATAGCTATGCACACTCTCTACGGAATAAGTATCCCTCGTTGCACGTAAACGGGACTCGCTATACTTCTTCGCCGGCCAGGCTTTTTTCAAGCCAAAGGTACCGTTCAAAATTGTCGTCAACACTAGGCAGTCTTTATTTTTGTAACTGGGCATACGCAAAAGAGAAGTTTTATACATTACCCTAGCAAGCGTCATACCTGCACGAAAACATGCAACAATTTATACAACGTGAATAACAAACAATAAAAGCGTTAAATTATAAATACAATATGAGTGACATACACTTCGTGTTAAAAAATTATGATGTAAGCGGCGATTGCGTCCTTTATCGAAGTCAAAAGCACCGGTCACCAGGATTGGATGTTGACACCAATAGTTACCGCTCGAAGGTAACTTAAAAATCATGGGCTTGCCAGACTTTAGAGCTATAAAGTACCTGTGCCTCTACTCAGGCGCACAAGTGCGTATGACCCTCTCATACCTTAGTCCGACCTCACCCTCTTTGCTTGGGGCTGCCTTGGCTACTACTCTTCTAGCTTTAGTCGTGGTCTGGGTTTTCCATCCCTCACGATCTGCCTGTGAATGCAAACAGCTAATACGCGATGACGCGGGCTCATCCAAAACCCCGGACTCCTCAACCTTGTTCCCCGCACCCTCGGGGACAATATCTCACTAACGAGGACAATTCCCCATCTTGTAAGCGACCGAAGTATCCCCATAACCAGCATTCTAGTGAGGTGGCACTGATTGACTGAATAGTCGACACCCTACCATAACTCAGTAAAAGTTACCATTCATTTGTCTCGGCACCCGCCTAAACGAGTTCAGACATTTTTTCATCAGGTCATCTAGCAGAAACCTCAAACCCACATCAAACTACCCATAGTGGACAATTTACTGATTGGGTGCCAACTTCTAACAGTCCGGCCATATCTACTTACTACTTCTACTGGCCTTCGCTCGCTCGTTGACCTCGTCAAGGTACTCCATCCTTATCCGCGTACTCTTGTACTCGGCTAACGAGCCAGGCAACCTCCACTCGCTAGGATAAGGCTAGAAGCTCTCAAAGGCCCCCTTCTCCCGACCACAGATAATAGCCTCATGGGCTAAGTTCCTGGGGACTCTCCCTTGTACCATAAAGTCCACACGCGCCTCAACCCCTAAATCTCGCGGAGTTGATGTGCCCACCTTGTGGTCGTGCCTGCCCTCCCACTCCACGGGCACGGTACAAGGCAGTACTTCAATAGACCCCTCCATCGATGATTCTTTACGTGACACCACCATCCTTAGCCTCATTTTTTCTATCGTCGAGGTACACAGACTCGTGTTTGGTGCTCGTAAACCCTCACTGGCCCTTGTGCGGCCGCCAACCTAACTATGACTCTGCGACGAGTAGTACGATTTACCTCAGGGTCACGGTTAGTCTACTCTTACTGGCTCCCACCGCTGTCAGCACACCAGCGTCCGCTTCCCTACCGTTTAACGTAACCTCTTCCGATCAGTAACATTGCTTAACGAGTTACCTAAAGCTATCAAACTACTGTGCATCACTATGAATCAGATAAGCTCATCAAAAAACTTACCGGTAATACCAATATGCAAGGATGAATATCTCCCAGACCACACCAATCGGCAGCGCTACAACAGTACAACAAAAGCACATTATTCCACTTCAAACAGCAAAAGAGATGGGCTAAAAAAAATCTTCTTCTTCTCTCAGTCCTCTTAAATAGAAGTACATGGAGAGACGGTTATCATTAAGGATTCAGACCCACCACAATGATTTTACACGTCTTCACTAGTGACAGCCACTGTATGCTACACGCCTTTCCACGTATTAAATGTTCTTCTCCCTTCCTAAGGCACTAACAATCATACTGTCACACACCTCCCAATACGACAACCCGCCAATACACGACCATACCACCTCAGCTCTCCTTCACTATGAGCAAGGCCTTAGGGGGGGGGGGCGATTGTAGGAGCATGCTCCCACTAGGAATGAGGTAGAAGGTCACTTGACGACCCAACCACTAAGAGTAGAAACACTCTAGCTAGGTCGTACTACGAGTCACCCTTTTAACGATAAGCAGAACTGTGGCTGGGACTCGACCAGCGACCATAGAGCCGATATTACGACAACTAACGACCAACCCGTGGTTAGCCCCCTGCTCACGTGGAAATATAAAAGTCTACGACCCTGAAGGGACATCTTAAGAATTGCCCAGGGCACGTGAGCAAGGGCATCCCTAGGTTAAACCCTCCCTATAAGTAAAAGTGAAGGGGTAACTTAGAGAGGGATCTTCTTCTTCTTCTTCTTCGAAGAAACTGGCTGAGTCAGGGAGACAGAGAGTTACCTGGAGAGAGCCGAGTGGTGCCCTTCTCTAACGGGAAGCATCAAGCCCAAAATAAATGAACATTCATTCTTGTCCCTGAGAGAAATTGCAGGACTACAAGAAATTTTTTATAGATTCCCACTAAAGAGAAACCGGGTTGCTCTTAGCGGCCTAGTAATTTTGTACTTCAATTTTTTTTTATGGATTCCCACCAAAGGAAATTTGGGCTGCTATTAGAGGCCTATTAATTTTGGATTTAATTTTTTTTTATGGATTCCCACCAAAGGAAAAAAATTGGGCCACTCTTGGCAGCCTAGTAATTTTGTACTTTAATTTTTTTGATGGAATCCAACCAAAGAAAATATGGGTAGCTCTCGGCGGCTTTGGACCTTGAAATCTATTTTAGTAATTTTTATCTCTTGTATTTGGGCTACTTTTTGCAGCGTGCGGCTTTCGAGGTTATAATTATCGTAAGCTTTTTGGGGAAATGTCCACCATTATTGTATCGTGTTCATGTGAATTTTTAAGGCACGTGGTGTGTGTGATAGGAGATGGCGTTATTTGAAGGTATAAAAAAGGAAGGCCGCGTGCCTTGTCATGCCCTTTCATTTGTACTACAGCCGTTGGTTTTTGAAAGAAGAAAGAGACTTTCATTCTTCAAATGTTGCCATCATTTTTGGCTAATTTCTGGCCACACAGGTTGTAACTAATAATTTCTTTAGTATATTTATGATCCTTGCTCCTTTGCGCATATGTTGATCCTATTTTATTTCATTTTAATTGAACTTGTAAATATATAAGATTTTACTATTCTAAAAAACTTTTGAGATTCTAGCTTTTAATAAAGAAAACTTATAATATGAGTTGTTTATGACCTAGGCACCCGTCCTACTGGTAACCTAGGTTATGTGGGAGTCGCATAGATAACTTATACTTTCAAAAAAAATTACTTTATTTGGTGCGAGGTGATCTAAACGAGGGTGGGTATAGGCCGAACTAGATTGAGATGGCGAAGCCAAAGAGTATGCCAGCCCGCAGATATTTGGCGGGCCGCGTAAGGTTAACTCCACAACTGATGAGTAGGCTTAGGGATTATGCTGCAGGAATGAGTAGGCTTAGGGATTATACTGCTTAGTTTAATGAGTCATCGCATGGGACTGTAGTTAGTGAAGCCTACTATGCTGGCTTCTCTTCTAGTAGTTTAAGTAAGAATGATGATCTAGTTGTTGATCCAAATTATGTGCCTTTTCAGGAAAGTGTCTCGAGTAGTGGAATCTCAGACTCATTGATTGGTGTGTCAGTAGATAGGTCTCCTATGAGGATTGTAGAGATTAGTGATTCTGCTTATAGCAAATCGAGTGTGGAATTTGTAGGGATGTAGATGATCGACCTTGTTGGGGAAGAGATCCCCGATCATGCCTCCAATGTTGTAGACAATGATATGCCACATTTGAGTTGCCATGATGATGTTGTCTCTGATGATGCTGCAGAGTTGAGCTCGCTTGATTGGCCTACGCTGAGTTGAGTAAAGGGAGGAGGGGAGAGGGGGGGGGGTACCCTCGTTGGTATCCCTGGACCCACCCAAATAAGGAAAATGAGTATTGGTGGCCCAGTCTGGCCATATATAAGTTTAAAACTGCTGCTCAAATTAAGCACGATTATGGAATTTATGAGTGAATCTAGGTGGATCTGCTAGATGACCTCTTCGATTCTGACGAGATAATTCACCCTAAGACGCAAGATTTACGTTACGACGAAGCTATATTTTTTGATGGGCAACTGTTTGTTGAGATGAGGTTCCCCTTAATACCTTGAGAAAGGAAGTCCTAAATATATTTTAGCAAGTGCCTGGGAAAATAAATGGTAACTTTTATCGATTCATGCTCTACATAAATGCAATTAACGAAATACAACCTAAAGCGGAGTGCATAACTGCGGGAGACATTAAGGCGAACTATATTCTTTGTCAGTAGATAGGTCTCCTATGAGGATTGTAGAGATTAGTGATTCTGCTTATAGCAAATCGAGTGTGGAATTTGTAGGGATGTAGATGATCGACCTTGTTGGGGAAGAGATCCCCGATCATGCCTCCAATGTTGTAGACAATGATATGCCACATTTGAGTTGCCATGATGATGTTGTCTCTGATGATGCTGCAGAGTTGAGCTCGCTTGATTGGCCTATGCTGAGTTGAGTAAAGGGAGGAGGGGAGAGGGGGGGGGGGGTACCCTCGTTGGTATCCCTGGACCCACCCAAATAAGGAAAATGAGTATTGGTGGCCCAGTCTGGCCATATATAAGTTTAAAACTGCTGCTCAAATTAAGCACGATTATGGAATTTATGAGTGAATCTAGGTGGATCTGCTAGATGACCTCTTCGATTCTGACGAGATAATTCACCCTAAGACGCAAGATTTACGTTACGACGAAGCTATATTTTTTGATGGGCAACTGTTTGTTGAGATGAGGTTCCCCTTAATACCTTGAGAAAGGAAGTCCTAAATATATTTTAGCAAGTGCCTGGGAAAATAAATGGTAACTTTTATCGATTCATGCTCTACATAAATGCAATTAACGAAATACAACCTAAAGCGGAGTGCATAACTGCGGGAGACATTAAGGCGAACTATATTCTTTGTCGCTACCCAAGGAATACTAATAAAAGAAAATCTAAGTTCAAGGGAAGTGACTCTACTGCTGTGGATGATTTAATTTTTACTGAGAGTAGCGAGTTAGAAGAAAGTTAAGCATGTTCTAGTTCGAATAAAAAGAGTAGCAAGGAGAAACAGCCCCGCCCTCTGGAGTATCATTATTGGTACTATCTTTGCAAGAGGTATATCGCACTGGGTGGTCCTGACATGAAGGACCACGTTGGCGTTAAGTTTCTTGAACTCTCTTCTAATGGGAAGTCATGGTTATAGTAACCTACTTGAAACCTTCGAGAACATACTAGATACCCGAAGACTTACGTGAAGCTCAAAGCCTAACATACTTATAAATCTATCAGAACCATAACAAACCTACCCTCGAGTTTACCAAGGCTTTGACCACCGCTTTAGTTTAGCTTAGCTCCAAGTCGAAGGCAGACAACTCAACAAATAACTCTAGTACAATTCAGTAAAAATAGTTGTAAAGAAGAATACGCTTATAATTTAACCTATCTATTGTGAGACCTACAAGGAGTCTTCAATGACTACTTTAAATCTTCGAGAGGATTACGACAAAGAGATTGTCTATCTCCATTACTTTTCATAATTACGAAGGAAGTTCTATCCAGATGGTTATCCAAATGTTTTGTAGAGGGAGAAATTGGGCTATTCCATTTCACCAGAGGCTGTTCGCCCATCACCTATCTCTTATATGCCGATGATTTCCTTATTTTCTTAAACGGAAGTTGACGTTCTATTGCATGGTTAATACACTTCCTCGGAAGATATGAAAACTCCTCCGGTCAATTAATCAACAAAGCTAAAAGTGGCTTGTATGTACACTATAATGTTTATGTAGCATGAAAATAGGTAATTCATAGTGCATGTGGGTTTCAACATAGAACATTTCCAATGATTTACTTGGGAGCTCCCATAAGCTATGGTCGGGTACTGCTTATTCACTTTGAACAATTGCTTACAAAAATCCAACGTCGAATAGAAGGATGGAAAGGAAAGCTCCTATTACAGGGAGGTAAATTGTGATGATTACTCATGTCCTTAAATCAATGCCTATACATTTCCTATCATGCATTTCAGTTCCTAAAGAAGTAATAAGCAAGATAGAGGCAATGTTTGCAAACTTTTTTTGGGGTAGTTTTAACGGGAAAAACAAGAGGCATTGGGTTGCATGGGATGCTTTATGTCGTCCAAAACACTAAGGTAGACTCGGAATACGACGACTCAAGGATATCAAGGTCAGCCTCTTGCTTAAAAAGTACAAGAATTTTTGACATGGCAACTCGATATGGGCATCCTTCTTCAGGAACAAATACACCATTAATGGAGAACCTTCCAGCTTGCACAGTGGAGAATAAGTTCTATGGAAACAAATAAAAGGTCTCTTACCAACTATGGATGATAACACAACTTGGTGTCTCGGCAATGGTAACAATTTTTTTTGGTTTGATGACTGGACCGGGGCCGGCGATTAACAGATATTCTGGAAATCAGCTGCACATAAGATATCTTGGTGAAAGACGTCATTGTGAGCGATAATACTGGGAAATGGGAGTTGCTTGAGCATGAAATTTTACTTCGTTGGAAGCACATACTTTTACATAAATTCTCCCTCAACGACGACGATGACTTTCCATTTTGGGGTCTGTCCAACAAAGGAGATTTCACGGTCAAATTTGCTTGGGAATTTTGGTACAGGGAGGAGGACAAGCAAAGTCAAATGCAATAGATTTGGCATTCCACCATTTCAACAAAATTTCAAAATTTCAGTTGGAATGCTCGGAAAAAAAATTGTAGCTGTCGAGGCCTTCATTCAGCGACGAATTCCTTTTGTTTCAAAGTGTTGTTATTGCAAAGTGGGTGAGTCAAAAGTACTTAACCATCTGCTTGTTCAGGGCAGCGTTGCTGCGATGGTATGAGATTACTATGCTAATGCTTCTGGCGTCCCTCAAGGCATAAACGATAGTTGGTGGACTCGACAGGGTGTATGGTTTCAGGCAGCTTATATGGGCTCTCAAATGGGTATAATAAGAGGAACATTCCCCGCTTACATTGTATGGGAAATCTGGAAATCATGTTGCATAGTCCGGTACGAGGAAGGGCATCTCTCGACAGTAGACATTATCAAAAGAATCAACAAAGCTCTACGAGAGAGCATGCCCAAACTCAAGATAACCCAAAGCAGTAATTATAACGACCTTATCTCTCTTCAGGTCCTACAACTTGTCAGGCAATCGGTGCATACCAAAAGACCAATTATCCTCAGATGGATACATTCGCCTATAGGTCACTTCAAACTAAACAACGATGGCTCAGCACTTAGTTCAAGATTGAGTGGGGCAGGAAGTATTATTAGAAACAATTTTGGTGAACTTCAGCTTGGTTACAGTATAGCACTTGGTAATGGCACAAATACATCTGCAGAAATGTTCTCTTTACTTCATGGTTTAATGCACTACAAAAAAAAAACTGGCTTTCTCTCATTGTTGAGATGGATGCTGAACTTCTGTTAAACTGGTATAGGTACAAGCATACGTGTCCTGCAAAGTACAGTGAAACTTGGAAGCTAATTACTCAGCTAGGAAGGGAGCTACATATTATCATGGTACACACTTACAGAGAAGGAAATAGGACAGCTGATGGACTATCAAAATTTGGTAGTTCCCAGGATTCACAACTATTTTGGAATGCATCCATACTCCCAAGGCAGATTCGGGCAACTTACTTCTTGGATAAAATAGGAACAACTACAAATAGGCCATCAATTAGTGGCTAGGCTTTATGTCCTCCACATGTACTATTGCTTTGCTCAATAAATAAAACAAAAATTATATCAAAAAAGAAAGCCTTATCTATTGTGACATTACCTTTCCTATCTTCATTAAATAGTAGAGAAGAACTACCATAGAGGGTTTGAGATTTCTCCCCTCCATACCCCCTTGAGAAGCTTTAACAACCTTCGAGCACACTCTAAAAGCTTGAAGACTCAGTCTGCTCAAGTCCTTTACCTGTAATCTCATCTATTTATACAATCTTATCTTTAAATCCTTACTAGAGCTCGTGGAGGAATCCTATTCTAGATCACCATGCAAGTGTGTCTACTAGAATCTTTATATTTATATTAAATGTGTTTGCTAGAACCCTAATCGACAATTAATCATGTGGTATAAGAGTGCAATCTCCACTCTACGAGATTAGTCCCCTACATTTGACGTCGTCTACGCTATTACCCTCACTTTAAAATACTTTACCAAATTGAGCACTTGTTCAATGGTTCCTAACCTTCATTTGACCTCATTTATAGTAGAAGCCCCAACTGATGACATAGCAGCACAACTTACCTTGATGCACGAACAATTCACCCAGGTCGAAGATAGGCATGCCAACAAGCTATAACAAGAGCTCGAAGCCAGGAAAAATGAACTCGCAAATGAGCGGCAAGGCCACGTCAAGGAAATGGAGAGACACGCCTCGACTTCGATGATCTTTGCAACTCTATGTGTGGTTTACAACAAGCCCGATCACATAATACCCCTACTCAGTCTACAGCTCACGGTCCTTCGCAGATATCCACTCGTACGTGCTTAGGTCCCAACCCTAGAACAGAGGCACCCCCGGTCCATCTTAGCCTGACGGAATCAACCAATATCCCATACCAAAAGGCTCTGTACACTTAGCAGTTTTCGCTTCTGAAGATTTGAGTGATTCCACCCTATGAATATCCAGACCTCCTAATTGAAGACTGCCCCAAGAATGTCTAGGTGAGAAAAGTGTCGAACATACTCCAAGAATGAAACCACATCAAATCCGAATAGATTGATCTCCCCCTTGACCAGCTTACATAACACAGTAAGAGCTCGAACAACAAATTAAAGCCGCCATCCGATTCAGCTCGAGCCCAACTCCTAACTCCTAGAGTAGACTTAACAACCCAATCTCAAGGAGCTTTTAGCCATCAAAGTTCCATTAAATTTCCATATTCCAAAAATTCGCAAAAATAGAAACACAGACCTACATACTCATATTCTAGAACTCGTTAAGCCTCCATTCTTCAGTCGACCATATCCTTTGTTGAATGTTCCCTGCTAGCCTAATGGATAGTTTACTCAAGTGGTACCATAGCCTCCCTAAGTGATCTATTCAAAATTTTGAAGACCTATCTAGATTGTTCATATCTTATTTCATATTCAATAAGGATCAAAAGGTCAGAGTCAATGCCTTATTCAACATTCGAAAGACACAATCCAAATCAATCCAAAACCTCGGCTGTGCTAACGCTATTTTAGTATACTCCAATACCCTTCCTAACCATAGTCGTATCAAGGAATACATTGTCCTCCAAAAGACAATAATACTCAAGGAGATGATGTCAAAAGTTAACAACTACATAGACCCCGAACATATCCAAGAAAACAATCAACAAGCAAACCCAAAAAAATTATCATCACAAACCCAGGCAGCCAAATAAACCCATGGTTATTCCTGTTTATAATGAGACCGACAACCAGAAACGTAATAATCATGAATATCAATTAGAAAGGCCGCAGAAGAAACAAACGATGTCGATACTACCTAAACTCAACGTCTCAATAGGAGCTATCCAACACATCATCCAGGTTGACCCAATATGGCGAATTCCATACCCAATTGAAGTTAGAAAATACGAACCATACTGTCAAAGCCACAAATGTAATTGCCACCCAACAGACAAGTGTTACACATTGCAGCGGTCACTTGAGATGATACTCAAAGAAGGATGATTGCACCAATATATCGAAGACATCCCAAGCTACCTCATTGAGCTGTATCTCAAAACCCAGGCGAGACATAACAATAGAGGAAACAAAGTGCATATCTTCCAAGCCAATATGACTAAAGTCAATAACATTGACAACGATCATATTCGAAGCAAGGGAAAAATAGTCAAAAAATGTTGTAAACTTACCCACAAAAAAAAATACTAATCCTCTTACCAGAAGAAAATAAACACACACGGCCCGAAGGCATCTCCTTTGTCGATTGTGACCTCTCTCACATAAAATTTCTACACTCAGATCCTTTGGTCATAACCATAAAGATTGAGCATATGATATTGCACACAATACTCGTCGATACTAGCCGTGCAACCGATGTTCTTTTTCTTCAGACAGTCCAAATGATGTTGATGACAGACCGTATAACCCCAGCAAATGATAAGCTGAATTGTTTCAACGGCTCCACCGACGTAGTAGTCAGAAGAATAAGCCTTTCGGTCACCACCGGACCAATGGTATTACAGACCAGCTTATTGGTTATAGATAAGAAGTTCAAATACCTCGGCATCTTAGGTCACGACTGGCTGTACACCATGTAAGAGATACCCTTGACCTATCACCAAGTATTATAGTTTACCACCCAAAGTGAAGCCTAGGACATAAAAGGGTCCCAACGGTTAGCCCGGTCATGTGAACGCCCGGAGATCGACTTGATCCAAAAGTTGGTTAACTATAGCAATTACAGCACCCTATTCTTCTCGAAGCGTGGACTATTCCAACCGAAGCATCAACCACCGAGCCAACCAAATACGTAGAACTCGATGGTCCTGGACGAGGAACATCCATTGAGAGTTCCCTAACTGACGAAGAAAAGTAACAAATGACCACTTTCTTTCGATTTAATAAGGATGACTTCGCATGGACTTTCCAGAAGATGCCAGGAGTCAATCCTACCCTTGCCTGTCAACAACTCAACTTAGTGCCCAATTTTACAATAATCAATAAAAAAAATCCTTAGCCCCAAGGTTTCGAGACGCGGTTAATCTTGAAATCGATAAGCTGCTAGCCACAAGTTTCATCAACGAGGTTAAATATGCTAAATGGATCTCGAACATAGTGGTAGTACCCAAAATGAATGGTAAGATGCGAGTCTGTGTTAACTTCATCGACTTCAATAAATGTACCCCGAAGGATAGTTTCCCATTTTAAATCATCGTAGTGCTTCTCAACACAACAGTCGGACATGAGCATCTCTCTATGATAGATGCCTCTTCAGGTTGTAACCAAGTACCCCTCCTGCCAGAAGATCAAAGAAAAACAACATTCATCACATAACAAAGCTTTTATTATTTCAATGTCATGCCCTTCGGGCTTAAGAACGCATGCACCACCTACCAACAACATGTCATAAGCATGTTCAAAGCACTGTTGGGAAAATAAGTCAAAGTATATATTGACGGCATGCTCTGCAAGAGCTTCAACAAAAAAACTCATATGTAAGACCTTAACGAAGTATTTATATCCTTCAATCATTCAAAAAGAAGCTAAATCCAGACATGTGCCAATTTGGTTTTTATTCAAAAAAATTCCTTGGCCACCTCATCAGTGAGGTATCGAGTTTGAGACTACACTAATCCAAGCACTAATCGACATGCCATCCCCCAGAACAAAGAAAGACGTACAAAAGGTCGTAGGTAAAATAGCCACCCACAATCACTTCATTTTAAAATCCTCGGACAGGTACAAATAGTTATTTTCTTTACTCCGTGGTGAAGGCGCCCGAAAAGCCAAGAAGAAAACCACTGATATCGAATAGACAATAGAATGCAAGCAAGTCTTTCTAGAACTCAAGAGTTACCTCAGCCAACCTCCAATCATGAGTACCCCAGTCAAAGGAGAACTACTATCACTCTATCTAACAGTCACAGACAAATTTCTAAGTTCAGTTCGCATTTACATAGACGAAGGCATCAAAAAGCCCATATACTGCATCAGCAAAACCTTAACCTCGACCGAAACCAGATCACTAAACTTAAAAAACTTCTACTCATCCTCGTCTACACATAGAGGAAGCTCAAACCATACTTCCAAGCACATCGTATAAGGGTGATCACGAGCTACGCCCTTAGAGAGGTACTAGCCAATAAAGAGAAATCAAGATGAGTACAACAATGGTCTATCTACCTCGGGGAACATGATATCACCCTCGAAAATAAAATATCTAAGAAGGGACAAAAGTCGCCGACTTTAAAACAGACTTCCCAGTAGACGACATCGACTAGAAAGAGCACGAAGATGACATCTTAGAAGAACATACCAAATAATTAGACCCATGGAGCCCAAACACAGGTTGGAAACTATTTATCGATGGCTCTGCTGGCTCAATTAGTTTTTGCAAAGGCATTGTACTGGTCACACCTTCCAGTGATCGACTGGAAAAAGCCATCAAACTAAACTTCGAATGTACCAACAATAAAGCCAAGTATGAAGCTTTAATTTATGGTTTAGACATGGCCCTAAAGTTGGGCATACACAAGTTAGGAGTCTTTACCATTACATAGCTAGTCTAAAGACATTACACTCGAAAGAATCAGGCAAATGGTGGAATGATAGAATACGCTGAACTCATCTGCCAACACATGGATCACTTCCCTAAATAATCATTGATAATACATTATCCTCGAGGCAAAAATAGACATGCCGATGCTCTCGTATAAATAGCTGCCATGTTAGGGCAATCCAAACCAAGAAAAATCAATATCGAGGTACTCGAACGCCCAAGTGTCATGAATAATCAAAAGATTAAACAGTTGGGGGTGACCTTAGAGCCGACCATATTTGACTTTGATTAGGTTTAAACGCGCAGATAGAAATACCTATGGCGACATCAAAGTCTTATGAACTTCTTGATTTGGGCAAACCTAAGTATCATGTCAAACCTTCAACTGGACTGATACTTGATGGAGACCTCAAAGTTTTTCAAGGTTCCTTGATTTGGGAAAACCCAAGTGGCATGAATAATTTAAATATTAAACGCTTAGGAGCGACCTCGGGGTCGACCACATTTAGTTTTGATTAGGTTCAAACCCGTAGATAAAATACCTGGGGGAGACCTCAAAGCCTCATAAACTTCTTGATTTGGGAAAACCTAAGTATCACATCAAACTTTCAACCTGACTGATACTTGGGGGAGACCTTAAATTTTTTAAAGTTCCTTTTTTGGGTAAACTTAAGTGGCAAGAATAATCGAAAGATTAAACACTTGGGGGTGACTTTTGAGCCGATCATGTTTGGTTTCAATTAGGTTCAAGCCTGCGGATAGAAATACCCAGGGACGACCTCGAAGCCTCATGAACTTCTTGATTTGGGTGAACCAAAGTGTCACGTCAAACCTCAGACCCGACTGATACTTGGGAGTGACCTTAAGGTTTTTCAAGGTTCTTTGATTTGGGCAAGCCTCAGTGGTATGAATAATCAGAAAATTACACATTTGGGGGAGACCTCGGAGCTGACTATGTTTGGTTTTGATTAGGTTCAATCCTATGTATTTGGAAAATTGGCGGCAACCTTGACATAAATCAACAGTTATGATCGAGACAAATTTTATTCAAATCAATAGTTATGATCGAGACATATGCAAAGTCATTTTAAAAACTAAAAATAAGGACAATAAAGTACCATCAGTTACAAATTTAGAATCTACAGAGTATTACATGAGGGGATTCGCATGATCCACCTTATTGAGCTGGACGACGTTGGCACTTTAGCTCAAACCAGCATCAAGAGTAGTAACCTGGTGCTCAATGGTCTCCCCCACAACTAAAGGACTCTGTAGTATCTCTAGAGTCTAGTTTGCATCCTCCACAGTGTCACTCACGGGTAAATCGCTCGAAGGTCTCAGGATCATAGCCAAGTTTATCGATGAATTTCTTTAGTGATATTGTCACAAGGCACTCTCGCTCAAAGTCTGATTAGAACCTCGCATGATTATCCCTCAGCTTATCTTCAAGCTCCATTACCTTCTCTCGTAGGATTCAACCATGACCAACTTCTCCTTCGAAGCATTAGCTCGAACCTATAGGATTTCCCTCTCCAGCTCAGACACGCGGGTATTCAAGGAAAGGATGGTCCCCTTTGATACATCATCAGACTCATTCTCATCCTATACCCTTTGGCTAGATATCTGTTGGGCTCTCTTAAAGTACATTCCCCAAGCTGAGGCATGGCAAAGAACACTATAAGAAGAAAAACACAAACCCCAAAGGAGTAATATATGACTGTTACCAAAGAACATAACAACCTGTTTCATAGCAGCTTCGAAGTAGTGCCTAACTTCATCTGGGTCAGACACGTAGAACTGCACTAGCGACTCCGGTGTGGCTCGGGCAACGTAATCATTTTTAGCCATGAGCAAAACATCCTCACTTTCCATTAGAACAACCTCCATTTGTTTGCGTGCCCTCTTTATGGCCGATGATTCAGGTTTTCAAACTTGACCCCTCCTAAATACCTTTACCTTTCTCCTTCTAGGAAACCTGTGGCAACTCTTTCTAAGTAGATGCCCTTTAAGCTAAAGTTGGCAAAGCAGCCGTACCTGAATTCCCTCGCTGGGTCCTCGAAATGTAAGTGCTTTTTGGCCTCGTAAGTTTATCATAATCTATGTCGCCTGAGCCTTCATGTGTAGTAGAAGTTTTTCTTTTCTTTGTGAAGGTCCTTGAGAGCTCGCGACAACTTTTGTGTGAAGGTCCTAAATACCTTTGCCTTTCTCCTTCTAGGAAACCCGCGACAACTCTTTCTACGTAGATGCTTTTTAAGCTATAGTTGGCGAAGTACCCGTGCCTGAATTCCGTCGTTAGGCCCTCGAAATGTAAGTGATCTTCAGCCTCGTAAGTTTATCATAATCTATGCGCCTGGGCCTTCATGCGTAGTATAAGTTTATCTTTTCTTTGTGAAGGTCCTTGAGAGCTTGTGGGACCTTTTAGAAAGCTATATGTCTTCATCCTTCGTCTCCTCAACAGCTTCAACCTTTGCAAGACCGCGTTAATACGCCCGTCGTTCAAGTTGATTAAATCATCTAGATTAGGTCGAGAAGTATTGGGAACTTCACCTCAAGGCGCTGTAAACAAAAAAGTAAAGTTAAAAAAAGAGTCGAAGAAGAATAGTTGTCAAAATATACAAAACGAGCAGATAATATCTACCACGATTATAAACCCTATTTCTCAGTACGAACTCCTCTTCACCCTCAAGGTGCTCGTAATTCCCATAAACAACTACAAAATCAGTATCCCACTATCAGTCTACCGAGAACAAGTTGAGCAACCATAGTTTGCCAGAGTATTGCTATTGTCGAAAATAATATTGTATCAATCCTGTTCGCTCTGATACTGTATCAGAACCAATAACGGCCACAGTATCAGAGCGAACAGGATAATGGGTACAGAGTCAGACCCGACAGTTTTGGCGTCAGAACCAACTCCGGGTACAAGTCAGTTGTCCCGGATAGTACACTTGTAATTTAGCCTCCCGTGGTGACTTAGCCTCTTATATGTTCTATAAATAAGAGGGAGGGGAAACCAAAGAGAGGTTACAAAATCTTTCCCCTAAACCCTTGAAGTTTACCTTCGATCACATTGTAAAATTGCCCAGTACTCAAAACTTTGACGACTCAACAGTTACATCAATAATCTTAAAAATCTTTATCAGAGGTCATGGAGAGTCTCATTCTAGGCCTCCACGCAAATATATTGCCAGTAGATTAGTCGTATTATTGATTATATGCTTAAATCCTCTTATAGAGGATAAATTTCGTGGTGTAAGAGTCAACTTCCCCTCCTTATGAAGTTAGGCCCCTACATTTGGCATCATCTGTGCTTTCCCACCTTATCAGTCTCGCCCTGCCTTCGGCTTTCCTTTTCCAATTCCTACAAACCACTTTCAATGGCCCCCACCTACCGCTCCACTTCCACCCATTCCAGAAACTCTGTTGATGGAGTGGCTGCCCAGCTAACCCTTCTTACTCAGCAATTTCCTCAGGCTGAGGAGCGACACCGAACATAATTACATCAGGAGCGCAAAGAATATTAGCAAGAGTTTGAAGCCGAATGGCAACGCTATTTGGATGACGCCAGCAGACAATACCGTTCTATCGATGATCTACACAACACAGTTCATGAGTTACAATGACTACAGCCTTTAAACGCTCATCTACCATCTCGAGCACCCGCCCTGTCACGCGTGTTAGCCCGCGCTCGACTAGGGCCCTGCCACATCTGGAAGTACCCCCAGTCCATCTTGGTGCCGAGGGTGCTCGTCCTACTTTCCCCCCTACTGGCTCATTCCATCTTGGCATCCAAACCATGGAGGATTCCTCCGATTCTACCTTTCGCTCTACCAGATACTCTAAACGTCACCCTGCTCGGGAACATCTCAAGGAGCGCAGTGCCGAGCATGCGCCGAACACTCGGCTTCATCACTCTCAAACTCATCGATCCCCCCCTCATTCTGTCTATTGTGTACAATAGGACCTCGACTACAAAATCTACCCTGCCATCCGCATCAGTGTGAGCCCAACACCAAACTCATGGAGTCGGTTAAGCAACCCCCTCTGCCTCAAACTTCTCGCAATCGAGGTGCCTCCAAATTTTCGAGCCCCCAAAATTAAGAAATATCGTAACACCAATCCTTAATCCCACATCCTTGAATTCCAAAATGCTCTAAGCCTTTACTCTATGGCTGACCACTTGATGTGTTGACTTTATCTCCCCAACCTCATAGATAGCCCTCTTCGCTGGTATCATAACCGTTCGAATGGCTCAATTTAAAGCTTCGAGTTATTACCAAGTCTTTTCATCGCCAAATTTTCCTTCAACAAAGATCGAGAGGTCAGGGTAGATGCCCTCTTCAATTTTCAAAAATCCAACAGTGAAACCCTCGAAGCCTTTACTAAGAGATTTCTCAGCGAATCGTGCAAAGTTGAAAACCTCGACTGCACGAACGCCGTACTCGCATATTCGAACGCTTTGCCGGATAACAGCCGTATCAAAGAATACCTGGTCCTCCACAAACCGCGAACCCTCGAGGAGATGCTCTTAAAAGTCAATGGGTATATCGACCTTGAGCGCCTCCGCAAATCAAATAAATAGGGGCAGCCTTCGACCACCAATCCAAATAAACCTCAACAAGATCCACCCTATACTCCTACACCCCTGATCGTTCCCATTTCACAGGAGACTGAGAGCCGCAAACGTCCCTACACTGACATCACTACCGAAGCGTACAAAAAATGACCAAAGCCGGTCCACCCCAAACTTACTGCCTCTATTAGCACTCTTCTACCACAGATCTAGGCAGACCCCATATGGTGTATCCCTTTCCCCATCGCGGTCAAACCAGGTAAACCTTATTGCGCCAACCACAAGTGTAACTGCCACCACATCAACAAATACTTTTCCCTACAGTGCTCTCTCAAAATAATACTCAAGGCGGGTCGTCTAAATCAGTATATTGCCAACCTCCTTAGCTACCTCGATGAGTCGTACCTCAAACCTTAACCTTCCCCTGCTGCCGACCCAACCAAGGTACATATCTACCAAGTTCATTTTATCGAGGTAAATAATATCGACAGAGGCCATTCCAAGAGTAAGCACAAGAATGTCGAAGAATGCTGTAAGGTCACTTACCAGGAAAATCTACCCGCCCACCTGCCAGAGTCAAGTCAATGTCCTCGACCAGAGGGTATCTCATTTATTGACTGTGATACATCACTTTTTCATTTTCCCCATTCTGACCCTTTAGTCATAATGATTAAGGTCGAACATCTCTTCATCCACACCATGCTTATCGATACAGGAAGTGCAGCCGATGTACTTTTCCTTCAAACTGCCCAAGCCATGAACAAACAGACCTCATCACTGTCATCAATGTCGAACTAAAACGTTTTAATGGGGCCACCAAAGTTTCTATTGGTCAAATAAGCCTTCCAGTTACTACCGGCCCATTTACACTTCAAACCAGCTTTCTCGTCATCGATAAGAAATCTGAGTACCTCGAAATCCTAGGGAGCGACTGGCTCCATGCCATGTATGCCATATTTTTGACTTATCATCAGACCCTTCATTTCATTAACCCTTGTGGTACATAGAACTTAAAAGGCTCCCAACGCCTCGCCCATTTAAGTGAGCATCCAGAGATTGATCAGACTCGAAAACTCATTAAACTACCATAGCAATCACTGTCTCCCTCTATCCCTATACCTTTGACACCTGCCATCTCACCCATCGAACCCATTATCTATATTGAGCTCGACGGTATTGGTCGAGGTACATTCATTGGAACCTTTCTAGATGAGGCCGAGCGCCTTGAACTCATAGACTTCCTTCAAGCAAGCAAAGATGTCTTCACATGGATATTTTAGGAGATGCCCGGTGTTGACCCCAGTTTAGCATGCCACTGCCTCGACCTCATCCCCCATTCTGTAGCAGTAAAATAGAAGAAGAGTACCTAGGCACCACGACTTCGAGAAGCTGTAAACCTCAAGGTTGATAAACTCATTATTGTGGGTTTCATCAGAGAAGTCAAGTATGTTAATTGGATATCCAATATTGCTGCAGTTCCTAAAATTAATGGCAAAATTAGAATCTGTGTCGATTTCACATACCTTAACAAACATACATTGAAGGAAAACTTCCCCCTCCCGATCATTTCAGTACTCTTAGATGCCACTGCAGAACATGAGCGCCTATCGATGATGGATGTGGCTTCGGGATACAATCAGGTACTCCTCCTCCCTGAGGATCAACTTAAAACTTCATTTATCACTGAACAAGGCCTCTATTGCTTTAACGTCATGCCCTTCGGCCTCAAAAATGTAGGTGCCACCTACCAACGCCTAGTTATAACCATGTTTAAACCCTTGTTTGGCAAGTCGATCGAAGTATATATCAGCGACATGTTATGCAATAGCCTCCAAAAATAGACCCACATCCAGGACCTAACTGCAGTCTTTTTGATACTTCGAACATACAACATAAAACTTAACCCAGAAAAATGTATGTTTGGCGTATCGTCTGGCAAATTTTTAGGCCACCTTATCAGCAAACAAGGTATCGAGATCAGCCCTACTCATATCCAAGCCCTCATCAATATGCCTTCCCCCCAAACCAAAAAAGATGTCCAAAAGGTGGCTAGTAAGATAGCAGCCCTCAACCATTTCATTTCCAAATCCTTAGATCGTTGTGTTCAGCTCATCTCTCTCTTACACGACCAAGGCATCCACAAGGCTAAAAAGAAAAACAACCCTAAGATCAGTTGGACACCCGACTATGAACAGGCCTTCCTCGAAGTTAAAACATACCTTGGTCGAGCACCCATCATCAGCACCCCTGTCGAAGGCGAAACACTTTCATTATACCTCGCTGTCACAGACACTTCTATCTGCTCAATCTTTATTCGACTCGAATCAAACATCGTGAAACCTGTATATTTTATCAGTAAAACTCTGATACCTACAGAAACTCGATACACAAAACTTGAGCGTTTGCTCCTCACCCTCGTCTATACTTCCAGAAAACTCAAGCCATATTTTCAAGCTCACCTTATCCGTGTTATAACAAGTTATCCCCTTCGAGAAGTACTTAACAAGAAAGAAAAATCTAGACGAGTACAACAGTGGTCCGTTTATCTTAGGGAACACAATATTACATTTGAGAAGCAAGTATCCCAGAAAAGCCAAGCAGTCGCCAATTTCCTTGCTGACTTCCCGGTCGAAGATGTCGACTGGGAGCAACACGAAGGCGACCTACCAGAAGACCAGCCTGAACCAACAGACCCATAAAACCCTAATACAGGCTGGCGTCTCTTCATAGATGGATCCGCTGGACCTAATGGTTCGGGGATCGGTATCATTTTGGTCACACCCACCAACGATCAAATTGAAAAGACAGGAAAGTTAAACTTTGAATGCTTCAACAATGAGGCTGTGTATGAAGCATTGATCCATGGCCTCGACCTCGCACTCAACCTCGGCGTCCCTAAGCTTATAGTTTTCATAGATTCCCAACCCGTCTAGAGATAATACTCCAGTGAAAATTAAGCCAACGGTTACATGGCTGAATATGCTGCTCTCATCCACCAGCGCATGGTCCGTTTCAGTCTAGACCAATCTTCTATTACTCACTATCCCCGATGTAAAAATAGACACGCAGATGTCCTCGCCTATATAAAAGCTATGTTAGGCCAGTCCAAATCCTGAACTCTCCATATTGAAGTACATGAACGCCCAAGTATCGACTAGATGGAAGTTAATGCCATCAATACTGGGGGCGAGAGTCTCGATCTAGACGACTGGCGAACACCATTCCTCGACTATCTTAACAATACTATCCTCCCAGACGATCCCAAGGCTAAACGGTCATTATTAGAAAACTGTCGCAAATACACCATCCTCAAATGTGAGTTACATCACAAATCCCTAAATGGCATCCTCCTTTGATGCATTTCTCAAAATAAAGCCTCCTCAATTCTTGCCAAACTCCACGAAGGTACCTGCAGTGCTCATACCGCTGGTCGATCTATGGCCCTCCGAGCTGTCTCCCAAGGTTTATTCTGGCCCAAATAAAGAAACACTGTGACAAATGTCAGCGTCATGCCCACGATATCCATAGCCCCTTACAAGACCTCCACTTTAGCCAAGTCTCTTGGCTATTCAAATGATGGGCCATCAATCTTGTGGGTCCCTTTCCCAAAGCTTCGGGTAGTCGAGATAACATCCTTGTTATAACAGATTATTTTACTAAATAGCTCGAAGACGTACCTTTATGTCGAACCTGAGATGAAAAAGTCATCAAATTTCTATGGAAGAACATTATTACACGCTTCAGCTGCCCTCATATGATTCGATGTGATAATGGACCACTATTTGTCAGGAACAAAGTCAGAAATTTCCTCAATAAGTATAACACCATCCTCTCCCCCTCAACACCTTACTACCCCCAAGGGAATGGTCAGGTCTAAGTAATCAATAAAACCATAGTCAACGGTCTCAAGAAGCGTGTCGATACAAAGAAAGGACGATGGGTTCAGGAATTATAGCATGTCCTCTGGGCCTATCGAACAACACCAAGAAAAGCAACGGGTTATACCACTTTTCTTCTAGCTTATGGTACTGAAGCAGTGCTACCTTCAATTTGATGTACCAATACACGACCCCAGCATTCCTGATGAAGATAACAAGTTCCAACTTGGGTGAAATATTTTATGGATCGAGGATAAAAGAGACCGAGCCATCGCCAACCTCGGTTGTTTCCATCTATCACTCCAAAAGTTGTATAACAAAAGAGTTCAACCATGACGTTTCATCATTTCATCATTGGAGATCTTATACTTCGACGTGTCACACAGTCTTCAAAGCCTCAAAGTGTCGGTAAGCTAGCTGAATCATGAGAAGGACCTTATGTCGTGTACGATAAAGCCAACAAGGGTTCATATTACCTAATAACAGAAGACGAAGAGCCTCTACCAAATCTATAGAATACAATGCAGTTAGTATCATGCAACAGGCCACGGCCTTTACCTCGTTCCACTGATGTTAATAGAGTATAAACAATAAATAGTTTTTTTTCCTCTAAACTTCGTCTCCTGTTTTCTAATGATTTTCTTGGTTTAGCCTAAGTATCAAGTTGACCCTTCGACCTGACTGATACTTGGAGGCGACCTTGAAATTTTTTAAGTCTCCAAAATTTGAGCAAACTCGAAGAGCACGAATGGTCGAGAGACCGAACCCTAGAGAATGCATTGGGGGCGACCACGTTCTACTTCGATCAGGCCCAGGCCTTCGAAGTCCAGTAAATTTATTGGCTTAACCTAAGTATCATGTCAACCCTTCGACCCGACTGATACTTGGGGGCGACCTAAAATTTTCAAGTCTCTAAAATTTGAGCAAACTCGAGGAGCATGAATGGTCGAGAGACAGGACCTTCGCGACTGTATTGGGGGCGACCATGTTCTACTTCAATCCAGCCCAAGCCTTCAAAGTCTAGTAAATTTCTTGGTTTAGCCTAAGTATCATGTCAACCATTCGACCCGACTGATACTTGGGGGCGACCTTGAAATTTTTTCAAGTCTCCAAAATTCGAGCAAACTCGAGGAACATGAATGGTCGAGAGACATGACCTTCGAGATTGGATTGGGGGCGACCACATTCTACTTCAATCATGCCCAAGCCTTCGAAGTCCAGTAAATTTCTTGGTTTAGCCTAAGTATCATGTCAACCCTTCGACCCGACTGATACTTGGGGGCGACCTTGAAAATTTTCAAGTCTCCAAAATTCAAGCAAACTCGAGGGGCATGAATGATCGAAAGACCAGACCCTCAAGAATACATTGGAGGCGACCACGTTCTACTTCGTTTTGGCCCAGGCCTTCAAAGTTTAGTAAACTTCTTGGTTCCACCCAAGTGTCACCTCCATCACTCGACTGGTACTCATGGAACCATCACGGAGCTCTTCAAGGTTTGATAATTCTATAAGCATTCTGCACTTACAACATGGGAAGATACAAGTATACAAGAATATTAACAACTCTACTACATCCATGAAGTTTCAGTACAGCATATATCAGAGAATTAAGTTCAACAAAAGTCAACAAACCAATTTAAATCAAGTTCAGTATACATCAGTAAGTCCAATCAATCACAAGTTCACAGCTCAAGTGCAAAGCAAGCTCAGCATTGTTCAAATATTGCAACACAACAGAAAGTTCAAAAAAAATAGTTCAGCACGCCCAACACAATACTTCATATAGGTGTGGCCACATCATCTCCCCTGTCTGGTTCTTCAACACCAACACCTCCAGTACCCTCTGCAGAAGGATTTGACCTCGCAGTCACTGCCTCTACAATAGCTTCTTCGACTACAAGGGTCTTTATGCCACCTCCCACACATATTCCAGCAACATCAACTTCTACCCCCTCCGTCAGAATAACATCTTCAGCAATAAGATCATTGGCTCTGGGAAAGCGTGTCAAAGTTTTAGGATCATGCCCCAAATTTACTATGAACGTCTTCAGCCTGACACTAACTTCACATTCATAATCGAATTACCCTTGGAATGTCACCCTCTATTTTGCAATAACCTTATCCTTCTCAGCCAGCTTCGACCCCAACACCTTCGTATGATTGTAACACTGAGCTTTGAGTCTCCTCTTGCATTCATCTATAATAGTCACCTGCTCTTGCTTCAAAACTTTAATCTCATAAACCAGCGATGTTTCAGTCCCTCGAGCAAGCTCCAGATTGTCAGCCGTTTGCTTTAACTGCCGCGTTATTACCTTTTAGGCCTTGATGAATGCCTACGACCAAGCATTTATCTGCTAGAATACTTTAGCCATCAGTATCTCTCGAAGCATGGTGTACTTAAGAAAATTTTCAAATTTCAAAATTAACAGTTACCTGATGCATAGTCTTATTCATCTGCCTCCCAGCATCCTCTGGGTGATTGACACAGAGTGTCGCCATTGAAGCAGCGGTGGCCTGAGCCTACTCCTCTAGTTCGGCCTTCATTAGTTCCTCGCCCACATCATCCGCATCATCTTCCCCCAGTGCTCTGCACCTCTTGGACTGAGTTACCTTTGACTGTTGTTCCTTCGGAGATTCAGGATAGACCTTGCCCTTCCCTTTGTCAACCTGCGTCGATGTCTGCTTTAAAGCCTGCTTCGACGAGTCACGAACAGCTTTGGCTACTGACGGTGTCTGCTTCGGTGCCTGCTGCCCCATGGGAACATAATTTACCTTCCTCGCCAACTTCACCTTCTCCATTCCTTCGAACCCTCTCGATGAACCTTTGCCCCCCATCTTCTTTGATGGCTTCAACATAATTGGAAAGTTTTGAAGCAGAGAATCTATCTTATTCTATCACTTCCTCTTGATACCTAGTTTCCTGAAAACATAGTTTACCCACTCCTCATCTGCATTGATCAGTTCGTCAATATAATTCCTCAGATTTCTCAGAGCTCGATTACTTGGTGCTGCAGAATAAACAAAGCATGGTTATTAGTCCATTCGATCAATATGTCAAAAATCTTCGACCATCAACTTACCTGGATTATAATGCCTATGTTGTAACTGATAAGGGTCCTCCCCTTTGGCATTTTCATAATTGCCCCGCACAACTACCAAGTCTTTGTCCCACCCGCGACCCGTCGAGCACAAATCAAACAACCAAGGCTTATATTTGTGACATTGGATATGGTACGTACCCACCTTCTAGTTTTCTTTCCTCGAGTTGAACGATGTAATATCATACCACTCGATCAAGCCCCTCCCTTCACTTCTCAGCTCTACATTCATACCCTCAACCCCCCTCATCATTTCATAGAAATTATCATTCTTCTGGCATGGGGCAACCTCCCAGAAGTTCATCACCTCCTTCACTAGCCTTCGAATAGGTAGTTGCATCCATAGCCGAATCTGGCCCCTAAATGCCATCAAACCCTTTCGAGGTTGAGACTTGAAGGTATATCCAGATCTTAATGCATACAATGCCACCCATACCTTCAACAACTCCAGCTTAGCCACAAATCGATCCAACCTCAGCTTCTCTTTAGCTGAGACCAACCCCGCAGCTTCCCCCAAATCAGTCAAACTCTCACTACCACCACTTTGCTCCCCCTCTTTCCTTTCATCCCCTGAAGGCTCGACATTGCCTTCGCGTCCCCTTTTCTCTCCTCCTTCCATCTCCTCCCCATCCCTCTTCTCTATCACTCGAGTCTTATGACGTTTACTACTCGAATCCCCTATTTCAGGTACCACCACGGTTAATGGGGCATTTGTTACTATTTCTAACTCCTCCAAGTCAGTGCCCTCATCCATGGGAGCATGACCAGACACACTCCATTCATTTTCTTCGATCTCCTCGTCTATTAGTCTCAGTCTCGAAGATCGATGGGCACACATCTTACCCTGGAGAAGAAGAGGCACGTAATTAGATTGATATATTTGACTATAACGTGTCAATAACTTATTTTTGCCTACCCTCTCCAACTCATACTATCATAGTTGAATGTTCGACTCCAATCCCTGTCACACCCTCAATACCCTCAGATTCCCAATGGGCTAGACCCCCAGATACATGGTTTCCCTCCATCCTCGGTGATATCATCACAACTATAAACCCTAGCAGCCTCTACCCTAATATATACTCCACATACGAAAACAGAAGATGAAGTAGCAAGACAAAAGTAAGAGGACATGCCTGTTTGAGTGGAGTATTTTTCCTCCCTCTCAACAAATTAGATGATCCCACAACAACGACCGAGCTCTATAGAATAATGGCGTATGTTCTCCCTCTCTAACTCTCGGGTTTTTTCTATAAGTGGGTAACCATGAACAGTAACTTTGCTCTTACCACTATATATACCTCCTCAAAATAACAAAATACTGCCTCGATTCCCAAAATCGCTATAATTACTACTACCCCTACTTTTCGGCTGAGGCATGTTTTATTGACTTTACCCTCCATTGCCCACATATGCACGTCCCACGCTCACATTTACATAATTTTATATATCAACAAAGTCGAACCTTCTGATCCCTGCTCAAAGTTGTCAAATCTAATCCTTACATCAAATCAACATTTTCTTCAAAATTCAAGGAAAAATCATGATGACCTACAGGCAAGGTTTTAAATAACCGTTAAACAACCGTTAAAATGTCATTATAACGGTAATACCCTGAGCCCGTTCCGTTATACCCCATGTTCCGTTCTAAAAAATAACACCCGTTATTTGTTGTTACAGACCATTATTTTATGCTATAATGGCTGTTGTTACCGTTATAACGCTACGTTATTTTTAATGTTTTTTTTTTCACTTATAACAAATGTTATACACCGTTATATACTGTTATTACACCGTTATATACCGTTATAACGAACGGTAAGATTATGCTATTTACTTATCATTCATTTTCTAACTAAACTTTGAGCCATTTTTTTTAGTTGATTGGTGGAATTCATATGGAGTGGAGTTGCCTCAACTTTGAAAGTTGGTTGCAAGAATTTTAAGTTAAACATGTACTTCGGCCGGATGTGAAAGGAACTGGAATACCTTTGACAGGATCCATACAAAGATTAAAAATTGATTACTTTCAAAGAAACTCAACGATCTTGTCTTTGTTCAATACAATATTCGGCTTGAAAGAAGAAGGGAAGATAGACGTCGACGTTATCGTGTAGACCCCATAAGTGTGTCTACTATTTTATTAGAAGATCCATTATGCGAATAGATTGCTAGAGATGACGATGAGCCTTTGTTGCCAGTACATGAAGATTGGCCAGAAGAGCTTGAAAGAGAATTATCAGCTGAAGACCCGGAGGTCAATGAGCAAAGGAGGTACTCTACTTTTGTTATTGACAAAGATTTCCCAGAAAATTGGCCACAAGCACTTATGTATCAAACACCAATGAAGTCGTTGCCTGAGGCATATTTTGATTTCGATTTTAACCAAATCAATCTGGAGCATGGCCAACCTTCAAACAACTTTGAAATTTATACCAATCAGTTCGACTCCGTTTACCAGTGAATGCAATGTCGTATTCCAAAGTAATCATTTTCTATTTGATGTTTATGCAATTTTTAATGCTTTGGTGTGATGTTTTCTTTTGTTGGTGTGGTGTGGTGTATTATTTCAATGTTGTAATAAGTAATAGTTTTTTTTTTTTTTTTTTTTAAATATAAAAAATAACGTCTATAACGCCGTTATAACGCCGTTATAACACCATTATAAGGAAAATAACGTCTATAACGGTTGTAATAATTGAAAATTAATATTTATATATAGAGAAAACAAAAACACAGCCGTTATTTTAATATAACACCGTTACAGGACAAATAACGGCCGTTATAATGTTTTTTTCTTGTCATCTAGCAAAAAATAACATAACACCGTTATAATGCAGTTATAACGGTTATAACGGTAATGGTCTTGGCCCGTTACACCGTTGTAACGTACCCTTTTAAACCTTGCCTGCAGGGCACTCTGCCCTGGAAATAGTGCTGCTCTGACATGCCAGCTGTTTGACTGACCTTCAAAATACCTTCCTCTCGAACATTCGTCCACAGATAACCTGATATTCGATTTTGAAATGTGCCAGTCATTCGATTTCTTTCATGTTTGAAATTCAATAAGTTGTTTTTGCGCCTAAATTACCATCGAGTATTATGTTTGTCCTACTTACACACAGACAATCTAGTATCTCACTTCGACAGTTATCTCATAGATTTTCAATTTCATTCGGGTAGACGCCCTTACACCGAAACACAGGAGAAAATAATCAGCATCAACAATAAAAGTTACAAACATTCCTACCTACCATCCTATACCAGTACTTTTACCACATTGATGAAGCCCCTATTTACAGACGGAATACTTCTTCCAGAGCCCAAGCCCAGCATCTTCCTTGTCCACCACCTCCTTGGTTATGGATTCCAAGAAGGCCAACCGATTACTGGGGAACGGGCTTATCCATTGTAGCACCCTCCACCAGTGTGCATAGGGCATCCCACCGACGGGTTCCCCTGGCTCTAGCTCAACCAAGTCCGGCATAACCCAATCCAGGCCTCGATTACCAAAAAAATCTCTGCTTCAACTCGAGGGTCTTCTCCTGTATGCGAAGGTCTCTTGCAGCCACTCATTTTTGGTACCTGGTGTTATGAGTGTTTCTGCTGCTTCGGGTTGAAGACGCAGACATGTTTACTTAGAGAAGGTACAGATATCTGAAGTTCACTCAAAAGACCCTACTTATACCTGAAGGCAGGTAAATTTAAACACTCCTTAATCAAAACCCACATATATAATAGTCTTCAATAGTTTCCCTCAGAATCTTAACAGTCAAACCTTTTCAACTTCCCAGACTCAACTGTTTGATCAGCATACGCACTCAACACCAATTTTCGATGTTTCCCAGTCGACACGTCCCTAGTCTCGAAGCCTTGACCCCTCTATGTTTTTTCCTTCAACTTTTCAATTATTCATTCCAGGTCGAATATTAACCAATGTCTTCAATAACTACGACAATTCGAAGCACTTTTCCCCTCACAGATTATTGTTTCTACCATTTACCCTTCATTCAAAAGTCTAGCAGTCTACTCGCCTACCATATTTATCAGATGCAAAATGCATTATTCCATTAAATTAACTTTTCTTTTCATTACATCGATCATACAAAAGAAGAGAGAAGGGCAGAAGAGAAAAATGCACAGACTTCAACAACAAAAGAACATAAAACTTCGAATACAGTCATCCAAAACAAAACCCATCACCATCTTACGAATAACTCGCCCTATTTTCAGACGGATCAGTTCTTCCCGCCGAGCCCTGCTCATCCTCCAATAACTGATCCTCTTCTTACACAATACGCTTGGCCAAACTCGACAGGAAGAGGTAACGTTCTTCAGCAACTATAAACCTCTATTGTATCATACCCCACAAGTACGCATAGGATTGCCCATCGATCGCCTCCCCAGGTTCTAGCTTCACCAGGTCTGGCATGTCCCAGTCGAGCACCTTGTCGCCAAAAAACTTCAACTTTAGTTCAGCCGTTTCCCGCCCTATTCGACGATCTCTGGCATGTCCCATCCTTCTCTGATAACGTGCGTTGGGAGTGGTGCCCATGTTGTTTTCACGTAATGTAGAGGAAGAAAGTGAAGATGAAGAGTATACAGTATTACCCCCTCATAAGCCATATTTATATCTTCATTAACTTCATTTATTACTCTGTAATCCCCACAACTCCTTAATTACCCTCCTTTATTACCTTCCTCAGAAATCCAATATGCAACAGTCAACCGTTCAACTTCTAATAGCCAACAGTTTTTCTTAGTAAATGCCTCTACACTTATTTTCGAGACCCATGCTAAGAGGGGGCGAATGTAGTAGCCTACTTACAGCCTTCAAGCTCCAGCCAAACACTTGAAGGCTACATCAAAGCCTACCTGATCACTTGAAGCCTAATAAGTCCATAATCAAGCCCTCCAAGACTACACGAACACTCGATAACGAACAAACTTCGAAGCTGAAGGTAGCTGCGTCAGCACATGAGCTCTACATCAGCACCAGAAATACTTTGACCATGGTCGCACATGGTCGAAGGCAGACATGTTAGACAACCAGCTCACCAGATAGAATGGCAGAGCACACCGCTTAACAACTACAGTGTTAGAACCAACAACAGCCACAGTGTCAGAGTGAACAGGACAACGACTACAGTGTCAAACCCAACAGTTTCAGTGTCAGAACCAACATTGGTTGCAAGTCAGTTGTCTCAGAGGGTACACTTGTAATTTGACCTCCCATGGTGACTCAACCCCTCCTATGTTCTATAAATAAGAGGGAGGGGAAACCAAAGAGAGGTTATAAAATCTCTCCCCTAAACCCTTAAAGTTTACCTTCGATTACACTGTAAAATTTCCTAGTACTCAAAACTTCTACGACTTGACAGTTATATCAATACTCTTAAAAATCCTCATTAGAGGTCGTGGAGAGTCTCATTCTAGACCTCCACGTAAGTATATTGTTAGTAGATTAGTCGTATTATTGATTATATGCTTGAATCCAATGATAGAGGATAAATTGCGTGGTGTAAGAGCCCACTTCCCCTCCTTACAAAGTTAGGCCCCTATCTTTTTTTTTCACCTTCTCCTTCATCATCTACTAGGCTATTCCCACTTGCTTCGTCCTCACCCTCCTCTTCGTCGCTCTCTTCAACTATATAAGCCCTTCTTCGCCTTTGTCTCACAAATTCCATGTCAGGTTCAATAACTGGTAGAGGCACAACATCTGCTATCTGTAACTCCTCATAATTACTATTACTCTCTTCCTGTCACCCAAAAGTACTTGGCCTATTCATCAAATCTTTGATCTCATCCATTAGCCTCATAGTCGAACACTCACGAGTACTTATTCAATACCCTACAGAATAAGAGTAGACCAGTTAACTCGATATCTTCATGTTAAAACTCCTCTTTAGCTCTAAAGTATGCAAAGTCTACCAGCACAGATGATTATAATCTTCACTTCCAATTACACCAACCCTTGGTGATATACAAAGTATTACCCTTAGGTTATGCCCAAAACTTGACTCGAAGAAGTCACACCTAATTAAATCCTCAACCATATGTTACATTTACCTAAACATCCACTTAAATGTAACATACAAAATGTATATACCAAAATCGACTTCTCCGTCGACCCTCCTCTACCCTACCTAGTTTAAAACCAACTATCTCCCCCAAAGTCACAACATCCGCCATTAATGACAGACACCATACTTTTCCTAATCTAAATTAACAAATTAAAAGGCAAAACAAGATGAATATGGAACAGTTAGAGGGCAATGATAGGAAGTACATACCTCGTAACGGTGTTTTCAGCCAATTCTCAGTAGCAACGACATAAAAAATGTAGCTTAGAGCAGCGCCTCCTTCACCTTCAGATGAAAACTCAATAACTGGTTGGAAGTTGTAATTTTTCTCTCTCACCTCCTTTAGATAAAAAAGCTTTAAACCATATCGATTTCTACAACTGCCATCATTACCCCCACTAACACCATTCTTTCTCACCTCTCCACCTTCCCTCAATAATTCTAGCAAACTGTCCCTTACAAATTCTTTCAGCCTCTCAAATCGCTTCGACCACCAAGTTCTTCTAGTTTTGTAACTCAATTTCACCTTCAAGTTCTTCAAATTAAGCAGACAAAAATCCTCGTGTACACAATCTCCTCCCTTCCTTGATTAATACCAGCCTCTTTCTTTACGTCTCGAATAAAAAATCATTGATATACCCAAGTGCTTGTCGCAATTCGAATTCTCAAAACAAGGGATCACATGCATTTTTGACATGAAAACCATCATCATACCCTATATCAGACATGAAGTGACTAATGGCCCTAGCTTTATGATTTATTCAAATAGGCAGGGCCCCACAAGTCAGGAATAAAGCTGTTATAGTCAAATTAGTATAGGCAGCGACCTCAAACATGCCAATGACCACGGGGGTCCAACTATACACTACTTACGGCCACAACAGTCGACTATATAATAATCGAAGCTTAAAGTATCTTATCATTTGGATTTGGGTTACGTCATTTCCCTTTGACTTCCTTTCGTAACCTTCAAAGGATAGATAGTACTATCATTTTGTTTCATTTTACATCCTTTTTCCTTTGACTTCCTTCTAGGACCTTCGATGGTCAGAGATTCCTATTATTTTGTCTTTCTCAGTTTTTTCTCTCTTCTTAGGTCTATTTTAAGAATATTTGAATCACAAGCATCTCAGATAGATAAAATAAATAAATAAATCCCTTTTTTCTGATGTCAATTACAAAAAAAAAATAGCAACAACAATAAATAAATAACAAAAAATAAAAAAATTATACATCAGTTACAGTCTGGGAACTCTTCAAGCACCCTGAAGTACTACTACCCGCAACAATCCTCTTTTTTTACCAACAACTATGTTATGCATCTCAACGCAATGGCCCTCTCAGCTATAGTTAGGAAATGTTGCCAAAATATCACCCACCAGAAACCAAACTCTTCTGCCTTATCTCGCTCCTTACTAGTCAGCTCGCCTACCTGAAGGTCGACGAGCTTTGGAAGGTGCACCTCTAATCCCATGCGGCTAAAATATTTTGGTGTCAATTCTACCACCTTAACAGCTATCCTAGCCTCATCCTGTTCTAATTGGTTATGAGATCGAGTCTTCATCTTAATATATGACGGGAAAAGAGGAGTTGTGCGGAGACCAAGCAAAAATTAAGAAAGTTTGCTACACCCCCCCCCCCCCCCACCCCACCCCACCCCTGCTACTTTTATAGGAGATTAAGGAGTTATTAATGGTGCTGAATCGCAATCAACATAATCAGTAATTAATGATCTTGGTAGCTGGCGCAATAATAACGATCAAACTCCTAAGTTCCTATGCAAGCAAATTCTTTGCTGGAAACCTCGACCAATATATACTCAATTTTTTCCAAGGTCCCAGTTGAGAGGAGGCGAATGTAGTTGCCTACCCGCAGCCTTCGAGAGCAGATTATATACCCGAAGACTCCCAAGAAGCTTGAAGCTTACCGCACTTATATATCTATTGGAACCATAGTAAACCTACCCTTGAGTCTACTAAAGCTTTGACCATCGCTTCAGTCCAGCTCAGCTCCAGGTCAAAGGTAGATAACTCAGTAGATTACTCTGGTAGAATAGACTCTAATACAAGACAACTATAAAGAAGGATACACTTGTAATTTAACCTCTCTATAGTGATATCACATTTTCTATCTTGGGAGAGAATTCCCCTACACACCAATTTCCCTACACACCTCCTACACTCTCTCCTAACCGCACACCAATCTGATCTGGCATCTCACTCAACTCGTCACTCATTCACTCTCTCTTTAAAGCTCTCTCACTCCTAAATTCAAATTTCACTCCCCCTCTCTCATAGTTTCCCTCCACTTAATCACTTAGTCTCACTTTAAACCTCTCTCAATCCAAAATTCAAATTCTCATTGAAATTTTACTCTTTCTCTCTATCTACCTCCAATTAAGGTACGATTCTTTCTCAATTTATGTCCTTGCTATGAAATTGTAATTTGTGAACGTGATGTTGGAACTGTGCTACAGAGGTAATTTGTGTAGGGGAATTAATTTTGCTTAATTTAACGGGCATCCCAACATCTACCAACAAACCCAACATCCCAACATCTACCAACTGGTGAGTGGGGTGCAAATATTTTTTCTATAAATTTAAAAAATTTCGTACACTACATAGTCGACGTGATATTGTCGAAATGTTACCAGACGACAATTTAGGAGTGTCGTACAACAACAACAATCAAATTTGAAAGTTAAATTATCAAAATTGAATAAGTCGACAATAAATAATGACAAAATTACCGTAGAGTAATCATCGACAATTTATTTTCGAATACATCTGAATTCGATAATAATATTTTTGAATATCCTATAAATCGAGAAAAAATGTCGATTTAGGGGGTTGTCGACAATATTACTCAGTGAAACTTATTTATGTTACATATATGGGATTAATTGAATGGGTGTGTAATTTATTATATGGGTGTTTTGGCGGGGAACATGATGGCTACGATAATAAAGTATTTCCCCTAGTCTCCCCCGTAATGAAGAGGTTGATAAACTATTTTGGTCCCAAGTAGTATTACGTATGGAAGCATTGGAAGCTACAGATCGAGAAAGGCAAGTACACATAGATTTGTAGACGAGCTGGAAACCTGCCGGGAGTCATCTTCTAAAGAATCTGATTAAAAGGAATATGTTTGGGATTGGGGACCTGTATATTGTACTTAGTGATGTTGGGTTTCCCTTGTTAGTGTAGTGTATATTTTAAAAAATCTAATGACATACATGATGTACAACTGTGACCCATAAAATCCTATGTAATTAAAGTTGTTTTTAGGAAAAGAAGTTTTTTTTTTTTGCATTTATTTGTGGCTAGTTATCTGTCAAATTTGATTCCATAAGTTCGTTTAACTGTATGGATGTATTTGATTAATGGGATTGTATCCAATAATTCCACCTATATGACAGGATAATGATATGGAAGATTGTGTTGAACCAGAGTGGTCAAAGGTAATCGAAGATGAATCAGAAGTAAGGGCTGTCAACGAACGTACGTCAGGGGTGGGTTTTGGAACACCAATTGTACTATTGATTCTTTGTTTGTGGATACGCCATATGAAGGGCAAACTTTTGATACAGTGGATGACGCAAGTTCTTTTTATGAATAATATGGAAAGAAGTAAGGGTTCTCCACAAAGAAGCGCAACTTTGAAAGTTGACCAAGATCCGAGGAGATAGGACGAGTAACATTTACTTGTTTGAGCAACGGTTTGTCGAAGAAAAACAAAACTTCTGATACAAGTGAACATGATGGGAAGAAGCAATTTTCTTACCAATGCGGGTGTAAGGCTTCTTTGAACATTAATTGGAGAGAAAAATTTGGTACATTTGTTGTTACCACTTTCTTAGATGTGCATAACCACCAACTTGTGTCAGCTCACAACCACCACCGTATGAAGATTAATTGTTTCTTTCCTGAGGCTGCATAAAACCTAACTGAGACTTTTAAGTTGTACAACTTCTTAGTAAGCAAGATGCCTTCCCAAATAAGAGCTTCAACAAACGTGATTATTATAACCAAAAGGCCAAGGTTAACAAGGAACATCTATCGAGTGGTGATGTACAGGCTGCATTGGATTGGTTTAAGAAAAAGTAACTCGAAGATCCTATGTTCTACTTTGACATTCAGCTCGATGATTATGACAGAGCACTTAATTTTTTTTGGATAGATGGCAGATCCTGAATGGCGTATGAGGCTTCTGGGGATGTGGTGACTTTTGATACTACGTATAGGACAAACGTTTATAAGATGCCATTTGCTCCATTCGCAGGAATAAATAACCACTACCAAACAATCCAACTCGGATGTACTTTGTTGAGGAATGAGCAAGAGACCACCTTTACTTGGTTATTCCATACAAGGCTAAAGGCGATGAGCAATAAAAACCAATGGCTATTATCACTGACCAAGATGTTGTAATGGGTGCCGCCATTCCCACGGTTAGTCTCAGTGTAATTATTACAGGAATTGTCGTCTAAATTGTCGAAATCCACGAAGTCGATAATAATATTATCGAAAATCATGAAATCGACAATTGTTATTGTCAAAAATCATGACCTCGATAATTTATTTATCAAAATTGTGAATTTTAACAATTAAAATGTTGATAATAATGAATTCAACAATTTAATTTCCGAGTAAAGTGTCGAAATTGTTGAAGTAGAAAATAATATTGTCGTAAGCCACGAAGTCGACAATTTATATTCTCTAATATATGCATTTTTAGTCTCAATGTTATTATTACAGGAATTACCGAGTAAATTGTCTAAATCCATAAAGTCGACAATTATATTGTCGAAAATCATAAAATCGACAATTATTATTGTTGAAAATCATGAACTCGACATTTAAATTATCGATAATAATGATGCCGCAAGCCACGAAGTCGACAATTAATGTTCTCTAATATCTGTATTTTCTCACAGATGTTTCCAAACACCAAACATCGGCTCTGCTAATGGCGCATCATACACAAGTTCCCTAAAACTTACAACATGTATACTTTGGTCACTGCTCGAGAAGACAATCTCGGGGGTTCAGAGGAAAAAGATGCTTCTACTGCTACATTTGTTCCAACATTGTAGGCAAAATAATTGACCATCTTCACTAGTGAAAAAGATATCCCCGCATCTCCAGCCTTGAGATCAAGGTAAACTTGATCGCTTTGGTAAAAAGAGTCTCTAAAAACTTGTTTGACATTAGTTGCTCCCCACTTTCCCTGAACAACTGTCATATCACCGCCAACTCTCAACCCATTTAATCTCTACACATCTTCCAATGTGATAGTAATCTCTCCCCATTTGAAATGAAAACTGTTGGTCTCTGGATGCCAGCGCTCGGTGAAAGCTATAATTAATGTTGTGTTATAGTTTATGAATGAAATGGCTCCAATTCTACCAAGCCCTTGCAGATTTACCAAACTTTGGACCTTCTGCACCTCCTTCCCAATGTCCCAAGTAAGACTGTGGTAAAACACCCGTAGACAGCCGAGGTCCTGTAAATACAAAATAATATAATCCCATAAATGAAATCATTGTCTAAATAAAAGAAGGGAGCATGGGAACATTGCAGGATTTGAGATGAAGACTAAAATAATTGCCTAATAAAATATGGGATTACTTGTCCAAGAGCTAGAGCTTTCACTCTGTATGTCTGGAAGCTCGTCAACAAACTAGTGTCACTAGGGCGATATTCGTCCGCTTCCGACTCACTTGAGTCATCATTGTTGTCATCCTAGATACCTTCTTCGCCAGTGGTTCTCGTAGCCTGTTCTTGGTCATCAACTATAGGGTTTAGAAAAGGTTCATATTGTGGAGTATCACTCGCAGAAGCTGTTGCATTGTGATAGAAATAATCTTTACTAGAAGCAGATGCTTGTAAATCACCCCCACTTGTAAAAGGACTTTCAACATCCAAAATATCTTGAGGTGTTACTGCCACCTGAGGGACACTCCCACTTTCTTCAGCCATAGTAGAATCAGTTTTGCTCTGTTTGATAGGCACGCGAGGAGGTTCATTAAAATTTGGATGTGAGAGATCTTTTCACTTTTCAATTAGCCTCTTTCAATGCGAGGCTGTAGGGCGAGAGTGATGGTAGTCCTCTGACTTTTAAATTGGGAATAGTCATCCTTTGAAGGGAATACATTTGATTACCTGGTCAATCAAGATCACATGTATGATAACAGTCTTCTAATTTACAGCTCCAAAATCCGGTATATGATGGCAGTCCTCCGAGGTTTATAATCACCGGCTGATAAAGAGTAAGTGAGAGAGAGTGTGACTGAGAGAGAATGATATTGACTGAGGGAGAGAGTAAATATGGGCGAGTTGTTGGAGTGATTGAGTGAGAGAGAGAGAGATATAGAGAGAGAATCTGTGAGTGAGAGTGAGAATGAGTTTCGAGTGAGTTGCGGGAGTGAGTCACTGAGAGCAGTTTTTTTTAAAATTTATCCGCGTCATACCAATTTTTCCTCTTAAAAATAATTGAGTGAGATGCCAGGTCAGATTGGTGTGTGGTTAGGAGAGAGTGTAGGAGGTGTGCAGGGAAATTGGTGCTTAGGGGAATCCTCCCCCTACTATCTTAAATAAATAAGAGAGGAGAGCTATCAAAGATTGGCTCCCCCACCCCCACCCCAACGTGAGAGTGAGTTGCAGGAGTGAGTCATTGTACCATTTTTCCCTCTTAAAAGTAATTGAGTGAGATGCCATGTCAGATTGGTGTGTGGTTAGGAGAGAGTGTAGGAGGTGTGTAGGGAAATTGGTGTGTAGGGGAATCCTCCCCCTCCTATCCTATATAAATAGGAGAGGAATGCTACCAAAGAGTGACTCTCCCACCACACCCGCCCCCCACCCCGCGTGAGAAGCTTTAGTACACACTTCAAAAGCTTAAAGAATCAGTCTACTTGAATCCTTTATTTATAATCTCATCCATATATGCAATCTATTCTTAAAATCCTTACTAGAGGTCAATGGAGGAATCCCATTCTAGGACTTCACACAAGTATGTCTACTAGAATCTCTATATTTCTATTAAATACGCTTGTTAAAGCCCTAATCGAGTATTAAACCTGTGGTGTAAGAGTATAATCTTCCCTCTACGTGATTAGTCCCCCACAATGGTGTCGCAATCGGCTACGACTACGTGGCCACTGGGACCAAAGGAACCCAAGGTATCCAACGGTAAAGTATAATTGCTTTAACCTCCAATCGCTCTTATAGCAGTACTGCGTGAGGAACCCTTCATGGGAGACAAACCAGATTAGGGTGTTACGTACAGAATTGCCCTAAAATTTTTAAGAGTGTTGGTAGCAGCAAGATCCAAAGGAAAAGGAAGCGTGGAAGTTCGGCTTCTTCACAGGTTGAGTCGTCTCTTAACACTGTTGAGCAATGTAGGCATAATTTGCAAGCTGCCTCTCTTGAGAGTGATAAAATTGCTAATCTTTTGCAGGAATAGATGTCATACCGACAACTCCCTGACCTTTTACTATTTCGAAGCTGAACGACGGCGGGTCAGGCCATCTTAACTATCCTCCACAGATATCCCCCTTCCTACCTCATCAGAATAAGAATCTGATGGCCTCAACAAACCTGGTCGCTAATGTTGAGAGGCCTGACCTTGCCAGCAAGAAATAACAAACTGACTCATATCCCTCGTTCTGTAAGTCAAAAGATAATGGCTTTTTTAATATCGATATTGGCCAAATGGAAGCACCTGAAAAGGTCATAAGTATTGAGTCGCAGATGGCATTCTTGACAGCTTTGTTTAAATTGTGAGTACCCCAACCATAAAAACTCTTACTATTTTTTTATTGTTGTGTAATGATTGGGGTACTCACAATTGTGAGGCGAGGCATTGTTGGATTTGGTAGACTAGCTTTTGATGGTGTAAGAGCATCAACAACAGCCTATCTATAATATAGAGTACTTTTGAGGAGTTTCAACCCCACTATGATATTGTGGATATAGAAGACTCTCTATAAAAAGTAGCCACATCACAAAATTAACTACCTAAACCACTTCAAATTAGTTATGTATAAAAATAAGAGGCAAAAAATAACATTTTTTTTTACTTTTTACATCTAAAGTAACTTTATACGTAATATAAGAGTCCTACGTGGCTGACCAAATATTTCTCTAGACTCCCCATACTTAAGGAGAGAAAAAGAAAAAAATAGGGATAGGGAGCCTCATAGGGAGCCTATAAAGCCATTTTATTACTTTTTACCTCCCTAAACTAAGTTTAGAGAGGTTGTTGTGGATGTTTTAAGCCACTTTTGTATGGTGAGGTACTTTAAATCCTTTTGACGTTAAAACGTGTAGTGTCATTGGACATACTTAGTATTGCATGCAAATTTGAATGCACATATGGGAATTTTAATGAATCAAATTTTGCCAATATTATTATTTCTTTGCATGCAAGTCTAATTCGGACCCAAGTGTGTTTTGGATTTATGATTGTCTTTTTAGAAGTTTGGGTAAATCGCAGATATGGGGATTTACTCGCACCCCAAGTATTACATATACTTGGTATATAAAATTACTCATTTGCAGGTCTGGGCGTGTCACCGATATGAAACGCTATGCTAGCTTCTACTGGCTCGCCCCTAAGTAGTTTTAGAAAAATACTTACTATTAAAATGTTTGTGCAGGAGACGGCGGGAGGTAGCGCTACGCTAGCTTCTACTGGCTCGCCCACAATTATACTTAGAAAAATATCTGCAATCAAAATTTTTGTGCATGAGATGGTGAGCTGGAGCGCTATGCTAACTTCTATTGGCTCGCCCCCAGGTATACTTAGAAAAATATCTGCTATCAAAATGTTTATGCAGGAGATGGCGAGCTGGAGCGCTATGCTAGCTTCTACTGGCTCGCCCCCAAGTATACATAGAAAAATATATGTTATCAAAATGTTTGTGCAGGAGATGGCGAGCTGGAGCGCTACGCTAGCTTCTACTAGCTCGCCCCCAAGTATGCTTGAAAAAATATTTGCTATTAAAATGTTTGTGCAGGAGATGGCGAGTTGGAGCGCTACTAATCCATAATACGAATTGAGAATAGCCAAATTAGAAGAATAATACGACAAATACATAAATTGGTAGGAGAATTCTCTTTTAGATTTTCAATTGCTCAATTAATTTGATTGCAATCAAATTACTCTCAAAACCCTAACTCTCTCTCTCAAAACTTGGATTGATATAACATCATCTTCTCTTGCCTAGCCTTGCCCCTTTATGAGAGTTACAAGTTCCTAGTTACAAAACTAGGACAATTATGCCATTAAATGCCTAAAACAATAGGCTGAATCGCGCATCTGTTCAAACAGAACAAGTCTCTATTTGAACAGAAAAAAGTGTATTCGAACAGAACACTTAGACATGTATTTCTTTGAATATAAATTAAAGTATATTCAAACGAAATGGAGTGTGTTAGAATAGAATTTAAAAAAAGTTTAAAAATAACCCTGATCCTCCTATATCAGTTGCGCTATTCTACTGGCTCACCCCGAAGTATACTTAGAAAAATATCTGCTAAAATGTTTGCTAGAGGCTACATTGAATATGCCTTGGGAAGGTACACGTTTGAATGGTCAAGTCTTTCCCGTATTTCTGAGGTTAGTTATTCTTGATTACGCAGATTTTGTTACTTGTGCTTAATTACTGTTACGTAGATATTATTATTCTTAAATCTTTCTTCATTCTTCATCTTCTAAATTTTCATGATAAACTGTGATGAAAACACAGTCTCGGGATGTTCCCTTGCTTCATCATTCACCTGAATTTAATGTCTTACCAGAGTGTGATTGGGAGTAGGCTACCATGACCTGGAGTACCTATCTACTTTTCTGGAATCATGTTTTATGCTCGAGCTGGTGGCCTGAGGATATAAGAGCGCTGGATGAGATTGGGTGCCGCGAGGAGTACCATGAGGTAAATTATAAGAGTCCTCAGAAGAAGTGTGGCTGCCCAGGGTGTGTTTGAGTATGACCTAATTGTGATGTAATCTCGCCATTTCTGGCTATTTTAATAAATAATATTTGTTTTTATGAACTTGGTTCTTAATTGCTCATTGTAATAACCCTCTAATTAGTGTTGTAAACTATGCGACTTATCCATTTGGGTGACAAATTCATTGGCTGTCCTATTTATAATCACAACCGTTTGGACTCGCCTCTATGGACGATTGCCATCATTAGGACCTGGTTTATATTGAGACTGGTAATTGGGGTACACCTTATTGGAGGGTCACAATTATTGGTGTCTGGTCTTTACTGAGACCAAGGCTTTTGGGGTTTACCTCATTAGAAGGTCACCATTATTGGTTTCTGGTCTTTGTTGATACCAAGGCTATCGGGGCCCGCTTCATGAAGGATCACCATTATTGGTATCTGGTCTTTATTAAGACCAAGGCTATTGGGGCTTGCCATATTAGAGGGTCACCATTATTGGTGCCTGATCTTTATTGGGACCAAGGCTATTGAGGTTTGCCTCATTAGAGGGTCACTAATATTGGTGCCTTGTCTTTACTAAGACCAAGACTATTGGGTCTCGCATCATTGGAGGGTTGCCATTATTGGTTCCTGGTCTTTGTTGAGACCACGACTATTGGGGTTTGCCTCATTAGAGGGTCGTCATTATTGGTGCCTAATCGTTGTTGAGACCAAGGCGATTAAGGCTCACCTTATTTAAGGGTACTGAACTTTATTGAGACCAAGGCTATTGGGGCTCACCTCATTAGAGGGTCACCATTATTAGTGTATGGTATTTATTGAAACCAAGGCTATTGGAGCTCGCCTCATTAGAGAGTCACCATTATTGGTGCCCGGTCTTTATTAAGACCAAGGCTATTGGGGCTAGCCTCATTGGTAGGTCGCCATTATTGGTATCTGGTCTTTATTGAGACCAAGGCTATTGAGGCTCGCATCATTGGAGGGTCGCCATTATTGGTGCCTAGTCTTTATTGAGACCAAGTCTATTGGGGCTCGCCTCATTGGAGGGTCGTCATTATTATTGCCTGGTCTTTTTAGAGACCAAGGCTACTGGGGTTCGCCTCATTGGAGTATCATCATTATTGGTGCCTAGTCTTTATTGAGACCAATGATATTGCAACTCGCTTCATTAGAGGGAAAATATAACTTATCATTGATTGTATCTGTAAAGGTTTATAGTATTCCGTGGTGAAATTAACAAGTTGCCTTCCTTATCTCTAATATAATAGGCACCATTCCCGATAACATAATCTATTATGTAAGGAACCTTCCAGTTGTATTGTAACTTTCCCTTGTTCTTCTTCTAAGTAGTTGGGAAAAAATATTCATTACATAATCCCCTAGATGAAAGGATCCATGCTTGGCTGAGGCCATGTCTCTAGTGTCGTCTATCATATCGAGATTTTTTGCTAGTAACCTGCTATTTTTCTCAGTTTCTACCACTGCAGAATATCTTGTGCGAGAAAGGATTTCTATGGGGAGGACGGCTTCTGACCCGTACGTGGGCATAAACACCATAAATCCCATGGATTTTTGTGGGGTCGTCCTGTAAGCCCATAATACATAGTGCAGGGACTTATCCCTCAATCTCACTCATAATCGAGCTCACGCAGCTCAATTTACCTCCATCTCAGGCTCACGCAATTTTAGCACTCAAACACTCCAGTCAAATATTTCAACCAGCCCCACGAACTACTCAAGAATGTGGGTCGAGCTAAACTCGGAAAATATTATCCAGTCAAAGACACCTGTCTCCCACGAACTCGTTAGTTATTCAGTCAACCGCCACTAACCACATTATTCGAAAAGCGTGTTCTAGCACGATGAAGAGCTGTGGAGAAGCTTATATAAAAGGAAAGTTCCAAAAGAGAAGAGACCAAAAAAAATACTCAAACTTCTTATTTACGAGATCAAAAGCATTTCTATATTTTATAGATCACTTGTAATAAAGATATCCACTCCAAGCAATAAATATACTTTTATAAAAATCCTCCATACGAGGTCATGGTTTTTTACCTATTCCAAGGTTTTCCACGCTAAAAATGCATGTGTCTATTTCTTACTTTATATTATAGCATTGATACAGGTTTGTTGGTGTGATAGCTAATTCCTAATCATATCGAGCTTACGAAATTTGGCCATTACAATTGGCGTTATCTGTAGGAAAGATTGCATTTCCATGATACTCTAAGGCAGTCTTTCATTACAATTTTTAATTATGGTTTCTTTCAGACGACAGGCCGAAGGAACTCAGCTCAAAAAATTTGTGGATCCAAGGTAACTCACCGAGTTACGAACGAATCTCCACGGAGAGGCAAAGAAATGCGCCGAACTCAAACTTTAGTTAATAAAAGATTATGAGCTCCAAGAGAAAGAGATCGATGCAGAGCAACAAGCTCATTTGACAGTGCTCAAATGGCTTGAAGATCAGATGACGACGATGCAAACTATACTCGAGGCTCTACAAAATACTCAACAGGCTCTTCCAGCCAGAGGTCACGATCAACTTCTAGGGACCTCCCACGTTTCAGCAAGGGAAAGGTTGGGACCTTGGGGAGTCGCCAGTAAAGCCATTTCCAGAATTCTACCACCTGGACTACAGCCCTACATGTATTTGGGGGGAGAAGTTCAATCAAATGTTAGTCGAGGTCACCCACTTTCTATCCGTAAGGAGGAAGATCAGCAACCTCTGCATCAAATTCCAGTACGAGATCGCTTGAGCAATGGTACGAGGACTCATCATCTCCGGCCAGCATGTCCAGCGATTTAGTTAGCACGTCATTATGTCACAAAAGAACACATGAACCAATGAATTAAGGAGTTGATCGAGGTACAAGTTTTGGCTACTACTGGCGATACCACGAAGTTACAAGGAAGTCTGATTGCCAAATAACTATTTGATATGAAAGTACCAAAAGGTTTCCATACTCCCAAAATTCATAATTACAAAGGTACTGACCTGAATGAGCATATTCAACAATACTGCAATTCATTGGGGTTGTACCCCAATCTTAACCACATCCTCTACCACCTGTTTGCCACAAGTTTACAAGAGGAGCCACTCTGATGGTTCCATTCTCTTCCTGAGGATCTATCTACACGTTTGATCAGCTGCTGAAATTGTTCATCAAGACATATGTTCACAACAGAGACAAGGAAGTGAACTTGTATTCCCTTATTGGTCTTAAGCAGTCACATGGCGAAAAGCATGAAGACTTCTCAAAGAAATTCCTAGAACTCGCAAGAAAAGTGGATAACCTCGACCAAAAAATAGTCGTTACCGCTTTTACCAATGCTCTCCGGCTCGATTGCAAGGCCAAAGAATGCCTCTTCCTTAACAAGCCTACGACGTTAGAGGAGATGATCACCAAAATCAACGGTTACATCAACTTAGTGACGATGATGTTTAAGCGAAAAAAGTCTACTAAGTCTTTCCTCTCCACCAAAGACCCACCTACAGAATGAACCTGCGAGCCTAAGGAGGAGCAGGGAGATCAGAAATGCACCAAGGAAAACACTGGATACCCTCGGAGAAGTGGTCCGTAGGACAAACCCGCCCGCCCAAAGTTGAACGTTCGAATCTTAACAATTTTTCCACTGCTGTTGAAAGACAAGCTCTGCCACATCTCTCTACCACTGAAGCCCATCGAGAATCGACCATTTTTCCTACACCATAAGGTAAATTATCATTCTACTGACAATTTATATGCTCTGCAGCGGATGCTCGAGCTCACTTTCAAGGAAGGACGGATGCTCGAATACATTGTTGGCCTTATATCATACCAAGATGGTAACTATATGAAACAACTTGAAGTTGTTCAGGTAAACGACAGAGCTGAGGAGAAGCATCTCTACTATATATACCTCAGCAACCTGATCGAAATAAACCAGATTGCCAATTCCAACCGATCAAAATTCCGGAGGCTCTCGGAATTAATGTTGTGTTCTTATACCTCATGACAAAGAAACCCAACTTCTTCCCGAGTCAAGCAATCACTGACTCAGAATCTCCATCGAGGATTGCGATACTAGCCATGTCAAATTTCTGCATCATGATGCGTTGGTCTTAATGATCAAGATGAAATAGTTTGTCATGTACACAATGATGATCAATACTGAAAGTGGTATTGAAATTCATTTTCAGTGTATGATCGACCAGATGGGTTTGATCGACCAAGTCCCACAGAGTGACACAGACATCTGTGAGTTCAATGGCTCCAGAGAAGAACGAGTAGAGAAGATTATCTTACCTATTACTGCAGGACTAGCCACTACCAATATTATTTTTTACGTCATCAATACCAAGTCATGTTATCTTGGGATTATGGGCCACTGCTGGATACACAATATGGAAGCAATTGCTTCTACCTATCATCAAGCGCTCCGATTAAAACACAACAACGGTATTTATGAGATCATAGGTAGTCAGAAACTCTCTCGAGCTTGTGAAAATACTGTCTCTGCCATTCTATATACATTAGATAGATTGGCCACATAGAAATTACAGAAAATTGATCAACTCGACGATCAATCACCTATAGAGGAACCCAAAGAATATGTTAACATCGATGGACCTAGCAGAGGTACGTTCATCGGAACCAAGCTAGTTTAGTATGAGAAAGATGTTCTCATCAGTTCTTACAACTCAATTGAGACGTTTTTGCATGGTCTTTCAAAGAAATGCCTGGAGTCAATCTGGCCATGGCTTGCCACAAGTTGGCCATCAATATCAATGCCACCACGGTCAAGCAGAAATAACGAAGACTTTCACCTCGTCCTCGAGATGAAGTTAACACCGAGATCAAGAAATTGATCAAGGTAGGATTCATTCGAGAAGCAAAGTATACAGACTGGATATCCAACATTGTCGCTGTCCCAAATAAGAATGAAAAAGTCCGCGCTTGCATAGATTTCACAGATCTGAACAAACATAGTCCAAAGGGCAGCTTCCCTCTTCCCAACATTCATTAGATCCTCGATTCAACAGCAGGCTATGACCTCCTATCTATGATGGACGTTGCTTCAGGTATATTCAAATCCCACTTATGGAAGAAGATCAAGAGAAGACAACGTTCATCACCGAAAGTGGCCTTTATTGTCACAAAGTTATGCCCTTCGAGCCTAAGAACGAAGGGGTTGCATATCAATAATTAATGACTGTTATGCTCAAAGCACACCAGGGAAAAATCGTTGAAGTCTACATCGATGATCTCTTGTGAAAAAGCGTACAGTTAGATAATCACATCTCAGATCTCAACACAATATTCAGCATCCTTCGATCTTACAGAATATCTCTCAACCCTGATAAGTATGAATTCGGGGTACATTCTGGCCACTTTCTAGGCTACCTCATCAGCAAGAAAGAGATTGAGGCTGATCAATATCAAATTCAGGCTCTCCTCGACATGTCTTCTCCAAAGACAACAAAAGACGTTCAAAAACTAGCCGGCAAGATTGTCGCGATTAACCATTTTGTCTCTAAATCTTCAGACCGCTGCCATTGGCTATTCCTATTGCTCCACGGATGTACCAAATGAGGAAAGGTTCAGCCAACTGCAGAAGTCACATGGATACAAGAATACGAAGTAGCTTTTCAGAATCTCAAAATCTATTTGGGGAGATCTCCCATAATGAGCACCCCCGTAGGTAATGGGGAACTGATAATCTACCTAGCAGTCACAGATACTTCTCTCAGCTCGGTTCTTATTCACCTGGAAGGGAAAATAGAGAAACCAATCTTCTTCATCAGCAAAACACTCACACTAGCAGAAACAAGGTACTCTAAAATCGAGAAACTTCTCCTCACCCAAGTTTACACTTCGCAGAAACACAAACACTACTTCCAGGCACATTCAGTTAAAGTTATGACGAACTACCCACTTCGGGAAGCTCTATCCAAGAAAGAGAAGTTGCAAAGAGTGCAGCAATGGTCAGTCAGATTGGGAGAACATGATATAAAGTTCGAACATCGTCATTCCAAAAAAGGCCAGGCCGTTGCCGATTATCTCACAAATTTTCCAGTGGAGGATCCCGAGTGGGAGGAGCACGACCCAGACCTTACCGAAAACACGCCAGAGAATCCTTCCCCCAAGCCATTCGACGAAAGAGCTGACTATATCACTATGTCAGGGTGGAGGCTTCTCACAGATAGATCAGCAGGACTTGCAGGGTTAGGAATCGGGATCGTTTTGATTACCCCATATAATAACAGAATTGAGAAATCAATCTTCTTAGATTTATGGCCTCAAATAATGCCAGCGAGTAAGAAGCTCTTATTCACGGACTCGACCTCGCAATTGAGCTTGATGTCGCCAAACTCTTAGTTTACACAGATTCATTACTCATTATTCTTCATTATTCCGAGCAATACAAGAAAACGGGAAGATGATCGAATACGCAGCCCTCATTGCAGATAGGATGAGTAAGTTTGCGAAAGCAACTCTCAAATATCTTCCTCGAGGTGAAAGCAGACACGCCGATTCCTTGGCATATCTAGCCGGGATCTTGGGTACAGAAGCTCGGTATCTCCAGATTGAAATCATTTCAACCCCTAGCATTAATCGCATATCAGTATGCACGATCAACACTGGGGGCGATAAATAGGGAGATGAGGATTGGCAAAAACCTTTCGAAGCCTACCTCGGTGTCGACAACAATCACAACGGACCACTCCCAGCAGATCCAAAAGAGCGCCGACGGCTGATCAACAAATCGAAGCGTTACATTACTCTGAACGCTATGCTTTACCTAAAATACACTTTTACATATTGATCTTCTCTGTTCTCGTTTGCCTCATTCATCCTATCGAACTGCTCTGCAAAATACCGATTACACATAAGTACGTTGTCCTCGCGTGCGCGAATGAATCCAATTCAACCTGGGAAATATAACAAGTTTTAGTACAGTTTGATTCAAGAAAGCATTTGAATATATATATATATATATATATATATATATATATATATATATATATATACTACATTTCTAAGATACTACGTGAATTTTAAACAACTGCTTCCAAATACTTTTAGATTAAAAGTTTGGAGTTCATTCTTAGATGAACACTTCATGAATCTTCTTTCGACGTACAAGGTACATACTTTCAATATATTATTCTGTATTAATAGCGTTAAATTTTTGACATGCATTCCTATCCTATTTACTTGGTAACTTAACGTTGGTATAATATCAAGGTCGAAAGACCTATTCCGATCTAACCTGCAGCTTCGCTTGCGCAGACAGCAAGGCTTTAGAGGTCCCTCTTTCCCTGGCAAGTCCAGATTCTAGATCTTTTACTCTAAGACTCATTTCTCTAAGTGACTACAAAAGTTTTATAACACAGAGTCAACTTACAAAATTTTCTTCCTCACATCCAATTCAACAACTTATAAAATATTCAAACAAATACGCGTTCCTACACTACCTTCTTGCTACCACCCTCTGGGAGTTCAACATCATCCCCTTGGTTGTCAAGCACAATCTGGCGAGAGACACCATCCAGACCGTCTACGACTCCTACCATTTCGTTTCCTCATCATCTCCTTCCTCGACATAGGTGTCATCCTTAATGGCATCCACCTCTTCCTCGGAATAGCCCTTCAGCTCCAAGTGACGACTCAGTCTATCACGCTCCTCAACCATCTCGCCTAGATTAGGCTTTGCCTCGACCTATAGCTGGCCGATCGCCATGCCTGAGAGGCATTTAGCGACCTAACCTCCTTCATGGATTCAGTCTTGGCTCGAGCTAGTTCTTTCTCCAGCTCCCTCTTTACCATTTTTAGCTCGGATTTTTTTTCTTCAATACCGAGCCAAATCTCCTTTACGAGACGAGTGACCTACATAAAAAATCGATCTTAGTGATTTGCTCGAAACACATAAAGCAACTCTTTCCCGATCAATAAAACTTACCGTTTTGCTCGTATCTTCTTCTCCATGGAGAGCCGCCAACCTGGCCCTTTCCTCGACTTCCCTAAGGTCATTCACCGCAGCCGGTCACACCTCAATGACCTTCTCCCCAGAGGATTCGACCTTTCTCCTATTTTCTTTTGTGACCTCCTCACTTTCTGTGGCGCCCGAGGCCGAAAAAGACTTTAACATCCATTTTTTCGGATATTTTTGGGCTTTCTTGCACGTCGTGAGATTCGGCTGAGCCGAACTGCCAAATCCAGGAGTCTTGGACAAATTAGTTCAAACCTCTTCACCACTTACTTGCTTTTTGTCCTTCATCGACCACCGCCATCGACCTGGTAGACTAAACCTTTCTAACCTTGTTCGACCTACTATCAACCCCTTTCTTTCTACTCAGGCCGAGTCCCTCCAACACAAGTTCGAGTTCAGTCTCCTCCTCCGCAACTTCGCCCAACAGGGATTCTTTCCTTTCTACTGTAGACTTCACACATGCAATAACACATTTTTACTATCAACTACAGTTGTCAACAAAACATAGCAATTATTCTAGCTATGCATGTCTATACTTACTTTGTTTTACAGTTCTAAACCAAAGATCCAGAGGTTCTTCATCATCCCTCTGAATTCCAGGTTCGACCTGCCAAATTTAGATCGAAAAAGCGAGGCCGAGTTGCACTCGCACAGAAATATGATCCCCCACTGGCTTTAAAACTCTTCACCCCGTAAAACTGCAAAAAGTCCTCAAGGATTATCCACCTCACTTTTTCCTCCCTTTCCCACTTTTTATTCAGATGGTCACATACGGTTATTACCTCCCACATGTTCACATTCAATTGAACAGAACATGTCCCAATTGCATTCATAATCTCTTTCACCAAATTGGTAAGGGGCAGGCTTAACCTATACTCTAATTGAGAAAGGTAGCACAAAAAACCCTCCTCGAGGTCACTCCTAACATCCCCATTAAAATATTCTAACGAGATCGATTCATCTATGCCCCTATCTCGCTTTTCTACTTCTAAATCTGCCAGCAGATAAAAATATTCTTCACCCTCCGCAGCCATACAACCCCTAAACTGCCTATCGACAAACTCTACACAATTACCCCACTTCCCTCTAACAGAACCCTTAGCCTATCAAAACTCTCTAAAGGCATCAGAACCAAGAAGATAAGATACCAATTGACAAGGGAAACTTAGGAATTGTTCCAACCCTACTTCCCATTCATTATCAGACTCATTCGTCTGTCCAGAGGTCGATACCTCATTAACAGAAGAACTACCCATCTTAATAACAAATTCTACAAGCACGTTTTCAACCTACACAGATGCCTCTCGCGCTCGACCTACATATAGGTTAAGGTATTTATCATTCTTCCTTCTATTAATATATATATATATATATATATATATATCATCAACATATATCTCTGTTCAATCGTTTATGTATAACATATATCCCTGCATATGAAGCCCTAACCCTCTCTTTTGCCAGAGTGCGGAGATAGGCCCAACGTTCCTCGCCTGTCAAGACAAATACATGAAATCTCTACTTATAGTAGAAATCTCCCTCAACTTCAGCCGCTTCCTCTCCCAACAAGCCTTGATACGTCGGAGGAATAAGAGCGGGGATCGCCTCTTCCAAAGAGCTGTCACCAAAGTACTTCAACCTCAACCTCTGCATTTCAGACGCAATCCTCTCTTCAAGAACCATACTCCGAGTTTTCACCATCTCAGAAAAAGTTACGCATGCATGAATAATTCCAAAGATTTGCTACAGGTACTCTTTATATAACCCTAAATTTATTATGCAGGTACGTTTTCCAAAATGTCATCATTCAATACGGACGTGACTATTCAAATACAACCGTCACATACCTCTGCATCATCATTTAATACCCATCACATCCTAATATCACGTAACTTCCACCCAGTCAAACGCCATCATTACTCTGTTTTGAAATTCATACTTTTCACATATTTTTTCTCAACCAAAGCCACTCGTGACTTCGGCTGCGAGGGGGCGATTGTAGGGACTTATCCCTCAATCTCACTCATAATCGAGCTCACGCAGCTTGATTTACCTCCATCTCAGGCTCACACAATTTTAGCACTCAAACACTTCAGTCAAATATTCCAACCAGCCCCACAAACTACTCAAGAACGTGGGCCAAGCTAAACCTGGAAAATGTTATCCAGTAAAAGACACATGTCTCCCACGAATTTGTCAGTCATTCAGTCAATCGCCACTAACCATATTATTCGGAAAATGTGTTCTAGCACGATGAAGAGATGTGGAGAAGCCTTTATAAAGGGAAAGTTCCAAAATAGATAAAGACCAAAAAAATTACTTAAACTTCTTATTTATGAGATCAAAAGCATTTCTATATTCTAGAGATCACTTGTAATAAAGATATCCACTCCAAGCAATAAAGATACTTTTACAAAATTCACCATAAAAGGTCATGGTTTTTTACCTGTTCCGAGGTTTTCCTCGCTAAAAACACCGGTGTCTATTTCTTACTTTATATTAGAGCATTGATACAGGTTCATTGGTGCGATAGCTAATTCCTAATCATATCGGGCTTGCGAAATCCCCATTTCAAATCCTTGGAATACTAAACGACGGAAATGGTACTATCGTTAGGCGTCATACTACTCCATTTCTATTGTTCGCTTTTTGTTTTTCAATTTCAAAAGTGAGATTCTTATCTCCTTCCAATATAAATTATGAACTTATCAATGAAAGTTTTTTTGGAAATATCATTCTCTTCACATTTGGAAATATCATTTCTATATGTTTAGCATATAGAAATACCTCAACGTTAATCACATAAATCTCTACTAACCTTCAGTATCTGAATGAGAATCAGCAGTAGAATCAAGCATTCCCCTCACAACGCTGTTGTATTGCTACCTACGAGATCTAGAATCTTTTGGTCTCTTCAACCATTAATCGCCTTCGGATAATTCATTATCGAATCCCCTAATTTCTTGTCTTTCTCTGAGTGCTCTCCAAATTTTTTGAAGCTGTAAAATGCTTGATTGGAGACGAAGAAGAACTATTTATCCTTTCTCTCTCAAGCGGCTGGCATTTATTGCTCCTCGCACAAACCGTCCTCGATTCCAAAGCCGATGCGTCCTTTCTACTCTCCATGTCTGACGCCCAGTACCTTTTCGATAAAACAACATTTCCATCATTACAACTCCCCTTATTTTTTAAAATATTTTTTCTCCATATTTCCATATTTTTTCCTGACCTTCCTATACTCATGATGACTCACTCTGTACGATGTCAGAGTTCTATTTTCTTTTGCATACAAAACAAAACAAGAAGCTTCTGTATTTTCCAATTTTTGCTTCTCTGTCCTTGTTTATCATACTTATAGTGATTGACATTATTTTATAAACTGTACAAATGTTCAAAATTATTCAAAATGTTTGCTAAAGCAGTCTCAAGACATATTCGCCCCTATAGAGGATCCGATTGACTTATATTATTTCTATTACATTCAAAACAATTATATTATTCATATAACACACTTAATACAACATCTATCACTACCTTAATAAGCTAAAACGATTTCCTCCCTTCAAATTATCAATCAATCTTCGAATCTTCGAATTCGATCTCAACTTCAGCAATCAAACCTACCAACCTTTCTCATTCTACCAAATCCCTCACTAATTCACGAAAGAATACTTCCAAAAAGTAACGAGCATACTCAAGTTCTTTGCTCCTTATATCTAATCCCTCGAGCTGACATTCTCTCACTGATAACTCAGCATCGTAACCAAGTAAACCAAAAATCCTCTCTCGCACTTCAGTAATTTTTATATCCAATCACCTATTTGCCGCATAACGAATCCTCTGAGATCGTGTCCATACCATCCTCAACCTTCTCCCATATTTTTACAGGTCGTACTACCCATATTTATAAGTTTCTTACTCACTTCCCCCTCAAAACGCAGTTTTTACCAAGTATCTATAAACATAAAACCCAAAATCTTGGAATAAATTATTTGAACTTATCCCCTCAGCAGAAGCTATACTATTTATCATATTCGACCTCGTACTACAAAGAGTTGTGTCCCTATCGACCTGTAACAGCTCGAATTTACATATTTCCTACAATTTTTATCCCTGACCTATTAAACATAAATCATTTATATCAGCACGACATATTCTGCACATATTCACTCAGTTAGAGCAACATTACAACATTATTTCATCACTTATCAGCAGTTATTCAACCAACACCCAACAAAATTAAGTTCGATTCATAAAAAAAAATTTATACACAGTTTAGAAAATATCAACTTTTATTCATGTCAAAGATATTACAACCGATTTACAGATAGCAAGTTTTCACCACATCGACCTCAGGGGTATAACAAAATATTATCCATCCAGTACCAAACTCTAGGTACTTTACAGATAACATGTTTTCCCTATTTGTTAAAAGTCACAGGTCATTCAGGCATGCTGAGGAATCATGTCTTCCACTTCTTCTTCTTTTTGTGATTCTTCTCCCTGATGCAAAGTATACATTGGAACCAAGAAAGATCTTCCCTCACATGGCTCAGTTGAAGCCCAGTCGAACTCCAAATAGAAACTATGCAAGCAGCAGACTCAGTGCTGGCCCCCACAAAACAAGATGAAGGTCTTATAAGCGCCAAATCATGATGGAAATGCGTCAACATACTCCAACAACAGATCCTCCTCCACCACTTCCATCACCACCTCTTTTATAACCACCACCATCGAAGAGTTGGTAGAGATGAAGAGGGCCCAACCTTAGAATCCATGGTGACACACAAAATCAACATATCTGCCCCGCAGATACACCTATCCTTGCATATGAAGCCCTAACCTTGTCTTCTGCCAGAGTACAGAAACAAGCCCAACTTTCCTCGCCTGTCAGGACGAAGACATAAAATCTCTATTTTTAGTAGAAATCTTCCTCAGCTTCAACCGCTTCCTCTCCCGACAAGCCTTGATACGTCAAAGGAATAGGAGCGGGGATCGCCACATCCAAAGAGCTGTCACTAAAGTACTTTAACATCAACCTCTGCGTTTCAGACGCAATCTTCTCTTCGAGAACCATACTCCGAGTTTTTACCATCTCAGAAAAAGTTACACATGCATGAATAGTTCTAAAGATTTGCTACAGGTATTCTTTATATAACCCTTAATTTATTTTGCAAGTACGTTTTCCCAAACGTCATCATTTATTACGGACGCGACTATTCAAAAACAAACGTCACATACATCCGGATCATCATTAAATACCCATCACATCTCAATATCCCATAACTTCCACCCAATCAAACGTCATCATTACTCAATTTTGAAATTCAAACTTTTCACACATTTTTTCTCAACCAAAGCCACTCGTGACTTCGGTTGCGAGGGGGCGATTAAAGGGACTTATCCCACGATCTCACTCATAATTGAGCTCACGCAGCTCAATTTACCTCCATCACATGCTCACGCAATTTTAGCACTCAAACACTCCAGTCAAATATTCTAACCAGCCCCCCGAACTACTTAAGAACGTGGGTCGAGCTAAACTCGGAAAACGTTATCCAGTCAAAGACACCTGTCTCCCGCAAACTCATCAGTTATTCAGTCAACCGCCACTAACCACATTATTTAAAAAATGTGTTCTAGCACGATGAAGAGCTGTAGAGAAGCCTATATAAAGGGAAAGTTTCAAAAGAGACAGAAATCAAAAAAATTACTCAAACTTCATATTTACGAGATCAAAAGCATTTCTATATTCTAGAGATCACTTTTAATAAAGATATCTACTCCAAACAATAAAGATACTTTTACAAAAATCCTTCATACGAGGTCGTGGTTTTTTACCTGTTCCGAGGTTTTCCACGCTAAAAACACCTGTGTCTATTTCTTACTTTATATTAGAGCATTAATACAGGTTCATTGGTGTGATAGCTAATTCCTAATCAAATCAAGCTTACGGAATTTGGCCATTACACATTGGAAAGCTCTTCGACCCAGCGGCCTTTGGCTTTGTCTAAGCATTTTTGGATTCTATCAAAAAGACTCTTGTTGGTTGCTTCAACTTGGCCGTTTCCTTGTGTAGCAAGGCAAACAAGGTAGTAATTTAATTTGATATCTATCAAAGAGCTCTGCAGCCTTCTTGACCCGTTACCAGAGACTATTACGTATGGTATACCAAATCACCTGATAAGATTGGTCCATAAGAACTTAATTATATCTTCTTTTGTCCGACTAAGTGTCATTGCTTCGACCCATTTGTTAAAATAGTATGCGATTACCAGCAAGTACTTCATATTTCTACTTGCCATGGGTAGGGGGCCGACTATGTCCATGCATTCCCCACTCAGTAAAAGGTCAGAGCTATCTAACTATGCTAAGGTCGACCGTGGGAGCGTAGATCTTGTGTACATGGACTTGACACTTGATACACTTAGTGGCATGGTCTTGTGCATCCTGCCGCATTGTGGGCCAGTAAACCCCTTAAGTTTTGGCTCAATCTGACATCGATCGCCTCGCAGTGTGGCTTCTGCAGACAACTTTGTAAATTTCTTTGATGAGTTGTTTTCCATCTTCTCATGAGATGCAGGTGAACCAAGGTGCGCCTATTGCTTTTTTGTACAGCTTGCCCCCTTCTTTGTAGAATTGGCGTGACCTATTTACCAGTCGTCAGGTCGCAAGACTGTGGTCATGGCAGAGGACTCGGTGGACATCTACGTTAATTGGTCCAAATGGCTACTTCGATAGTTCGAGCTTGCAATGTTCCAGAGACTCCTACGAGGTATGCAATTAAGTCAGAATCTCAGTTTTCGAAGGTGTGTCGGTTGGTAATTATGGCTGTCTTAAGCTTCGAAGTCATATATTTGAGAATATGAGCATACTCGGCCATTCGATGGTTTGCCTGGTATGCCCTACTGTACTAATTTACGACTAGTTAGGATTTAGTATAACTGATTAGATTTCTTCGACACCAAGTATTTTTGCCATTTGTAGCCTGCCGATTGCAACTTTGTATTTTGCCTCATTATTTGTTACTGGAAAATTTAACTTCACGGACCGCTCGGCTCTTCGTCGTTTGGAGTTATTAGTGCGCTTTCAATTCCAACCCCTGTGATGCTGACCGAGCCATCAACGAATAATCTCCAGCCACTTGTAAGGCAAAAAATGTAGTCTGATTGATCACCTAGTTCACTAGGCTCGACGGCTTCTTGCCATTACGTATACTCCACCGGAAAATTAATGAATAAGTCACAACAGCATGTCCCTTTCCGCGTTTTGTGGTTTGAAGATTATGTCCTATTCCCCGAGGGTTATTGCCCATTTGGTAATCCGATTGGATTTGTCCTTTTTTGTGACTACGTATATACCTTTCATATGGGGTAATTTGTGATGACCTAAAGGGGTGTGCATGAAAATACGACCGAAGTTTATGTGCGGACTACACAAGTGCTAAGAAAGCTTACTCGATCAAGGAATACCTAGTCTCATCCTCAATGAGGGACTTGCTCACAAAGTAGACTGGCTTTTATATCTTTTTATCCTCCCTGACTTGGACTAAACTAATTGAATAGTCAGAACATACTATGTACAGACTTAGCATTTTATTTTCTTATGGTATGCTTAGAGCTGGCGAGGTATTCATTTTTTTTTTCCTGAAATGCGTCTTTACAAGATTTAAGTCCATTTCCCCTAAGTGTTTCTTTTAAGTAATCAGAACAATGGTCTGTATTTCTCCGAGCACTTGGAAAAAAATCTGTTAAGGGCAGCTATCTTGCAGGTAAATTTTTAAACCTCTTCTTTGCCTTGGGGTGACGATAGGGCTTACAAGGCCTTGATTTAAGCTGGTTCGGTCTTGATGCCTCTCTAGGTGACGAGATAGCCTAGGAACTTGCCTAAGGAGATGTCGAAGTTGCATTTGGCTGGGTTGAGGCGCATTCGATACTGTCGTAGTTGCTCAAATACTTCTTTCAAGTTTTCAAAGTGATTTTCCTTATTCTTGCTTTTTACGAGCATATCATCAATGTAGAGTTCCATTGTTTTGCTAATGAGATAGATGAACATTTCGGTAATAAGTCGTTGGTATGTTGCCCTAGCATTCTTGAGTCTGAATAGCTTGACCGTATAACAATACGTAGCTTGCTAGGTAATGAAAGAGGTAACTTCTTGGTTGCTGGCCGCTAGAGGTATTTGGTTTTACCTTGAATAGCCGCCCATGAAGGATAAGTATTTGTTGCCTGAAGTTGCATCTACCACCTGGTTGATTACAGGGAGGGGCAAGTAATCCTTTGGGCATGCTTTGTTGACATCCGTAAAGTTGATTCATACTCGTACTTTGTCATTATTCTTGGGGACCGCAGTGATGTTGGAGAGCCATTTGGGAAATTGTAATTCGCGAATGAATTTGGCCTTAATAAGTCGACGTAGTTCGTCGCTTACTCCTAATTTTAATTTTGGTGAAAACCATCTCGGTTTCTATTTTACTGGCTTGTAGTCTTCTTTGATATGAAAATAGTAACATGCCACAGCCGGGTCAATTCCAGGCATTTTCAAAAATGACTAGGCAAAGACATCTTTGTATGTGACAAATAATTCTATGATGTTGCAACACTTTTTACCTTGGGTTGTCGTACCAATAAAGGTTGAACGACCAAGTCTGTCGATATCTATGGACTCGACTTTTTCTATAAGTGGTTCTTGCCACGTACTTGTAGAAGGCTCGATTATTTCTGTTTCATGTGCGAGTGGGACGATTGCACCATCGATGTAATATTTTTTGTCGCTTGGGATTCTTGGTTGGTCTGCTAATGCTACTGATCTTTTGTCGTTACTATCTTTACAAACATTCCAACCTAGTAACCATGATCTGGTTGTGCTGTAACATTCTCGTACTATGCATTGGTACCTTTTAATTTTGAATGTTCCTTAGCTCGTGAGGAAACATACTACTTGTTAATATGATGAAGGTACTGCCTCAATGACATGTATCCAATCTCATCCCTGTTAGATGTCATTGTATATAGTATCTATTGCAGAGTTGACAACGAACTACTGGGATGATGTGGATGAACCAGTGATGATTGGTAGATGTATTTCACCCAGGGTTGCAGCGATGTGGCCATTGAAGCATGTGATTAGGGTGTTACAGTTTGTTAAGAAATTGCCCAGGTTCATCCTGGTAATTGTGTTGTAGAACAAGACATTTGGGCCACTGCTAGAATTGATACTACCGATAAATAGTTTGATTACCAAAACATCGTTATGAGGGGTGGCGATGCAATGTAAGTCAAAGTTAGAAAAAGTTATTGCGTTCTGCAGAGGCTGGGAGGTAGAAGCTATACTTTGTTGTAATTGGTTAATTTCTGATAAATTTAGGCATTACCTCTTGGATGTTTCTTGACAGCCATGAGTGCCAACGGCGCGTACATCTTTAAAGATCACATCGACACTTTCAGGCCTGATGACCTGGTCATAGGTGGGGATGGGGGTCATTGGCTTGGACCTCTGCTGTTGTCACCTTCTTTATGCATTAGGTAAAATGGCCTTGTCTGAAGATTGTTTTGGCAAGGCTATTAAAATCGAAACAATTTTTAATGTCATAAAAGTGGGCATTGTGATGTGGGCAAAATAGGCACCCCGGCTTGTCCTCCATTGGGCCAGGCGTACGATAATCCTTGTTAGTTTTCATTAGCTGGAATAATTCTGCTCGAGAAATCCTGAGGTTACTTTTCTTTCCCGAAGTAACCAATTCCCTCCTCTCCTGCCACGTTGGTTACGTTGACGAAGCGACTCAGTTTGTCTTTCTATATTAATAAGTTCTGGTGCTGGGGTGTTTATTTGAGTCTGATCATGTTACTTACGGATCTTTACCTCACTCTTAGAGTGCAAGGAGGGCCATGGATTTATGGCGATGAGTGTCCGTTCCTGTAATTTGTTATCTCTTTCAACTCTATCGTACTTTTTAGCTCTTACAAATTGATTTGCCAATATCTCAGGTCGTGTTTTATGAAGTAACTTTTGCAAGTCACTTGGTAAGCATACATTTACAAAGGCTAACACAGCCGCCGCATCGTTTAGCTTGATGATGGCCAGTACTACTTTGAAGCGATTGAGAAAGTTATTGATCGTCTCTCCCAGGATTTGTCTCATACTAAAAAATGAGTCCATCATCTTTTGGTTGGTAAGGTTGTGAACATATTTTCCAATGAACAGACTTTACAACTGGGCTGAGTTGGCGATGAAATTATCCTCGAGCATCTGAAACCATGTGAGCGCGGTTCCTTCCAGACTTGAGGGAAAAAATTTACATTTTATTTCATCGCTAACATTGTGAATGTTCGTCATGTATTATAATTTCATGCAATGTTACTCTAGGTGGCCTAACCCGTTAAATATGGAGATCTTGATGTTTGGACATGTGTATTGTTGTTTGAAGAACTTGATGTTGTCCTTGAACGGGGTTTTTATAACTTTGCAGATCAATTTAGCGCATAAGGTGGTTGAGGCGTCCTTTAGAGCGTTTGTTAGACTTCTAATTAGATCGCGTAGCCCCTCGGCAATCATATTTGCCAGTGTCTCGCCTCCTTTATCGCTACCTTACTAAATTATGTTTGTAGAATTGTCTCGGACTTGATCGAGGGGTAGGTGGAGCGGCTACATTGGATTACCGAAAGGTGGTATGTTACCTTGTTGTTGCTCGTTGAAGAATAGTGGTGGGCCGCAGTAAGGTGATAACTACTAGGGCAGGACGTCTGGATGCACCTGGTTATACGGGCCACATGGTAAGGCGTCATGCTAAGTTTGTGGCATGAACTCGCCCCAGTTGTCCACAGTTAGAAGTAGGCCTGGATATTAAAACAATTATTGAGCCAGACCGTAGTTAGGCTCGTGATGGAGATAGTCTGAGTTGACAGACTGAGATAAGCTATCCATCAATCTTAATTGATACTCTGGTCATAATTAATTTGTCTGAGGTGGCAGTGGACATAAATTTGGTGGTGATCAGCCAGTGTTCTACCACTCGAATCCCCCTTGTGGTTTGAACTGCAGCGTTGTTGGTCCTTCAAGGCAGTGGTATACTCTATGCTGAGGAGCTTGTTGTCAACCTTAAGGAATATGTGGTGGCACTGGTGGGACCTGCTACATTTGGTTATGCTACTGCTGGGAGCGGCCGCACTCAAATTCTGGTAGTGCCTCATAGGGGGGTGATCAATTTTGTCGACATTGACTATCACTTACCGTCTCATCGCTGCTTCAATGTCTATTTAACGGGTACTCTCGGCTAGCAAAACTCTTTGGATCCTTGTCAATGTGGCGCCGATGATGGTACTTGGAATGTCTCAGATGCTCGATGTCTTTGTCTCTACAATGGAGCTGGTCAAGGAGCTTTCGCACCGTGTTTTGTGCTTGTCTCAACTCGTCTAGTATGGTCGTGCTTCTTGTCTGGTACACCACTACCAATGGCTTGTAGTCGTGAATACTTTAGTATAGATGGCACCACAGTAGTTTCTGGTATTCTTGAAACAACCAAATTTTGGGAGATTGGGTTTGATTAGATGATTGAGGATTGATGTTTCTGGGCTCTCTTGGTAGCGTACCACGTCGAATCCAAGAACTACCTATGGCTTAGGCTGCAATAGTAAAATTTTAAGAGGGGAAGAGAAGGTTTTTTTGTGAGGCCTCCTCCTATTTATAGGCTTTCCCAATCTTTAAGGTTCCCTGCCTTGGACAAGTATTACACCCTTTGTACCCCCGCCAAATATTCTCAGGTATCTAGGCTTAGGATTGTCCCTTGGGAATGTCTTAGCAGTCCCTCCTCTATTCTCGGGGGCAATCCCCTAAGGTGAGTTGCCCAAGCGGGTCACATATTCATCATTTATAGTAGCTCGCTAATAGTTTTGTTTATCATAGTTCTGACGAACCATGTTCCTAAAATCATTATTTGTAATTTCTTTCCACAAATATTAACCACTCCTTATGGAAATGGTGGCAACTGAATATGTCGAGTAATGAATTCAAATTAGGTGTTCGTGGAAGTTCATTATGTTCGCAGGATGAACGAGGGTCAAAGACGAAGATAAAATATCATTATAGTGATTTCCAGTGTTTCTGTTCGAACAGGAGATGTGGAAACCTCTCAGTTCAAATAAATGTCTCAGAATAGGTTCTGTTCGAATAGAATATTTTTTTGTTTTAACATACCTCAAATTATAGCCATTTCAAGTTATTTTGTAATCATTTTCTTACCTCGTGATTCATACTTTGAGCCCTAACTTTTGCAAAGTCTTCCCAAGTATATAAGGGATACTTAGAGTATTTTCTAAAGATATTAATGTGAGTTTAATCCTAGAGAGAAAACTAGGGTTTTTGAGATTCTATTAAATCTTAAAGGAAGCTTGAGTAATTATGACCTATTTGATTCATAGTAGATTGTTAGTAGGAGAGAGTTTTCTTACCCGTTAGGGTTTTCTACTTGCTTCCTTCGAGTAAATCGTTGTGTGTGTTTGCTTTCATTATCACTCATAAATTTCTCAATTGGCATTTTAGTGTATCGTTCTAGGGCGAGGGATGGTAATTAGCTATCCTAATTCCGAACAACTAGTATTTCGGTGTGGTAAGGGCTTATGTGATTAGAGCAAAGGCGGATAAGGAGAAATTGAAGATCGAAAAAATCAATTGATTCAACTTTAGGATTTAAAAGATGCAAGTAGAGGATTTTCTGCATGCGAAGGATTTTGATTTTCATCATGGAGGGATTTCAATAAAGCCATCCGGTATGGGTGTATTGGAGAGGGAACTTCTAGATAGAGATGTTCTATGTGAAGTTTGGTCGAAACTAACTGCAGGGGCGTAATTCGTAGGGGGGAGTTCACACTCTTATACCATGGGGGTTTAACTTCGACTAGAGGTTTTAACAAATATATATGATAAAAATAAGAGGAATCACTATGCAAACAGACTTGCGTGGAGTCCATGAATTGGTATTCTCCATTACCTCTAGCAAGGTTTTGAATGGAAGATTGTATATATGGATGAGGTTACCGTTCAAATCAAGTAGAACTTGATGATGCTCGAAGGTTGTTGAGATTGGGGGAAGTTTGGCCTAAGTTTTTATAACCCTTTCATGATGTCTCTCCTCTCCTATTTATAGGAGATAGGAAAGGTTGAGTCGCCATGCGAGGTCATATTACATGTATACCCTATTGGGGCAGCTGTCTTGTACGTGAGGTTGGTTATGACACTGTAGTTATCTGGTGGCCTATTTCACGGAATTATCTACTGAGATGGCTGTCAGGTCTGCCTTCCTTCGAACATGTACTATTATGGTCAAAGTTCTTCTGAAGCTGTACTGGGCTCTAGATGCTGAACGGCTGTCTTCGGCTTTGACTATTATGGCTAGCTATGACATGGCCTTCGAGTGTTCGGTTAGTCTCAGAAGACTTCGGGTAGATCATATTCCTTTAGATTTTTGTTCATTCCTTGGGCTTCGAGTATCTGGTAGGCTTCAATATAGCCTTGTAGTGTTTGATTAGTCATGGAAGGCTACGAGCAGGCTATTACACTAACAACTTCTATTTCCTGGTAATTTCTTGAAGTTGACACAATAGTAGAGATGATGAGTACGTTATCCCTTCGATATGAGTTAGTGGCTTTGAGTAATTTAAAATCTCGTAAGAGGGTTACCTTTAATGACGTAGTTAAGACTTTGGCGAGGATTCTCACATAATACCTCTTGGAGCTATGTTGTTAACATCAGATTATTATCTGGATGTTGAAGTTAGAGGAAGGGCAATTTCAGATTATGAGAATAGAAGCAAAAAATGTATCAAGGTTGCGGTAAAGTTGGTCATAAGAAGGAAGATTGTAAATCAATGAAGAAGAGAAAATCTATAAAGAGACGTTCGGTGACTTTCTCCAGGGAAGGAAAAATTCTGATAGTACCTCTAATCTTATTTCTAATGATTTGTGTGATATGACTTATGATATTCGGGATAAACCATGTAATATGATTCATGGTACTAGGGATGAGTCATGTTGGTTGCATTGTGGTATTTGTAAAAGTCAAGCTTAGACATGGATGCTTCATTGGAAATTATATCATGTAAATACAAATTGCCTAGCTATGATGAGTGTTATCACATAGTAGATAATGGAAATATTCGGATTACATTAACGAATGATAATTCGTTAAGTTTGGATACGGTGCAACATGTGTCTAGTATGGCTAGAAATGTGATTTCAAGCCAACTATCAATAGTAGACTCTAGAGCATGGTATGAAAAACTTAGTCACGTGAGCAAAGATTAGATGAAAACATTATTCTCGAGGAAAAGACTTGATAAGTTAAAATCAATAAATTTGTTCTTTTATGAAGACGTCTTGGTGAAATAAAGGAAGGCCGGGTTTCCTAGAATGAGAAAAAAATAGAATATGAGATCGAGCCACTTATACCATGTATGAGAATTGACTAGAATTAGTTCTAACTGGGGATTTCGTGATTTTATTGTTTTCATTGGTGATTCCACACAAGGGCTTGGTATAAATATCCTGAAGAATAAAATGGATTGGTTTGATGTTTTTGCGAGATGGAGAGCTTGGGTTGAGATTGAGACAGGTTCGATGGTGAAGCATTTTGGGTCTAACGGCGGTGGTAATCAATTTTACGGTAATGGTTTTGTTATAGATAATGCATCTATTGGGATTGAAAGGCTTGAGAATATCACAATAATACCACGAGAGTTTGGTATGGTTGAGAATGCGTTCCATATGGAAACTAAAATAGCGAAGATTATATAAGATGTATCATCAAGTCACCGAAGAGGTTTTTGGTGGAGGTGGTGCTCTCAGCATTTGATGTAGATCCTCATTGTACATTGCATCTTGGATTATATAATGAGATCACTTGGACAAAAATGAAGGTAATTGATTATGCTTCTTTTGTCTATTTTAATAGTAGATCATTATTAGATTTTGTATCTAGTTTATTTGTATTCATTGGAAATGTTTGTAATAATTTTGGTGACCGGTTTGGTAATACACAGGACTGGAAAATTATTCAAATTATTGATGTGATATCCAATAATGATATCTTTTTTAAAGATATGGATAAGTGGACCAGAAAAGTGGATCTATCAAGGTTATGTGAGTATGTAAAAATCTTTACAGAGATAGCGTTAGAACCATTGGTTCAAAAGGTCTAATGAGAACCGTATACTCCTTCAATTGTTATGGAAAGAAGAACCAAGGTTTCAAAACCTGTGGCCCATTATCGTTACTCCTGATATTGTATGTTGTTAACCGGTATTAGTGATGACTACAAGGTGGCTTTATAAGGAGAGGTCATGGTAAAGTGGGAGCTTGTCATGGATGAATATGAGATAGGATCTCAATCATCTAATCGGGTATAGGAGGTGGTCTTATCACCGATGGTAGGAAATATTACTATACAAGGTGGTTTACAAGTTAAACAAGTTTGTTGATCAAGTTGTTCATGGTAACACTTATGGTAAAGTGCTTTCAAGAAAATGCGAGTATGGTTACATCAAGATGCTTGGTTTACTAGCTGTGAAGCAAGTTATTTTGTGGTTACTTTAGTTTTTTCGAATTGAGTGATTCTTGATATGGAATGAAAATTCTTCATGATTGATCTTATTGAAGATGAGTATGTAAGTCGGCTACATGGATACATAGTTACCGAGTGGAATTGCATTATGGTGACTCATACATGAGAACTCATATGCGTGTTTGAGACATACACTGAAACGATGGGGATTGATGCTAGATATGTTTATATCATTAGTGGGTTTAGGAAATACCATAAAGATTATTGTTGATGTTATGAGTTTTGTGAACTTATGAATCGTCTGTTCTTAGAGTATAGATGATATGCTAGCTGCACATAAAAGTTTTAGCATGGCTGAGATTGAAGTACTGCATGAAGTACTTCAATAAAAGGTTGGACCAATAGATTGGAAAATCCTTGGCATATGGTATAGGATAAACATGAAGAACGTGAAGCTAAAGCTATTATTGACATGGTACTTTGGGACTAGTTGGAGTATTATTTGGTACCACACCATTTTCTATTTACTTCAGGCCTGAAATACGTGTTTATTTGGCTATGGAATGCTATATAAGTTTAGATCGATCGAGGTATATCTAATTCATTGATGATTTTTTTGCTAATGTATGTCATGGCTTACAAGAGACTAGATATTTCCCATGATGTGGGAGCTGTGAGATGTTGATCATGAATATTATATATTCAAAGAAGACTTGGTTATAGCTTATAGTTATAGGGAAATTCTTGTTCAGCTTGCAGGGTTGTGTACACTTGTGACGGCAGAGTACGTTAGTGACATAAAAAGGGCTATAATTTTGTGGTGTTATACTGAAGATACTTGGGTATCGAGATGACATTGGTAAATTGTATCATTGATTGTAAATACATAAGTACGATACGACTTTAAAAGTTTTCAAGGGTATATTCTGTATTTTTTTGTTTGAAAAATATTCAAAAACATTATCACATGGTTATGTATGGTACAATAGCTTATGGTGCAAGAAGTTTGGTTTAACACGATTACAAATGTGGTTACTTCAAAGATTGGCAGTTACGGGAACCTCACATTTTAAATTTTATGTCAGAGATTTGTTGAAGATTGTAAAATTCTATAATTGGGTCTTCATGGCTAAAGTTTTGAGTAGCGTGAGCAATTCATTTTTGAGATCTGGAGATGAGCTATGGTAAATTCAATTTTAAGTAAGAGATTGTTGGGTAATGAATTTGAATTTGGTGTTCATGGAAGTTTATTATGTTCGCGGGACGAACGAGGGTCAAAGACGAAGATATAAGATCATTCCAGTGATTTTTAGTATTTTTGTTCAAATAGGACTTTAGTCTGCTCAAATACAAGAGGCAGAGACCTCACTATTTGAATAGAGTTTGACTCTGGGAATAGATGTCTCAGAATAGGTTTTGTTTAAACATAACATTTCTCCATTTAAACAGACCTCAAATTATAGTTTTTTCAAGTTGTTTTATGATCATTTTTTTACCTTGTGATTCGTATTTTGAGCCCTAACTTTTGTAAAGTCTTCCCAAGTATATAAGGGATACTTAGAGTATTTTCTAGAGATGTTAATGTGAGATTCATCCTAAAAAGAAAACTAGGGCTTGTGAGATTCAACTAAAGCTTCAAGGAAGCTTGAGTGATTGTAACTTATTTGAATCATAGTGGATTATTCATCAGGGAGTGGTTTTTACACGTTAGGGTCTTTTACTTCCTTCAAGTAAATCGTTGTGTGTTTGATTTCACTATTGCTTAATTTCTCAATTGGCATTTTCATGTATTGTTCTTGGGTGAAGGATTGAGATTAGTTACCATAATTCCAGCTATTAGGTCTTTGAGCCCCCATTGCACAGATATTGTCCCCATCTTGACCACCTAGTATGGGCTAGGTATGGGGTTTTATCTAAAAATGCCTCGGTGTAATTTAATAGTCCATATCTCCTTAAATCCTTGTACAAGACTCCATCTTTACCCAGTGTGGGACTAACTTTGATCCATTGATCTTAACAATCTCTACCTTGGATCAAACTCTATTAGTCCTCAACCGCCTGCCACTATCAATACGATTAGATACGCCCACCAATAATCTCCACCTTGACAAGATTCGGGCTACCGTAGTATACCATCTCGTCTGAGATTCATATGCAACATCTTAACTACTCTATCAGACATACGCCCGTGGTAGGATAGATAATATGGTTCTTTGAATCGACGTTTGGGAGTACTGGAGGCGTTGGTGGCAAAGGCATATTTGTCTAAATTTATAAATCAACTTTTATTTCTTAACTTGTCATAATTTATTTGATTTCCAAAATTATTAGAAGTTGAATCCGGCCCAAGGTAAGAACTCAACTGGTTTGGGGTATCCTACTGGACTCCTAACAAAGCCCATATAAACTAGGGTTTATGGGAGAGTTTTAAAGATAGTATTTAAGCCTTTAAAGGGTTCAGTAATTGCAACACATAACAACCTATCAATAATAAACTCTTTATTCCTCTCTTATATTATGTGTGCATGATTGTCTAGTAGTAGATTAGTTTATTATCCAACATGTTATCACCACTACGAAATGCTATTGGATCAAAAAAGCTTTCTAAGGAAGCGTTTTTAGATTTTTACGTTACGGAGAGGTATAATTTTTTTTTTAAAATTTTTTATATATTAACTGCATGATTTATCATAGAGGACATGTAGATCTGAGTCTGTAGATTAAAATCTATTTTTTTTTTTTAAAAATTTAGACCTATTTTAGTACTTTTTGACCCTTGTAAAGGGCTATTTTCCAACTAAAATTGAGAGATTATTCTAGTAATTGGATTGATGCACTTGTAATTTTTTGCGTAGCTTACTCACACACACACTGGGTCGAAGCCCGGTGTTGCCCATCGATGAACATTTGGATGATTCTGTATAGATGTTAATCGCACGACCACAAGGTACGAAGATGGGACCCCAAACGTCGGCCTGGTATTATGTGGGTTATGATTCGCATATATCACTAGATATTTAAAACCTACTAGCGACATATACTATGAGATTTACAAATTGTCACTTAGATGAGACGATATTCCTAATGTTAAGGGGGAGATATGATAGTAAATACTGAAATTATTGCCAAGATTAGTTGGAAAATACCATCGTTGTCTCCTCTAGATCTTTTTACATAAGTTAAGTGACAATAAGGTTCAACCAATTACAAAATTGTAATAGGTCGCAAATAAATTTCCAAACATTATTGAAGTATCGTTGGTATATGTACCTGCAAGTAATGCACCTATATAGCTTAATGTTCTGGGGAAATTAGTACCGCAAGCAAATTTGAGGCTCGTGCTTAGTCGGGGAGCTACAGAATAAGGGATAAATATAACTAATGGTGTAGTCGGTTCACTGAGGATGGAACCACCCAGCGACGAGATAATAGTAGTTACGCATTTAGTTGATGTATTACGAGACAAACCCAGAGTGGCACATACGCATGATAATAAAGAGGTCTCGATCTATTAAAAGTCTATAATACCATAATGTAGGATCGTTCAGTAGAGATTTTTCGACAAGGTATTCACATACGTTGTTGTACTTTCCATTGAGGATGTGGATTCAGAACCACTTATTGTAAATAACTGTGTGTTATTATACATTGGCCAAAGTAGGCATCTAGAATCGAAGTGGAGCTCTGTTTACTAGCATAATGCGAAATTGTACCATAAAGCATGTCGGTTACAAATGAGAATGGAGCAGAAACATGATTAACTCAAAGAAAAAATTAGGTCAAGGCAAGACTAGCTGCCTAGGAATTCTTTAAGAGGCCTGGCATCGATTGGAATGAGATCTGTTATCCAGTTATAGATGTTATAATGTTTTGGTACTAATTACTTTGTCAAGTTGTCGAGGACAAGCTAGACATGCGTCTTATGTAATTACTGTGCATTTATATAGGAAACTAGATACGGATATCTACATAAAGCCACCCAGGAAGGTAAAAACTTCTTAAAGCAATTAAGCCTGATATACGAGGTGTGTACGTAATAAAACTGGATAAGCCACTATTGATTTGAAGCAATCAGGGCTCATGTGACATAGTAAAATTGACTTGAGTATTTGAAGGTTGGGGACTTTGTAAATATTCTTATCTGTCTTTGCGTTCTTATTTAGAGCACAAATATTAGCTTAAGTCATCATAATTGTGCACTAATTGATTTGGATATCATTAGGACTCCAGGGGAGATCGCGAGAGCTACCGAATACCTTAAAACAGAATTCAAAATGAAAGACCTTGTGGAAACCAAGTATTATCTCGATTTGTAGATCCAACAACTTGGCAGTGGCATACTTATACACCAAGCAAAATATATCAGGAAAGTTATCTAACACACCGGTATGGATGCAGTACACAGTTCTAAGTTACTTATTGTCATCCATCACTTGGATGTGAATAACGACATCTTCCACCATCCTAATGGGGGGAACTCCTAGGGCCGTGATGCCATAGTTAAGAGGTGCTTTGTTATAATTAGTTGGGCATACAAGAATCGATGACTCATTTACAGTAAACTGCTTGGCTTACCAGAGTTATGTTCCTTCCTAAAGGTACTAGAATGAGATCAAGCACATTATAAGGTATCTGATCGACATAAAAGATTAGGGTCTGTTTGACCCCAAAATAGTAAACATATAATTATAGGGTACGTCTATATAGAATACTTATCATACACACATAGAGGCCATTGTCAAATAGATTATGTGTTTATGTACGGGGATACAACAAATTCTTAAAGATCGATGAAGTAGATGGCGTTAGTTACATCTCAAACCATGAGGAAGCTCTTGTACTTCATGAAGCTAGCAGAGAATGATGGTTGTACTCCAAGGTACATCACATCAACTAAAGTTATTGCATGTTATATCCAAGATAAAGCATCAACTATTCATGAAGACAACTTGGCTTGCATTATTCAAGTCAATGGCGATTTTATCAATGGCGACAGAATGAAGCACATTTCACAGAAGTCCTTCTATACTAATGAATTACAAAAGGCAAATGAGATAGAAGTTATTCAAGACATTTTAAAAGATAACTTTGCAAACCTATTCATAAAGACTCTTGCACCACTTACGTTTAAGCAGCTAGTACACAAAATTGGCATGCAAGTTTTTATTCATCAATATCTTAGGGTGATAGATCTTGGGGGAGATTGACGTCATGGGGAGTAGTCCTGACCTGACGTGGACACATGTGTATTGTACTCCTTTTCCTGATAGTGCAGTTTTAATCCTAGGAGGTTTTACTGACTAGATGTTTTGATAAAGCAATGTATATGCGTCCACAACCCATACATGGCATAGAATTATACTATTTCCTTATGCATTTTTTTCCCCAATGAGGTTTTGCTAGGCAGAGGTTTTGATGAGGCAAGTCATCCTGGTATAGAACACCCTAAGGGGGAGTGTTAGGAGTTGGGTCCAACCCAAGGTGGGAACCCAACTGGGTTGAGGTGTTCTACTAGACTCCTAACAAAGCCCATATAAACTAGGGTTTATGGGGAGAGTTTTAGAAAGAGTATTTAACCCTTTAAAGGGTTTAGTAATTGTAACACAGAACAACCTATCAATATTAAGCTCTTTATTATTCTCTTATATTATGTGTGCATGATTGTATAGGTTTAGAATAGCCTATTATCCAATAAAAATAAGTTTTTAATAGAGTATCTGAGATACTTTAATCGGTTATCATATAATTTGGTTACCCATTGTTCATAGTTTCATGTTTCTAATTGTCAGCATGCAATCCTTGTTAAAGGTTCGTTCTATAGCGGATTTAGCTCGATCATTGTATTAAGAATCTGAGGCTCCTGTACACTATACTATACTACACCTATTATACATTATGTTTAGTGTATGCTAAAATTTTAGGCATCAGCATTGGTGTCCTCAATGACCACTAAGTAAATTGATTTACGTATGCTAAGAATTTAGGGCAGGATGTTTTTGAAATTTAGAATAAAAAATGATGCATTTTAATAGGTGAAAGAAGTCGCAATTCCTCACTATATGACAATCTTTATAAGCGAAATAAGTATATGCCAATACATAGTTACCGAATCCTTTCAATATACAAATTTCAATCCAATTTACCCATATCCTCGTGTAGCTTAAGTTCCCAGAACAATCTCTTAGTGCAGACGTTTTATACCATACCAATACAATATTTTCTTTAACCATTATTTTTATTTGCCCTCCAATATTATTCTTCGGATAAAGACGTTTAAATTTATTTGGAAGTATCCATAATAAGACTCGATACACATGTGCATTTGTGAAGATTGATGTCTAATATTCCCATACACCGCTTATTGAAGAGAACAACTCAAAACTTACAGATGTTTGTTTTATGCTTGTAATACACGGTTTTAGTTTCTTCCACCATCCCAATTTTTTTAAGGTCCACTTTATTATTTCATAGAGGTAAGGAACACACAATAAAGTTTATGTATGTAAACGAATGAAAGATTGTATATAATTATCTACTCATATGAAAGTTGCACCGTGATGGGTTATGTAATAGCCTAATTCTAAGATCCGGACTTAGCCTTTACACCAGATGTGTTTAGAATGCTCAAGAACAGTAAGTAATAACAAACAACATGATTTAGCGTAAAAAATCTTTGAATAGGTTAAAAACCATGACCTCTCTTGAGGATTTTCAGAAAGAGAAGATGATCTTATTGAGATTACTAGCTTATTACAATGAATGTTTTGAGAATATGAGATGTTAGAGTGAGCGTTCTCCTTCATCCTTCATCTGAAATTCTCTGGTCTTATTTATAGGTCTTATAATATAACCGTCTGACGACCATTAAGATTCTTGATGATAGACGTTACAAAATATATGCTAGATACTCTTTGACCAGATTATGTAACGGACTGGTCCTGCTTGTCTTGTAACGGGTAACTATATTGATGATGTTGTGCATGTTGACTCGTATTATTGATGTAGAGGTCGAATATTAAACACTGAATGCATCTTTTCTAGTACTTCGTGCATGTTGAAGAGTTCAAGGATCAAGCATGAGTCTGAGATACAAAATAAGCTATTAATAGATGTTTCTCAACAAAGAGCACGAGGAGTATCATGGGTGAGTGGTGTTGGTTAAGAAACTCGCACTTTTACCTATTTCATGATGTTGTTGTCATGATTCTGATTGTGCCATGTGCTCTGTTGATGAGATTAAAAGTTTTTATGTAGTTCGATGATGAAGTGTGAGTTCGAGATACGGAATAAGCCACTAAAACTGCCCCCTCTCAGCCAACAATACAAGAAGCCTTGTGGGAGAGTGGTATTGGTTGAGAAGTATCATTAATGCCACAGTTAATATTTGGGAATCATTTCAATGTATATTCATGAGTATTTGTATATGGCTTTTGGTTTTTTGAGAACCAGCGGTTCTAGTCAATGCTTTTTGTATGGGAAATCCTTCTAATATTAGGAATTTAAATAGTCGGTTTTGAATGTAGATTACATAATAAAAGGCATTCTGAGGTGAGTGTGATAAACCCATTCTTCATCTCTGATTTTTTTCTCCAGTATTTTTGTTTTTGTATCTGAAAATTTTGAACTATTAAGAGTATGGTGACTACCAGGAACCAATCTCGAGAGTCTAGGATTCGTAGAAAAATGGATGAATTGCGTATCCAGTACTTTGGATACCAACCTCTGCATCTGTCGATACAGATTCCTGTGTCGCCTACCAATCGCCGCATGTCCTATAACAAAGTGATGGAGATGGGGGATGATTATTATCAAATAGTGCAATTTTACTATATGTTGACATCAGAGGCAGAGTACCAAAATGGGCTTCGGTTGCTGCTGGAGAAGGCCGTTACAACTGAAGATGAAATGGCAGGCGTTCATCCGAGGGAGCTTCGCCGGTATCCCGTTAGTGAGTGGGCCCTTTCTAAGAAATAAGACCTTCTGTCTGTCTCTAGCATGCGGAGAGGTGAGGGTTATGGTGGAAGAAGTGGCAATGATGGAAGAGATCATTTTTTTCCATGAACCATAGAGATTGGCCATGAAGAAGATCTGTTATCTGTGATTTTTAGTTCTAACTACTTCCTAGACCTTACAGCATGGGATCAGAGTTTGGAAGTTGCTTCAATTTTTCATCTTCTTCCTTATTGACTGCTGAGAGACATGTCAAACTGCTACTTGATGTAATTTTGAAAATGATCTATATATTGCCTTGAATGATAGTGTATCTATAAAGTAAACTGTTGGATTTGTTTGGAACAATTTATCATTCAGACTAATGAATTCTCTTTGTTCTAGTATCATGATTTCTTTGTATCGAACTTGTTTGCGCAATTTTCTATTGTAAAATAGGAGTCTGTAAATAGGTATTAGCTTATCGTGGGGTATGATAAGGAAAATCGAGTTGTAAGGAGTTTAGTGTGTATGTTGGTAAATAGTAGTGGTAGGTGAGATTGCAACAATTAGAGGAGTTCAAAAATGTGATGAAAGGAAATAGGTAATTTTTGAAAGATAACTGGTTTGTTAAAAAGATATATGGTTTTTCTGCGATCTGTGTATTCGAACTGGATGAAAGAATGACTCAAACTGTGAATAAAATTGATAAGGGTATGTAGGTGCCGCCGCTGGACTTGCATGACTTTGTATGTTGCCATCTGTATATTTGTTCGTATAAAATCTGAGGAGATATTGCATAATATGGAAACAATGACCTGTCACAATATTCTAGATCTTATGTGGATCTTCTGCTGTTCCATGAAAAATATATCCTTCAACAAAATTAGTGGGGTGATATGAATTTCCAAAGATCTTCTTGGTGGTTATAAAGTAGTAATTTTTGACTGGTATGACTTGTATCTTCTACAGGGATAATAATGGTGTGATTAACCATGGTGAGGACTCATTCTCAGCGTGTGCATCAGGCAGCAGATGGTCGGTTCCATATCAAGGTTGTTAAACTTTATGAGCAGTATTTTTGTTAATTGCCTATTGATGATATGTTCTCGGAATGGCCATTGAATCTTATCGGACTAGATGATGAAGGCAAGCGTGCAAAGTATGATCACTTTTTCTGGTGTAATGTGTTTCATAGGTCGCTGCTAAGTGCCACGGTGTGGGAACTGATTGAATAAGGATAAAGTATTTTGATTTATTGTTATTATACAAATATTGTGAATGACAGTTGTATGATTTTTAACAACTGTATATATATCTTTGAATTTTGAATATTGATCTATTTTAGGAATGTTGTACGATATTGGTAGAGTATAAAAGTAAGGTGATTGGTCGTTTGTACTGCATCGAGGAAGAGGTGCAGAATTCATAATGGCAAACAATAGAGACTGACATGATGACAATCGACATTATCACAGAAGTCATGATAATGCTTTCAAACGAAAAGATATGCATGTAGAGACAGTAGGGATGGGTGACGCATGTCAGAAGGAGTCGTCGTTTCAAAAACTAAGGGAAAGTATAAAAATGCGTATCTTTCTTCCTCATAAGTTACCAACAGTTGTAGAGCGAGAGAAAAGTTATGTAAATCCTATTTCCAAAGAGAGGAAACATTTGAGTCCTGAGTTTGATCTTAGGAGGAAAGGTTTATTGGGTGATATAAGACCTGTAGAAAAGCGACGGGAGTGGTCATTCTCGGGAAGATGGTCAGGTAAAGTGGAAGATTGTTGTTTTTCAAGTACAGGTTGGTTACATACGTCTCTATTTGTTTAATTTGTTGTCACTTAGTAATCTGTATGCGCATCTTTTTGAGTTGGTGGGTACAGGGGTTTGATAATGTAGGGGAATAAGATCTTTGAATGCGAGATGATAGGGTTCTGTTGTGTATAAATTTTGGTATATGAATAGACTGTAGAGAGAGAAAATTCTTTCTTGGGGAAGAAGAGGGAAAACTTGAAATGATTGTGTATTTTTTTGTTTTGAGAAATTGTAAAGTAAACGTGTAGACTGGGTAATAATATGGGTGGGGCTACTTTTACTGTATGTTGGGTTTAATATGGAAAGTATAGATAATGATAAAATATTTTTGTGTATCTGTAGGTTCAGTATGTGTTCCAAACCTAGTATTCCCATGAGTAAATTTATAGTGTTTTCATGTTCGGAAGATACATCCTCATCGGGGAGGGAGGACGAGTGTGAAGAGACTGTCAATAGTATAGAATGGAATGAAGAAGTTGGGAAAACTAGTAGGATAGAAAAAGAGATAGAGGATAGAGGCGAGAAAGATAAAATATTTATTATATACCCCGAGGGAGTAGATATAGGAAAATAATTTTTAAAATACAAGAAGAAATTACAAGGGGAATGGGGAAGTTATCTGATGGATCAAGGTCTCTGGTTCAAGGCCTATGGTCCCAAGAAAAGGGATGAGGCGGTAAACTACCAAGTCCCATATTTGGAGAAGTGGAAGAAGGAGAGAGGGATTAGTAAGGATGTGAATCTCTCGTACCATAATGGCCTCGGGCTATCAGGCCCGAATGATGGGTTTTTATGTCATTTGAATCAGGTCATGTATGGCCTGAAAATTCCTTCGACTTTCTTTCAAAAAGGAGTCATGAATGTAGTACAATGTTGCCCTGCCAAGCTGAATGGGAATCTATATGAGATAATAAGGGTCTGTGAGGCACTGAATGAAAAATGGAGGAAGGAAATTACTGCCAAGCAGTTCGAAGCTGAAGATGTGTTGAAATTTTATAAATAGAAATATGTTAAAGGTTGAAGTAGTGGTTGCCTATATAGTGATTCAACTAGGAAAAAATATTGACTTTGAATCTGCAGGTAGACCATAGAACTATCACCTTGTGTGGGTAGAGGGCAACTGTATGCAGGTTCCAAATGAACCAGCGCTCGAACAAAACCATAAATATTATAACCTGAGTAAGTAACGTTGACCAATCTTCGAATAACCAATAACATGTCCTCGAGCTATTTAAAAAATGTTTTACTCCTTATTTTGGCAAAACCCAATCCTTCATCTACGCCTGATAAGACCATCATGTTCGACTGTGTTGCTCGAGATCAGGACGAGTTAAAGCAGGTACTTGGTGAGCTCAGCATCCGTAGGGATAAAAGGTTAGATTCTGTGGTACCCTAAGATTAATGAGCTCACGAGAAATGAGCTATGGCAGAGGATAAAGCTCATTTGACTGTTGATGACATTCTCAATCTTCTACCTCCTGCACCTCAAAACACCAAATAGATTACTCAGAGGTTGGGGAAGTCAGCTTGGCAGAGTACCCCTGCCACTGGGGTGGCGGCCACAAAATAAGAGGTTGCAAAAACTATTTCTGTAGACGTGGAGGAAAGGCTGGAGATGAGTACAGTAACTCCTGTAGAGGCAGAGAAGAATCTACGTAAGTAAAAATGGCATGAGGATGAGGGTAGCTCTCGTACTAATCCTCATGCTACAGCTAAGATGAAAGAGCTAGAGCTGAAATATTGTTTGTTGGCTGAGACGGATCCGAAGCTGCTCTATGACGAATATAACGAGCATACTTTCGCGGTACGATATTGGAATCTCCAATTGTCCTTGTATTCAGACTAAAGGTTGTTTGTGTTGAATTTGTCTTTGTGTATTTTTGAACTTGCAGCTCTTCATGTTGCTGAAGGGGGCAACAAAGTGTCTAGACAAGAGGAGCCAGAAGTTTGGGGGTCTTACAATGAAGTTTGATGCTCAATCGGTTCATATAAAGGAGCTCGAAGCTGAGTTCAAGCTAAAGAAAGATAAGAGTGTCGAAGATGTTAAAGAGGCTGCAGAGTTTGTAGAAAATTATAGTGACCTGGCGGGGCTTGATGACATTATGTCAAAATCAGTCAAAGCACTTTTAGTGGAAAAATATCACTTTGTCCAATTGTATTACGACTTTAGATTGAGTAAAGCTGATGTGGAGCTAGGCCGGACTGGTAGATATGGCTAAATTGTTTTCCCTTCAGAAGTTACAAATGAAGTAATGGCTGATGTTGTTGTTTCTCTTGAGAAAATGTTAGAGCTTACTAATCCACTATACGAAGAGAGAAACCCTAGTAAGCAGATAAGTATGAAGAATACCAAAATTGGATTGGGAAAAGTCCCTTTAAGAGCTTCAATTGCTTAAACGTAGTTAATTACAACGAATTACTCTAAACCCTAAGTTTCTTCCTTAAAACTTTTTATTTAACTACATAAGCTTACAAAAATAACCTAAGTCCACTTTATATACAAGGGAACTAAAAATACTACTAGCACAAATCTCGAGGTAAAACTACGCCTCAAAATAACAACCAATGCCAAGCTCGTTCGAACGACTTTACACTAGTTAGTCTTAAACCCTAGAAACTTGACAAGTCATTCGAATAGCATCCAAGCTCGTTCGAATAAAAATTGTCTATGGGCCAAAATTCCAGGGGATTGAACATTGGTCGTTTGAACAAGTCGTTTGAACGACTCTAAACCTCATTCGAACGATTTTCTGATAATTTGGTCCTTGACTCAAAACGTCCCTAGATCATCTTGGATCATAGCTCCCCCCTTTAGGAGCCTTGAGCTCCTACTCAAGCTGAAACTATAGATGTGGAAATGCGGCGTTGCCCATTTCCCTGCTGTACCACTTTGACTTACTAGGTAGCTGACCCTTCTTCCCAACTCAGAATAAGTCAATACCACGCCGTCTTGAAGTATGATCTTTCTTCTCTAGAATACTATCCTCCTGCAATCGATCTTCTCTTTCGATCCATAAGTCATCACTGATGGTAGGCTAGTGTCGATTATAGAGTCTTCATCTAAAAGAGACGGCTCAAACAGCTTAAAATGTTTGGGATTAATCATCGAATACATCTGCATAAAAGGTGGCAAAACTAATTCATACTCACATGTCTTGCCTTGTAGCAAATTTTGGCGAAACACACTTTGTCCCTTTGGGATCATCATATCCTGCAACATACCTTGAAGTAACAAAAGGTTGTATCTGCATAAAAACCAACATAGCGGAAGTAGTTTGTAAGGCAGTCGAGATAACCTATCAGACATTTTGTTGTCCACTCCCCTCATATACTATATAATCAAGGGAAATTGTTGGAGATACGACATCCCCTTCATCTGGTGAGCTTATTGTAGCTTGGACTGTGTAGCAAAAAACTAGAACGGTTTATGATCACAATGTACCATAACCTCCTCTTATAACTTCCCTATGTTGGTTTGTTGCTTATAAGATGCTGTCATTGTAGATAATACTCTAGCCGACGTACCCTCTTGAATCGGTCGAATCAATAACACAAACTTGCAGCTCACATTAACCAACCGCTTCACCTGAGTCGTTGTGACTAAATTATTTGTGGTAACATGCTCCTTACAAGCATTGATATGAAACTCTTTTCCCTCCTTCACAAGACGATACTTGCGAGCTCTACGGTAATGAATCGCATCTTTGTCCTAAAGATAAGGGCTACCCAAGATGACCTGACACACATCCAATGGAACTACCTCACACGTAACCTCGTCAATAAACCTTTCAGTGGTCGCAAACTTGAATGTACACTGCTTTGTGATCATCAAATCCATATCTTTCATAATCAACCCCAAACCATACGACTTAGGATGAGCCGTAGTAGTTAAACCCATCTTCTTTACTAACGCCTCAGAAATCAAATTTTCTGACTACCCGGATCAACAATGGCCTCGACTAAGCTCTTCATTACCTGAATACTGACATGAAAAAGTTCTTCCTGACTCTCCCCTCGGTAGCCAAAGTTTGCTGAAACATAAGTGTAAGCTTAAGATTTAGTTGATCTAAGTCCGGGAGGTCAACAACCTCTGCGGCTAGTGCATATCTTTCTTTCTTATTCTTCTCCTCCTTCGGCCAAAGCTCCGGGTGAAGTTTCCAACATCTATCTTAAATAAGTCCACTCGCCTTACAATTATTGCAAGAATTCTTCTTGGACAAAGACCCCTCTCCTTTGGACTCTCCCTTATGCTCGTATTTCTAACTAGACTTGAACCCTGACTTATTTTCATCGTCTTCCTTGTCACTTTTCAAGTACTTTCCTTCAATGGAAATTGCCATCATGGTAGCTTCCTCGATATTGGCCACAGTAAAGAGCTTTAATTCTCTTTTAATGGACTCCGACAAACACCCTGTGTACTTCATGAACACCTTATACTCGTCCACATCAATGTCTAAAACTAAAGCTTGGCTATGAAATGTTGCAGTGTACTCCTGTACGGATTGCTCAAACTTTTGGCACAAACTGTGTCATTTATACCATCTATCTTGCTCATACCCAATCGGATAAAACTGGCTTCGCACTAATACCTTGAATTCTTTCCAACTCAAACATCCAGCATCGTGGCATTATAGATAAGATTCTACTACTTGAGTACATGACTTACAAATTTCAACGTAGCAAAGCATATTAGTTGAGCATTGGAGAATTCGTAAACGGAAAAATAAGTTTCGAACCTATCTAACCAATTATCAAACTTCTCGATATCTATTGAACTGTCGAATATCGGAATTTTAATCTTAAAATTTATACAAAGATTACGTATAGGATTCGATGACTTACCAATACCCGATCGCTCCTTGACGGATTCGGCATCACTAGAATCACTATCAATCTTTGTAAAATCATCATCTCCAACCACCTCCATAACCCCATTCTTCCTCGAGTGGCCTCGCCGATGAGAGCAACCTCACCGTGTCGCTGAAGTGGAAGCCTTCACGAGGTTTGTAAGATGCAATTGTTCTACCAACTCCCCTACATTAGAAGCTAGGTCAAAAACTGTCATATCCAAAGTCATGAGTTGATCGTTGCAATCCTCCATCACCAAATCGTCCTTCTTCTTTGAATTAAGTTTGCGATGAATCTTCAACGGACTCACTAGCTTCTCTTTTATTTTCTTGAGATGGTCACGTGTAGACACCATAAACCACAATCAACCCCCAAGAATTATAACTAGAAAACTAATACTACTTAATCCACAATACGAAGAGAGAAACCCTAGTTTGCATAAAGGTATGGTGAACACCAAAATTAGATTGGGAAAAGTCCCTTCAAGTGCTTCAATTGCTTAAACGCAGTTAATTATAATGAATTACTCTAAATCCAAAGCTTCTTCTACCGAACTTTTTCTTTAACTAACATAAGCTCAAAAAAATAACCTAAGTCCCCTTAATATACTAGGGAACTAAAAATACTAATAGCACGGATCTCGAGGTAAAACTACGCCTCAAAATAACAACCTATGTCAAGCTCGTTTGAACAAAAATTATCTATGGGCCAAAATTCTAGGGGATTGAACATTGGTCGTTTGAACAAAAATAGGGGGCCGTTCGAACGAATTTACGATAATTTGGTCTTCGACTCAAAACGTCCCTAGATCCTCCTGGATCACTTCCACCAAAAAGTACTAAGCCAGTTCGATCGGCTGAAAGAACATTGGATCCTCTGTCAGAAAGTACTGATCCAGCTCATTCTGTTGGGAAAATATTAGAGCCTCTATCTGAGGTAGAAATCAGTAAGAACCTCAAAACGTTCTGTGGTATTCTTTATTTGATTTGATATAGTTTGCTTGATTTGGATGTGATTGTACTTTGTATTGTCGTACACTATTTTTTAAGTTTGATTGATGCTTTGAAATATACTATTTTTGAATGTTTGTATGATAATAAAATATTTATAATCTGTATAGGAGATAGAACGATTGAGAAAAACTAATTCTGAACTGGAGAGAATGTTGAGTAGAGCGAGGGATTTCGCGGCTCCTATTCAACAGGTACTTAATAAAACTGAATATGAGAAAAGGCAATTTAAATTTAATCCTGAGAAAAAATTTAAAGAGTTATATGACCTCCAGTGTAGATATGCTAAGATCAAAATAGAGAGAGATGAGGTGTTAAGAAAGGAGGAGGAAAGGGGGGTATTAGTTCAAAAACCAAAAGAGTTGACCTATTTTAATGACCTGAGTGATAAGGCTAGGTGTCAAAGTATGTTGATAGCTCTGACATTGCATTTTGAGGTCAAAGTAGAGAGTGAACAGGGATTAAAAGAAGCTTATGTTGAGCATTTGAAGGATAGAGGTATAGTTCCAGACTCAGCTCAAATTATGTTTTTAGCTCAAGAAGCACGTAATAGTCATAGTTTAAAGGCGAGAAAGTGTTCTACTCGAGCTGGTGTGTCTATTGTATGGGGAGATGTAGAATATTTATCTGATGTGTTTGGCTTTATGTAGGATCATAGGGCTATGAGAATTATATTTTTCAGGATAAGAAAAAAGCAAATAGAGGTTCACAGCAATTAGAGGGTGAGTTAAAGTAGATACACGATGTAATATCACAACATGTTGAACAAAAAATATCTTTAGCGACGCGATTGTCAAAAAAAGTGACTGTTTGAATGAAGATAGAAGCTGATGTGAGGGCACTAGGTGTATTGCAAAAAGAAATGTGCCAGCGGTTACATAAGGCGCATATGCAATTGAATCAGTATTTGTATCCATCGCGAGAAAAAGTTACAGCTTGAACAGAGCATGAGCGTCATATAGCAAGTGTTATTGATTTTTATAGAGGAGAACTGACGAGGGTAGAGAACGAATTTTGGAAGTTTATAACGGAATGTGGGAAGGATTTGATGTTGAGAACGCCAAGGCTAAAAATATGTGGTTTACCAAAGATAAAGGGGAATGTGGTGGGGAAAACCCTATTCCCAAGTTGAGGAAACTGTCATCATAAGAGGATGAGAAGGGGGTCAAGAATCTGATACCCCGATCGCAGTGTAAATAGCATGAGCATGAGGTTGCGACCTTTGTAGCTCTTGTAGATGTTCAAGTAATTAATAGGAAGATTTAAGGGATAAAGGGCAGTCCTCTCATATCTTGAAGAAGCGAAAACTAAAATGATAAATGAAATCTGTGTTTTGTGATGAAAACTAAAATGATGTATCGATATTACTCAAATAGCATGTTCTTGATTAATCTTGTTAACTGTGATATGTAATCTGTTTGTATGAGCGAACTATTTAACTGTCATGACAGGGAGAACTGGTAGCTGCCTAGAGCCAATGTGTCACGTTGCATGTTCGAAATAAACAATTGAACGCTGAACTGAATTCATGTCAGGGGCACTAAAGAGTACTAATGGCTTAGAAGAAAAAGTTAAGGTGGAGATTTTAAAAGAGTGAAGTACAGTAATTTGTGTGACTGAGAAACTGCAAGAGAAAGTGGTTGAACTAGCCATTGAACTGAGACAGATAGAGGAATTAAACGAAGTGATAAGGAAAAAGAGTGTTGAAGTTGTAAGTACCTCTGAACATGCTAGCCAACAAGGGGCTGAATTGATATTTGTTCAAACTCAAGTTACAGAATTGTTGGCAGTGTTAGAGGGAGAAGGACATGATGTGAAAGACTTGCAATTTCAAGTAAATTTACTCGAGATGGAGATAGCTGAGACGCGAGCTCATGTTCGCAACTATAAAGTATTGTGGGTAGTTGTTAATGTGATGATAAAAAAGATGGAAGATGCCCACAATCAGTAGAACAAAAATATAAACAAGGCTTGGAACGAATTATAAACGCTATAACATACCATTTAATCGCATGATTAAGATATCTTAGAGTATAAAGCCGAGAACATGAAATTGTGTGATGCTAATACCAAGTTGGAGGCGGATATGTTAAAGGTTGCAATGAATCTTGATGATAGTACGTTGAATAAAAATTATCGTGAGGCTGAAGTTGAGGGAGCAATGTTTATAGTTTGTCATATGGATGAATTCATGACAGTATTGGAAGAACGGAATGCTGCGACGCAAATGAAAAAGGAATAGCTAAGAAATGCTGCGAAGGTTTGGAAGTCAAACTGAAGGAAGCGAAAGGTAAACTTGGTGAGTTTATTCTTTCAAAAGGGGTGAAAATGGAGGCAGGTGATGTATACGAGAGAGATATGACAGCAGTTATTTCATTCTTTGTAGCAGAGTTTAATAAATTAGAGGCAGAAAGTAGAACTGTATGTGATGAGTTAGTTATAAAGGATGTGCAATGCAAAATGAGGTTAGTGCAATTGGGGTACATAGATCCTATGGTGTCAATAATTGGAGCTCTTAAAGAGAGTATGATTAGGGCAGGAAAATAAATTGTTACCGGGAGAATGCTAGAGTTTATGCGTGGTCGCTTAAATCGGTATGGAGAGAGTTTGAGGGGTGATGTTTTAAATGATAGTTCGAGCGATAGTAACTGATGATGTGTAAGATAGTAAGAGTATAATAGATATAAAACTGTTAAAAAGTAGTATGAATGATCTGTATGTATGTATACTGACCTTTGTATGAACTAGTTGTATTGCTATCGTCTTTCAGTAGGATCTTTAGGGAGTTCACCATCAAATTTGTTATGAGGTCTGATATATATGAGTGAAGGTCGTCTCCAATCATCTTTATCCTCGTCAACATCCCCAGTATTAACATAATTTGACATTATGATATTAATGTTGGGGGTGGATAATATTTTGATCTTGAGATATCGAGCGTCTGTATCGAGGATTCCTGCTAGATAGGCGAGGGAATCAGAAAGTCTATTTTCTCCGTACGGTAAATGTACAATATTAATCCTCCTGAATCTGTACATTCTGTCGGCTACTGCTACTACACAGTCAATCATTTTTTCGTTCTTCTAGAATTTTTATGTGTAATGGTTCATAATGAGTAAAAAGTCTGCATACACATATAACTCAGAGACGCCAATCTCGAAAGCCATATCTAGACCGTGAATCATTGCCTTATACTTAGCCTCATTGTAGCTTCGAAATTGAGTCGAATTGATTTCTCGATCATGTCATTGGAAGGTGTAATAAGCACGATTCTGATACCTGATCCTACAGGTCCAGAAGATCCATCAGTTAAAAGATGTTATCCCTTTTGAGTTATCCAGTCTGATTTTTCTTTGAACTATTCTTCATTAGTATCCGTACTATTTTCTTCCCAGTCAGGATCTTCTATAAGGAAGTCTGCAAGGAAATCTACTACTGCTTGACCTTTTTCAAAATGTCGTAGTTCAAAAAGGATGTCATGTTTACCAGGAGTTACTGACCATTGTTGTACTCGTCTGGATTTCTTTCCCTTGGATAAGATTTCTTGCAAATGATAATTTGTCATTAATAGAACTGAGTGAGCTTGAAAATATGTGTAAATAAGAGCTAAGAATAATTTCTCGATCTTGGTATACCGAGATTCTCCTGGAATTAGAGTTTTGCTGATGAAGTAGACAGATTTCTCTGTCTTCTCATCAAGTCGAATGAGAAAAGAACTTAGTGATTTGTCGATAACTGCAAGATATATGGTAAATTCTTCCCCTTCGTGAGGTGTGCTCATCATTGGTGGTTTACCCAAATAATGCTTGAGTTCCAGAAATGCTGCTTTGTATTATGATGTCCACTCGATCTCAGAATCTTTCTTAGACTTAATTTTTGTTGTTCCTTCACGCAATAGGTTGAATAACCATTGACAATGATCTGAAGACTTTGAGACAAAGCGATTTATTGCAGCAATCTTGCCTGCTAACTTCTGTATGTCTTCCTTCATTTTTGGAGAAGGCATAGACAATAGAGTATGAATACGATCTGGATCAGTTTCTATGCCTCGCTTACTGATCAAATGTCTAAAGAATTTTCTAGACTGGACTCTGAACTAGCACTTGTCAGGGCTGAGTTGCATCTTGTAGAAATAAAGAATTTCGAAAGTAGTGCGTAAATCTATAATATGGTTATCTTTTTTAAGACTTTTACAGAACATGACATCAATATAGACTTCCATCATTTTTCCAAAGTGATCTATGAACATTTGTGTCATCAGTCTTTGATACGTGGCACCAGCATTCTTAAGACTGAATGGCATGACATTATAGTAATATAAGCCATGCTCTGTAATGAAAGTTGTTTTTTCTTTATCATCAGGTAGCAGAGGTATTTGATTGTATCCTGATGTGGCATCCATCATGGATAAAAGTTTGTACCTCGCAGTGGAATTGAGCAGATGATTTATGATAGGAAGTGGAAAACTATCCTTCGGAGTGTGTTTGTTAAGCTCAGTAAAATCTATACATACTCTGATCTTGTCGTTCTTCTCAGGGACTGCTACAATGTTCGAGATCCATTCAGGGTAATTGGCTTTTTGGATAAAACCAACTTTGATGAGTTTATCGATCTCTTTATTGACTTCTTCTCAGAGTCTTGGTGCTAAAATCCGCTGCTTTTGTTTTACTGCTTCAGTTTTTTCTTTCAAATTAAGCTTATGGCAAGCCAGATTTTGATTAATGCCCAACATTTAAGAGCATCTCGTTCAGCTGTGGGTAGAAGAGTGCCAATGTATGTCCTTCGTTTATCTCCACTAATTTGACGTACTCTGTGGTTTCTACACTCGGCAGATGGTTATCTTTAGAGTTTACCGTATAGTTTTCTGTACTATTTTCTGTTATTTTTTGTAATTGTTATGTAACATGTGGCTTTGATGGCTCTGGTATAATGGAAACATAATTTCCCCATGCTCGTGCTAACTTCTGACTTCCTTTGATTTCATAAACGTCGTTGTTCCATTTAAAACGTAGTGCCAAATGATAGGTTGATGGAATAGCTCGCATATTGTGTAACCTGCAACGTCCCATTATCACCAAATAATGGGATTTTGTATTGATAACATAAAAGACAACGTCAATTGTTACTGGTTCTGCCGTAATATGAAGTATAACCTTCCCTACATGTTCTTCTTTAGATTCGCTGAATCCGTAGATATCAATGTCAATGGGTTGTACCTTGTCGGCCAGTCCCATCTAATCAATCGTACTTTAGAAAAGTAGCTTAATGGTACTACTAGTATCTATCATCATTGCGTAAAGTACCATATTTCTCATTTTTAACATTATCACCAAAGCATCATAGTAAGGAAAGTTGACATGTCGAGCATCGTAGTCATCAAAAGAAATTCATGTTCGTTGGGAGCTAGATACCAGAAGTAAATGAGCTTTATTACCTTTTATGGACAGGTCATGACATTGGCCGACACGTCGTCTTTTGCTTTTGTTTGATTGTTTGACAATCTGAGTCTCAATGAAATGGCTAAGAGATATATGGTATAAATGCTTCTCTCTTAATGGTTCCTCGATCTGCACGGCTTCTATAGGATGTTTGTAACTCCCATTTTTGTAACTCTCAACGTCCACGATGTATTCATGCATTCGTCCATCTACAAAAATATATTCCAACAGACATTGTAAAGCAAAGCAGTGCTCTGTCTTATGATGTCAGACTTTGTGGTGAATGTAATAAGGTTTGTTCTCAATAGGTTGGATATTGTGTATTTCAAAAAAAAAACTATCCTTCTGAAGTATATGATAAATGTTGGCTATGGTTACATTCACCATGGGAAGACAGGATTTTGGCAAGTTACTACCCTTTTGAGGTCGCTCGTCATTAGATTTTACTTGATTCATGTCCCCTCCCTGACCAGAAGCACAATTGAAATTTGAGCCTAAGGATTGATCTCGAGCTGTCAATGTTGACTTCTTAGTTTTCTGTCTGTCAGACACCATTCTTTCAAGATCGATATATCTATTGACTTTTTCAATCATGTCCTCCAAAGTTAAGGGTTTGTTTAGGACGAAGTACTCCTTCACCTTCCCATCGACGAGTAAGGCATTGGTAAAAGCCAAAATAGAAATCTTCTGATCAAGCCGATCTACTTTTTGAGTTAATTCAAGGAATTTCTTAGTGAACGTCTCGAGCTTCTCTCTTGGCATTTGCTTGATGCTGAAAAGAGAATATAAAATCTCATTTTTATCTCTGTTGTGCGAGTAATTTTTTACGAAGAGTTCTCGCAACTGTTCGAAAGTAATGATAGATCATTCGGGTTGTCTGTGGAACCATCGCAGGGGTTTGCCAGATAAACTGGTAAGAAAGAGCCGGCATAAAATTTGATTGGACGTAGAATGAAAGCCTAAAGGACCTTGGAATTCTTGGGTGTGCTCCACTGGACCTTTATATTTTCAAATCTTCGGAGTATGGAACCTGGTAGGGACCTCACCATCCAGCAGCTCTTGTGCTAGCGGGCTCTTCTGTAATTTGTTATAGATTCCTTTCTTCTGAGTTTGAGCTTCGAGCAGTTCTTTAATTCGCTTTTCAACATGTTTCTGAGTTACATATTGTCAAGCTGTAGTGGTTGGGCGTATGATGCATCCTTCTCCAAGATTCTGGTCGCCACTCTCTACACTTAGATGATCTTTTCATGGAACTCAAACCCTTCGAAGTAGATTATCAGTTTTTCTGACTCCTGTAAGGCCACCATCTACTTCTTGGTAGATGTCCTGGATCGAGATAGGCTCGTTGTCCCGCTGGTGATGGTTAAATCGGAGTGCACCTCCCAAGTTAATACTTTTTGGTAGAGGTCTTATTACAATGAGTGTTCTGAGAATATGGGATGTTAGAGTGAGCGTTCTCCTTCATCCTTCATCTGGAATTTCTCGTCCTATTTATAAGTCTTATAATATGATCGTTTGACAACCATTAAGATTCTTTATGATGGACGCTAAAAAATATATGTTAGATGTTCTTTGACCAGATTGTGTAACGGATTGATCATGCTTGTCTTGTAATGGCTATATTGATGATATTGTGCTTGTTGCCTCGCACTGTTGATGTAGAGGTCAAATATTGAACACCGAATGCATCTTTAGTAGTACTTCGTGCATGTTGAAGAGTTCGAGGATGAAGCATGAGTCTGAGATACAAAATAAACTATTACAGGTTACATCTAACTCACACCCTAATCATGTTTGAACTCAAAAGTATGTAAGAACACAACTTTTAGGACTGAAGGTATTTCATTGTTTATTATTTTCGATTTAATTATTGTGATGAACCAATTAGTTTCTTTTTTTGGAATGGCAAAAAAAATTCATGTCCTCACTTTAAGTAAAATTTGAATGGAAATTTTACTCATAAACGACCTACAGTAAAACTGGTCTGATACACTTGAATTTGATGCAGTATTGTTCATAGTTTCATGTTTCTAGTTGTTCGCATGCAATCCCTGCCAAAGGTTATATAACGAGTTCAACTGGATCACCGGAAGTAATAATATATAACATCAGCATTGGAGTCCTGACTTTAAGTGGCCACTAAGTATATATATTTTCTTTAGTGTTGCTAAGAATTTGGGGCAGAAAGTATATGAAATATGAGGGGTTCAATAGGTGACCGAGCTACATACGACATCAAAATAAGAAAGTGCTCATAAGGATTCTAAGGTTGATGAAGAAGCACAAAGTTATGGTCAAACGCCGATCAGAACTTAAGCAGAAAAATGATTTTACTATTTATTATACGTTCAAAAATTTGAATATTTTCAGACCCCTCCATGTTCCAAATACTTTTAAGTGCCGCTACAACTTTAGAGAAGCTCCGCCCCGTCTCAAAAGACATAGTACCTATTAAGGCATACTTCCATTCTTCCTCTTCTGCTTGAATATTTTTCGGCTGGATTTTAACAACAATCGCACCTTTGGGCTTCTGAACAGTCAATCGTTCCATACTAGTTACAAATTCTTGAGTTACCGAAAAAGACATAAATAGATCAGATAGTACTTTGGCCTTTACTATTTGAAATAAAATCACCGGTTCCATCTGTTATTTCCCGGTTTACTGCAGACCGAATCATACACACAGTAGCACAAACGGTACCGTAATTATACCAAGCAACCACCCTTAAGCTATCACCGAAATAAACAAACACCTTCAAAAAGGGCTTTCTAACCGGAAATGTAAGAAAGAAATATACCCCTCGTACCCCAGCTGTACCACCAAACGGCTATCCTTAAGGAACCACCGGTCAAGCCACGCACCGGCGAAGGATGAACAGGCAGGCCTTCCTCCAAACTCAGGTCACAGAGAGGAGCAAAGCAAATAACATTATCCTTGGGAGAGTATTCACGAGAGCTGAACCAAGCCAACAGAGTATTCGCCAACAAACCAACCACCCCAATGAGGAGATGAGAGGAAAATATCAAGCCTTAATTGTGAACGGGAACCAAAATGTGGTTGAAATAGAAACAAGCTACGTTACTCCATGAGCCAGGCGACAGGCGTCCCAAATAGAAGAATACAATTTAAAAAGAGAACAAAAAAGCCCAACAACAAATCGTAGTCCTAAGCTCACCTTCCAGACGAGCCCAGCTCAATACAGGCCCATTCACTGTATATCCCATTAACTTTACACTACCGGCCCACCATCTTTTAGATCTACTCACCCATTCTTAATGCCCAGCCCACAACCTATTATTCCTCACCATCATCATTTACAACCGTAAAACCTACTTGGCCCTTTTTTTTAGGTAAATACCATTTTACCCTCCAAACCCTCTACTCCCAGCCCTATTCCACCAGTTGGCGAGTACCAAAATGCCCTCTTCCCATAGCCAGAATTGCCTAATCTTCACCGATTACACCATACCATTCCAGAACTCTTACCGCGTCGATCTCAACACCGTTGGACCTACAGGTAGCAAGAACACACATAGAAGAAAACAAACACCAAACAAATTTCAAAATCGATGAGATGGAAAACAAATAAAGGATCGAACAAGACTACAAATCAAAGGCTCAATAGAGTAAAGGGATAAGAAACAAATAAGGGGAACAATTCCAGGGATCAGGAACTCCACAAACAGACAGTATCACGGCAGCACCTGCCAAGCATGCGACACCACCAGGACAGAAGACCACAACCAGGGGGGAGACGGATGGAAAGGCTGAGATGGGAGTAGGGACGGATAAGGGGTGGAGATGATAGGCGAGGCACGATTGATTATACCACCTAGGGTTCTCTCTCATATCTACTTTCTCTCACTAGAAACCGGACTCTCTCTCTCTCTCTCTCTCTAGAATGTCTTTATACATTGATAAGGGGTGTCAGGGAACATATGATTGATTTAGAAATGACACTACAACAAAAATAGCAAATACGACATAAGAAAACGATTGAATTTTTGGACGTTAAAAGACGACAAATTGAGCACACGATTAATACCATTTCAGTCATTTTTCCACCTCAGCCCAAACTCAAACACGGGTATGTTGTTTCACACTTTCACTTTTTCAATCTTATACTTCTCTCCATTTTAGTCTCCGGCGATGTTACACCCAAAAAATTTGGGTTTCCCTCTCTCCTATGATTCTCTCTCACTTATTCGGCCTCGAATCGCCAATCGCATTCTCTGCATGTTAGGGTTTTGACAAAAATTAGTTTCACAATTATTCTATCACAGTTGTTTTGAGTCGCAAGGTAATTATTTTTTCCCAATCTTTATGTTTTATATCTTTTGATTTGCATAAAAACCTAATTAAGACCAATGGGTTTCATCTTCTAGCGTTTCTCTCATGATTTTGACTTGAATTGGTGTTAGGTTTCATCAAATTGGAGTTGTTGTGGTATTTCAAAGTTGCAGGAGGTACTTTTTTAAGTCTTCTCATTAATTTCATGAATCAAAATTGGGTACCTTATTTGTTATGTTATTTACAGTTGTATGAATCACATGTTATTGTTGAATTTTAGTAAATTCATATTTTGATTGCTTCCTTGATTGAGATTATTTCATATATCAGTGATATAATATGGGTCTTTATTAGATGTCTTTTGTGATTGAGTTTATTTAATATATTATTGTTGGAGATTATGATATTATAAGCTTTGTATTATAATATCATAGATAAAATTTGAAGTTGTAGGTTAGAATCCATTGAGTTTTAAGGATCCAAGGTACTATGTTATTTTTGAAAGCTAAAATTGTAGCCTTGGAAGTAGATACCGCCCACAACATTCTCTAACCATGAATGACATCCTTTTTAGCTCCTAAAATCTCAACGTAAGTATCTTCTGACATTTTTATCTCTGTGAGATTAGGAACATTTAGGATCAGGACGCCAGAGAAGGATAGGATGCAGGTGCATTGAGATGTAGGATCAGGACACCAGAGGCGGTCTTATACATAAGAATAGAATAGGCGAAGGTAGCCATGGAGTTAGTGAGCCGGTAAAGAAAATAGAAATTGAAAGAACATTAAAGAAAAGAGGTAGCCTTTGAGTTCTTGAACACAAAGGTGGAGTTATTTTGTCTTTAGTTGCTGCTAAACTACTAAAAACAAGTGCGAGTTAGGAGTTATGGTATTTTAAAAAGCATTAAAGAAATAAAAAACATTAAAGATAAGAGCTAGCTCTAAGTAGTTGGAAGGCACGAGTTAGGACTTGCGTACGTTTAAAAGAGTTAAAAAGGGATAAAGCCATAAGGTGGAGTTAGCGCTAAAAGAAAGGCGTGGTTGAGCTTAAAAGCCATGGAGTTAGTGAGCCGAGGATCTGACGCTTTAAACTCGGATTTGTAGTTGCCTAAAGGCTACAACTTTTTAAAGCTAGCTCGTAGCTTAGGATCCTACCTTTTCTTTTTTTTCTTTTTTTAATACCTTCTTCTCACTCACACTTCCCTTAAAAAATAGCTCCTAAACTACGACTCCCACCTCCTATAGAAAGTGCGCTGTCTAACTACTTACTCTCTTTAAAGGTTTCCATAGTACAACCCTAGCTATACCTCCGTTAAAAAATAGCTCGTAGTTTAGGATCCTAGGTTCTGTTATTTTCCATAAAATATACATTACGCTAAAGCGTAGTTTGTAGTTTGGAGAATGCTTCAGACGAAATTGAAGGCTCCTTTTAAAAGCGTAGCAAGCTACCGGATTTGTCTATAAAAAAGGGCTAAAGAAAGAAAATGCCCAGGTAGTTTAGAAAGTGTCTTCTAAGCGACGCTACTACTTCTAATCTTTTTTTTAATCCGCTAAACTACTTAGATGCTCTCGGGGACCAACATTAGGGAGCCAAGCACAGTAAGGATCCTTGACTACCAGTGTTTTTTAGAAACCTTGCTCGTTTTTTTTGCAAGAGTAATTTATTAGCTCAGAAGTCATGCTTTTTTAGTAGTTTAGGAGCGATGTTTTATATAACAATCTTTCTGCACAACTCTCAATGAAGAACGATGGGGCCTTGATTGAAAACTGCAACTATTAAAGAAGAATAATGGGGCCTCGATTGAAAAAGCGTGGCAGGCCTGTGCATATCCATAGTCCTCCTTACAACACGACTGGCTTTTTCAACTTGCTATTAAGGAAAAGAAGTTGCTATGCTATAAACTATCAAGGAAAGTTGTTAGAGCAGGGGTGTGTTGGAAAGAAAGAAGCCTAAGCCATCACTCTCCTATGACACTACTCACATCACCTGGGTGTGCTACTCACATTGTATGTTATGAGCCATTAACATCATAAAGCTCCTATCGCATATGTAAAATGCAAGCACGCTACCTGCAGGTCCGCCTATCTCCAGATATCCTCGCATTAGGGTAGGGAATGACGCTGCGGATCGGTCTAGCTCTAGCTCTTTCATCCTCAAACAATTGAACATTGAGTAATAAAGATAAAAAACAGAGAGCATCCGTGTGCTATATTTCCTTAATTAGTATAACATAATGTTTTTAGGGTCATAGTATTTTTATTTTTATTTTTTTAAAACAGTAAAAGTTGTAAGTATTGAATTTCCTTTAGATTTTCGAGTTATTGCAGGAAAGAAAACTTGACTGAAAGTCAATTTTATGATTTATGGTAATCTTTAAACAGTCCTGAAGTCGCTAAGTTTTTTTTCCAGGAGCCAAACACTGTAACTTCCATAGTACAGGGACCCCTTTTTTCACACCCTCCGTCTGCTTCACATAATGGTTCTCAAGGTGCCACAAGCTTGCAGACTTCTTCACCATCTTCCACTTCCCAAGAGATGATTACCAACGGTGACAGCAGCCAGGAATTCAAACCTATTCTGAATGTTATGTCACATTCTATACGTCCACTGGGATCTGTTACAGCGAATGTCAGCATTCTAAACAATCTTTCTCAAACACGACAGGTGATGAGCTCTGCCTCTTTAACTGGAGGAACAAGCTCTATGGGACTTCAAACAATTAATGGAATTCCCATGGCTATGCATATGTCAAATATGATATCCAATGGAGCAGTTCAAAATTCATTTTCTTCTAGCCAGTCGGGTATAGCATCCGTGGTCAGGACTTCACAAAATGTACAAAACGCACTCCTCGGTTCATTTTCCACCCAAGCATCTAATATATCAGGGAACTCAAACCATGGGATGTCACCACCATTAGTTAATGTCCAGGAAGCCGTTACTACGGGTCAATCTGTTCTTGCCATAAGTCAAGGAAACCTTTCAGGAACTCAAATCGGGATGAATATGACTAAATATCATGAACACTCTCTTGAAGAAACATAAATCTACTGTAGTCTAAGAAAGCCAGGACCAACCATGTCCATGTTCAGTGCGGTTTGAAATGAACCATACCTGTCGCATCATGCGCTTCCATGTCAGATTTGTTCATAAGGTACGTATCTATGTTGTTTCAATTGTTGCAAGAATAATTCTTTAAAAAAAATCTACTGCACGATATGCTGATTTCTTACATGTTTCAGCTTGCATATGTTAATCTCTTGAACTCTAAAGTTAGTCTTTATTCTTCTGTTCCAAATTATAAGTTCCACTTCTCATAGTATTTTCTTCTTTTTGTTTTCATGTCTATTTTAGGATGAAAAAATACTAATACTTAATTCATTGATTTTGCTTTTATGGAACAACACCAGTCTTTAATACTTTCCATGAACATGATTAGTTGACCAGGTACCAAACTTAAACTTACGCCCCTTCTTGCTAAATTTTATTAAAATCAATTATCTTTCACATTATTCACATTTTATGTTTGTGGTTCCTCATATTTTGTTTGTACTTATCCCAGGTTCTCTATTGATGGTGAGGGTGATTGATATGCTAATATTCCAAGAGTATATGATACGCCAAAATTTCTAAGGCATTTGAAAGTTTGGGCATGCAAATACAAAATATCTCTACTTTCCATGAGAAACAAGCTCTTCGAAGAAGACTTGTCTCCGAGATTGTGATTATGGATGGAAAAAGTTGTTTTATTAGTAATTTTTCCAATCTTATGTATTGTTAACAATTTATAGATTCCTGATAGCTAATATTTTTTGAATAATGATATTTAATAATTTTTATGAATGCAATTTTTTATTTCAATATAATATTGCATTTTTGTAATTAATCAAAATAGGGATTTTTTTTTTGAAATTATTTATGATATTTACGACGGCTTTAGACGTCGTTTCTCTATCTTAATGTTAGCTACAAAGGCGACGAGTTCACTTAGTCATATTTTGGCGACTGTTGTGGCTGACGTTGTTAGATACTCAAGGGTGTACTCCGTCGTTAATTGTTCAAGTAACATGGTTTTGGAGAGGATAAAACGACAACATACAATAGTCGCATTTATGCGACGGACTGGTTTAGTCGATAATGCTTTGTTTGATTAGGGAAAAAAATGACGGTTCGTGTTGTCGCAATTTAGCGACGGGTGTGAGTAGTCGTATTGCCCTTAAAAAATGACGACAAATAGCGATGCAAAAAAATGCGGCTAACAAACGGCGACGGGTAAAGCAACGGCAATTACCCTCGTTTTTAAGTAAAAACGATGGACTACTGCCCTCATTTTTTAACATTTTTGTTGTAGTGTGAGTTGCTCATTTATATATATAAATATATAGGGATTTTTAACTTATACCCCCTATTTTGTTTTTGATTGATAATAGTGTCTACCCCATATTTGCCACTTATGAGTGAACCCCCCCCCCCCTTTTTGCCTTACAGTGAGAGACTAAGACTGACGTTGACTTAAATTAAAAACACGTTAAGATGGTTTTGCCCCACACGTGACAAGCACGTGATCTTGATAACTTGTTCAACCTGTGATTCTAGGTTACCATACTCACCTCTACAACTAATTTCACACTCCTTTCAACTGATTTCACAATACTTTCATTTTCTAATCATCTATCTCACTCATTCACAACAGTTCACTTTCTCTCTCACTCTCTATTTGCTACATTTTAATGGTGTGACTTAAATAAATTTGGAGTAATTCATTAATTTTAAGTCATGTAGATTCTCAAAATTTTCTAATTAAATGTCAGTTCTCGATTATTGGAAATTTGGAGAAATGTCGACATGCGGTTTGAGGTATAGATTAAGTCATTGTGTGTGATGTCAATTTGGTTAATTGGGGGTTTGGATAACCAGTATGGAATTTGGTTTCTTAATAGTAGAAATGGGGAAGCAATTATTGCTTGTGTTGGTTATTGTTTAGTTAACATTTTGGTTGCTAGATTTTCTGAATGTATGGGGTTTGGGATGTTTGAGGCATTTATGTTTAGTTGGAGTTTATAATGTTAGTTTAGTTCAAGAATTCATTTTGGTGAAATTGCATTTATGTGTTATTGTGTTGTTTAGCACTCTATTATCTGATACTTTGTATTGTATATTAGTGCATAAGGGTCAGTTTTGTATTAGAAATGTCTCATATGTGATCAGGTTAAAAAAACTATAATATTGATTTTGTATATATGTGTTTCTTGGAGGTTGAATGTTGCCCACTGTCTGATTAAGGTTCTCATAGTGTAAGCCTTGGGTTTATAGCAAGTGCAAAAAACCCAATTGTAATGGCATAATGAAACCTTGTGTTTCAAAGACAACGAAGAACCCTAATAGAAAATTATTAGCATGTCAATACTCAATTTGTGGGGGTTTTCAATAGTTTTTAGAAGCAAGTACGATACAAACTGAATCTAGTACAGGTCTTAAATGGCTTTCAATCATTAATGGAATATGTAAGAGTGAGATGCAAAGGGAAGCTTTTGTTAATGTTTGTTTGATGTGGAAATGTTTTTTGCCGAATGTGCTCACTTATAGTACAGTTATCGACATATTTTGTAAACGTAAAATGGATTTGAGTTCTGCAGTATTTAAGGATATGATGAATGTTGGGATATCTCCAAATATGGTTACATATAGTTGTTTGATTGATGGACATTGCAAAAATGGTAACTTGGAAACTGCATTTGAGTTGTATTAGAAAATGTTGGAGTCTTTGTATTTGCCAAATGTTTTTATGTACAATTCTTTAATCGATGAGTGTTTTAAATGAGGAATGCTTGAAAGGGAAAAAAACTACTTTTGAGAATGTCAGAGCATGGGGTTGAGCCCAACGCCGTTGTTTATATATACTTCTATTATAGACGGTTACTCTAGAAAAGGGAATACATGCACGCTTTACTAAAACTTGTTGTGGAAAAATGAAAACGATATGTAAGTGAATGTTCAGGTGCTCTTGGGTGCGCTTCACACTCTGTATAGAAGTTTCACCTGTAAACTTGTAAAAATAAATAAATAAAAGCATAAAAGTATAAGAGGAAACCCTCCTCTATACAATTCACTTCATGTCCTTAATAAGAATGGCTCTCTTATAAGAACATCCCCTGTATCTCCCTGCGTTTAACTGAAATACGAATCTCTCATAATGGTTTAAACATACGACAAGCAGATAAATTGTGACAGTTATCTCCTTAATCATCTTTATCATTGTTGTATTTAAAGAAATTATCATTTATGGTCTAAAATTCTATGTGCTTGGTATTTAATGTATTTTGAGAAATAGGTTAGACCTATTATTATCAATCAATGATCTAGAATTATACATAAACAATCAATGGTAAAGACAAGGAATTAAACGACACAAGCAATTGTTCACCCTGTGAAAACTCCTTACTCAGGAGAAAAACCACAGGTCGTTGTCGATGAACACGACAACCAAAAATCCACTAATCATAAAGAATTTAATATGAATTATACTTACAGACTTGATAACATTATATCGTGATTATCTCTCTTCTGATCAAAGCTTCACGCCTTATCCCCTTCGTTCGCGCAACGACACTCTTTGATCTCGCACCAAGTATCACTCTTCTTGAATCACTCTAGAACAATTTGTGGGAAGTAGGATACACTAACTCAACATCAACCTCAAGGTTTTTAGGTTTTGATTAATGTAAAATTGTCTATCTGATAAAGGATATTATGCCCTTTTAAAAATAACTTTTTGCTAAAGAAAGAGATAAAAAAGAAACAATATTCGCTTAAATAGTGTTTCAGTTTTTTCTCGAGACTCGTTCAAACGAGACCTAAGGTCGTTCGAACGAAATTTCCACTAACTCTTCAAAAATATGTGTTTTGTGTTTTGAACTTGTAGCATTCGTTCGAACGAGATTCCCAAAAAGTTTAAAAAATTTAGAAAAACATTTGTGGCTCCCTTTATCAGAGTTCTACTTAACCAACTTACCTTCTTGGTCATTGGTTGATAGAAGACTTGTACGAAGGTCTTTATTCTATCACTGTCTTTGACTAAGATAACCATAGACCTTTACATACATGAAATGAGACAAACCAAAACCTTTCAATCTCCCCCTTTGGTTTATTTCGTGACAAATAAAAACTAAGACCTACACATTACTCTGTTGTACTTCCCAGCTACAGAGACAGTCTAGACCTTAGAAAGACACCACCTGAATAGGTTTAATGATCTGGACCTCTTCTACAGACGATATCTTCTTACATCTTAACACTCATCAGAAAGCTTGTTACTTAATATCTGCACACTCAGCAAACTCGTTTATAATATATGTGGAAAAAAGAACTTAAAATATTTATGAACATGGAATTATATAATTAGGAAATAAATCATAAATGAATCAAACCAGAAAAGCCTTAGCATATATCCATTCATTTTGCTTTCATGTCAGAGATACATATTTCTCCCCCTTTTTGTCACGAAAGAAACAACTAACAATCGTAATTCTACTATCTAAAACAAAAAGATATTAGAACCATTAGACAATTAAAGAAGCAAAAAATAATATTAAACCTACTTCCAATGTTAGTACATAAACTACTATCCTATGTGCTCTCAGGACAAAACTACAGAGACAAACCAGAGACTAAAAACAAAAATAGAGAACATAAATGAGATACCCTATATTGTCAAGTAACCTCAAAACCAAAAGCATAATCATACATAGACTCCTGTTGTAGCTGACAAAGATATGCAACGTCTGTCTCTATTCTACCCAACTGTGTATCAATAGTTCCCAATCGTGTATCAATATCGCTCAACCTAGTCTGCATCACCCCCATACCCACTGTCAAAGTCTGAAGCATGTTCTCGACATCCTGAAGAGTAAACACCCCCTGAGTCTGTACAGCTGAGCTAGATGAACATATGTGCTCACCTGGAGGAGTGAACTGCGCACATGGAGATGTGGGCTCAGGTGGTAGTACATAAGGTAGGTGAGATGCACTCCTATGACAGTTACTAGCATCCAATATTTCCACTTTGGTATCCTCAGGCTCATCAGGAAATACCTTCTACCCAATCTCTAACAGAATATCCATCACAAGGCGAGCAAAAGGTAATGAACTACGAGTCGCCTTTTTGGTGTTGGCATCAATCATCTTTGCAATGATAATGTTCAGGAGATTGATTTCCACATTATTCTTGAAGGTATAGAGAAATACCTTCATCCGCTCAGAAAGTTTATTCTTTTGGGATCTTGGGAGGATATTAGAAATAGTAATGCGATGTACTAGACAAGACTCATCATCTAGCATCTTACGAGTCACAGTTCCTGGTCCAGTATAGAGATTATGTTAAGAAGTGATGTCAATAGCCATCTCATTTAGCTCAAGAAGAACAGGAATCTCATCCTCGGTAAGCTCACCCTTAGGAGAATAAGCGGGCCATGGATAAAATGTCACTGGCCAAACACACCTCAGAACGTGAATGAACAGAGAACGGGCCAATATAGAATAAAGTCTACCCCAAGTGACGAAAAAATCTTCCCCATCAATAGTGACGGAAGAAATTTGGTCATGGAGTGAACTGGTGGACTCCACTTTCAAAGAAGCATAAAGCAGTCAAACAATGCGAGAATATACCTTCCCCATAGGAGTAAGAATCTTGGTCCAACCTTTCGCTTTAAACTTTGCCAATGTACTCACGAGGCCCTCACTAACTACATAGACACTTTGGATATCTACTGTGTTCCTTTACAATCTAGCGATCCTTAAAACCCTTTTCTGTGCTCCAATGCACCGGGTTATCCCCGACTCTCTGACCATCAAGAATAACTATTAAATTAAAGCGTTGCCTCTTTGTTCCTGCCCGTAACCTAGGTACCATATCGCACACCTAAAAAAATTCTGTCTACAGAAAAACATCCAAGAAACAATCACAATCAAACAATACCAAACCAACAAATCCAACAAGGAATCACCCACATTTCAACCTAACACCTGCAAGAAAGAAGAAAATACTTCCACCAATAATACTCCAACAACCAAACCCAAATCTCCAATATTTCAACAGTCACAGGTGCACAATCCAACCCAAAAATCTGTAATAAACAACCCAACCCCAATCCCCCAATTCTCCAACAATGAAACCCAGTAATCGGTAGAACCAGTCACATTGACCAAACCAGCAAATATCCAATCAACATCGCATAATCATAATTCCAAAATCACCAATTTTATGAGGAACGAAGCATGCAGAACCCAATAATCCAATTACAAATACCAAATAATAGGTATGAGAAGAACTTACTTAACCTCAAGGTACATATAGGGAAACCTTGAACAAAATTGCCCCAAATTGCTTGGAAAAAACTTCGATAATCAAACCCCTAACATAAGGAAAATCAAGTGCAAGGAGCAGCAAACTCGAGCATTTTCTCAATTAAATACAAATGATCAATAGAGAGAGACAATTTTTTTTTTGTAGTAGAGGTGGAGACAAGAGTGAGAGAGACCAAGAGTAAAAAACAAATAGAAATAGTGAAAATCAGATAAAGGAACTTTGAACAATTTTTTTTTTGAAAAGTCGTTCAAACAAAAGGATTACTCATTCGAACGAAACATCAAGTTTTGCCTTTAAACGCTCGAACGAATAGAAACCTCGTTCGAACAAAAGAATGGAAATAAGTAAACACGCCAAAGTTAACCAAGATTCAACAAACATCGACATGAAACATAATCCACATGAAACATAAGATAAGATACATGACTTAACGAGATAAACTGAAGACTACCAAACACACTCCCCCTCAAAATATGCAGTCAAATCTATAGACACAGGAGATACATGACAAATAAGATAATATTATTAATCTATAAACGAACTAATGTAAAAAAAACTTGGTGTGTGTGTGTGTGTGTAGTCCAATCAAAGTCCTAACATTTAGACGTATGAAGATCATTATTTTGGAAATATGATTCAACTTAGGCCTCTCATGGTTGGCCACTCAAAGTCACTGAGAATTTACTAGATATCACTCCGAGGAAATATGAATATGAATAAGCTGGAGTTAAAAATTTACAATCCAAAAAAAATGGCGTTATTTTACTGAAAGATCTCATGGAAGAAAAATCAATTGTTTTAGATGGTGTCAAGTTAACTAAAGAATCCCTATCTCTCATCTCTACTAAACTGGCTATGCTAAACTCAAGATCAAATAGACCTTGAAAAGGTTATAATGTAAGCAAGGGAAGGGACATGACATCACAAAGTAGGTGTTTTGTTGGCATTCTAAGGCTGCAGATTATACTTTTTTCCATCTTTCTTCAAATTGAGTTTACCTCTCGTCATTCTTTCTCTTTATTGAGTACACATTGAATAGAATACTTCTTCTCCCTTTTTTTCTTTTTTTTAAACTAGCACAACTTTGATTGATATACTATCAAAAACATTGGGGATACTCTATTTTCTATCCATCTTTCCCACTGAAACCACATGGTTTCACTCATTCCTTTACTTTTATTTTACTGAAAAGTCTCATAATAAATGGGTTAAAAGGAGTTGAATATAAAGCTAATGGTATATTTTAAGGCACAAAAGGGCCGCAAATTGATAAAATTTTGGGTAAGCATAGACAAAAGCCAAAAAAAGTATAACAATAAAAAGCATATTATCATATCTTCGGTCTCACATAGTATCTATTTCGTCTCGAATCAAGTATAGGGAATGTTCTATTAGACTAACTTAAACTAGATGTCACCACCAACAATTGAAAAATGCATAAAATAATGAGATCAGAAACAAGGAGAGATTTTACGGGAAATAATTCATTTAATAACACTCAAAACTTACACAAAAGGTTAGATCCTCACATAATGTTAGGTAACGAATTCTCTACATTTATCCTCAAGGTTTCTTCTTACGACTAGAGTCAAGAACAGTTGGAACTAATGATGAATAAGTGATACCAAGTAACTCATGCATTAGATGAATATATTATAAATAAATAAATCCCAAACATGCACATGCATAGCTAAGATAGACTATAATACAAAAATTAGGGGAAATAACCAATATGAACAAGAGAAACGACACATACCTAACGATGTCTACAAAATAGCGACTCAAATAGTCAGGATGACCTGAGAGATTTATGCAATGGAACAGACACCAATAGCGCATCTGAGAGTTTCAAACTGAAGATCATCCAAAAGTTTGGGGAAGAGATCAGCAAGTTGGTTCTCCGTACCAACATACTCTAAAATTATAATCTTTCTCTCTATAAGGTCTCGAATGAAATGAAATTTGATGTCAATGTGCTTGGCCCTCGAATGTTGTTCAGGGTTCTTGGAAATGTTGATTACATTTGTATTATCATAATAAAGTGACATCACTCTTTGATTTAACCCGTAATCATATAACATTTGTTTCATTCAGACTAGTTGGGTACTTCAACATCCCGCAACAATATACTCTACCTCTGCAGTAGATTGCGAAATCCAATTTTCTTTCATACTTTTCCATGCAACAAGATTGTTCCCAATGTAATAGCATCTCCCATAAGTACTTTTCCTTTCATCAAAATTTCTGGCACAATCAGCATCTGAGTATCCAATAATTTCAGACGTAGTATCTCGAGTATACCACAATCCAAACTCAAAAGTCTCAAAAACATAGCGAATAATTCATTTAACAACGTGTAAATGAGACTCATTAGGACTTGCATGATAACGAACACATATGCAAGCAGTGAACACAATTTCTGAACGACTAGCTATAAGATACAACAAGCTTCCAATCATGCTCCCATACATTTTCTGGTCCACATCAGTACCTGCAGAATCCTTACCGAATTTGGTGGTAGTGCTCATTGGTGTCTTTGTATGTTTCGCGGAATCAAGACCAAACTTTTTTACAAGATCCTTAGCATATTTAAATTGAGATAGAAAAATGCCATCCTCCCATTGCTTGATTTGGAGACCTAAGAAGTAGGTTAATTCCCCAATCATGCTCATCTCAAACTCCCTTCCCATTAATTCTCCGAATGTCTTGACACGTGTATTGGACATAGATCCAAATACAATATCATCCACATATACCTGAGCAATAAATATTTTATCTCATTCTCGCTAAATAAACAATGTCTTATCAACTCCCCCTCGAATGAACCCCTTTCCAAGTAAAAAGTTTGAGAGTCTGTCATACCATGCTCGAGGAGCTTATTCTAGTCCATAAAGAGATTTCTTCAAACGATAAGCATACTCTGGATGATGTGGATCTTCAAACCCCTTGGGTTGAGCTACATACACTTCTTCCTTAAGTAGCCCATTCAAGAATGCACTTTTTACATCTATCTGATAAAGCTTAAACTTTTTGTGACAGGCAAATGCCAAAAGCATCCGAATAGATTCAAGTCTAGCTGTGGGAGTAAAAGTTTCTTCTACATCCACCCCTTTTATTTGATTGTATCCCTTAGCTACCGACCTTGCTTTGTTTCTTACGATATCACCATTCTCACCGAACTTTTCCTTGTAAATCCACTTGGTGCCAATAATATTAGTATTTGCCGGTCGTGATACTAAGTTTTTTTTTTAACGGTAAGCTGGGGTTGAAAGTAGACCTCCCTGCTCTATAGAATAACATAATGTACAAAAGAGGGCTCTCAATGAGGAGAAGCACTAAAAGAAAAAATACATGGAAAAAATAAAGCAAACATCAAGACCCACATGCTCCTAACAGGAAGGAACAGTAGCACAAGTGAGTAATAGACTTAAGATCTTCAGCAAAGGAACTTAGAATGAATACCATGTACCCATAATTGGAGAAGCAATAGAGGGCAGGTTCATAAGCATCTGTAGCAAGGGAGTTGGAGTGCTCCAAAGGAGCAACAGCAGAAGAAGTATAATGCAAAAATGAAGCAGATGTACAATCAGCAGAATTAATAGTCACAGCAGCAATGTTGTACTCTAAGAAGGAAGTAGCACTGTACTCCATGATGAAGGCATCAAAGTAGTTGTAGTTGCAGGGGTCCCTCTGAGAAGTAAAGCATTCCAAAAACTTCATAAAAAGCAATGTGGTTGTAGTTGTAGGGGTCCCACCAAAATGAATTGCAAACCAAAAGTTCTAAAATGAAGGCAGTAGTACTGTACTCCATAATGAAAGTAAAAGTACTGAGCTCCAAAGAAGAAATAGCAAGAGTGACATCAAGTATGGGTATGGGTATAAGTCTTTCCTTCAGCATCTTTGCAGAGGATGGAATTGAGAGCATCAGGAAGATAAACAATACCCAGATAAACAACCTCTGAAGTGAGAGCCTGGGAAGCCAAAAAATGGGCACCCCTGTTAGTTTCTTTACAAATCAGGCAAATAGAGAAGCTATCAAGTAATCCCATTTCCTTATATATGTTGCTTAAAAGGTGCCTGCATCTCCAAGGAACTTCACAAGAATTCTGAACATAAAGAAGGCAATCATTGGAAGTTGTAGCAAGACAGACATTTCTGATACTTTTTCATTGCAGATAGAGAGACCCTTGAGGATGCTAAAAAGAATATTATGGACAGTGTTGTTGCTCCCTAAGTTGCCCCAGAAAGCCTGAATTCATTTAGCTCATCTTGCATGGCGCTAATCCATTAATATTAATTAGATAACGCATCTTTCACGTTGGTTGGTTCAATGATGGACAGATGACACACACTTTCCATTGTCTCATATAGCATAGAACAATGATACCCGACGCACCTAGCGGATTCATGAAGCGTAGGGCATTCATAATCATCAAGGTATCCAGGAGCAACACAATTTCGAGGAGGACTAGTACGGACGGTAGCATATGGTATTGAGATTTCACTAGGAGGTGTTTTAGAAGCTTCAGCGTGAGACGTACTTACAGTTTCTGTGGGTAACACAATATCTTGAGCCACAATAGAAGATGTTGGCACAGCTTCGTCTTGAACAATACTATCTCCATTATCTGTTTGTCCAAGAACTGTTGAATCATCAACTACCACATTAATTGACTCCATTACCATCTTATTCTTCAAGCTGTAAACACGATAAGCCCTACTATTTGTTGAATATCCCAATAAAATACCTTCATCGCTTCGGGCATCAAATTTTCCAATATTCTCCCGGACACATGTGAGATATAACATTTATTTTCAGACACACGAAAGTATTTCAAGTTCAATTTTTTTCCAAACCAGAGTTCATACGGCTTGTTAAGTGTAAGAAGACGCTGATAAACTCTATTGATAATGTGACACGAGGTATGGATAGCTTCTCCCCAAAAATGATTAGGAACATTCTTTCCATAGAGTAATACCCGCTCCATCTCATGTAGAACTCAGTTCTTTCGTTCTGCAACTCCATTTTATTATGGTGTGATTGGTGCTGAAAATTTATGTTTGATCCGATTAGCTTGGCAGTACTCAATCACATCACTATCTTTGAACTCTCCTCTATGATCACTTTAAATTATGTCAATGGAACAATCTTTCTCATTCTGTATTCGAAGGGCTATAGTATAAAATTCTTCAAACGTGTCAGACTTCTGTTTTAATAGTGCAATCCAGGTAAACCTTGAAAAATCATAAACCATAACCAAGATATACTTCTTTCCGCCCAAAGTACTCACTCTCATAGGACCTATTAAGTCCATATGAATTAGCTCCAGAAATTGCGTAGTGGCAATGTTGGTAGATTTTTTGTACGGACTCTTGGTTTGCTTTCCAATTTGACATGGTCTACATACTATATCAGTTAACTTGCTTAATCTCGGAACCCCTCGAACTATTTCCTTACTTGTAATCTTGGCATGATCGTTGAAGTTTACATGCCCTAACCGTTGGTGCCATAGTTCCACATCGCTCATCTTAGCAACTTTACATGAAATAGAGTCTTGTGATATAACATAACAGTTGTCAGAATTTCTGACATCAGTCACAATGTATTTACCAATATTATCAAAGACATGACATACCTTCTTGTCAAATGTTTATGTGTTGTCTTCATCACATAAGTGACCCACACTCAGAAGGTTTGCAGTAAGTCCCTTAAGATAGAGTACCTTATCGACTGCTGGGCACCCAATTCCTTTCACATTCCCTTTTCCCACAATCTTTCCACTTATCCCTCCTCCAAAAGTAATATCACCTCCTTGAATATCTGTGACATTGTTCAAACGAGTAGCATCTCTCGTCATGTGTCGAGAGCATCCACTATCTGCATACCACTGGGTAGAGTTAAGAGTATTTAGAGCCATTACTGCAACATTATACTGTAATTGTGGTAGAAGATCCTTCTTTTGAACCCAAACGGATCTCACTTTCTTTCATTCTTATGTCGTTTGGGTCAAATTCTTGAAACCATTAAAAGACTTTTAAGCAAAAGATGAATTAGAAAATAATTGGGCATATGATCGATAGGGTTTCCCTCTTTCCAAGTGAAGATCATTCCTACTATGGAATACATGAACATATCTACAATAGGGAACAAGATGACACTTTCAACCATAAGCCTGGCAAAAAAATACATGAAAGACAAAAGGTTGTTTAGTCTGCCTATGAGGAACATTAATTACACTAGGTGTGGGCAAATATGGAACTGAATTAGTTTTAACAAACTTAGTGACTTGAGATGAGGTGGAATTGACATTTTGCTCAACAAATCCTAACCCTCTTTTGTCAGTACCATTTTTGCTCATACTTAGTTTTATCAATATTTTTTGCTCTATGATAGAAAACTTCAAGTTTTTGCTGTGTAGAGGTTAAATCAAGTTTAAGTTTCTCAATTTTAGTTTCTGCCAATTTTACATTCTCCACAGGAGTATGTTTTTCCTGTTCACAAGTTTTAAATTGGGCACTAAGAGATTATTTCTCATTCTTAAGTTTCTCAAGCTGAGAAACAAGTTGCGAATACAACTCTTCAAATTTAGGCTCTTCACAATTATCACTTTCATAGTCACTGTGATCTTCTCCATCAATTTCAAGTGCAAAAACATCAAAGTGATCACAACTTGAATTAATAATAGCAATATGAGCTCTCAGACCATTTCCTTCTTCTTGAAAAGGATTATCATGCTCCTTATGGTCATCATCACTTTAATCTCACGTAGTAATGTTCATAGCCTTGTGGCTGTTATTAGAACTCTTAGTAGGACAGTTGTGAGCATAGTGACCATACTTGTGACACCTATAACATTTAACTTTATTTACGTCTTGTTCAGAATTAGTCTGTTTGCCATAAGACTTAACACGGTCATGAGGACGTGGCTTATAATTTACATTTTGCCCTTGTTTCTCAAATTACTTTTTCTTCAAAAGTTTTCTAAATTGTTGGCTTATAAGAGCAATTTGTGAATCAGAGTCAAGTTCCTCATCATCGCCAGAGACACAATAGTTGTTTATTTCTCTGGCTCCCTGAGAAGACAAAGAGTTGGAGGAAGATTTAAAATCCGTACTCTTATTCTTCTTAGGGTTTTCCATTTCTATTTCCATTTCAAAAGTTCATAATTTTTCAGCAAGTGTGTCAGGTTTCATGGTTTTAAGATTTTGTGCTTCCTCTATAGCATCACGTCTGGATCTGAAACTCTTAGGAAGAGATATTAAAATTTTACAAACTATTTGAACATCGGTGTATCCAGCTTCTAAAGAGGAACTGTTGTTGACAATGTCACTCAGTCTAGTATAAAACTCACTGAATGGTTCATCCTCACTCATCCTAATATTTTAAATTAAGAGGTGAGCATTTACAATTTACTTTCTTTAACCGTATCATCACCTTCGTGAGTGCACATTAAGATGTCCCGAGCTTCTTTCGAAGTGGTACACGCGGAGATGTGCATATACTCACTTTGGCTCAACGCATTAAAGATAACATTAAGACCTTTAGAATTATACCCAGATGTTTATTTTTCCTCTTTAGTCCATTGATTTCTAAGTTTAGGAATTTCTATAGCTGTTGCTGGTTCACCCTGCAAAACCGTCGGGGGCACCAATCCATCTTCAATGGCAATCCATTTATCTTCTCCCATGGATTGTAAGAAGGCAATCATTCAAACCTTCCAGTAGGGAAAATTTGTGTCATCAAAGAGTGGTGGGCAATTTATAGGACCTCCAAAAATTTTAGAATCCATTAAATTAATCAAACACTTAAGACAAGATCACCACTCAGGATATAAAGCCTACAAACTATCCTGCTCTGGTACCAATTGAAATTCTATGTGCTTGGTATTTAATGAATTTCGAGAAATAGGTTAGACCTATTATTATCAATAAATGATCTAGCATTAAACATAAATAATCAATGGTAAAGACAAAGAATTAAATGACACAAGCAATTGTTCACTCTGTGGAAACTTCTTACTCGGGAGAAAAACCACAGGTCATTGTCGATAAACACGACAACCAAAAATCTACTAATCAAAAAGAGTTTAATATGAATTACACTTACAGACTTGATAACCTCGTTTCGTGATTATCTCTCTTCTGATCAAAGCTTCACGCCCTATCCCATTCGTTCTTGCAACGATGCTTCTTGATCTCACACCAAGTATCACCCTTCTTAAATCACTCTAGAACAATTTATGGGAAGTAGGATACATTAACTCAACATCAATCTCAAGGTTTTTAGGTTTTGATTGATGTCAAATTGTCTATTTGATAAAGGATATTGAGCTCTTTCAAAAATAACTTTTTGCCAAAGAAACAGAGAAAAGAGAGAAAAAAAAGAAGAAGTAATGTTCGCTTAAATATTATTTTAGCTTTTTCTCGAGACTCGTTCGAACGAGACCTAAGGTTGTTTGAACGAAATTCCCACTAACCCTTCAAAAATATGCGTTTTATGCTTTGAATTCGTTGCACTCGTTCGAACGAGACCAAAGGTCACTCGAACGAAATGCCCATAATTCGTTCGAACGAGACCCAAGGTCGTTTGAACGAGATTCCCAAAAAGTTTAAAAAATTTAGAAAAACATTTTTAACTCCATTTATCAGAGATTCCTGAAAAGTTTATAAAATTTATAAAAACATTTTTGGCTCCCTTTATCAGAGTTCTACTTAACTAACTTACCTTCTTGGTCGTTGGTTGATAGAAGACTTATACAAAGGTCTTCATTCTGCCACTGTCTTCGACTAAGATAACCACAAACATTTACATACGCGAAATGAGACAAACCAAAACCTTTCATGGTCCTAAATGTTGAGGATATAAATATAAAAAAGGTTTACAAACCTTGAACATAATGTTGACGTTTTGTTTCAATATCCTAAAAGTTATGGGAGATAGATATGCCTCACCAATCGATAGACTTTGAACGTGCTTTTTGGAATAAGTACTATTTGCCCTGACCGACCGTGCACCAATCACATATTTAATATGGTAATTCAGTACTAAAAGTGATATCTAATCTTCTTTAAGAAAAAATGTATTCCTACGGACATTAGATGATTGGCAACCAGTAGAAAACTTATTGCTGATATATTTCCATGTATAAGCCCTTTGGGAATTTCCTGTTAGAGGTTACTGAACAAGGATTATGCATTCTAAATGTTTGATTTGCACCTGTAGAGACATAATTGTGTTCTCAAAGATCTTATAACTCTAAGCCCCTCTTCCCGTATACTACAGTATGTAACTGTATCATGCAGTTTGTTAGCTCTTTTGTTCCAATGAGATTTAGATCATTTACATACATGATTACGTTGAATCTGATTTTGAGTTCCTGAAGAGGAAAACATCTGGGGCAAGTTACAATATTAACATATTCTTTTGTTTCTAGAGGTGATGATATCATAAATTACTAGACACGATTAAATACTTAGATTTTTGCTTCCGTCACTTATTCGTTCTTCAGTATGGGGAAGAATTTTGAGACACTAAAAAATGGGACCCTCAAGTCTCACTTAATAGGAACCACTCAACTCTATTAGATGAGTGGCTCTTATAATAAAGGAGGTGGCAAATTGAGAAATAAGAATATTAGGTGGAAATGATGTGTCATATACGTCTCTCTCTCTTTCTTCTCACCAAAATTCATTTTAAACCAGATCTGACTCTCTCTCTCTCTTTGATCTTACCAAAACTCTCTCTCTCTCTCTCTCTCTCTCTCAGTGAAGAACATTAGAGAAAATTACTAAATTGTAGAGTCTCTCTCTCTCTCACTATCTCAGTCGAGATGGGGTAAATTTTTTCTTAGTCTCGTTAGATCTCACTCAAGAAGCAACAATTTTTAGTTCAAATAGGTTGGTTTTGTGGCTGATTTTACCTTCAATTAAGTTAGATATGCCCATCTGCTCTTTCTATATCTCTCTCATTGAAGACCGGTTGTTGGTTATAAATTCTCTTGAATTTTAGTGGTGAAATCATATTTGAAGATGGAGTACTTTTGTAATAACCCGTATTTAATTATTCCTAATATTCACTCTTAATCATATTCTTAATCTCATTGGCATATTAGATTCCTTTCCTTCACGTTAAGTTCCGCATTCATTTCCCGCATGTACTCTTTCATCTATTTTACTCATCCTTTATGCATCCATTTATTCCTTTTGGTGGTTTAGTATTAGATTCCTTTAGTAGTTTTGGGCGGTTCGGAGGTGTTTTGGATTTAGAGGTGGTTTTGTGGCCTTGGGAGCCTGTAGAAAGTTTGGTAGTGGTATTTATGTGTTGTGCGTATGATTTGGGGTGGTTCCGGTGAACCGTTGGAGTGGCCGGTGGATTTTCGAGGTCGCCCGAGGAAAAGATTCATTTTTGGGGGCTTAGGCGTTTTGGTTGCCTAGAGGTGGTAGAGGTGGTGTGTTCACCGTGGGGAACCTTGGTTGGGTTCATAGAAGTGTTTGTGTGGTGGTGGAGGTGGTCCGTGGAGTTCCGGGGTTCCCGGGGTGGTCCGTGGTGTCTCCCGGCAACTCCTAAGCTTTTCTGGTAAGTCCAGTTTTTGAACATACCAGTTCTGTTCGAACATGACAGTTTTCTTTCATTCCTCCAACATTTTGTTCGAACAAGCCTTTGTCTGTTCGAACAGGATCTTCCCTGTTCGAACAAAGGTGCGATTTCAGCTGCGTCTGGGTTTATATACTTCATTTCTTCATTCCTCTCTTTACTCCTTCACTCTCTCCTCACCCTAACCTTTTCCTCTCTCTTCCTCACTCCTAATCCAACCTTCCTCTTCGCTTGCAGATTCTTCCTCAGCTTCGCCGCGATCTCTTCTCCTATCCTCGGTAAGTAATTCCCTTATTCGTTTTTGTCAATTTCGCTTGATTTGGCTTAGGGTTTGATTTCTAGGCTTTAGATTTCATTCTCGTTTCCTTAAATTGTTGGTTGTTTGTTATTCCTGGTGTGTGTTAGATTTCCAGGCGTTCCATTAGCTTTTCTGCGGATCATAGTTGGGTTTCCGGGTTGGTTTTCCGCAGGACTCGGGATTTCCTTCAGGCGAGTTTTCTCTTTATTTCTAAATTTTTCTACTAGTTAATAGATGTTGATTTGAGTAGTACTCTGAGCATAGAGGTGCTGTGATCAGTTAGGGCTTATTTTCATATTACTTCTCCGTATAATTGTTAACTCTTTAGTTACTATAGTTACATTGGCTTTGGGTTTTGCTAGAAGTTTTAGTGTAGTTACTAGTAGTTGCATTCTTGTTGTTAGGTTCAGTCTTCTAGAGACTAAGGTTGTTTAGTTGTGATGACGGTTAGGTTGTTGTTTCATCGGTTTAGATGGTACAACCGAGTCATTGGGCATTTTGTTTAGGATTGCTGCCACGTTCTTCTGTAGGTGGTTATCCTATATTTGTTTGCCGGGTTCACGGCTGTTACATTGCGATTCTTGGGATCTGTTGCATCTTTTCAAATCATGCAAACTCTTTTAACTTATCGAGATCGGATACATAACAAAGCTCTACATCGCTTGACCTCCGATAGGATCGCAGGAGTCCTACATCAGGTTGAAATAGTAGGTGGGTCCAGGATAGATACTATCATACCTTATAAACCCATCCGAGAGTGTGGGAAGGTATGACAAAGTATTTACAATCTGGTACAGGGCTTATCCTTGAGGTTAAAATTCCTCGGAATGAAATACAGTTCGGACGTTGGCTCCGTGGGTTGAAAAGCCCGGAATACTTTGATCAAGTGAGTATCCACTAGCTTGGTCGAGCTTGACAAAAATTGTACCCATTGTATCCCTTTAATAGATCTCTTTAAGTCAAACATGCTAGCGGTTGATCAACCATTAATTATTATAATAGAATTGCATCACGTTTTCAACATCAACTCATTTAGCATTTAGAACTTAGCACATATCACATCATTGCCATATCATTGCATCTTTCCCTCATTGTCACATTCCCTCCTTTTCTTATATTCCTTATTCTTACTCTGGTTACTCTTATATTTCTTTTATGTTCTTACTACTCAGTTAGTTGGATCATGAATCTATTAGTTACGATTATTCTACTTTAACTTACTCTATCTGTATCTGTATCTGTTTACTAGTATGTTATTTAGACTTGTTGGGTATTCAGTGAGCCGTGGTTTTGCTCACTCTCGCATTGTTTCCCCCCTTTCAGAGGTTGAGTAGTTTGAGTTGCTGAGAGCCTCAGTAGTGTTTGGAGCAGTTGACGCTGCCGACCAGTTTTAGTTTAGACTTTTGTTGTTATCTCAGCGTATGTTCCTGTATCTTATTTTGGACATTGTATATATTTCTGTCAGATATGTATATATGTTTGTCGCTTCTGCCATGTTGTTATTTTATTCCTTTACTCTGATGATTATTGCTATCTGTGAATAGCCGAGCCAGAATTTGTCTACGGCTTGGCTATTTGTGGGGTAGAATCTTTGGATTCCCCGACCTGCACTACTTAGAATCTAGTAATTGGTCAAGCTACCGATTACCGGATTTTGGGGCGTGACAGCTTTCGATCTATCGTCTTCTTCGATCAATTTTTGATTTGTTGTTAGCTACCCTCCAATCAATGGCGCTAGATTGTTGTTGATTGAATAATCAGATTATTGTTGTTGGTTCCATCTTTTTAATGTTTTTTTGGTGCCAAAATAATTATCGATCAATAGTATTTGAACAATTGTATGTGTCAAAATTATCGAATGCATATGTAACGAGAATATGATACAATCAAAGAGGGATGATTATTGTCGATTAATTCTATGATTATTGTCGAGTACATTGTCTTGCCGATAATAGATTATCATCCAAAACATCTATTATTGATAATTATTGTCGGGTACAGTTCAGATCGACAATTATTGTCGGGTTCAACAATTATTGTCGTGTACAGTTTAGATCGACAATTTTTGTCAGGTGCAGTTCAAATTATGCAAGTTTCGCATACTCAAAATTGTCGGGTTTGACAATTATTGTCGGGTATAGTTCAGATCGACAATTTTGTCGGGTACAGTTCAGATTAAGCAAGTTTCACATACTCAAAAATTATGTCGTCCCATTACATTGGAGAATGAGGGAAAGCATAGCAAGCCCAAATTTGGTTCTACACATAAATGCACAATAGATCAAAGACGTTTGAGATAAACACTTCAAAGTCGAGGATTTCTTCTTGAGAGAGAGATATATATAGAGTTCAAAAGATTCACGAAACGGCAGCAATGATTCTTCGAGAGTGAAACTCCAAACGACATCGATGATCCACAAACCCTAATTTCAGAAGATGGTGATGCTCTTCAAAACCCTAAAATCGTCTCAATCTTCATAAAATCTCTCAAACAACTTCAATCAAAAGCCAAAAATTGTTCCCAATTGAGGAGAAGATTAAACGGGGAGTGTGATATTGAGACACAAATCTGAGAAGGGTCTGGAAGAGAGAAAAAAAAAATTTCTTTTCAAGTTAAAGTTGTGTGTAAAGAGAGAAAGACAGACGTTAAGAGAGAGAGTGTGTGACACCTAATATCCACCTAATCTCACATTTACCAATTTCTACATCCTCTATTACAAGAGCCACTCATCTAATAGAGATGAGTGGTTCCAATTGAGTAAAACTTTAGTGTTTGGTTTGTAAGTGTCTCTAAATCTTCTCCCCTTCAGTATTCTCTATATATAAACACAATGATTTCATTATATTTATTGGGAGAGGATTTAGAGAATACTAAAGGGGAGAAGATTTCATTACATTCCCTCCCAATAAATATAAACATAAATATAATAAAATCATTGCGCTTATATATAGAGAATACTGAAGGGGGAAGGATTTAGAGACACTCACAAACCAAACACTAAAGTCTCACTCAATTAGAATCACTCATCTCTATTAGATGAGTGGCTCTAATAATTGAGGATGTGGAAATTGGTAAATAGATGAGATTAGGTGAATATTAGGTATCACACACTCTCTCTCTTAACGTCTATCTTTCTCACTTTACACACAACTTTAATTTGAAAATAAACTCTTTTTTTTCTCTCTCTTCTAAACCCTTCTTAGATTTGTCTCAATATCACACTCCCCGTTTAATCTTCTCCTCAATTGGGAACAATTTTGGGCTTTTGATTAAAAAAAATTGAGAGATTTTATGAAGATTGAGACGATTTTAGGGTTTTAAAGAGCATCGCCATCTTCTGAAATTAGGGTTTGTGGATCATCGATGTCGTTTGGAGTTTCACTCTAGAAGAATCATTGCTGCCGTTTTGTAAATCTTTTGAACTCTATATATATATCTCTCTCTCTCAAGAAGAAATCCTTGGCTTTGAAGTGTTTATCTCAAACTTCTTTGATCCATTGTGCATTTCTGTGTAGAACCAAATTTGGGCTTGCTATCCTTTTTCCCATTCTCCAATGTACTGGGACGGCATAATTTTCGAGTATGTGAAACTTGCATAATCTGAACTGTACCCCACAAAAATTGTCGATCTAAATTCTACTCGACAATAATTGTCGAACCTGACAATAATTGTCGAACCCGACAATTTCGAGTATGTGAAACTTGCATAATCTGAACTGTACCTGACAAAAATTGTCGATCTAAACTATACCCGACAATAATTGTTGAACCCGACAATAATTGTCAACAATAAATGTTTTGGATGATGATCTCTTGTCGGCAAGACAAGGTACTCGACAATAATCATAGAGTTAATCGACAATAATCATCCCTCTTTGATTGTATCATATTCTCGTTACATATGCATTCGATAATTTTTGACACATACAATTGTTCAAACACTATTGATTGATAATTATTTTGGCACTAAAAAAACATTAAAAAGATGGAACCAACAACAACAATCTGATTATTCGATCAACAACAATCTAGCACCATTGATTGGAGGGTGACTAACAACAAATCAAAAACTGATCGAAGAAGACGAAAGTTTGAAAACACTCCATCTTCAAATATGATTTCACCACTAAAATTCAAGAGAGTTCATAACCAACAACCGGTCTTCAATGAGAGAGATATAGAAAGAGCAAAGGGGAATATCTAACTTGATTGAGGGTAAAATTAACAACAAAACTAACCCATTTGAACTAAAAATTGCTGCTTCTTGAGTGAGATCTAACGAGACTAAGAGAAAATTTGCCCCGTCTCGACTGAGATAGTGAGTGAGAGAGAGAGAGAGAGAAAAAGACTCTTCAATTTCTTAATTTTCTCTAATGTTCTTCACTATATATAGTGTGTGTGTTTTTTGGTGAGAAGAGAGAGAGAGAGAGTCAGATCTGGTTTAAAATGATTTTTGGTGAAAAGAAAGAGAGATACGTATATGACACATCATTTTCAAGTAATATTCTTGTTTCTCAATTTGCCACCTTCTCTATTATAAGAGCCACTCATATAATAGAGATGAGTGGTTCCTATTGAGTGAGACTTGAGTGTCCCATTATTTACTGTCTCTAAATCATTCCCCATATTTATTTATGTTAGTTATTTCCCACATTTTATAGCAGAAAAAGATGGAATAATATTTGTATATTAGCATGGTAGGCTCCACGTATCAATCCAATAATAAAGGCCATGAATTGCTACTAAATACTACCTTCGCTTTTGAGTTGATCAAACAGTCATTCAGGAGCTTTCCTGCTTAATGTCTATAATTTAAAATAATAAGCTGTTAGAGCAAACACAGCAGGGTGTGGGTTTGAGTTGGGTTTGCAAACCCACACTTTGAGTCTTCTAGCAACAACTGTTTGGGTGTGAGTTGGGTGACCTGGCGTTGCAGTAACTCAACCGAGTATGAGGAGCTCATACTCAAAAAAATTGAGTATGGCGGTGTTTGGATTACCGCCGCGTTTAAAAAAAAAATTGATTATTTTTTTTGATGTGTGATAGATGAATAGTTATGAGGAGAAAGGAATACCGCGCGGTGGACTAAATTAAACAAAAAAAAAAAAAAAAAAACTCAAACTCAACTCTAACTCACTGCTGGAAGAGAATGGGTGTGAGTTGGGTTTTTTGTGGGCGCTTGTCAAGCCTACACCCAAACTCACACTTGCTGCTAGAGATGCTTAGGAGAGCATGAATGTTATAAAGTTTTCTGAAATATAGAAAATTGGAGAAAGGTTAAGCTTCTATTACCATGGTGTGTTCTGGAATATGGACAGATGTGCTTGAGAGAGATTAGACTGTCAAGTGGCCTTGCGGTAGGCATTTATTAGGGAAGTGGAAACACTTACTGCTCTAAGGAATAATTGGCTTAGCGCATCTCTGGGCACATTGCTTGCTGATCTGGAGAAGTTCTACTCTGTATGCATTTACTTTTAAGCTTTTGAGCTCTTGAAGGAGTCATGGAAAAGCTTTATGGGGTTAAGTGTATTTAAGCTCTATGTTACAAGACATGAATCTCTTTTTGAAGTAAATGAATAAATAGTAAGGCGAAGCTCCTGGGGTTGTGATCAAGCCAGTTGTATTTGCTCAAATGCACTTTTACAGCCATGGGTCAGAGGCCAGAATACATGGTATTTGTTCTGTCTTCGTGGAGCAGAGGCCGCTTCCACAGTTATATCAGGAGTTCATGGTATTCTATTATTCAGAGGCACATGGTTTCACTGGAATGAACCTTTGAGTGCTACTTTTATGGTTTGATTTTAAAGGTTGCTTGCTCATCAGTTATACCAATTGTTTGGTCCTTTATATATTCTGAAACTGTGTGGGATTCGGTTTGTTCTCCTCCTGTCTCTATTTTTGCCTTTTAGCCAGTTGTAGGCAAAGAAGCTCTTTCGGGTTGAATTTTTTACAGAACTATGAAGTTCCTAAAACAATGAGGATTTCAGTTTATCTCCGTCTTATTCGCCTTGAGATTACACAATTGTTGGAGCTTCTAAGGATTCGAGTCCGTTATTTAGAAATTAGTGTCATAAATTATAGCCCATTTATCTTTGTGCTTAAAAAAAATCTCATTTTTGTAGCCGTTACATTTGAATCTGGTGGGTCTGAAACAACGTGGGATCTCCTGTCGTAATTATGTCTAGATTGAAATCCCTATTTTACCCCTACCGTTGTAAAAACTAGAAGACGAACCAAACTTACCGACCAAGAAACTTGGTAGAAACTTACCTCACAGTGACACCTCTCTCTCTCTATAATTACTCCAAAAGTACACTTATTGAGTTCATCACGTCATCACAAAAGAGTGACAATCTTCGTCTTTGTAAAGAACAACAACAACAACCATGGCGACCTTGAAAATCTTCTTGATTCTTTCCGTCTTCTTCTTTCAGTCTCTCCACACTGCAAGTAAGTCCCAATTTGCTCTCTCTCTCATCAAGTTTATGGTTTGATTCATGATTGGGTTTTAAAGAACCCCATTTGTTTTCTTACTCTGTTTTTTCAATTGTGTTTTTTTCTTTCTTAGTTTTGATTTCTCCCCAAGAATCTTAGTGGTGTAAATTGATATGGGTCACTCAAATTTCTGGATTTGTTTTGATTCTCCCCTTCTTTTTATTTCTCAGAATTTGATTAATGATTGTTTCTTCAAGAACCCCATTTGGGTTTGTTCCAAGAATCTTAATTGGACGAACTTCTTATGTCTGGGTTTCTCCAGGAATCTTAAACGAGTGAAATGTAGAACACAAAACCCTTTTTTTGTAATTTTGTTCTCCCCCAGGCCCCAGGAAATAAATGAATTGGTATTTTTATTTTTTATTTTTAAGAAGATTTTAGTTTCAGTTTAGGACTTAAAATTTCCTTTGCGACATTTATGAAATTTTGTCTCTATGTTTTGGAACTGAAGGTGTTGTTTATGTTTTTTGTAGACTCGCAGTCATTTATCGGTGTGAATTACGGAGAAGTCGCCGACAACCTTCCTCCTCCATCAGCTACAGTGAAGCTTCTCCAATCTACCTCAATTGGAAAAGTCAGATTGTACGACGCAGATCCAGCAATCATTAAAGCGCTAGCCAATACCGGAATTGGCATAGCTATTGGTGCATCTAACGGTGACATTCCCGCCTTAGCCAATGATCAAAACTTCGCTAACCAGTGGGTTGGTTCGAATGTGATGGCATTTTACCCTGCAAGCAACATTATCCTCGTCAACGTTGGTAACGAAATCATGTCTTCTAAGGACCAGGGTCTGGTTTCACAGCTCTTGCCGGCAATGCAAAATGTTCAAAATGCCCTTAACGGTGTATCTTTAGGTGGGAAGGTGAAGGTTTCAACTGTTCATTCGATGGCTGTGCTTAAACAGTCTGAGCCACCGTCTGCTGGAAGCTTTGATCCTGCTTTTACAGACACGATGAAAGGATTGTTAGGGTTTTTGAATAGTAACGGTTCACCTTTTACAATTAATCCTTACCCTTTCTTCGCTTATCAGAGCGACCCCAGACCTGACACTCTCGCTTTTTGTCTTTTCCAACCGAATGCGGGGCGATATGACTCGGGAACCAAGATCCAGTACATGAATATGTTCGACGCACAGGTATTGTTACAACTTTTTATGGTTTTTGCTACATGTCTTTTGTGAAATAAGTAATAGTTTAGATAAATTGTTGTGTACGAATTCAATCACTGATAGCGTTATAAACGTGTGAAAATTTCCTGAAATTGATGGGTTAAGTTGTTTTGTGTGCAGGTTGATGCTGTTCGATCTGCTTTAAACACAATGAGCTTCAAGGATGTGGATATTGTAGTTGCAGAGACAGGCTGGCCTTATAAAGGAGACAGCAATGAGCCTGGAGCCACTGTCGATAATGCAAAAGCTTATAATGGTAATTTGATTGCACATCTCCGATCAATGGCAGGGACTCCATTGATGCCTGGAAAACCGGTTGATACATATCTCTTTGCTCTGTATGATGAAGACTTGAAACCCGGGCCAGCGTCTGAACGTGCATTTGGGCTCTTCAAGCCAGATCTCTCCATGGTGTACGATGTCAGTCTTTCTAAGAGTAGCCAGGTGATAACTTTTTTCCTCTAAAACTTTATCCTTTAATAGGTATGTAGTTTCAGTTACAAGGTCATTCTATCTTAATCTAATTTGATTCTTATCATAATTCTTTGGCATTGATTACTTTTTACCCTAATTTCTATTCTAAAGTGACGCCAGTAAGAACTATATCTTGATTTTTGAGTTCATATCCGAAAAAGAGTCTTGACCATCGAGTTCCTTACACGTTCTTAGCATTAAGATGTTGTTTTGATACATCACGAATTTTCTTTTAGCTATATTAAATTAGGTTGTTGAGAATTTAGTTCTAATGCAAAATGAAGTAAAAAACTTAAAGAATATGTATATGGCTTTCAGATCTTGCACAAACATTAGTTAAATTGGTCATTCTTGGGTCGGGGAATGGGACCAAAACTCGTTTCTGACAGTCTTGAATTTTGAACTTCTCCGGCGTCCGGCCTGAAATTGCAGCCAACAAAGTCACTGTGTCTGCTGACCAGTCCTCTGCCTCCCTATCTCTCTTTTTTGTCGCCACTGCTTCCACCACTCAGATCTTCACATTTTTATCTCCTCCACTACAGCTGTTAAAGGCACCATTTCTGATTCTGCAGCCTTGGGGCCACCATCAGCATGGTATATTAGTGTCCACGAATTATTACCTTGTTCACCATTATCCAAAAATGACTTTTGACTTAAATGCTAATTTATTGATCTTGGTTTATAAATGGATTTAGCTAATGTCTATTGGAAGCGACAGTAGTCAGTAGACACTTTTAAGGTTGCATCCTAACAGACCCTACGATATAATCTAAGAATTTTACTTTATACTGCTTATTCATGTATTGTTTCATCCTCTTTATTATTGCTTTATATATGTGACATAGATTTTTTCTTTCTTGAAGACTCCTCAGTCTCCATCAACTCCCACAACTCCAACTCCTGCTAACCCGGCACCCAAAGCAAAGCAAACAGGTTGGTGTGTACCCAAGACTGGCATCTCTGATGCAGAATTGCAGACCAACCTAGATTATGCCTGCGGCTTAGGTATCGACTGCAGTCCAATCCAACCAGGTGGCGCTTGTTATGAACCAAACACAATTGCATCACATGCCGCTTATGCCATGAATCTCCTTTACCAAACTTCTGGGCGCAATCCATGGAACTGTGATTTTACACAGACAGCAGCACTAACGTCCAACAATCCTAGTAAGTTCTTTAATTTCTTTTTCTTTTTCTTTTTCTTTTTAGAAAATCTCTCTTTAATCTTTTGTAGTGAAATAATCAACAGAATCTATCTTGGTTAAATCAAATGGTGTACGTCCACATTGTGGGTCTTACTCACCTTCCAAATACCTCATATATCTTCGTTCTTGCCTGGTAGGTATTACTGTATTAGAGTTAACCACATCTTTGAAGGGCTATTTATCTAATAATTACTGCCATGTTGTCACTCTTAATTTAGATCACATTTTATTTTATGTTGTTGCCATTGAACCTGCTAGAGCAACCGAATTTCCCGAAAAGGCCTAAACTTCTGAAATTGCTGCAGTAATTGTGAACATGCTGTCTTTCATAGTTAGATTACTTGGTCTTTCTGCATGTTAGAGCAACTTTTCAAATTGCCCCAATAATTGCACTTGCAGCAATATTCGAAATATCGAGATTTCATGCTACTTTTGTATTGTTTGGTTATGCTACTTTTTACTAAGTTGTGTATGTATTTGTAGGTTATAATGCTTGCCATTACCCTGGTGGAAGTACTTGAAAGATAATAAAAGTTTCTTAGAGGATGACAGTAGAATAAAGCTGGATAACAAGAGTGGTGGCTGTGTAGTTACATAGAGATCTCGATATATGATTGTATATTTTTCATGGTAGCTTGGTGGTTTCTTCATTTAGAGATGGATGGAGGAAAGAGATGTCTTTAATATGTGGTGCCCTTGCAAGATTTGTGATCTTTCTTGTTTTATATTGTAAACCCTGCATATTGCATATATATATATATTGGTGATGTTAAATATGATCTAGGAGTGTCATTGTTTCGTTTTATCTTATTAGTTCCGAGATTTGTTAGGTTGATTTGGAGAATTAGGTTTCAAATTCTTAAATTAGTTTTGATGGGAATGTTTTGGATTGTATATCTTGCATTAAAGACAGATATGGTGGTGATAGTTACACCTGTCACCTGCACATAAATATATCTATGATGATAGTTACATATACATATTTTATCTGCAAAATCTCTGTTTTTTATTTTTTTAATCAAAGGCAGGAATAAATTAAACAAAAACAGCCCTGGCATAACAGAGTTTACAAGTCCAGACGCCTCTAAGAGCATGGGCAGCAGCCTTGCTAATTTAGCGAGCCACCTAAGCATAAATTCATAGAAAATATGACATTTGGCTAGAGCTATTTTTATTTTCTTTTTCAGGGTGAGGGTGGGGGTGGGGGATAGATGTCAGCTTTTAATTTTTTTTTAATAAAAAATAATATTAAAAATAAAAATAAAAAAATACACATTGGCGCAGTTAAAGTTTTAAAAAAAATTTAGTGATTTTTTCAAGATTTGGATCGCTAATATAGCGATACCTATCCTGTTGCCCATGCTCTAAGGGCTCAAAACAAACTAAAGGGGGTGAAACTGCACCCCTGGCAGCTAAAAAGTGCGCAAAATAATTACATCGACGATCAATAAACTCAAAAGTGAATGTCTGGAAAAGCGCTGCGAGGGCACGGAGATCCGGGGCCAGAGTGAGGGCGCCCCAGGATAAGTCCTCTGAACAATCACGAAAAGCATGCACAAGGCGCTGACAGTCTGTCAGAAGCAGGACCCTATCGATCCCCAATCTGAGAGCTGCCTCCATCCTGCGAATCACTGAGTACGCCTCAGCTTCCTCGGAGTCGGCAGCACGCACTGTATCATACCCTGCACAGCAAACAAAGTTCAAATGAGTTTTAATAACAAACCCGGTGCCTCCTGGACATTCAGGCCTTTTCCAGGAGGCGTCCACGTAAACGACGTGCCATCCTTCTCTGGGTTGAGAGGCATTCCGAATGGGTTTGGGGATGGGGGTGGAGGTCATACTCGGAGGGATGAGGTAGAGTTTTGCCCGCTTCAGGGCCTCCCCCGTGTGGGGCTTCTTCTGTGTAACGGAGTAAGGAAATCCAAGTAATTTTTTTTTTTCAAACTTTGGCTTGATTATTATCTCAGTAAAGAAAATCCCGGCAGGCAAGTTTAGCTAATGTATTTTGATCAGATGTTTATGTCAAAGATGCATAACTTGCAGATAATTTACCTCTGTCAGAGTGTTTCGGCATTGCCTCTATTCGAAGTTGGTGAGACCCATACCCAAGGCAGTTGATCCAACAGCTGAGGAGATGAGGATAGGTTTGGTAAATATATTGTGAGCCTAGTACTTTGCTGCACAATATATAGGAAAATAACTCCTATGAGTCTCTAATACATAACTGGGTGATCACAAAATAAATCCCATGTGTCTGGATAAAGTTCGCTCTAACTTATATTCAGTTGTTTGTGAACAACTTAGTCTGGGTTCTTTCGGCTCTACCCGATGAAGGTCATGCTTTGGTAATTGGCTTGAATATTTGAGCAGTTTATTTGAAGCTCAGATATATTGATGTAAAATACTTCCCAGCCTTAAATTCTAACAATCAAGTATAATTAAACTTCATAATTAAATCAAATCCGTTGTAGTCCAGCCTGGTTAGGATACCTGGCTTTCACCCAGGCGACCCGGGTTCAAATCCCGGCAACGGAATCCTTTTTGTGTTTTGCTATTATTTCTCAGCGGAATCCATTTAAATATCAATCAAACAGCCAAAAAAAGTTATTTTCTCAAGAAAACCTACATTTTCCACCGAAAAAAATAGTGAATCAAACACACCCTAAAATGAAATTTTAAGGAAAAATGTTTTGCACCAGCCGGGAATCGAACCCGGGTCTGTACCGTGGCAGGGTACTATTCTACCACTAGACCACTGGTGCTTATTGAATTAAATACGAAAGTTGTGTAATAGTTGATTATAAAAGAGAAAGAAAGCCGTTAAGAAAAGTGGACCCTGGGAGACCAGACCACTGTACTGTATTCGTCTCTCACAGACACGCAAGACTTGTTGTCTTGTCCACCTCTCTCAAACTCTTTCCTTTTGTCAACTCCGCCAATCATCATTTCATCTTCTCCAATTGAAACCCTAAAACCTCTCTCTCTCTTCAATTGGGTAAATTATTAGGAGTACTGAAGAAGAAATACATCAACATGACTTCTGTTGCGGAGCTGAAAGAGCGTCATATAGCTGCTACATCAACTGTTAACGCTCTTAGAGAACGCTTGAAGGCGAAGAGAATTTCCCTCCTTGACACTGATGGTAACTTCAAACCTTATCAGTTCTCATCATATATGATTTTCAACTGTTTTTCTTCTTAGATCGATTTGTGTTGCAGTTGCAGGGTATACTCGGGCGCAAGGGCGAAACCCTGTTAGTTTCGGACCGACAGATCTGGTGTGTTGTAGAACATTGCAGGGACATACAGGAAAGGTGATGTCTCAGTTACCCTTTTTATTATTATTAATTTTCCAAATTAGGTTGTGGAACATTATTCTTATATGCCCGTAACTAGCTAAGTGTATACTGTGTGACAACCTCGTGTTTAGCATTTCTTATACTGCATTTATTAAATGTGTGAATTAGCATTTGTTATACTGTTTAATTTAATCAACTATATGTGCTTATTTGAAGATCAGAAAAGTGATAGATGAATTGAAGAGTAATTCAGTGATACATATTTCATTTTTTTTCTTTCTGTGTGGGGCTAATAACTTTCGGGCCTATCTAATGACATTTCTATGATAAGCATTGTTCATGCTACGATTGTCACATTTCAAGGAACTCATGTATTTTCACAAAACAATATTTGGTTACCAATCTTTCAGAAAATTAATTTCATTTTGGGAAGTCTTACCGCCAAGGGTAGGAGACTAATATGCAAAAGGAGGTTGTATCCCATGGTTGCGAATAAGTGCATTCATTGTCGTGTATCTCGTTATCGTTTTCTTGCCGACGAGTGGATTCGCTTTTAGTCACTGCTTAGAGTATGCTGATGCAGTACATGCATTGCTCACTCGTTGCCCATGCACTTCCTAGTCATTGCCCTGACATCAATAGTATTGTCCAATCATTGCCCCAGCGACCCCCGGTAATTGCATTGCCCATCCAATGCGGAGTCTTCTTTACCTACTCGATTCAGATCAGTCATAAACTTCAGTGTTTCTTCAACTTTGTATTAAATTTATTCCCTAATTTTTTTAACTACTCTATGGAGTCTATTAGATTATAGTCAAGAGCTATAATAACTTATGAATAAATATGTTTTGTACATTTATGATTTAGCTGAACTCTTATCGTTAAATAATTTTGCTTTTTTCACAATGACCAAGCTCTTTGTGTACCAGAGGCATTTGGATATTGTAAATCAGGTTACATAGTTACTTGTTGGGGTTTTTAACATAATATTTTCTCATCACTGTTCTATTACAAATCTACCAGGTTTATTCTTTGGATTGGACTCCTGAGAAGAACCGAATTGTCAGTGCATCTCAAGATGGGAGGCTAATTGTGTGGAATGCCCTAACAAGTCAGAAAACACATGCCATAAAGCTCCCTTGTGCATGGGTTATGACGTGCGCTTTTTCTCCTAGCGGGCAGTCTGTTGCAAGTGGTGGCCTTGATAGTGTTTGCACCATCTTCAATCTAAATTCTCCAGTTGACAAAGATGGTAATCTACCAGTATCTAAACTGCTCAGTGGGCACAAGGGTTACATATCATCATGTCAGTATGTTCCCGACGAGGATACTCATTTAATAACAGGCTCCGGTGACCAAACTTGTGTTTTGTGGGACGTTACTACAGGACAAAGAATCTCTGTGTTTGGTGGTGAATTCCCATCAGGGCATACCGCTGATGTATTGAGGTAGGTGAAATTGCTATTATTAAACTTCATTTTATTTTGAGAATCTTTAGGTTTCATAGTTTATTTGAGTTTCTTCTGGTACTTATAGAAAACTAGCTCTTTAACCCGTGCTTTGCATGGAATGCCACAAAAGGAACATGTATACTCTTTCAAAAGCTCATATAGATACATTTATCAAGTTTGATTAGCGGGAGGAAAAAGGTAAGAAATTGAACATGGTTGGTTACTCATTTAGTTTACTTGATAAACTGATTCGTACATATTCGCGACAATTGAACACTATGAGGCCAATACCTTATCAGCACCCTGATATTTACCACTCATGATTTGATAAACGATATGATATAAATGGCTATATCAGATTTTATATGTTCTTTGTACATTCCAAATTATTCAGCATAAGCCCTTCACATTACATAAGTAGATGTGCATTGACTTTGTAATGGAGCTCTACGTTTTGTTAACATTTAGCAATAGAAGGAAAAGTGAAAGATTAAAATAAAAGATGATATCTGGTATTGTTGAGAACATGGATAAGTTTGAGATTAAATCCATGGGAAACGTTAAGACAGAGATTTTGCTATAAAATATGGGATCTCCATGGCATAGTAAAATAACATCAAGACATACTTTAAACACAATCTCAAAGTTCATGCAGCCAAAATTTCCTATTTGTATCTAGTGGAGGTCCTGACTCATGCGTAACCTCAGTTTTCTCCTCAATTTTTTCCCTTCTCAACTTCAATGCCTGGCCAACCAAAATGATATATGCCATTGTTGGTCATCAACAATGTATAGCTTTCGTCAATAAGCCTGCTTACTTGCAAAAAGGACCCAAATGAAATGAATACAGGATATAGAAGTCAGTCTTAATTTGTATTGATGCAAGAATATGATATGGATAGAGAACCCAGAACGCATGGTAGAGTTTTAGGAAGTTGCCATTTTAGATAAGATATGAATCCTTTAACAGTTTCCAAGAATTTTGCAGTTAGTCTTGTATGAAGTAACTGGTCAATTTTTTTTCTGGGAAATAGCAATCATAATATTCGTAACAGCACATTATAGTTGCTCGAAACAAACATAATCATCCCTATTATGGCATGAGTGCTAATAAAGACCATTCAAAATTCAGGTGAAAGCGATGCTAAAAAAATAAGTTTAATAAGGTAAGTTCTTACTCTAATGCCAATGAGACGTAACAACAATTAATTCCCATTTGTTTCCTTTTTAATGTAACCTTGAACTAAAGCAGTAATTAATTAATGGAACTTTAATAGTTGCCAAAAAAAAAAAAACACGATAATTTCACATACGAATCATCTACTCACAATATCAACAATCTGATATATCTCGTTATCTTCAGTTCATTGAAAAAATGACAGTGTAATATAATACATTTTCTAGTAAATTGCAACCATATAGTAAAAATGAAATGCCCTAGGAGTGTGCATAGTAGTTTGGTCTAAAGGAATCAAAATAGCTTTCCCCTTAAATGAATCATTTGAGGAGTAAAATTGCTTGATTAAGCACAATTATTAGACAAACATCAGTTGTTATTATGTCATATAAGAACAATAAACATAAATAAGAAAAATCAAAAGGAAAAAAATAAATAATGAACATCATCGACGATAGTGGGCCAGTGGGGTAATATAACGTAAAAGGAATAACATTTGTTAGGGTGCCTTCGTTTCTAATAATAACCCGAAGCCAATAAACCTATGTGTGGATTATTTACGATCATACCTCTTATTATGCAAGGGCCTGGAGGAAAAAGCACGCTATGTTGCTAGAGAGGACAATGTGTAGCCCCTGGCCCAAAGTGTGCCCATACAATAAGTTTTAGTGATCGAAAGAAAGAAATTTCACTCAATGCCGTACTTCCCTTGACGTCGGCCACTAATTCTTGTTCTCCCCACTGAATTACAAACCGGTAAGCGGTCATTATTTGTTTCTTGTGGATTGTATTAACATTTGAAGGTACAAAGAAAAAAACATGCAGATTATCACGAAAAAGAATTAGAGTAACACGATTCAAGGTTACATAATTTAATTAAGACAACAAAATCAGGGAAAAAAAGCGAGCATGCGTGAGATTGCGAAATTTAATTACTACAATTCAAAGTTAAGAAATTATGTTAATGTGTTGTTAGGACTTCCAAAATGAAAAAATAACAAACTGAAAGGATAAGTGAGATTTAATTAGATGAATGTTATGAAGATGTAGGATTTATCGAGAGCTAATAACCGATTTGGAAGCATAAATCAGTTTACCGAATGTTCTCCCTGTTAATTTCAAATTTATTGCATTGAAAAACAAAAAAGAGGTAGATGATATGAACACAATGATTAAATCCTTTTAATACCTCTGATTTTATCTAAAATAATTCCTCGACTCTAAACATTAGAGAATCTTTTTCGAAGCAAATTCCCTTTTTATCCAAATTAATAGTGGGTAAGATATCTAAACATTAGAGAATCTTCTTTAATTCGTATATAGAGACATAAACAGTGAGTTTGTTAAGACCTTAATACCACTGTACCACATAAAACCTTGTTGTTAGTGGTGCGATATTTAATGGTCTTAACCTAGGATCCTAACATTCCACCTCGCCTCAAGGCGGAACGTCCTCGGTGGCCGATTAATGGAGAGATAATTGCGTTAGGTTACCAAATGCAAAAAAGATGGAACTGAAAAAAATTAAATGATGCATCATTTAGTAGGGTTGAAATCAAGAGAACAAATACATTTGGATGCAAGTTCCGATTGTAATTAGAGGGTTTTAGTTGGTATGAGCCTTTTGGTCCATGTCTAAAGTTAAACGGATGAAAACTGAATTAAACTACAGTGTTACGCAAGGCAGAGCCGAGGGAGAGTTTTAGGAGGGTTTGTTGAACAACTTGAATCCCATGACTGCCGTGAATTTCTCTTGAAGTGGTGATTTTACCAAAAAATATAATAAAAAATGGCATCGTATGGTTAATACATATTTGAACCCCCTTAAATATTGAAATAACTATTCTTTAGCCCTCAGGGTTTATCTCCAACATAATTTGGCTAATTTTTGTTCTTCCTTGGGGGCTCTCGCTCTCATATTGTTAGCAGGGCTATTATTATGTTCCTTTAGTCCACATTGGTTATTCATAGAAGTAGTTTAATGTCACTTTCCTATATATAGAGTATGATGTAACCTAAATAATTAACTCAATAATAATATTTTTCACCCTCTATTTACTTGTACATGGTATCAGAGCTAGTTACCTTCGTTTTACACCCTCGCTGGGCGAACTCAACGGTGAGTTTGTTGGGAGTTTTAGTCAGTTTATGCACAAGTCATGTCTTCCCCATCTCCAGGCAACTATTCGTGTTCTCCAGTATCTCAAGGGGTTCTATTTCGAGATCATGGTCATTCTCGAGTTAAGGCTTGGATTGATGTTGACTATACAGGTTCATAATCCGATCGCCCCCTCCACTTCTGGTGTTGTACCACCATTGGCGGTAATTTGGTTATATGGCTGAGTAAGAAACAAGATGTTGTTTTAGGTTAGTGCAGAAGTTGAGTACAAGGCCATGGTTCTAGGCGTGTGTAACTTGATATGGCTTAGGCGTCTTCTACAAAAACTTCAGATACCGGTCCCTCTTCCTATGTCGCTATATTGTGACAATAAATATGTTATTAGTATTTTGACTAAACCGGTGCAGTATGATCGTACCAGACACATTGAGGTTGATCGGTACTTCCTGCATGAGAAACTTAAATGTGGACATATTCAAACTCTCTATGTGTCTACTTCTCAGCAGCTTGCAAATTTTCTCACGAAGGCTATTAGTGGCAGATTATTTTCAGATGTTTTGTTCAAACTGGGCATATGCGATATTCATGCTCCAACTTGAGGGGGAGTGTTAGCAGGCTATTATTATGTTCTTTTAGTCCCACAATTGTTATTCATAGAAGTAGTTTAATGTCTCTCTCCTAAATAATTAACTCAATATTTTTCTCCCTCTATTTACCTATACACATACCCCCATTTTGAATCCCATGGATGCAAAACCTGGCTCTGCCCCTGCCACGTGTCATCCTTGTGGATGCCTTCAATGTAGGCTTATATAATGTTATAGATGAAGTGGAAACAAAGTTCTTAAGAATCGATTAACTTGTAATTTTATTTACCACATTTGACTGTAACAAATGAAAACTAATCTTTTTCATGATTTGGCAATGACTTCCCTTTTTTTTTTTTTTTTTTTTCTCATGACTTCGACTCGATTTTTGATGTTATAAATGGGAGAAAGCGTGGAAACTGAACTCACTACCTCCAGGAAATTGAACTCACTACCTCCAGGAAATGAATATAAGAAAGAGAGGGATGAGATGCATTTTCAGTTTAACTATAGAAATATAGGATTTGATGGAGTATTTTAGTTAAATGGATGAAAGCAATTCAACGGAAACCAAGCAATTGATGATCAATAAGTATAAATTTCACTTAAGAAACTAATAATTTTAATACTACTCTTAAATAACAACTCCTCCACTGCGGAGGCTCTCTCTCTCGACTTGTATAAAACGGTAAAGAAACCTATTTTTTTTCGAAGGTAAAAATAGTTTATCGATTTATTTAGAAGAGAAGAAAAGTTCTGGAGTGGAAAGAGTACAACCCGAAAAAAAAGAAAGCAACACAAAAGTCATACGACATCAAGTTGCCAGCTATAACTAATTCCATCAAACGCATCACAAGATTTTTAACCCCCACACATCATGTTTGGAAGATGATGCCCAAACAAGATTGTTGCATAAATGTCAAAGTATAATCCTTTCCATGGTCTTAAACTTCCCTTTAAAATGTCTATCGTTTCTTTCATTCCAAAAAGCCCACTGAGTGAGGTTCCACAAAACGTCACCCTATAAGCTTTCAAAGATGTAATAGATAAACCCTCCTTCTAAACCCTAGATAACTTATTTATAGTAACTCTGTTTTAGGATCTTCCCTTTATTTAAGGAAATAATTAAAATCCTAGTACAACTACTAAATTTGAAAAAGAGAAAATGTGCCTCGAGATTCCCATAATCATGTCAAATCATAAAGAATACAAAATATCAAGGGTACTTTAGGCATCTATCCACCAAACAAAGCAAAGCAGTAATAACAAAATGGACATATGGGGCCAAAAGCCATCGACTATTATAGTGTTGCTCGATTATAAACCGTGGCGAGCCATAGGGGTACATAAGTTTATAATAACATTAGTCAAAAGCTGTAATTGGGTCTATTTCATGATTCACATGGATTGCATTCCTATTTCGTATATATATGATAACGGTCTTGTAATTTTCTTCTTTTCTTTTTCGTTTTTAGCTTCTAATTGAAGATGACATGCTGTACACATTCTTATGATGAATTGTGTGGTTTATATTACACCTACAACTATTTATGCAAAATCTGTTAAGCTACACATGCTGCTCTACAGTTTTTCATATCCCTCAATTTCTTATCTATTACAAAGAATATAAACTTCTTTCACATGAACTATGCATCGTAGTTGTAGAATCTGACATAGATAAGTCATTGTGCATTTTCAGTGTTTCCATCAACAGATCAAATTCACAGATGTTTGTCTCTGGTTCATGTGATGCAACTGCTCGATTGTGGGACACTCGCATTGCAAGTCGAGCTGTCCGTACATATCATGGTCACGAGGGAGATGTTAACAGTGTAAAGTTTTTTCCAGATGGGCAGAGATTTGGGACTGGCTCAGATGATGGTACATGCAGGCTATTTGACATGAGGACTGGGCACCAGCTCCAAGTTTACCATCAGCAACATAATGACAATGAGGTTCCCATTGTTACCTCTATCGTCTTTTCAATATCGGGGAGGCTTATGTTTGTCGGATATTCAAACGGCGACTGCTATGTATGGGACACTTTAATGGCTAAAGTACGTCTTTTCTTCTTCATTTTTTAGGATTCAGTTTTCACCTCTCCATTGTTTATGATTGCACTTTGTAACATGATAGTCCGTCTGTGTTAACACTTCATACGTTGTAAAAACTTTGTTGGATTGTCATTTTGACACTAGACAGCAAAAGTCAATTAATATATTGCAACTAAACCTTAGTTTCTTGGACCCTTTTCTTACTACCGTCGAGACAGCTATGTATTTCAATCGGAAACATTTGGAACCTTTGACATAAAACAACCCCAATTTTGAAAAAAGGAGTGTAAATTGTACCATTTTGTAAAATCACTCCGAAGACAGGACTAAATAATTTGAACTTGACGGAAATACTCTTGCAAATTTCACTTTCAGATGTCTGGACCCTTTGACTTACAATTTTCTTTTTGATTTCCATCTTAGTTTACTCGCTTTTCCTCCCTCTCGACATATAGAGTAGTTTGTTGACACAAATACTTTGCTTTCCCCATCTCAGGTAGTTTTGAATTTGGGATCTTTGCAAAACTCACATGAGGGACGGATTTCATGTTTGGGCCTATCAGCTGATGGAAGTGCCTTATGTACAGGAAGCTGGGATAGAAACTTAAAGGTAAGATTTTGTACTAGCATTTACATGACTCTTCATTTAAGGCATATGCGTTTTAAGTAATAAAACCACTTTTAGAAGTTGAATTATGCCGTGTCTATATGTTGATGGAGTAAGTCATAAATATTAGTGAAGCCAAATATTGTACAAAACCTACTTACCATGAAAAATACAAAACGTATCTCATTTTGAGACGAGCATGTACACAAACAGGAGAACTAAACAAAAGAAGACAATTGCATCTTAATGATTAAATTAAATAAAGACTCCAATTAAAACCCAAAATGTTCCAATTTAACTCTTACAGTCTAAATAGAAACCCTGCTTTTACTCCATCAATTGTTGCCATCAGTTGGGGATTCAGGCTTTCCACCATTGTTGGTCTTGATACCATTTCTAACCTGCTGCATACCATGGTTCCCAAAGCTAATAAGAGTGGTTTTTGAGTTTCTCACTATCTTGCAGGCCATCAAATTCTGTAGTAGGTTAGATTTCTGTCCTCAGCAGCAATCTTCTTTTGGTCCTCGGACATGTCTCCTGGATCAGTCTCCATAGTCATTGTTGGGGTGAGTGTCAGCTACCCCATCTGCTAGTCTGTTTGTTTCCCTATAAACATGGTAGATGTCAAAGGTGTTGAGCTTATCAATCATCTTGTAAATCCTCTGCATGGTATATCTCAGCTCCCAGGGTGGCTCACTTCATTTTTTTTTTATTAGATTGACAGTGTTGAGTAAATCTGATCCCGTCACTAAGTCTCTCCACCCTTTGCTATATGCTAGCTTGAGGCCAAGCTCAATTGCTTGAACTTCATGTACAAAACGTGAGTGGGGCTCATTCTCTCCTACTGCAATAGCAATAACAGTTCCAAAGTTGTCCCTAACAACTGCTCTAGTCCCTCCATACTCTTCATCGATCCCATCAACAGCAATTAGGACCCATCAGTATTTATTATTTTGATGTTAGCACTTTGCACTCTACCACGACAAGCGTGACCGGGACTTCTTCAGTAATCTTCTTATGCAGTGCTTTAGCTAGCTTGTGCTTATCCTTGAACAGCCTCTGATTCCTTTCACCCCAAATGTTGTAAAAAGCAGCATTAAATGCTAGTCTTCTCACTGCTCCAATGGTGTCAGTCCCTGTGAAGTGGGTACTACACCACTGCACTTGGCCTTCCCAGTTGCTGGCCATAGTACGGTACCCCAGCTTGGCCAGTATTCCACACCAAAAAATTTGAGTGTAAGGACGGCTAAAGAAGAAATGCTCCTCTGTTTCAGTATCTGTAGAGCAAAGCATACACATGGAGTTAGTAACAGTTCCCCATTGAAGTAATTTCATCTTAGTTTTAGGGGCCTTCTTTATTTGATCCAGAGGATCTAGGAATGTTTGAAGTTTAAGTAAAAGTCATTCGAACGAGGTTGAGAGTCGTTCGAACGACTCCCAATTTCGTTCGAACGACCTTTGTCATGCTCTTTGGAATTTGGCCCATAGAGGATTTTCGTTCGAACGAGTTGCCAACTTTCTAGGGTTTTAGACCAATTGGGCGTAAAGTCGTTCGAACGACTTTGGCGGTGGTTGTATTTATGAGGCGTGTTTTTGCCTCGAGATGCGTTCTATTTGTAATTTTTAGTTCCCTCTATATAAAGGGGACTTAGCTTATTTCTTTTCTTATGTTAGATTAGAGAGAGTTATGAGGAAGAAGCCTAGGGTTTTAGAGTTTTCATTGTAATTACTTCGTTTTTAAGTAATCGAATTTTTTATTTTTCCAAACCAATTGATGTTCTTCATACTTTTCTGCTAACTAGAGCTTCTCAATCGTATTGTGGATTATTATTGCAAGCCAAGTGATAAAGCTAAGCTTTTGAATGGCCTCATAAACCAAGTTAAATTACGAGAAATTGGACTTGGGTCCTATGAATTTGAGGCAAATTTGAGGTCCCTTATTGAAATTTCTTTTGAGTTAAGTCATCTTTCACTTTAAAATTACCCTTTTTATCTTTATTCTTGGTGGACTATAACTTCTTTTTTTCTTTTTTTTTTGGCATTTCCCCACTTTCTCGAGCTCCCATGATTTTCTATAATGTTATGTGGGAGCCCTGATGCAATTAAAAATCTCCTACAGATAAAAGTCGCAAATGCTTAAACGAACCATTAAAGGAAAATAAATAATTATAATGTTGCAGAAAAATACACGATTTTTATATGATCAAAGAAAATGGTTTCATAAGCTTAATCAAAATGAAAGTGTCTTTGAGATTGTGTGCATACTGTTCTATTTCCTCAAAGGTGCCATAATTGTATCCTTGTGCGCGAAATTTAAAAATATCTCTTCTTATCTCTCGATTTCAACAATCAAGTAATATGCAACTAAAGCATAACATAACACAATTGCATTAGATTCAGGAAATTGGTGGTCATTAGGTCATTAATGGGCATAGAAGATCCAAGGGGAAAAAGATAAATAGAATAGAGAGAAGAATCCAAGAGGGTCACACATGATCAGAACTTAGAAGAAAAAATTATGATCCATGAAATAAAAAAATTAGAAGGGTAATTTTTCCAGTGAGAATGGTCGAGGGGGACCTAATGCAAAAGAAATCCAAATATAGGACCTATCTCAAATTTGTCCGATATTCGTATGACCCAAGTCCAATTTTCTCTTAAGTTACTCCAATAACAAGAAGGGTTATTATGTCTAATGTAGTTATAGGTATCTTTTAAAGTGTTCTTTTACATTAGCTTTTTAGACAATATCATCTTCCTGGCCATTGTTGATTTTGACATTTTGTAGCAATCTTTTGAAATCTGGGAACAAGTGATCCACAATGTGAGGGACAGTCCAAACCCCTCCATATATGATGTTTCTCTCACAAGCTTCTTTATTGGCCAAGGAGTTGTAAATGAAATCTGTGCATGGAACCTGGGAATCAGTATCCCAAGTGGATACCAGTAACTTATATTGTTTCTATTGCACACTGTGTATAGAATAATATTTGTTGCTTTATCTCTAGCCTGCAACACTTTTCTCCAACACCAACTACAGTTTTGAGGAATGTAGATGTTCCAGAATTTCTTACCTTTAAGGAGATTCCTCTTCACCCAGTTCACCCATAGATTGTTTTTATTCTCAAGAATGAACCAAATATGCCTCATTATGGCAGTCGTATTGCATTTTTCTATGTTCCTAAACCCCAATCTTCCCTCTTTGACGAGGTGGCAACAATCATACCAATTCACATTAGGGGTTTTGAAATCAAGATCACCTCCAGCCCATATGAAGTTTTTGGAAATTCGGTCAATTTCATGTATATAGTTCTAAGAAAGAGAGAAAGAAGCAAGAAAACCAGTTAACCATTCTGCCTACATAGGAGAGAAATCCAGTAAACACTCATACGATTCTCTCAATATAGTTCTAAGAAAGAGAGAAAGAAGCAAGAAAACCAATTAACACTCATTCGATTCAATACATGCTTTATACTATTCTGCCTATATAGGAGAGAAATATTCTTCGAAGAAAGAGGAATACAATCATATATGGTTTAATCTAGTCCAAATTTTTTCATTGTCATAGATACCTCCATTAAAAATAAGTTTGTGATTGTGTTCACATCCAGTTCAATTTTTTTCTTAAACTGCTTGTCAGCTTCCTTTAGTATTATTGATGAGTTTTCAAATCCATCAAAAAAAGTCGATGAATCATCTGCAAACAAAGTCATGCGATCACAACATTTGTTCACTTTGGGTGTAGCACAAGAGTGCCTCAACCACTTTACCATGCATGATGTGAGTAAAGACTTCCATCATCATGACAAAGAGATAAGGTGACACAGGGTCTCCTTGTCTTAGGCCTTTCTTTTCTTACCTTTAAAGTATCCAAAGAGTTAGAGACGGAGTACTTCGAAGTTGTGATGCATATCTCAATCTATTTGATAAAGTTTGGTGGAAGGTTGTGCTCTCCATAAGCTAAGCACAACCTTCCAACAAACCATATCATATGCTTTATTCAAGTCAATGCTTACAGTGCATCTACTAGGGCCTACATCCCTATGGAAATTCCTCACAAGCTCTTGGGAAATCATCATATTGTCATGTATGTGTCTACCTTGCACAAAAGTGAATTGATTGAAACTTGTGAAATTGCGTATTACCCATTGGAGTCTATTATTTATCACCTTAGATATGATTTTGTAGATCACATTGCAGTAAGAGATGGGTATGCAGTCATCAAAGGAAGTGGCATTAGTAATTTTGGGGAATTTACCTCTTCTAACAACTTGAACTTTTTGAAAAAGTGTTAAACTTCTTTTACCAAGTCATTATCCACTATACTCCAACATTTCCTGAAGAGGCAAGAGTTAAACCCATCTGGGCTAAAGCTCTATTTTCTCCAGTACTATCCAGAGCTTCAATAATTTCTTTCCTAGTGACATGAGCCTCCATTCTGCCTTTCATATCCTCATCAATCTGAGTCAGATTTAGCTGTGCTAGGTACTCAATTTGCACATCTGCTTCCTCTGTGCCAAGAATGTTCTGAAAGTATCTCACTCCTATATCATTTGGATATGTAACTTGATCTCTATTAACTACAATTATGTTTATGCTGTTTCTGGATCTCCTAGCTCTCAATGACTGGTGGGAAAAGGTTGTGTTGTTATTTCCCGGACTCGTCCATTGTATTCTGGAAGCAGATGTACAAATTGATGGGTAAATATTCCTTAGACTCACTCTCTCGTTCATTGCCAAAACATAGCTGTGGGGGTTGCTTTGTATTTCAGTCTGCACATCATCCAGTTTTTTCTTTGTATCTGCAACCAAGCTATCAACATTGAACTTGATGTTGCTCCAATTCCTAAGGGCCTCCTTAGTTATTTTCAACTTAGAGACCAGAGAATACATTGGATTTCCAGCAATTCTGGTGCTCCAACAACTTCCATAAAGTCCTCACCCATTGATTGAAGAACCTGAAGGACTTAAGACCAATAACTTGGAGAGTGTTCATTTAACTATCATGACAATGTGGTCAGAGATACTTGGGTAAGGTATGTAACCTCAGTTTCTTGGAGGTTGTTCAGCCAAAGAGAATTAGTCATCACTCTGTCTATCTTAGTTAAAATCATGTCTTCACCCAATCTCTTGTTGCTCCAGGATTAGTAGGCCCCTTTTTGCTTACAACTAGAAATACCAGCATCTTTAATGAAATCAACCAGGCTGAGCAATCATAGGATCTAGGATTACCACACCTTCTTTATTCCGCACACTAGAAGTGCTATTAAAAGCACCCAAGATAATCCAGGGTTCCACAACATCAGTTGAGAAAGTAGTTAGACTATTCCATAAGCTGTTCCTTGTATTGGTAATATTACTAGCATAAATCACAGTAAGACTATTCCACAAGCTGGTCCTTGCATTGTTAGTGTTACTGACGTGAATACTATGAACGCGGAAGCAAGATTCGTAAAAAATCTCGTTGTGTTTGAGAGTTAGAGAAAACTAGGGTTTCAACTAAACAAATCAACTTTCATTAATTAAAATCAATTGCAAAACAAATAACCTAGGCCTCCCCTTTTATAGAACACAAGGAGGGTTAGAATTAGGAACCTTAATTCTAATTGAAATAGACTTCTACTTAAATTAGGAAATTGCTAATAAACTATATTGGACCTCTCCAATAAAGCTTAAGCTAAAGCCTAAAATATAAAATATTAAAGAAACATAGGTCATACGGTGGGTAGACGATCCTATGAGGGATGTGTCATATCAAACCCTCTGTTTGAGAAGATTTCGTCCACAAAATCAAGGGGGTGGTGCTCCGGAGGACTCATGCACGTATGTAGTACGCATCCCAGTTTCTTCTTCATCTTCATCCTGTAGAACACGTTGAACTGTTGCTATCACGTTCTTACACATGTCATCCACGACTAAGCCCACCTTTCTAGCAAATGCAGGGCAATCACGTTTCTGGTGTCGTGGTTTGCCACATCCATAACAGTTATCTAAAACAAAGGTACGTGGTGCAGTGGCTGCTGGTGTTGTTGCTGGAACCGGAGGGCGATACTGCGCATGTAACTTGTTTACCTGTTTGGCCAACTGTACAATTTCAGCAAGACAGAAGACAGGTTGAAGTGTTGTTGCTTCTTGGAGTTTCTTCGTTAAACCGGACGTGTACCTACGAACCCGTTGTTGCTCAATCTCATGAAGTCGTACACGTGCCTCAAGGAGATAATACTAATCAGTGTAATCATCAAGGGAAGAGAGACCCATTTTGAGGGACTGAAGTTTCCCAAATGCAACCTCGTCGTAGTTCATAGGGATAAACCTCTCCTTCAGCTCTCTCCGCATTTTCCACCATTTCGAAATAAGACGGTAACCCGTTGTACGCCTCGCTTGTTGAACACTGTTCCACCAAGTGAGAGCAAAACTAGTAAGGCAGGATTCAATGATCATTACTTGCTTTGGGTCCTCATATTTCTAATAGTTGAAAATATGTTCAACCTTATCCAATCACTCGATAAAGGCGTCTGCATCAGATTTTCCAGTGAACTCTTACCCTTATCCAATCACTCGATAAAGGCGTCTGTTCAGAAATAGCTTTGGCCAATGCTTAAATATCATTCCTCTTACCCTTTCGACGCAGCTGTGGTCGCAGTTCTTCTTCAGAGTCTGAACTATGCTTATTATCTTGCCAAGTCGTAGCATACGGATGCCTTGGCGAACGAGGAGGTGAATCAAGTGGTCGTTATCGGTAACGGTCGCACAATGGGGTGTCAACTGGGGGGGGGGGGGGTGAGAACCACGGCCCCGGTCTCTCCCGCTGAATTGCTGCTCTCTCTCTCTCTCCAGCTGGAATATAAAGAGAACCTGCAGTTTTACGTCTCCCAATCGGCTGAACACTTAACACATCATCATCCTGTGGTTCCCATCCATCAACGTAGGGCGCTCGGTATTCGAAGCCATATTTGGGGTTTATCGCCAGTGATTGCCGTTTACCGAAGTCGGTATGAGGTTTGTCACGGTATGGGTTTGTCGGGGGAAGGGTTGTTCCATGTACGCCCAACGGGGCTGTCGAGGAAGGAGGTCGGTGGCGGTTATTTCCAACCGGTGGAGGGGCTGTCGATGGCGCTGTCGTAATTGGTAAGCCGGTTTGGGATGGCCGATTTGTTGGAATTTTCGGTGGAATTCTCGGGTCTATGCCGTGGTTCGACAACCCTCTGTCTTGGTGGAGGGATGTCCTCTCTACACCGGCTGTTCTCCTCGGTGAGCATAATGGTTCATAGTTGATCGATGTTGGTAATGTTGATCGTTGGTTGTCGCGAAGAACGTCTACAGTAACTTCATCCAAAGGAACCCATGAAGGATCTATGCTGGTGAAGTCGGGGTCCCTGCAATGAACGGTGCAGCCCAACCCATTGAGCCCAAGCTCTGGGTTTGGGTATCAAATTCACGGGGTGGCCTTGAACCGGTAACAATCCAATTTGAGGTAGGTTGTTGTTGAAAATCAAACATATTTGAATTTGGGTTGTGGGGTCCATGTGATGTGGGTCGACTTTCTTGATAGCTTCCCATGTGCTTTGTACAATAATTCAAATTTGAATCTGGTGGGTTTAATGTGGATTCTTGGAACGGGCTTGGATCCCTTTGGGTTTGGTCTGGGTGTGGCATAGTTGGGACATGAGGTGGGTCTTGTGCTTGAAAAGGTTTGGGCTTGCTGTTGCGCAGCCCAGGCTGTCGTCGTGATATTGTCGTGGTGGCTGGGGTCGGGGCTAAGGCCGGTAAGGCTTGGCTTCGTCGAGGCGTGTCCTTATGCGTTCCACCCACGTGGTGGTCGGTTGTTAACGCCGAATTCTGAACACCGGTTTGGGTATTGATTTCCTCATTTTCATGAACCCCGGTTTCGACATTCAAGTTTGTGAAAGGGTTATTTAGGTTGTCGCTCCTCGTGGCGACGCTTCCCCCTAGAAAGAGATCTTCGGTTACCCCCAACGGAGGTGGTTGGGGGGCGGGAAAAAGGCTCCTCTGCCCAAAACCTCGATTAGTTTATCAAGCCTATCCGTTACGGTTGCTACATCTTGAGCTAGAGTAGGTTTCTTCGTCGCGGTTCTTCCACGAGGCATCTTTGCTCTTGAAACTTACTACACTTAGATCCCACGCAGTACCAATTGACGTGAATACTACGAACGCGGTAGCAAGATTCGTAAGAAAATCACGTTGTGTTTGAGAGTTAGAGAAAACTAGGGTTTCAACTAAACAAATCAACTTTCATTAATCAAAATCAACTGCGAAACAAATAACCTAGGCCTCCCCTTTTATAGAACACAAGAGGGGTTATAATTAGGAACCCTAATTCTAATTGAAATAGACTTCTACTTAAATTGGGAAACTGCTAAATAAACTATATTGGACCTCTCCAACAGAGCTTAAGCTAAAGCATAAAATATAAAACAATAAATAAACATAGGTCATACGGTGGGTAGACGATCCTATGAGGGATGTGTCACATCAGTTATTTGCATAAATAACAATAATTATGAAATGCTTCTCATTTATTCAGTTTGCTTTAACAATAATAGCTTGCGCAAATATATCTGGATCTACAAGGTTGATCAATTTTGGGTCCAATAATAGGAGTAGGAGCATGTCCTGAGTAATCAAAAATGTTAAGATACTTCCATCCTGGGGTAATGTTGTTAACAATCCTATCTCTGATCTCAATACTCATTTTAGTTTCAACCAGAGCAAGAATAGACATCTCGTATTTAACTTATGCTTCTCACCTCACTTTGTTTAAGGTGGTTGTTTACACCTCTTATGCTAGCAAGCAAAGTTAGACATATAAAAATTAATCCAATAGGCCATACTCCATGTGCGTGATGCAACCTTCAAGAGGCTTCTTATGTTGAGGGTTTAAGTTTCCCTCATCCTTGCTCCAAGTCCATTCTCCTCTTGTGACAGATCTCCCAGCAGTGGTTTCATGATCATCTTTTGCGCAACTGTTATCTGTACAAGAAACATGAATGTAAGATATTATCCTATGACACTCATTGCTGTTGGTTGTGCCATTGAGTAACACTCTTATTGGAGTTATTCTAGCTTGCTGCTTGGTACACCAATTCAGACTTAGAGTAGCCACTATAACAGTAACCAGTCCACTCTAAATGACCATTATTCACCCTTTTCCAACTAGATTTATTTTTGAGAGGAATCTTGGGGGTCTGCCCTTGCGATATACAAGTTATCCCAATACCAATGTACACCTGTGGACAAGTAGCAAACATTAATGAACTTTCCTCCCTCTTTTATTGCAAGAAGTTGTACCATTGAGTATCACTATTATAGGAGTTGTTCTTGTCAAAGGATCAGAACAACAACCACTCTGTGAAGGAGTCAAATAACCAATCCTACATGATCAGGAGATTTCCTAGTCAATTAACTTTTCCCACAGTATTAGGAAGATCTTGCACAACTAAATATTTATGTTGTATAGTTGTTACATAGCTCTTCTATTTAAAGAGATGATGTAAATGGTTTTACTCAATTGAATCAAATCAAATCAATCTCAATTTATCTTATGGTATCAGAGCGGTTGACAAACGTCCAATATCATCTTCTTCCAAAATTTGTTCTCTTCTCTCTATCCCATCTGAAGCAAATTCAACCACGACATCGCCACCAACAACTCTTCTCTATGATATCTCTCTTCCCAGCCATGTCACACACCTTCTAAATGTCACACACCTTCTAAATGTCAAACTTGACCGCAACAACTTCCTCTTATGGAATTCTCAATTTCTTCCTATCCTACGTCTTCATGATCTTGAAGGTATTGTGAATGGAACCTTCATTTGTTCACCTCCAGCTACAATCACCGCACCCAACCCAATCTTCACAATCTCGGAAAAATAAGACCAACTTGTATTCAGTTGGATCAATTCATCGTTAACTGAGTCTCTGATGGCTAAAGTCATCGGCTTGCATACTTCTCATCTCGTTTGGACAACTTTAAAGAGGCTATATGCTTCCCCATCTCAAGCCCGAATCATGCAATTGAAATACCAGCTCCACAGTAAAAAAATGTGACCTTTCAATTACCGACTATATCCAAAAAGTTCAGCATATCTCCGACAATCTTGTTGCAGTCGCCACCCCAATTTCTAATAAAGATCTAGTTTCTAGCTTTTTAGTGGCGTACCCTCTGACTATGAAGCATTTGTTACCTCCATCAACACTATAATTGTTCCAATCTCATCGCATCTGATGAACTCATAAGCCTCATGTTTAGTCATGACATTTACCGTGAACACACGGTTAAAGTCTCTAACTCAACACCATCAGTGAATGTTACAGCAAAACCCAACAAACCCAATGGCAATTTCAGTCACTATAGAGACTCCTACAATAACAATAGAGGATACAGGGGCAGGGGGTGTGGTCGTGAACGCTCTAACAATAACTTCACATCTTCTCTCAACCATTCGCCTCGACTCATGTGTCAATATTGTCGTCGCCCTGGCCATGTTGCAAAAACTTGCTACCGCATAGCTGAACTCAAACGAAATGCCTCTCGCCAAGCTGTTGCACAATCATTCAAGTGAGTATGATCCTTACTGGTATCCTGACTCTGGAGCTACTCATCGCCTCACTGCGGATCTAGCAAACCTTTCGACTCACTTGGACTATGGCAGTCATAATCAAATCAAGATGGGTAACGGGCAGGTTTGCAAATCAAATCCATTGGTTTATCTATTTTAAAATCACCTACTATATTTTACCTTAATAAAATGCTGATTGTTCCTAATATTCGTAATAACCTTCTTTCAGTTAGTCAATTCACTCATGATAATGATGTTTTTTTTGAATTTCACCATCGTCTTTGTTATGTAAAGGATCCATTCACCAGGAGAACTCTACTCCAGGGGTACCTTAGAGATGGATTGTATGCTTTCCGAAGGACACCGACATCTTTAGGATTCATGCGGCATCTCCCAAAGTCTTTTTAGGTGAAAAGGCGTCAATGACCACTTGGCATGACCGTCTCGGTCACCCAGCCAAGCGAATAATGGACATGGTCATCTCTAACAATAAGCTGCCAGTAGTTCATAATAAATCCCACGGGCTATGCACGGCTTGTCCTTTTGGCAAAAGTCATAATTTACCTTTTTGAATAGCACCTCTTCAACTTATTCACTCAGATATTTAGATATCTCCAGTAAAATCAATCTCGGGTCATCGTTATTACATTCATTTTACCGATCAATTTAGTCAATTCATATGGATTTATCCTATTTTTAATAAATCTGAGGCATTATTTAAGTTTCTTAAATTCAAAAGAGAGCTGAAAATTTCTTTGGGATGTCTATAAAGGAATTGCAATCTAATAACGGTGGTGAATACATCAAGTTCAACCAAGTACTTATTGATGCAAGATCCATCACAGGTTCTCTTATCCCCATATACATGGTCAAAATGGTATGGCTGAACGGAGACATTGGCATATTGTCGAAATTGGACTCACAGGAATTGTATCAACCAAGTACTTATTGATGCAAGATCCATCATAGGAATTGCAATCTAATAACGGTGGTGAATAAATCAAGTTCAACCAAGTACTTATTGATGCAAGATCCATCACAGGTTCTCTTATCCCCATATACATGGTTAAAATGGTATGGTTGAACGGAGACATTGGCATATTGTCGAAACTGGACTCACGTTGCTTGCAAGAGCCCCCCGTACCTCAACGTTATTAGGTTGTTGCCTTTATAACTATTGTTTATCTTATCAATAGATTACCAACATCAATTCTCAATGGCATGGCCCCTTTCAAAAATCTCTATGGTACCTCACCTGACTACTTACATCTAAAAACCTTTGGTTGTGCGTGCTACCCCAACCTACGACCTTACACATCTCATAAACTATAGTTTCGTTCTAAATTGTGCGTCTTTCTTAGATACTCCCAACATCATAAAAAATACATGTGTCTACATATTCCCACCAATCGTACTTACATCTCTCGTAATGTCATATTCGACGAACATAATTTTCCATTCCAAATACCTACTATACCAGCCATAACCCTTCCTTCCTCTCAACCAGTTCAACTAGGGACATATAACCTTCCATCTTTACTTGGTCCTATCCCTACTACCCAACAACCTCCAATGTTGCTGCCCTCGTCATCAAATTCAGCTCCAAAACCCATACTTACATACACCAGGCATCCAAAAACACACACAAAACCTCCCAATATCAACCCAACCCCTCCAACAATGTTACCGCCCGCACCTCAGCCCCGACAAACTCAACCCACCCACTCAATGTTTACAAGAACTCAAGACAATACTAGGAGACCAAAACAATTAAACTTATCGACTAAACATCCTCTACCTCTAGCCCTTACTGTTGCCCTTCAAAAACCTGAACCAACATGTTTTAATATTGCCAATAAGCAACCCGAATGGTGGAAAGCTATGGAGGAAGAGTTAAATGCACTTCTAGCTAATGGTACTTGGACCCTAGTTCCCCCTAATTCCTTGTTGGATGCAGGTGGGTATTTCGCCTCAAACATAACTCCGATGGCTCTATTGCTCGATACAAAGCCCGCCTTGTGACGAAGCGCTTTCATCAACAACATGGGTTGGACTATGCCGAGACATTCACCCCCGTCATTAAACACACTACTATTCGCGTTGTTTGTAGTTTGGCAATATCTTATGGTTGGAACCTAATGCAATTGGACGTAAGCAACGCTTTTCTCCATGACAACCTTACTGAAACAGTCTTTATGAACCAACCCCTGTGTTTTGCAGATGAAAATTTTCCAAATCATGTGTATCATCTAAACAAACCTCTATATGGGCTCAAGCAAGCGTCAAGAGCATGGTGCTATAGACTAAGCAAATACCTAGCTTCTCTTGGATTTTACACTTCTAAAGCTGAAACTTCATTATTCATACACCGAGCAAACTAGGTCATTACTGTGGTTTTAGTCTATGTTGATGACATAATCGTCACTGGTAACAATGATTCTGCAATTACCACTTTCATAGGCCACCTCGGTAAGGAGTTTGCTATTAAAGACCTAGGTTCACTATCTTCTTTTCTTGGTATTGAAGCAAAGAGAACTTCATCAGGTCTTTTCCTCAACCAACAAAAGTATATTCGAGACCTTCTAGTTCGAGCAAAAATGGATGGCACTAAACCAGTTACTACCCCAATGGCATCCTCTACCAAACTATCACGTCACCAAGGCAGCCCTATGTCTGATCCCTTTCTCTTTAGAAGCACAGTTGGTGCACTTCAATACCTAACCCTTACTCGCCCGGATATTAGCTTCCATGTTAACAAAGTAGCCCAATTTTCACAATCTCTTACCGATGATCATTGGTCTGCCGTAAAATGGATTCTTCGTTAGCTAAAGTAAACAATCTTGTTTGGCATATTCTTTTAAGCACATTCTACAACAAATATTAATGCATTCACAGATGCAAATTGGGCTGGATTCCCCGATGATCGCAAGTCAACAAACGGGTATTGTGTTTTCCTAGGCAACAATCTAATTTCCTGGAGCTCTAAGAAGCAAGCAACCGTTACATGATCAAGTACCGAATCAGAATACAAAGGAATTGCTAATGTTGCAGTTGAATCTATCTCACGAACACCACCCACTATATGGTGTGACAATCTTGGAGCAACATACCTCTCAATAAATCCAATATTTCATGCTCAACAAAGCACGAGGAAATTGATTTTCACTTCGTTCGTGACCAAGTAGCCAAGAATCAAGTACGTGTCAAGGTTATATCAACAATACACCAGCTGGCAGATATCTTCACCAAGCCTCTTAGTTACCACAGGTTTCAGTTGCTACTAAGCAAGCTTACTGCCTCTGATGGACAATGTCGCTTGAGGGGGCGTGCCAAATGATTAGAACAACAACCACTCTGTGAAGGAGTCAAATAACCAATTCCACATGATCAGGAGATTTCCTAATCAATTAACTTCACCCACAGTATTAGGAAGATCTTGCACAGCTAAATATTATGTTGTATAGTTGTTATAGAGCTCTTCTATTTAAAGAGATGAGTAAATGGTTTTACTCAATTGAATCAAATCAATTCAATCTCAGTTTATAAACTTAGTTCTATCTTGATGATGTATAGACCATTTCATTCTAAGAACAACCTATGTAACAATCCACCCTACATGGCATTTATGCACTCTCTCACTAATTGGACTGGTTTTGATGGGGATCCTGGGGTTAGCCCTTGCACGATGCTCAGTTACAAGTTCTCTGGACCTTTGATCACATGTGAACAAGTAACAAACATAAATATAATCAACTCCCTCACTCATGAAAAATTTGTCTCCTAAAATGGCTTGTGGTGGTCTCACTTTCTCAAACCTCACTGCCTTCAAGAAAGATGTGTTTCCCATTTAAACCTCCTCGAGTTCCTACTCTTGCCTTGATGTATCAGGTTCATTTGTTTTTTCAACTTTTCTGCAGCAGTTTTTAATTCCTCATGTCATAACATACTTCTCTTTTAATGGTTGATCCTTGAAGTAGGGATTTTCCTTTATACCCCCATTCTTGGTTGCAGCTTGGTTTTTTTAAATTATTATTTGCTTCATTCCCTTTTTTCTCCCTTTTGGATCCTCATTCCCTCTACTGTTTACTGTTTGCTCCCTTCTCAGTTTGAAGTTGGTTTTTATTATTTTGTTTCTCTTCAGCAGATCTGGGCATTTATTTTTCAGCGGCGTGATTTTCCTCCATATTCTCCTGCTGCTCCTTTTTCTTACTAGTGGGCCCTTCTTCATAGGTTCCTTCTGTAACTTCAACTTGTTAGGCTTGTTGTGTTTTTTATTGGTTCTTGGGGTTTGGTTTTGTAAACCCTTCTTCATCAACATTAGTTGCTCTTGCTCCACTATTTGTTTTGGTAGTGTTGTTGCCCTGGGTGCCCTTCTCTTTACTTGGTACCTCTGGCTGTGGTTTTGTCTCACAATTTTCACTTGAGTGGCCAAACCCACACAAGGCAGTGTTTGCAACAGTTATAGCATTAATTGAGTGAGATAGAGTGGAGGTTATGGCTAGAGCAAGAGGAGGTTGGTTTACCTTTGCTAAGGTCCAGAGTATTCGCTGCAGATGTTGAGTCTGGTGGAGTGATGTCTCTCTCTTCATGCTTTAAGAGTTGTTCACTGCTTTCAACGCCCTCTCCATTGCTCACTCGTTGTGGTGTATGGTCTGCCTCTCCTCTGCTCTTTACAGCGATCTCTCCTCACCCGGAATCCTCAAGCTTCCTTTTTTGGGTACTGACCCCATAGCTAATTTGTGCCGATAAAAAATATGCATCTGAGGGGTGGAGGGAGCTGTTTCAGCTAGTATTGTGACTCTCTCAATCAGTCTTGTTGGCTTATCATCTCTCGGTGTTGTAGGTGATCTGAAAGAGTTCTTTGCTTCTTCAATCATTCGTTTACTGTCAGTCGTTGATGGCTTGCGTTCATCAGGGAAGGAGGAATCCTCTCCTTTCTGCTATATGATGGGGGTGATAACTGTTTAGAAGTCACCGATAGAGGGTGTGGGGGGAAAGCTCTGATGACCTAGGGCTATCACTATGGCCTCCGGCCATGGCCGTTATTGCCAAAGGGCTCACCACAAAGTTATTCAAAATAGGTGGCGGCAGAATAGTTTGAAAAAGCTAGAGTGTAACCTAAGTTACCAAAAGTATAAAGGATCGGCCTACTCTCAATCTCAACGGCTAATATTACTCCTTATCAACGGATGAGATTGAATCTGGTAACCAAAATCTGTTTTTCAGAATACCCTTGCAGCTGGCTACTTGAATACTCAGAAAGTTTGGTGGGAGTCACTTTTTTTCTTTCTGATATAGAAGTCATTGCATCCAACCTGTCCCTACTTCCTCCAAGGCTCTAAAATCTTTAGTACGCTAAAAATATTTTTTACATAGGTGAACACAAAATCCCAGCTTAGGGGATGCTAACTAGTCCATGAAAGCTTTTGACTATGCTTCAACGTATTCAAAAACACACTTATCACACTTGAAATCTAAAGTATTCCGAAAAAAGGATTTCATTTTTATTCAGGAACAATGGTCTTCCCATATGCTACTCAGCAGCCCCTGATTGGAGCCTGCTCCCTCTCTTACCTGCACAGTCAGAGAAGTTGATCCCTCTCCAGACTGCATGAAAGCCTTTGACTATGCTTTAACGTATTCAAAAACACACTTATCACACTTGAAATCTAAAGTATTCCGTAAAAAGGATTTCATTTTTATTCAGGAACAATGGTCTTCCCATATGCTACTCAGCAGCCCCTGATTGGAGCCTGCTCCCTCTCTTACCTGCACAGTCAGAAGTTGATCCCTCTCCAGACTGCATTAATCCTGAATCTAGTCAGCCAACTATTCAAACTTTTGCCACATGGGATCAAGTTGTCAGGAACTTGTTACTGAAGGCCTTCACTGCAGATTTAAAATCTGAGGTGACCCAAATTTGTTTAAAACCCATTCTCTGAGTTTGAGCAAGACCTAATATAATATAGCCACACATTCAGCAAAGTATGCTGTAGTAGACTGGAGATTCCATGCCATAACAGCAATAACTGAACCTGCATTATCTCTTATAACCACCCCACTACCACCAGTACCTGGATTACCATATGAAGCACCATTACAACAAAGCCTGACCTCATATGGAGCAGGCGAAATCCAGAAATAAGATTTCACTTGTAGACCTTTTTGCCTGTTAATATTGGCACCCATGCACCCATATTCTTTATGATATGTAGATAACCTACAGGAGAAATCCAGAAACAAGTTTTACTCAATACAAAACACTCAATTATAAATCTTTCTTTTGAGCCTAGCCATATGAGCCTCAAGTTTCTAAATATCAAATAATTTATAAGCAACCAAAAATTGTATAGCGAGATTAATATAAAAGACCTCCATAGGTCTTTAACCTGAGAACCACCTTTGTTTACAAGGCCGCAAAAGGTCTTTGACTACTGACCCTGCATTGGAACCTGCAAGTTAAAAAGATAACACCCCCATAGACAAATTTCTGAATCCCATTGGTTAAACACAGTTAATTAACTCAAGCCGACTCCCTCAACTCTTCCTATTGGAGTTTGTTTCATGATGACAGGAGTTTAAGATTGTAGTAAAATAAAAAATGGTTTCAGTGCAACAAAGTCTGAGCTCATGTTTTGTTTTGCAGATTTGGGCTTTTGGAGGGCACAGGAAGGTGATATGATTTGCTGTCTTTCTACGCCCAGTGCGCACTAATTTATGTTAGTTTCAGACGTGGTTCTGTGCTCCGAGCAATGTTTTTTAACGAGTCATTCAAACCGTGGTGCTTGTTTAGTGGGACGCTCTGTAAATCCCTAAGATTTTTTTTACATTTGTTAGAGAAAAACTAAGGTCACTCCCAGAGTATATAGAGTATTTAAGAGCATTGAGTAGGAGGGGTTGTGTGATCTTACAGGCATTGTAATTCTTACTAGTAGTAATCGCAATAAAGGGCTGAACCTTAAATGCGAAAAATATATATCTTAGTGTTACTGAGTGTATTGCCCTTGTTTTTCTACATCTGCCTATTTGCAAAGGCCATTATTCAGTGATTGCAGAGATTGTGTGATGTTTTATTACACTTATTTAACGATTTTTTTTTGTGTTCTTTCACATGCTTGTCTATCAAGACAATGCAGCTTTCAGTAGACAAAAGATATGGCCATGCTCTCGCGGTTATTTTAGATCAACGTATTCCAAATTTGTGGAATGATATCGGTAACTTTAGAGTACTATGTTTCATTGCTATGACTTGATTAGATCATTGCAATGGCTCACAGTTACAACACTCCCCTCCTTGTGCACATCTTTTGACAGTCCTATTGAGAAAATACCTAAGACCACATCCAGCGCATACTGGATAGAGTACCATCCTAATCTAGTACAGTATAAATCACAATTTCGCTGCAATGATGTATCCTGTGGAGAACTAAAGTGACAAATTGTGGCGCGACAGTAAGGAACCAAACCAAACTAAAACGGTATTCATATTACAAGTTTGTTTAGAGAACACGCGGAAGATGTTTTCATTAATAATGTGGGCTACAATATCTTTACACTGCACAATAGGAAACTGGAAATGAAGAACAATCTCTGCTCTCTACTTTACTAAGGCAATGGAATAAGGCTGTTATTGTACAAAAAACAATACACGGGCTGACTTCTTCAGTTCGCATAACAATTTCAATTCATCTGCATTGTCTTCTTATTGTACGAGAAAATCTGCCTTTTCCCCACTCTCGCCCAAAAGCAGACCATGTTTCCTCCTTGAAATGATACGGTGTAGCCCAATGACGACTCACAAGATTTTCTAAAGCGCTTTCTTGACTCAGTTTCATAGTATGGCATATTGAACCTATAATATCCTTGTCTCTCTTGAATATTTTCATCCATACGATGTTATATCTCAGAACCCATTTGAAATCAGATTCGCCCCGTTCTTTCAAAACCCATATTTCGATTGCATCGTTTGTGATCCTCGTGTAACTGAGCTCGCCACCGTACTCTCCAATCTCCACATTTGGCTGCTCATTCTCTTCTTTAACCAGAGCACGAGTTAAGCCCACAGTATCTTTTTTAACATCAAACTATAAACTATATCTTCAGAGACCCCGACCCTCCAATACAGCTTCCCATTCACGAAAACTGTTAACTTGCTGACGACCACTTGATCGTTAATTTCAACCCTTGCTTTCGATACATTCCAATGATCCTTGATTTCAGCCTTTGCTTTCGATACAGTCCAGTCATCAAACTCTGAAGAGTAGACTTCAAATCTGTATTCTTCTAACTTGTAACCTGAGGTACAGACTAATGCTAATGGGTCGAAAGCAAACCCTAACTTCATTAAATATATTTGTAACAGGATTGAAAACGTAGAACTTCTTCGTATAATCATAATCGTTTGTATACCCAACAGAACAAAGTAACTCATTGCTTGATGCAAGCAAGTCTTGTAATCTTGGAGAGAAACCAAAACACAGGTCGGGTATGCCTACTAATTTTTGGTCGTCTCCAGGTGAAAGAAATACTAACTCGCTCGTGTCTTCGTACAAATAGTTAGGAGTAGAAGTGTCTAAGCATCTCTTAGATTGGTTTTTCACGAAGCTAGGATCGTGAGAGACTATACCACTTCATATTTACTGATTTGAAATGAAATATAGATTTTATGGGCAAACGAAGAAGGATTTCGTACTTAAGGATGTTTTGTGTAGCTGTGAGAACTTTGATCTTCTCTGCCTCATCTTGTTCTTTGATATCATCTTTATCTTTTGGTTTCAGATGTGAGAATTAATCTGAAGTTGTAAGACTTTAACTGATCAAGATGTATTTGTAATATGTTTTAGGTCAAATAAGAGTTTCTTATTTGGGTGTAACTCTATAGTTACTTTTTTGATTTTAAGTAAAAGTTTCCTACAATAGTTGTGAAAGAGATTTGACCTAATGTGTTTTTTTTAAACACTAGAGCACCAAGTTTGGCTGCTTTGATCGAGTATAACAGTAAATCAGGGTTCCGCCCGTCATCTATCAATGAGAACTTGAGCACCAAGTTAGCTTGCTTTGATCCGTGAAAAAATCATTTCTAATTGCAACCTATATATTATTTGTACAACTTTATTTTTGCACACTTTCTAACGATCCCAAGGGTGTGCATTTATCTAGGTTCCATTCTATCTCTGGCCTAATTTATCACTGTTTGCCCAATTAATACATGGGGTATATGAGAACCCCGCCAAACCACACTTTGGGTTTAGTCACTTCGAGTTTAGTCAGGATAAATTCTTTTGATTGGGTCCCGTTGGTGGTGAATCCAACTTAGGAGTTACGACCTCTGCTTCCTGAGGCATCAACCACTTCACCTGCAAGTAGGGCATAAAATGGACTGGGAGTAACCCAAAACCCGAACTCGAATCTAGATATATTTTATAGGGTTTGGAGCAACTTTTAAAACCCATTTTGAAAATGGAGTGGGCATGGATCCGGGTCGAGTATGGATCTACCCTTAAATATTGACCTTCCCGAGGATATTTTAGTTCATTGCCTCTATATTTATTACATATTAATCTATCAAAGTATGAAGTCCCCCAAACCCTAGTTAAAACACTATATATCAGGGCTGTAAATGGATCGGATTGATGCAAATCCGAATCCGATCCGAAACTTTATAAGTAACATCCATATCCAATCCAGTCCGAAACTATTTTCAGAGGTCCGAATCCGATCCGAGCATAATTTTATTTGATAAATAAAAATGTGGATGCAAAGGTTTGAACCCATGACCTTTCATGTGTTTTAAGTTGAAAATTAAGCACCACTTAGCCACAAAGCTAAATGTGTTATAATATATATTTTTTTATTGTATATAATATATTTCTAATAGTTATAGAACATTAACATTGATAAAATATAAATATATCGGTATATAACTTCGGATCGGATATTTATCGGATTGGACTAGGCACCATCCGAATCCAATCCGAAATTATTTCGGATGTTCCTTATTCGGATCGGAAAAAATGACATCTATATCCTAAAAAGGAATCGGATTTCGGATTATATCCAATCCATTGACAACCCTACTATATATATGTCTCACTTTGTTATTGATCATTAATAAGGTGTCTAGAAGAATTTCTTTAAATGGTTCTTGGTGAATTTATTGAATGTTTTTTATTTGTTTGAAGTTGGTAGTAAGAATGATAACATGATAGCTAATTACTGTTAGGAGTTGGGCCCAGCCTAAGATGGGAGCCCAACTGGGTTGGGGTGTCCTACTGGACTTCTAATAAGCCCATAGGCCTTTAGGTTTTATGGAGAGAGTTTAAGTAAGGATAGGTAACCTCATATTGGGTTATCCTTCTTTATAGTGCGTACGAAGAGTTTAAGTAAGAATAGGTAACCTCATATTGGGTTATCCTTCTTTGTAGTGCGTACAGAGAGATACAATTTGATCAATAAAGATATCCCAATTCTCCTCTCAATATTGCTCTTGTTTATCTAATAGAGTAGAATCAATTATTATCCAACACGTTATCGGCGCGTAGAGCTAGTGGATCAGAAGGGAGAAAGAACTCTCCAAATCAGCGTTTTTCGGGAATTTTTGCATTGCGGAGACATATTTTACCCATTTTTCGAATTTATACAAAATTTTTACTTGATCTATGATATAGGATATCTAAATATGGTTTGAAGTAATTTTATCTATTTTTTTCGGATTAAAATAACCTATTTTGGTGATTTTAACCCTTGATAAATGACTATTTTAAAACCAATGTAGCATTTTCTGTGCACATTGAATTAACACACAATCGATTTTGTTGCGTAGCCTATTCCACAAGGATTTCAACGGTATATGACACGTCTCAGGGAAATCCCAATCGCTGGAAAATTACAGTTGAAATTGGGCAGTTCACGGTCAAAAACAACGTTTTTTTTATATAGGTATACTTACCTGGACGGGGTCTATGGGAGATCAATAAGGTCTATGGCCTAGGTTGGTGACTTCCATTGTACTTTGGAGGGGCGCTCGCCTAACATCTCCCCAAGTGGGAGAGTGTACGTCATAATTTGTTAATGAGAAGGTACGCGTTCGCGCGGCCCCTACTTTAAAAAAAATTAGCATTTTTAGGTTATGATGACGTCAACAATAATTATTAATGATTTATTTTTAATTATAAAAAAATATATTATTTTATTATCTGTGATAACGTCAGCCATATCCACTTACTGACGTGACAGTGACACGTAGCAGGACAGTGGCATGCCAAGGGCATGCCATGTCACATACATATTAGCATACATAGGGCATGCCAGGGGCATACCATGTGGCGCATAGTGACATGTCATGGGCATGACACGTGGCAAAGGTTTGAGTTGGTCAAATCGGTTCAGGCCTTGACCCAGACCAAGCCAAACCGGTCTAGGACTGGTTCTGACTATAAATTGGCTTTATAGAGCTCAATTTTTGGTCAAATTGAGTAAATTTTATTTTGAAAAATTCCTATTGACTCGACCTACCCCATGGGGGACCCATTTTAAAAAAACATTATGAAAAATATTTTTAATATTTTTTGGGGAACGGGTACCTCGTATAGGAAAACTGACTCACTTATATGGGATATAAGTAAATGGATTAATATCTATTTAAGTATCTTACGATAGTTAATAGGGTATTAATGGTATGCACCTAGGATACTAATTATTATTATCAGGGGATCACAGATAATATGAAACCAAGACTAATTTAGAATATGACTAGGAGTCATATCTAAATCATAGTTAATTGTCAAGGATAAATAATTAGACCTCAATTAGGAATTGACTTAGTCTTATTTCTAAAAACTTGGCGTCTGAGGAATCAATTTTACGTATCTAGGTGCAATTAGATGTTGCATGATAACATTTAGAGGTATATAAATACTTATAACAACCTATAGTGCCTTACAATGTTAGTTCAAAAATAGGCATAATCTACATATCTTGTTAACCCAACAGACTTCGGGGTGGGACCATTTGTTAGCCAAACATATAATACCCCTCATATTCATAGTAAATAGGGTCATTTGGCTAGAATATACCAACCTTATAAAACTTTAGGGATTATAACACCTTAGTTGTTTGAATAAGGAACGCAACATTTAGTGGCTTTGAATAGCTGTCTTGGCTAAGACTCTATTAAAACACACTTTAGTGTTAAGAACACTATTTTACGGGGTAAAATTAGGATTTGAAGGTTAATAGGATCTCATGAGTATAAAGCCATGAACAAGGTTCGCTTGCAAGTAATGGTTGGGAATCATATACTTCATTGCGCTATATACTGCGAACCATAAGTAATGATTGGAAATCATGTACTTAAATAAGATTTCATAAGTAATAGGATATGAACAAGGTTCACCTACATGTAATGATTAGGAATCACCGACTTGAATACTATGAATTGCCTTAAGTAATAATTGGAAATCATGTGCTTAAATATGATTTCATAAGGAACGCACATATCTGGTGGTTTGAATATCAATCTTGGCTAAGATTATATTAAAACGTACATTTAAGATTAAGATCATCATTTTACGAGGTAAAATTGGGATTTAATTATTATAATTTTTTTTCATGAGTTTTAGAATATGAATAAGGTTTTAACTATAGTATGATTATGAATTATTTATTGTTATTCTAAGTACTAGGATCTGTCTTTAATGTATTTGAAATATTTATCAAGAATTGTTACTAATTACGATATATATTTTGCATAACAGATGCCTACAAAACTTAAGAATGTTGAATTTCCACCATTGCTGCTCACTAGAGCCAATTACCTCACTTGGTACTTTAATGTTGACTTGTTCTCGAAGTCTCTCGGTCTACAGAAGATCATCGTCATTGGCAACAACGAAGATCCCATCGACAAAACAAATGCTTTGTTTGTCCTCCGTTATCATATTTAGGATGACCTGAAGACTGAATACCTTATCAATGTTGAGCCAGCTGACTTATTGGCAAACATGAAGGGACGTTATGGTTAACAAAAGACCATTATGCTCCCAAAGGCGATGCACCAATGGAATGCCCTTCAGTTCTAAGATTTTAGGATCGTCGCTGATTATAACTCAGCAGTCCACAAAATCACTTCTACACTTGAGCTGTGTGAGAAGAAAGTCACTTGTAGGGGCCAAGTTTCGTATAAAGGGAAATTGGCTCTTACACGATGTGATTAATCTTTGACTAGGAGTCAGTAAGCATATAATTACAATAATAAGAGATAATACTGAGACAATATACTTGCGTGGAGGCCTAGAATGGGTTACTCCACGACCTTTAGTGAGGATTTTAAGGAGAAATGATATATATATATCAAGTTAGTCGAAGGATCGAGGAGTGGACTGTTACATGGTATTCGAAGGTAATCTTGTAAGGCTTTGCGGAAGAGATATTCTAACCCCCTCATAGTGCCTCGCCCCTTCTATTTATAGGATATAGAAAGGGCTGAGTCACCATGGGAGATCAAGTTACATGTAAATCCTTTGGGGACAACTGACTTGTACCCGGAGTCGGTTCTGACACTGTAGCTGTTGGGTTTAACCCTGTAGTTGTTGGTTTTGACACTGTAGTTGTTGGTTCTGGCATTGTAGCTATTGGTTTTGGCACTGTAGTTGTCGAACAACTTGTTTCTCTATTATGTCTGGTGAGCTGGCTGTCTGACGTGTCTGATTTCTACCATGTACGTCCATAGTCAAAGTATTTATGGTACTGGTACTGAGTTCTGGCGCTGTTCTTCTATCTTTGATTAAGGTGATTAGCTTCGATGATTCCTTCGAGTGTTCGATTAGTCTTGGAAGGCTTCATGGACTTAGTTATTGTCTTACCGGGCTTCAAGTCTCTAGGTAGGCTTCGATGTAGTCTTCGAGTATTCGACTAGTGCTTGAAGGTTGCGAGTAGGCTACTATATTCACCCCCTCTCAGTAGGGGCCTCAAAAATTAGTGGAGATGGCGCGTGCTGAGAAAGTTGGTTAGTCATGGGAAGTTGAAGAGTTGACTGTTGAATGTGGCCAATTCCGAGGGGAGTAATTAAGAGAGGAATTGATTAAGAGGTGATTAATGACCTTTAATCTCTGTATAAATAGGGGGTGTTTGGGGGAGTTATAGGCTATCTCCATCTTCTTATTTGCATAATCGAAGCCATAAAAACTACCCCAAGTACGCAGTACCTGAAAAGGATAAAAGCCCGAGAGCGTCGCATAGAGGAGAAGATGGCGGTGTTGAAGGAGAAATTCTTCGACGATCATGGTCTGGACTGGGTGATGCCAGATTTAGTCTAGTTGGAGCCAAAGGAGCCAATCAGCGGGATGCCCGTATGCACATTGGTGGAGGGTGCTGCAGTGGATGAACCCGAGCGCTAGTAACCGTTATTTCTTTATGAAGTGCATGGCCGAGGACGAGGTCGATGCAGAAGACTGAGTTGAGGATGAAGAGGCAGGGCTCTACAAGAACTGCCCCCTTATGCAAATAGGGGAGTCTTAGTTTTGTTATTGGCATTGGTGTTGGGAGGTGGGAGAGGAAGTTGTTGTGTTTTTCTGTTGATGTTTTCTGTCTCTGTTTGCTAGTTTTGTTTTTTTATATGGTGATGTATTCGATTGAAATAGTACTATTTTGAAGTATAATATCGTAATTGTGACAAGCACAGTAGACGAATATAATGTAGGCGCGATAACACTTTAGGAATCGAACACTAAAAAATGGTAAAAAACTTGAGTAATGTTGAAATAGACTGACGATCAGGACGAATGGGCAATGTAGACGAAGGTTCTAGTACTTAATATGTATGGGCGAATGGGAAATGTAGAATGTAGACGATGGTTCTCAAATGAGATCAGGAGCGGTTTGAAAATTTCCGATTTTGAAGGCATAAAGGATTCGACTGCAAAACCTGACAACTGTAACGGCTAACATATTAGAGGCGGTACTGTTCCTAGGGTAGAGTGCCCTGCAGGTCATCATGATGTTTCATTGCTTTATGGAAAAAGGTGGAAGTGACATGTAGGTATGAGATGGCAACTTCGGGCAGGGTGCCAGAAGGTTTGAAAGACTTTAAAATTTTTGAGGGGGGTGCGTGATACGCACGTGGGAGCACTTGAGGGTAAAATTGTAAATAAATGTCTTAGCCGAAAAATGGGTGGGAGTAGAGGAGTGGTAATGATGGCGAGTGAGGAAATTGAGGCAGTTTTATTTATCTGAGGTGGCATTTAAAGGGGAGAGGGAGAAATTTACTGTTCCCCAAATAATCAATCATAAAGATAAAAAGAGAAAAAAAGGGAAAAACATATGCCATTGTAGAGGTAGAGCTTGTTGGAGAAGAGAAACAAAATCGTCGTTGTTACTGAGAGAGCTGAACCATTCAAACAGGTATTTCTTTTGATTTCCTTTGTAAGTAGGTAGTTTGTAGTTCTGCTCTATAGTTTCTTCTGCTATATTTGTATGCTGTTTGTATCGTGGGGTGGGTGTTGTTAGGGATTTGGTTGGTAAGGGACTAGCCAAGGAAGGGGGTAACCCAAGTGGCTGGAGATACGACCCAATGGTAGATTAGGGATATTGAGGTGGTGACCAGGGTTGTAGTCAAACATTCAACTTTGGGTTGTGCGAGTTAGAGAGGGTAGGACAATATATGATATCGAAGCGTGATAGTTGAATATATCGATTTAATTGTGTACCTCTTCTTCTGTAGGGTATAATGCGTACCCATCAAGCTTCGAGGATGAGGCTGATAGATGAAGAGGTCGAAGTAAATGAGTCGAGTGTATCTAGTCGAGGCCGAGGGGGTGAGAACAACGACATAGAAGTGCTAGATATTGCAACAGATTCCCCATTAGCTGTGGTAGTACTAGAAGTTGGGGCTTTGAGGAAGAGCCGTCGTAAGACTCCAGTGATCGGGGAGAGTGATGAAGAGGAGATTGAGAAAGGGGAGGGAAGGGGAAACGAAGGTAGTGTCGAGCCTTCGGGGGATGAGAAGGAGGAAGGGGAAGGAGAGTAGAGCGATAGTAGTGATAGTTTGGATAGTTCAAGGAGAGTAGCGGGGCCAGTCTCGGCTCAGGAAAAAGTGAGACTGGATCGATTCATGGCCAAACATGAGTTGTCGAAGGTGGGTGTTGAGTTGAAGCGTGAGAAGAGGGGGTTGATCGAGTGGTTCGATATTGTATCGGTATACTCGAGAATAGCTAATAAGAAGGCAGATACTTACCACATCCAATGTCATGCAAATAAACCGTGGCTACTCGATCTGTGTTCGACGGGGCGTGGGTGAGATAAGGATTTAGTGGTGGTAAATGGTAATTGTGAGAATGCAGAAGGGGAAGAGGTGTACAAGTTGCAGTACAGGGTATATAATCCAAATAAGCTGACAGTCGAAGGCTGCTGGTTAAGTGGTTCGAATAAGTTATTTAAACTTGTCTTTTGTTGTTTTGCAAAACCCAGTAGCAGAACATTGTCGAATCCGAAGAGGTATATAGACGAACTGATCGACCATGATAAGGAGTGGGTAAATTGGGTATTTGGTAAGTTAGGTATTGTGAGGAAAAGGCAGAAGAAGACAAATACCTTGCTTTGAAGCGTATATGTTGCTGCTAGACCAGCGAAGAAGAGAAGAGAAGAAGGTACTTCGACAGGTCCCGAAGAGATGGAAAAAGCAAGGTTGACTCGAAAGTTAACCTATGTGCTTCCGAAGGACCGGCGAGGAGGGCCAGGGACCGGCGAGGAGGGTCAGGTAATTATTTTTCAAGATTATGAAATTATGATAAACTTTACTATGCTTTGAGAAGTACTGATGGTTCGAGTATTCTAGCAGGTACATGCTTAGGCCCAAGCTTTTGCTAAATCCCAGAAGGTAACAGCGAAGCAGCTAAAGCAGGCGATAAATAGTTTAGATCTTGCTCGAGGGACCGCGATGTCGCTGGAGACCGAGATTAATGTATTAAAGCGAGAGAAGTTGAATATTAGAGCCGAGTGTGTGAGGGAACTCGAAGCTAAGGTTGTCAACAATTCACAAATACGAAAGATGTGGAGTCAAAGCTGGCTGAAAAGGTGGAGGCATTGGAAGAACAGAGGTTAGTTTCCTAGGCGCAATATGATGAAGAGTGTGACACCACCACGTCTTTAAAGTTCTTCATAGATAGTTTGGGGTATAATCCCATGACTTTTGAGCACTTTCCTACAACCGAAGGACCTGCTGTCGAAGGGGTTGCTCAGACAGAAGGGATGGAAGTAGATCCTGCTGGTGGAGGTGTTGGAGATGGTGTTGCGGATTCTTCAGTCGAGGGGGATGCTGCTGGTGCAGGGAATGTTATGAGTGGTGCTGTAGTCGATGGGGTAGTGGAAATGCCCAGATTGAACTCTGTTGTCGAGGGTACTGGAGGTGTTGCTATTAAAGAATCTGTAGGAGTTAGCACGGCCACTCCTGTATGAGTGGAGTGTTGGTAGAAGGTACGTCTTTGTTGTCTATTGGCTGTAGCAAACTCTCTCTTCTTAGTTTACTGTGATGTTGGTTGATGGACAATATTCAATCAATGTGTAACGTATTTGAACTTGGGCTGCTTGCTTGGATGTAGTTGAATTAAATTATTTTTATGTATTGAGCTTGATTTGCTGGTATGTCTATATGCTTGTTTCTGTGTGTGTGATTAGAAGTATAGAATTCTTGTATCAAAGTTCGAGCTGGATCCTTGATGAGCTTCGAGGTCGTACCCGAATATCAGTTAAATCGAAGGGTTGACATGACATTGGGGTTAGATCAAGAAATGTACTGGACTTTGAGGGCCTGAGCCTGGATGTAACATTATGTGGTTGCCCCCAATGCATTCCCGAGGATCCAGTCTGTCGAGCATTTATGCCCCTCGAGTTTGCTTGAATTGGAAACTTGAAAAACTTTGAGGTCGCCCCCAAGTTTTAGTTGGGTCGAAAGGTTGACGGGATACTTAGGTTAGACCATGAAATTTACTCGACTACGAAAGTTGCCCCCGAGTCTGTCCATAGTATTGAGCATAAGCGAAGCATTATGTGGTCGCCCTCAATACATTCCCAAGGATCCGGTTTGTCGACCATTCCTGCGCCTCGAGATTGCTCGAATTGGAAACTTAAAAATCTTTGAGGTTGCCCCAAAGTATCAGTCGGGTCGAAAGGTTGACGTGATACTTAGATTAGACCAAGAAATTCACTGGACTTCGAAGGTCGCCCCTGGGTTTGTTTGCAGGATTGAGCCTAAGCGATGCATTATGTGGTCGCCCCCAATGCATTCCCAAGGGTCCGGTCTGTCGACCATTCATGCCCCTCGAGATTGCTCGAATTTTAAACTTGAAAAACTTTGAGGTTGGCCCCAACTATCATTTGGGTCGAGGGGTTGACGTGATACTTAGATTAGACCAAGAAATTCACTAGACTTTGAAGGTCGCCCCCAGGTCTGTCCGCGAGATTGAGTCTAAGCGAAGCATTATGTGGTCGCCTTCAATTCATTCCTGAGGGTCCGGTCTGTTGACCATTCATGCCCCTCAAGATTGCTCGAATTGGAAACTTAAAAAACTTCGAGGTCGTCCCCAAGTATCAGTTGGGTAAAAAATATGTAGAAGATAAGACATGAAGCTTAGGTTAGACCAATAAATTTACTTAGAAGACAAGACATAAAGCTCAGAGGGTAAAAAATATGTTCATTGATTATAATGCATTTATATCATTTCAACAAGGTTGTGTCCGAGGCCTGTTATATGAGACTAACTGTATTGTGTTCTATAGGTTAAGTAGAGGTTCCTCCGCTTCTGCCATTAGATAATTGGATCCCTTGTCGGTTTTTTTGTACACGACATAAGGTCCTTCCCAGGACTCGGCTTGCTTGTCGGTATTTCGAGGTTTCGAAGATGGTATGACTCGTCGGAGTACCAAATCTCTTATATTGAAACTGCATGGTCGAACTCTTTTGTTGTATGACTTTTGGAGAGAGAGGTGGTAATGGCCAAGGTTTACTATGGCTCGGTCCCTGGTTTTATCGATCTATAACATATTACGGCCAAGTTCGAACTCGTTATCTTCGTTGGGTAGGTCAGGATCGCGTGTTGGAACTTCGAACTGGGTAGGCAGTACAACTTTGGTACCATAAGACAGGAGGAAGGGAATGCAGCCCGTCACCTTTCTTGGTGTCGTACGATATGCCCAAAATCATGATGTAATTCTTGAACCCATCGACCTTTCTTCTCATCGACGCGATTCTTGAGACCGTCGACTATTATTTTGTTGATTACTTCGATCTGGCCATTCCCCTGAGGGTAATAAGGTATGGAAGGGGAGATGATGATGTTGTACTTCTTGAGGAAATTGCAGACTTTGCTCTTTACGAACTGTGAACCGTTATCGCATCAAATCATGTGAGGGCAGCCAAAACGTGTGATGATATTTTCCCATAAGAACTTGATGACTTCTTCTTCTCTGGTTCGACACAAAGGCACGACTTCAATCCATTTAGTAAAGTAATCTGTGGCCACTAGGATGTGTTCTTGTTTACCTGAAGCTTTGAGAAAAGGGCCCACTAGATCAATCACCTATCGTTTAAAGGGACAAAAACTTGGCTGTAATGGAGGTCATATGAAGGGATTCGAATGTCAGGAGCGTGATGTTGGCATTTGTCGCAGTGCTTCACGTACTCTTCAGCTTGTTTCTTTATATTAGGCCAGAATAAACCTTGTGTTACGGCTCGAAGAGCCATAGAACGACCAATATTGTAAGCACTGTAGGTACCTTCGTGGAGTTCGGTGAGTATTGTATTATCTTTATTTTGGGAGATGCATCAGGGGTGTACGCCGTTCGGGGAATTGTAGTGTAATCCACCTTTGAGAATGGTGTATCTGCAGCAGTTTTCTAGTAATGAACGTTTGACTTTGGGATCTTCTGGGAGAGTAGAACTGTTGAAATAAGCAAAAAATGGTGTTCGCCAGTCATCTGGATCGAGACTCTCGCCAAGTATTGATGGCATTGACTTCTATCTGGTCGATACTTGGGCGTTTGAGTACTTTGATATGAAGTGTTCGAGATTCGGACTGGCCTAACATGGCTGCTATGTAGGTGAGGGCATTGGCATGTCTGTTTTTGCCTCGAGGGTAATGTGTAATAGAAAACTTATTAGGAAAACGATCCATGTGCTGGTAGACGAAAGTGGCATATTCAGCCATGCGACCGTTTGCCTGATTTTTATCGGTGTACTGCTTCTGAATAAGTTGAGAATTGGTAAATACTGTAAGTTTTGGAATACCAAGTTCGAGGGCGAGATCGAGGCCATGTATCAGGGATTCATACTCAGCCTCGTTATTAGAACATTCAAAGTTTAACTTGACGGCCTTTTCGATTCTATCATTGGAGGGGTAACCAGAATCGCACCGATCCCTGAACCGTTAGGTCCAGCGATTCCATCTGTAAAAAGATGCCAGCCCGTGTTAGGGTTCCAAGGGTCGTTCTGTTCGGGCTGGTCATCTTCATGGTCTTCCCAATCGATGTCTTCAACAGGGAAGCCGACAAGAAAATTAGCGACTGCTTGGCCTTTCTGAGATATATGTTTTTCGAAGGTGATGTCGTGCTCACCGAGATAGACGAACCATTGCTGAACCCGTATGGATTTATCTTTCTTGCTGAGGATCTCTCGAAGGGGGTAGCTGGTGATAACACACATAGGGTGAGCTTAAAAGTATGGTTTGAGCTTTCGTGCAGTGTAAACGACGGTGTAGAGAAATTACTCGAGCTTTGTATATCGAGTTTCAGCAGGTGTCAGAGTTTTGCTGATAAAGTACATGGGTTTTTCGATGCCGGATTCGAGTCGAATAAGGATTGAAATGATAGAAGTATCTGTAACTGTCAGGTATAAAGAAAGCATCTCACCTTCGATGGGGGTACTGATAATAGGTGGTCGACCAAGGTATGTTTTGAGTTCGAGGAAGGCTTATTCACAATCAGGTGTGCTGGGACGGGTTGAGGCGTGAGATACGACCCGTCGAGGTAGCTGGGTAGGTTGGCAATGTATCGATGCAGACGACCTACTTTAAAGATCATCTCCAGAGAACGTTGAAGAGCATAACATTTATTGGTAGCATGGCAATTGTACTTGTGATTTTGGCAGTACGGCTCATCCTTCCGGACCTCAATGGGGTAGGGGGGTACGCCAGATGGGGTCAGCCTTAATTTGTTGGAGAAGGGTGATGATGGGAGCAGTGAGTTTGGGAAGGACCGACTTGGGTCATTTTTTTCGGGCCTCAGTAGTGGTATCGCTAGAGTGAGGCCATTTGCAGCTCTCAGTCTCCTATGAGGCAGGAACGACCATGGGTGTAGAAGGTTGTTGAGGCTCATTGCTGTTGGTGGTTGATGCTTGCCCATGGCGATTAGATTCGCGAAGGCGTTCGAGGTCGATGTATCCGTTAACCTTAGATAGCATCTCCTCAAGGGTTCATGGTTTATGAAGCATGATCTACTCCTTGAGACGAGTGTGATCTGGTGGAGCGTTAGAATATGCGAGGACAACATTCGCACAGTCGAGGTTTTTGACTTTGCGCGACTTATTGAGAAAGCGCTTGGTGAAAGCTTCAAGCGTTTTGTTGTGGGATTTGCAGAAGTTGAAGAGGGCATCGACCCGGACCTCGCGGATATGAGACTGAGGCTCGGTATTACGGTATTTGCTTATTTTAGCTGTATGAAAATTGGGAGGCACGTCTATCGCGAGGAGTTTGGGACAGATAGGGTTGTTGAGCCGACTCTAAGAGTTCGGTGTGAGGCTCGCTCTGTCGTGAATAGCTGTACAGATTTTATGATCGAGTTCTTGAGGAGTAAGGTAGGCAGGTTGAGGGGGAGAGCACCGGGGTCGAGGGGGAAGTGGTGAAAGGTTTGGAGTGTGTTCAGTACTGCGCTCCCCGAGACGTTTGGGGTATCGGGTAGCTCGAAGAGTGGAGTCGGAAGAATCCTCCATGAAGTGTATACCATGGTGGATTGAACCGATTGGTAAAATGGCGGGAACAACCTCAGTGCCAAGGTGGACTGGGGGAACTTCAACCTAAGAGTGGGGTCAAGGCGAGCATGGGCTGAAACGCGTGAAGGGGTAGGCGCTCGGGATCGCGGTGGAGCATCCTGGGTGTGAACCTGCTGAAGCTCTTGAACTGTATGGCGCAGTTCATCAATAGTGCGATGTTGGTGCTTATTGTCATCCAAACGACGTTGCCGTTCGGCCTCGAGTTTGTTGCGCCCGTCTTCCCGTTCGAGACGCAGTTGATTGGAATGGCGCTTTTCAGCTTGGGCAAACTATTGGCTGATCAGGGAGAGTTGGGCGGCTATGCCGTCGGTAGAATTTCTAACGATGGCAGAGGTGGAGTGAAGGGTAGGGGCCATTGAGGCTGGCTGTGAGTGGTAGAAAAAGGAAGAGAGAAAAGGCGAAGGGTGGCGGATAGGGTGGGTATAGTACAGACGGCGCCAAATGTAGGGGCAAAGTTTCGTATAAAGGGAAACCGGCTCTCACACGATGGGGTTAATCTTCGACTAGGAGTCTGCAAGCATATACTTACAATAATAAGAAATAATACTAAGACAATATACTTGCGTGGAGGCCGAAAATGGGTTACTCCATTACCTCTAATGAGGATTTTAAGAAGAATGATATATATATCGAGTTAGTCAAAGGATCGAGGAGTGGACTGTTATAGGGTATTCGAAGGTAATCTTGTAAGGGTTTGCGGGAGAGATTTTCTAACCCCCTCATAGTGCCTCATCCCTCTTATTTATATGATTTTAAAAGGGTTAAGTCACCATGGGAGGTCAAGTTACATGTATATCCTCTGGTGATAACTGACTTGTACCCAGAGTCGGTTCTGACATTTAGCTGCTGGTTATGACACTGTAGTTGTTGGTTCTAGCACTGTAGTTGTTGGCTCTGGCACTGTAGTTATTGAACGACTTATTTATCTATTATGTCTGGTGAGCTGGCTGTCTGACATGTCTGACTTCGGCCATGTACGTCCATAGTAGAAGTATTTCTGGTACTGGTACTGAGTTTTAGAGATGCTCTTCTATCTTCGATTAAGGCGATTAGCTTCAATGATTCCTTCGAGTGTTCGATTAGTCTCGGAAGGCTTCATGGACTTAGTTATTGTCTTACCGGACTTTGATTCTCTAGGTAGGCTTTGATGTAGCCTTCGAGTATTTGACCAATGCTAGAAGACTGCGAGTAGGCTACTACATCACTGATGCTGAAATGGTAGAGAAGACTCTATCAACTTTCCATAATAGTAATATTGTTCTTTAGAGGCAATATCGACGAGAGAACATTGCGACTCACAAGTCTTGATTCAGGCACTGCTCCTCTCTGAGCAGTACGATGAACTTCTGATGAAGAATCATGTAATGCGGCCTTCTGGGAGTACGTTGTTGCCCAACTCACACAATATTCATTTTTGGGAAAATAATTATGCAAGTCTGGAACATAAATATTGAAAGGGTAGGGGAAGATACAAGGGAAATAGGAAGGGCGAAAGCCTAAAACCCATTGGCCCTAGGAAATAGAGGATTTTAGAAATTTGGCAAACCGAGAAATGTGAAGAAGGAAAAGAAGCCTGATCAGGGATCTCCTTGCTTTAACTGCCGTGACACTGGGCACGAGAATGCCTGGCACCTTGAGTTGCCAGAGATAATAGAGTCCAAACCCACCACGCAATTATTGATACTGATTCTTCCCCTGTGGAGTTTGCAGCGTCAGACTTCTTCGGCAACACTAATGCCAGCATGGATCAACATACGGAGTAATCCGTAATGATGTCTCAGTTAACATGTGATGTCACAGTAGATAGCACTAGTAGTTTCTTTTCTCGCAGAAACTTGATTTACTTTTTATCAGTATTTTTTATTATGTTCGGAACAAATCATTTATGTTTAAATAAAGTGCTCGTGACATACATGAGATTTTCATTTTGTTCTAAATTGTGATTATTTTAATTTATTGCTTGTAAAATAGTTAAATTTTATGTATGATAGTTGATTTACTATATATAACCCGCCTATGGATCTGTCTGCTCATTGAGCATGACCGATAATTGGATGAGTGGTGACACATGTCCATGAGACATTAGTGCCACGCAATCGATCTTTTTTGAGAAAATCTACAGAGTGTGCGTGTAACGATTGCTTTCAAGAAAAGTTTATTATTTCATCCTAGTATGACAAAGGTGGAGTGGGACCTTTTGTTCCAACCACATCCATGGTGACAAATATGGACCTATCCATCCACATAGTGGCCCACTTGATTATTTATTGTCATAATAGATGCATCTAAGAGATGGTCTTACGTTTACCTATTATTAAGATCTAGGAATGCAATATTAACACGACTTCTCACTTAGATCATTCGATCGCAGGCTCAGTTCCTGGATTAACCGATCAAAGTTGATCGATACGACTTGACGGGGGCATTGGTGTGTGACTCACATGCTTTTGATGATTATTTTACCGCTAAATGGGATAGATGATTGAGCATCGTGAGTACCCCATACCATACCCAACTCGGGATTGGCAGAGAACCTAATCAAGAGATTTAGGATAATCATTAGGCCATTGTTATTACGATCACAGCTTCTGGATAGTGTGTGGGATATGCATTCTTGCTCCCACAGTATCGATTAGGGTTCGTCCTATAGCAAATCATAATTTTTTTCCCAAACGCGACTTGTAGCTAGCTGGGTTGGATTCCGGTGCGCCCATCGATGAATATTTGGATATTCCGTACTGGTGCCAATTATACCACCATAATGTATGAAGATAGGACCCTTAACGTTGGCCTGGTATTATATGGGTTATAATTTTCATTTATCCTTGAATATTTGAAGACCCACTAATGACGTAAATAATGTAGGGCAGATAATTATTACTTTGATGAGACGATATTTCCATTATTGGGGGGGGGGGGGTATGACAGTCAATGCTGAAGATGTTTTCTAGAGGTATTGAAAAATATCATCATTATCTCATCTAGATCCCTATACCTGAGTTAGGCTACAATAAGGTTCAACGGATTAGAAACCTCCAATAGGTCAAATGAATTGCCAGATGCATTCATAGGCACTATTGAAGTACCGTAAGTATATTTACCTACAAGTAATACACCTATACAGTAGAAGTTCTGAGGGAACTAGTACCGCAGCTGAACGTTTTGAGGGAACTAGTACCGCAAACGAATCTGAGGCTTGCGCATAGTATGGAGCACCGTTGGAAGAAAGTATTATAAGTCGGGGAGCTGCAGAATATGGGACAAATATGACTAATGGTATAGTCGGTTCATCGAGGATGGAACCACCCATCAACGAGGCAATAGTAGCTACTCGACCAGTTGATGCATTTCGAGACTAGCCCAGGGAAGCACATTTGCATATGATAATAAGAAGATATTGATCTATTAAAAGTCTGCAATTGCACAACGTATGATCGTTCAGTAGAGATTTGTCAACAAGGTATTCATATTCAATGTTGTACACGCCGTCAAGGATGAGGATTCAAAACTACTTACTGTAAACGACTATGTATTATTGCACTTTGGCCAAAGTGGGCGTCTGGAATCCAAGCGGAGCTCAGCTTGCTAGTATTATGCAAAGTGATACCATTGAGCCTGTCGGTTATAAATGGGAATGGTACATAAACATGATTAACTCAGAGAGATAATTTGGTCAAGGCAAGACTAGTTGCCCAGAAAATCTTTAAGTGATCTGGCATCAATTGCAATGTGACCTATTATCCGATTATGAACACTATAACATTTTGGCACTATAATGGTGTATTTTTCGGAAGGATAATCTTTGCTAATACTTTTTGTAAAGAAGGTACAATAATAACCTAAACAAGCAAGATTTTACATGGAAAACTCAGTAAAGGCTGGAAAAGACCACGACCTCGAGGAGGGTTATGATGTAAAATCCAATATGTTGCTAGTTATTACAAGTTTTTGAGTGACTGTAGGGTAAGGAAGTAAGAATAGTTAGGTCGCGGATCTAAATAATTTATTCTCTGCCTATATTTATAGTAGATACAAACAGTTTACAAAAAGAAATAAACAATCTCCTATTTCGGTGGGAGTAGGCGAACTTTGCGGATCTCTAACGACTCTTTCTTGACCAGGCACAATGGCTATTTCTAGTAGGCCGAGGACTTGTGGTATCTTCTCGAATCTTGTCTACCTTCGACTATGTAATGCTAACTGTCTTTGACTATGTTATGCCGACTTATCTTTGCCAAATCTGGGAAATATGCTATTACAATCACCCCATTCCCGATAGAAGTACTTGTGGCTGTGTCGAGAAGAAGTTGGAATTCAAAAAGGTTGCCGAATATCTTTGAAAGTCTTCCTGTTGTCATTTATGAGGTGAAAGTTAAGTGAACCTAGTTGTGTCTTTCCCGTGGAGCAATTAATGCAGAACATTGGACTTGGTAAATGATAACGGGGTATAAATAGAAGGTATTAAGAATGGTTTGGTGGTGGTGTATTGTAAAGATGCTACCCCAAGTGTGGCGTAGGAAGTTGCCTGAGGATGAAGACGGTGACCGTAATAATCAAGCTGAGGCAAAGGTCTATCCCAAACTCTTGTTTTGTGAGCCTGCAATCGAAGTCATCTTGGTGTAGAGAGTGTGGGGGGGGGGAGGTAGAGTCAGTGAGTGTATTGATGTGGGATAGCTGTTTGGGTTGGGTTCAGTTGCCGTTGGTGGAGGTTTGGAGGCTGACCACGGTGTTGGGGCATGGGGTACTGTTTATATTGAAGATGAGGATGTGAAGGTTGGTTGGGAGTCTAAGAATCTTATCGAACGAAGGAGGCTTCTTGTAATTTTCTGCTGCCTGTCATATGCAGAGGTAGCTATGTTTAGAGATTCACTGACCTGAGGTTCATTAAACTTCTTAGGATATCGTTACCCCAGCTCCAAGAGATAATGTCAGATTATGGTAAAAAGAAGTAATAATGTTAGATCCTGGTAAAAAGAATCAATAATGTCAGATCCTGGTAAAAAGATGCATAAAACAGCTAGTCCTTGAGGTCGAATGTAAAGAGAACAGTGTAATTATATGTAATGTAATCGAAGGAGTGAGTTGTCGAATGTAATATGTAACAGTTAGTTCAATGAATAAACTTTTTTTAACATTGCGTGTTGTTAAATAAACAATTTAAACGAAGTAGAATGATGTCGTAGTAATATATGTGTTGTGTATAATTTTGAGTACAACATATCTCAAAGTATAATTTATTGTGTGGAGCCAGGAACTAATTAAGAGGTTTATTGATTTGACTTTTGAAAATGTAAAGTTCCAAGGTAAAATAAATGGTTGTTGTATTGACTTGGACTGTGTAGGACTAAAAGTATCCCTGGATATTTTGAAATTGAGAGTTGTGTTTGAAGAAAAGGTAAAGAGTAAATCTTAAGTACGATATGAGGTGTTCAGCCATGTTCAAGTGAAGTATTGAGAATTATATAGTCGGTACTTCGGAAATTGGTGCATTAATTATTAGATAGTGGAACCTGTTGAACCGAATTATGAAGGAATGAGCGAAGTAGAGGTGAAGGATGCTGATGAGGATTTCCAATTTCACTGTCAACTTGAATTTTGGAGTCCTCCAGAACTTGTGAGTTACATGTATACCCGTGCAAAGATATTGATTAGGAAAGAAGATGTTGCTGCAGTTAGGAGTTTATGAATTGTATTTGTAGAAGTAGTTAAATGTAATGGTCGAATGATGTTTGAAGAAGAAATGATAATTGAGTTTTGATGTCAAAATGTAGTTGCCGATGTTTTGTAAACAAATTATTATCGAATATATTTTGGACTTAGTAAAATGTTGAATATAGCAATGCTATTGGCATATTGGTATCTGTAATGTCAAATGAAATTTTAAAATTTGATCTGATTATTGAAGATTTGCCGTAGATATAGGGATTCGTAAATAAAGTAAAAAATGTGCGGAGGCAGGGAGAGGATTAAACATGGCGAGGTGTGTTCCTGTAGGTAAAATTTTGAAGTATATGGAAGATGATGTGCATCATCTTTGTGATAAGATAGGTTGTGCTTTGTTGAGGATGAATATGTCAGAGGAAGTTCTTCGAGATATGGAAGGTTTAGAGCAACAATGTAGGGGTTTGTTGGTGTTGAGAAGGCGAAGGATCAAAGACTTCGAGAAAAGAGGTTTAAGGTGTTATGCTCGATTACTCGAACGGTCGTGAAGCGGTACGATAAACAGTCGTGTGGGGTCTATAAATAGTTCGAAGGTGGGTGACTGTTCACATTTTACAAACTCTGAAAAAATCTTCTCAAGTGCGAACTCTTCGTGCTCGTCATTGGAATCTTTGTCAACAATTGGGAAGGAGGAGATCAATATTTTGATTGGGAGAACAAAGCGGGTGAAACAACGGAATACTGAAGTAGCGCGAATACAAGGTTAGTAATTGTGTTGATTGTGTAGGTCTCATGATTGTTTGTTTGTAAATATTGGTAGATGTAGGTATGTTTAGTGTATTGGTAGAAGGAATTTGTTTAAGGTTAGATGAATTAGAAGTGTATTTGAGATTCGACTGTGGTAGGGTTTAGATGGCAGAGGTTGATGTTGATCATTAATGGGTACCGTTTGTATAGTAATGGAGTCGTAATGGGTTTTAAAGGTGTTTAGGTGAAAGAGATGTGATTAATTGGTGGTGAGGAGTGGAGAGAGGGATTGGTGGGTGTCGCGATGAGTACGACTTGACTATAGGGAGTGTGTTAGGATTTCAGCAAGATTATCAGAAGCGACTGTTTGTTAGTTTTGATTTGGCCAGATTTTACGCCGGAGAAGGTAATATCCCGTATTTTTTGAAGTGTAGTGGTTTTGGTAGGAAATAGGTGAAGTATGCTTCGGGAACTCTTGAGATTCTTGTATATCGACAAAGATGACAATTTGTTAAGTAATCGATGTTTATGACTAAATGAATAAATAGTTAAATTTCATCGCGAACTGATTGTAGTAAGTTTAACTGACAGTAATGATAGTAACATATAGTAACATATAGTAATAATAGTAACATATAGTAAAGATAGTAATATGAGAATGATATGTTGGAGTTTAAACTTGACAACTATGCAAATATGAACATATGAACATATATATATATGTATCAGATATGATTGATACTAATTGTTGGAAAAAATGGAATCTGATTTTCAGGTTCTTAAAAATGGCTGAACCAACTCAAATAGATGATTGAGATATATACATGAACCTTTAAGATGTTGAACCTTTGATGATCGATATAACTACCTGTGTGCAACAGTTGGGTGGAAGATATAAGGTGGGGTCGAGTAGTGCAGGCTTAGCTGGTGTGGGTCAGTTTAGAGTAGCACCTAGGATTATTAAATTGCCTGATGAGGAGGCTACCTAGACAAATGTGGATCACGAGCCACAAGCTAGTATTCGAGAAGGTAGCGGGGGTGGGGAAGATGATGTGGAGGAGGGTGAGGAAGTTTGTTATTGAAAAGGTCCAAAAATGAAGGAAATACTGAGTTTCAAGAAGAAGTACGGTATTCCCAGAGATATAAGGTTAAAAGGGTGCCAATTTGATATGATCGACTAGAAAGTACCCTTGGGAGGGATTCTTGTACATCGAGAACAAATTAAGAAGGGGTTGAAGCTTCCCCTTTGAACTGACCAGAAAAAGTTGATAAATTTTTTTGATGTGGCACCTGGTCAGTTTAATCCAAATGTATATGACCTGTTTTGCGTATATGGGGCGATAAATGGTCGACTTAAGTCAAGGGGGGAAGAGTTGATCACTGTTGACAATTTATGTGTGTACTACATACTTAAGATAAACCCGAAGAAAGTAGGTTATCGCTACTTGGCGAGGCTTTTGAAGAGACCGTTGTTCTATGACATGGTGTCAATAGGAAGGTGATACGGTGATGAGCGTTTACTCGTGTCTGGGAACTACGAGTTCGACAAGAAAGTCCCTAGGGAGCCTTTAAAGAGAAAAACTTTTCACTTAGGTTTGTGGTTTGGTAACTTCAATGTCGATGTTTGAAGTGTTGATTATGATGTAAATTGTTTGTAACTGTATTTTGTTTATGTGCAACTTTGATGGAGGTCGATAGGAAGTCTGAAGTACAAGAAGAATTGTATAAGTTGAGGAAAGGTTTCTTTGGTAGGATCGACAATCCTATCATCGACCAAGAGCGTGTGAGTACCCTTTTTCAAGAGGCAAGGTTAAAGAGGTGAAGGGAAAAAGGTTCAGAAGTCCCTATTATCGACAGTAAGATGTCGATAAAGAATAAGAGGGCCGCAGAGTCAAGTCTGCCATTAGAAAGTCCTTCCTTGGCTGGGTACACGACTGACTCTCAGACTACGGAGATAAACTCGATATTTGTTAAACATTGGGAAAGGGTAAGAAGAAAAGGGCAGCGAGCCAAGTTGTTGCTCCATTACTTCCTCCCAAGAGGAGTTCTCGATGGTCGACAATGGAAGAGGGGGTGAAGATTGATACGCCAGTTACTTTGCCGGATGGGCATCCTCCACGGGGTGCGACAAGTGCACTCCCGAAGAAGAAGGGGAGTGGAGAGTGATTGAAGAATAAATTCATCAAGAAATCTGAGATTAAAGTCTAGAAGACGATGGATTCTTATTTTTCTGGGACGGATGTGTTGCAGGCTGAAGTTGATGATTGCTTAGTTGGGGTTGTGAGCTTGATGATATTTTTCAGCGAGGGCCACCGCAACATGGCGAAGGTGAGAAATTTTCTGCTTTGCTTCGATTAAAGAAACTGGTATGTCATTCGAATACTCAATTTATGAATGTAATACAGATCAAGAAGTTATTGACAAAGGCGAAAGATCACATTGTCGGTAGTAGTGACCTTGTAAATCAGGTGTTGGCGTATAAAAATATCGAGAAAGATTTGACGAGGGAGAAAGAAGCTCTGATCAAAGGTAAGAAGTAGTTGAATGTAACGCTGAATACCTTCAAGCTGGAAGCTCGAAAAGTGAAGGATGTTGCTCTTTGTGAAGTAAAGAAAATGTGGGAGAAAGAAAACGATGAGACTTTGGCGTTGCTTTGATTTTTTTTTGAGAAGGATGTAAGGGAGCAGATTACTGATGCACGAAAGGCGATGGAGCTGAAGCATGGTAAGGTTCTGGATGAGGTTAGGGTGCAGTTGATAGCGGAGAATTTAGATATTTCTATGAAGGTGAGGTCTCACTATGTAGGGCAGTACAATTTTCTAGAGATGAGGAATGACCATTATAAGGGGTTGGCCAAGTCTGGTGGAATTGTCTTTGAGGATTCAGATATTGACGATGATGTTTCGGAGACTCTCGAAGTTCTTAGTGGGACAAAAATCATCGATGATTGTGTGATGATGGAAGCTGATTGGTTACATTCTAAGGAATTATTAGAAGTATTTCCTCATGAGGGGTTACCGAAGGTTGATGACGTCGTGTCTCCTCCTGTAGTTTAAATACATGTGTGTAAACATTATTTTGTTTTGAAAGAGAAATGTAAAAGTGGTTAATGGGACCTGAGCAATTTTAATTATGTGATGTTTTGAATGATAAATTTCTGTTGTCGAATAAAGTATTTTATTTTTAAAAATTTGTGATGCATAAATGTTATAAATTATGCTAAGTGTTAAAATTCGACAAGAATGATATTTGTGGAATGTGATTGTAACTTGTAACATAGAAGTAAGGAACGCCTGTTGGCGTGATAAGTAAACGATGGCCATGAAATTGCAAGTAATGTGAAGGATTTCTAGATGTGTATCCTTAGTGTGATATCTGGATTTAGATTCGAAAAGAACAAAACATATATACGTTTTTTGATAAGTATGGAATTCGAAGTAGAGTATCCTGTGATTGGATTAGGTCGCATAAAATTGAATGATAGTCTGGATGCATACTTATTACGTATGGAGTGAGACTAAGTAAATATAGTAAAAATATTTGATTGCTGGATGCATACAAAATCAAGTCTGGAACGAGATCAATTGAAGATAGTAATTATGATTGTTGTCTGGTGCATACTTATCAAGTATGAATCGAGAATAAGTAAATATAGAAAAAATGTAAGTGACAGTAAAGATTGTTTTATTAGAATTGATAATAATTGTTACAGTTGTTATCTGTAAAGGATTTTCAGTTGGGCTGTGTTCCATGGATATTCAAGTTGGATTTCATCTTTTTTCATTAGCCAGTACATCCCACTATCTATTTTTTCACTGATAATGTAAGGCCCTTCCCAGTTTTCAGACAATTTTCCAGAGTTTTAGGCCATGTACTATCTTGGATTCATCAAAGCACTAGGTCGCCAATACCAAACTTTCTATATCGAACCTTTTTGTTATAAGCTTTTTTCAGCGTGTCATGATATCGTCCCAAGTTTGTGATGGCTTTATTTTGGATTTCTTTGATCCAGTTTAAGTTGCAGAGGAGGCCTAGCTCATTATCTTCATCTGTGATTTTTCTTCGACCACTTGGTAGATCGAGGTCTGAGGGTATGACTGCTTCAGTGTCGAAGGCCATCATAAATGGAGTGCAGCCAGTAGAAGTTTGAGGACTAGTCCAATATGCCCTGAGAACAATGAGTAGTTCATCGACCCATCTGCCTTTCTTTTCGTCGAGGCGCTTACGTAGACCTAATTTGACTCTCTTGTTGATGACTTCCGTTTGTTTGTTGCCTTGAGGGTAGTATGGTGTAGAAGTTGAGAGCTGAATTTTATACTTGTGGAGGAAAGCGAGAACTTTACTATCGATGAATTTGCTCTTCGTTGTCAGATCGCATTATTTGTAGGTAGCCAAATCAAGTGATTATGTGCTCCCAAAGGAACTTGATGAATTCATTTTTATCGGTATGACATAGAGGAACTGCTTCGACCCATTTTGTGATGTAGTCTTCAGTTTCCCGGTGCTGGATGGAAAGGCCTAATGATGTCGATTCCCAATCGCTTGAATGGCCAGAGAACATTGCTAATATGCAAGTCAAGAGTCAGAATTTTGATGTCTTGATCGTGGATTTGGCATTTGTAGCATTTCCGTACAAAATCTTCACAGTCCTGTCTCTTCTTAGGCCAGTATATTCCTTGTGTGAATGCCCGTTGGGCTAATGATCTTCCAAAAATTTGAGCTCTACAGATACCTTCGTGAAGTTCTTTGATTTTAACTTGAGCTTGGCTTTGAGAGATGCATTCAATCAGGGGCCCTTCTCCTATGATACGATATAGGACTTTATCTTGAACTGTAAATCTGGGGCATTTGGCCAAAAGTGAATGGGCTTCTTCTTTGTTACTTGGGAGGATGTTGGAGTTGAGGTATGCATAGAATGATCTTCTCTAATCGTCAGGGTCTTTATCTTTAGTAATAGTAATTTGCATTGTTGATTGTATATCGAGGCTTGAATGCTCGATGACTTCGATATCTAAAGATCATTTTTCACTATCTCCTAGCATGGCGGCGATGTAAGTTAATGCGTCGGCATGGCAATTTTCTTGTCGAGGTAAGTAAGAGATCGATGTTTTATTGAATTTGTTCATTTTTTCTTTGACCAGGGCTGCATAATCAACCATTTTTCCTGATGTACAGAACGTTTTATTGTAATGATTGGCCACGAGTAAATAATCGACGTAAATTGATATTTCTTCCATGCCAAGTGTGAGTACGAGATTGAGTCCGTGGAGGATACCTTTATATTCAGTCTTATTGTTTGCGGCATAGAAGTTAAGTTTAATAGCTTTCTCGATGCGATAATTAGAAGGTGTAACGAGGATAATGCCGATTCCCAGTCCTCGTGGTCCAGCTGATCCGTCTATAAAGAGTCGCCATCCGGTACTTCGCGACCATGCATCTGCTTCGGCAATTGCATCATCTGGGAAGATTTCTTCGAGTTCTTCCCAGGGTCTTTGACTGAATTTTTTTCCAAGAAATCAGTAACTGCTTGTCCCTTGACAGATATTTGGGGTTTTAAGGATATGTCCTATTCGCCAATGAAAACAGGCCATTGTTGAATTCTTCAAGATTTTTCTTTTTTGGAAAGTACCAGTTTGAGGGGATACTTAGTAATGATCTTGATTGGATGAGCTTGGAAATATGGACTGTGTTTTTGAGAGCTGTCGACCAAGGTGAGTAGTTATTTTTATATTATTGTATATCTTTTTTTAGCAGGCATGAGGGTCTTGCTGATGAAGTAGATTGGTTTTTCTACTCCTTCGTCTTCTTGAATAATGACATAACTAATGGAATCTTCAGTTGTACATGAGTAAATTGTTAGTGTTTCACCATCAACTGGAGTACTTATTATAGAAGGACGCCCCAAGTATCGTTTAAGATCTTAGAAGGCTAACTCACAGTCAGGAGTCCAAATTATCTCCTTGTGTTATTTTTTTGAAAGTGTAGTGGGCTTTCCACGAAGAAAAAGGTAAAGAATTTTGTATCGATCAGATGACTTGGAGATGAATCTGTAGAAAGCGGCAATCTTGCCTACAAATTTTCGGACATCTTTCTTTGTTCGCGGAGATGGCATTGTGATGAGTGGCATGATTTGTGCAAGATTGATTTTGATTTCTCTTTTGCTGACCAGGTATCCCAGAAATTTACCAGATGCGATACCGAATTGGCATTTCTTTGGGTTGAGTTTCACCTGGTACTGGCGAATGATATCGAAGATGGTTTGGAGATTGCTGGAATGATCTTCACGCTTTAAGATTTTGTAGATCATATCATCGATGTAGACTTCCATCATTTTTCCAAGATGATCTTTGAACATTTTAGTGACAAGCCGTTGGTAAGCTACTCCTGCATTCTTTAACCCGAAAGACATCACTGTGTAACAGTAGAGACCTTTTTCAATAATGAAGGTTGTCTTTTCTTGATCGTCTTCGGCAAGTGGAACTTGATTGTAGCCGAAGGCTGCATCTATCATAGAAAGAAGTTCGTGCCATGCGATAGAGTCGAGGAGTTACGGGATCAGTGGGAGAGGAAAACTATTTTTCAGCGTGAATTTGTTGGGTTCTGTGAAGTCAACACAAACCTTGATCTTCCCATTTCTTTTTAGACTGCCACAATGTTAGAAACCCACTTTGGATATTTGGCTTCTCGAATAAATCCTACACGAAGGAGTTTATTAATTTCTTCGTTAACGGCTTCGCGGAGGTGGGGGGCTAAGTCTTGACGTTTCTGTATGACTGCTTTGTTGTCTGAAAGGAAGTCCAGTCTGTGGCACACGATTGATGGATCAATGCCAGACATTTCTTGGATAGTCCAAGTAGCTGGATCATGGCTTCCTTTTCGCCGGCTGACAACATGAAGACGATGAAGGTATGACTCTCAGGTTTATCAAGTTCAATGGATTCGACCATTTCGGTGTGATGTTGCTCGTATGTGGGGGTTGTTTCCTGCTGTTGTTGTTATGATTTGAGAAGTTTTGCTGTATGAAAGTTGGTGGTGGTATTTTCGTACATACGTACAACTGCCTGGCTGCCTTTGACTTTATAAATTCTATGATATGTTGGTAATCTTTATGCTAAATAATATGTAGAAGGTACTGCTTTAATTAAATGTAACCAACTACATCCCAAAATTCCCAAATACTTGGACTTAACGTCGATGACTAGGAATTTAATAAATGTTATTTTTGATCCTGCCTGAACTGGCAAAGTAATTTCTTCTGTGGCAGATTCTTTCTATCCGTTAAAGCCGGTGATTGTTATTGTCGAAGCTTTCAATGAATGTTTGAGTCTTAGAACTTTGATTGCCCTTTGGAATAAGACATCTGTGGTGCTTCCTATATCGATGAGAAGCGTATGTAGGTAGTCTTGTCCAACTTTGAGCATAATGACTAGAGGGTCATCATGAGTATATTTTACATGACTGGTATCATAGTCCTCGAGGGTAATATGGAATGGACGTTTTGATTTGCGCGAGCTAGGAAGAAGTTTCATTAATTTATCCAATGAGGTCATTTTGCAACAAGATGTGATCCGATTGTCATTTCCTTTTCTTTCCTTTTTCAATCTTAATCATATAAAGGTGGCAAGCTTACCCCTGGACCTAATTTTGTTCAATGTCTTTGCTCTTACTCTCATCCTTGAGGAACTTTTGGATGTCGATGACATAATTATAAAGCCTTCCTGGTAATAAGATACAATAAAAGATTCAAATGAGACAGTAGCAGTTGTCAGATTTGTGACTATGCACATTGTGATATTGACATAGAGGTTTGTTGGGGATGTCGGGAATTGTTTGTGGTGCTCGATAGCACTCATCTTCCTTTGCCGTTGGTAAGATAGAGAAGTGAGTCATTGTCATTAGGGGTAGAACTGGGACGGGTCTGTCGGGTCTCCCATCCTTTCTCCTTTTATTGTCGATGTTTTTGCCGCGTTGCTTGGGTGCTTCAGTAGTGGTCGACATTTCGGGTGGAGAAAAAGTTGTTTCCCGAGAATGGATGTCATATGAGCTTTTCATTTTATCTTTCTTGGATCATTCTAGTTTAATGTAGTTATTAACTACATTAATCATTTTTGTCACCGTTCTGGGTATGTGCAGAATAAGCTCTTCTCGAGCCTTAGAGTTGATGTGTAGGGCTGAGGTGAATGTTGGAATGACGATTTTGGGATATGAATTCTCAATTTTTAGTATTTTTTGTAAGAAATACTTATAAAAGCTTTCCAAGGTTTCTTTTGCTCCCTGCTCGAAGAAGAACATGAAATCCACAGTGACCTCTCTCTCCTTAGCGTGAGCATAATTTGACTCGAATAGACGCTGCAACTGGCTGAATGTGGTAATGGAACCTTCTTGGATTGTATAGATCCATATGAGAGGTTCTTCTTTCAGGCTCAGTTTAAATAGCCTGCATAACATGTGGTCGAGTTTGGAGTATAGTCCCACTGTAGCTTTAAAATGTCAGACACGGGTAAACGCGTCAGTAAGCCTACAGATTAAATAAACTTTGGCATGTGGAAATTGTCTGGAATGGGTATGACTTTGAGATGAGGGGAGATGGGGTTTGTCTTGATTCTGTTAAGTATAGACCTTCAGCCTGGGATATCCGAGTGTATGGTCTGGATCCTATTATTTAGGTCATCCATGGTGACAAACTGTGGAGGTGGAATTGGTAAGGTTGTAACTTACAGATTAAAATCTTCCTATCCTTCTGGTCCTAATCGATCCCTAATTGGTCTTCTTTTTGGTGTGGGGGGTGGGGGGGGGGGGGTTTGATGACGAGTACGTCGACTTCCTTGAGTTGTCGATGCTGAGGATATCTAGCCAAAATATCGAGAAGCCCTGTCTGGATTTCTAGATCTGGATTGAGAAGTTCGTAATTCACCCTCTTTTGGCTGATCATCTCTTTGGGTCTTTCTTGACCGATGATATCTTCGGGCCTGTGGTGGCAACGCTTGACGGCCATTGAGTCGATCTTGGGTTCTCCATAATCTCTCCATCTTTTTCTGATGTGTCCGACTCTTTTGGTCCAAGGCTTTCCTTTTTTTGACTCTTTCCACTTGAAGATCTTGAGAATAAATGCGTCAATCTTCCAATCTTTTGGCTTTTTCTAAGTCCATCTATTTCTGAAGTTCGATCACTGCGCTGTGCAGGTCGAATGTTTTAGGTATCAGATTGATCTCGTGATCTCTTACTGTGCTAGAATGGCTTCAGAGATTCATATTTGTCATTGGATTGTTTTTGATCAGGGGTGGTTAAGAAAAGTGTAGTATTCCCCACAGACGGTGCCAATTGTAATAGCATATTTTCCAGAAGAATAATCTGTGCCAATACTTTTTGTAAAGAAGGTAGAATAATAACCTAAATGAGCAAGATTTTACATGGAAAACTCAGTAAAGGTTGTGAAAAACCACGACCTCGAGAAGGGTTTTGATGTTAAATCTAATATGTTGCTAGTTATAACAAGATTTTGAGTGACTAGTAGGGTTGCAGATCTGAATAATTTATTCTCTGCCTATATTTATAGTAGATACATGATGTTTACAAAAAGAAAGAAAAGTCTCCTATTTCGGGGGGAGTGGGCAAATTTTGTGGATCTCTAACAGCTCTTTCTTGACCAGGCGCAACGGCTACTTTTAGTAGGTTGAGGACTTGTGGTATCTTCTTGAATATTGTCTGCCTTCGACTATGTAATGTTGATTATCTTCGACTATGTTATGCCAGTTTATCTTTGCCAAATCTGGGAAATATGCTACTATAGGTACTAATCAGTCGATCGAGTTATCGAGGATAAGCTAAACATACGTCTGATGTAAATACCACATATCTATATAGGAAACAAGATACGAATATCTACATGAAGCCACCTGGGGAGGTATAAACTTCTGGAAGCAATTAAGCCCGACACACGAGGTGTGTACATAATAAAACTAGAAAAGTTATTGTTGACTTGAAGCAATTAGGGCCCATAAGACATAGTAAGTTGACTGAGTATTTAAAGGCCAGGGACTTTGTAAATATCCTTATCTGTCCATGCGTTCTTATTTAGAACACAAAAATTAACTTCAATATCATCATAAAAGGATACTAAATGATTTGGATATCATTAGACCTCCGAGGGAGATCGCGAGAGCTGCCGAATACCTTGGGAAGGAATTCAAAATAAAAGACCTTAGGAAATCAAGTAGTGTCTTGATTTGGTGATCAAACGTCTTAGTAGTGGCATACTCATCATACACCAGGCAATATATATCGGAAGAGTTATCTAGCACTTCAGTATAGATGTAGCACACGGTGTTAAGTCGTTTATTACGCGTCCATCACTTGGGTGTGGACAGCGACATCTTCCTCCACCCTAATGGGGGAAGAAACTCCTAGGGCTGTGGCGCCATAGCTAGGAGGTACTTTGCTATATGTAGCTAAGTATACTAGACCTGATGACTCATTCACTATTAACTATTTGGCTTGCCATAATTTCGTTCCTACCCAAAGGTACTGGAATAAGATCAGGTACATTCTGAGGTATCTGATCAGTATAAAAGACTAGGTTCTGTTCTATTTAAAATGGTAAACAATAAAGATTCTTGGAAATTGATGTAGCAGACAGCGGTAGCTACATCCTTGAACCACGAGGAGATTCTTACACTTCATGAAGCTGGTAGAGAATGATGGTTATGCTCCAAGATACATCAACTAAAGTTATGGCGTGTTCTATCCAAGGTAAAGCATCGGTTATGTATGAAGATAATTCAGCTTGCATCATCCTAGTCAATAGAAATTTTTTCAATGGCGACAGAACAAACCATATTTCACAGAAGCCATTCCATCCCCATGAATTATAAAAGGCGAATGAGATTGGCACTAGTCAAGATATTATAGAACATAACTTTGTAAACCTATTCAAGAAGACTCTTGTACCACTTACGTTAAAGCAGCTGATATACGGAATCGGTATGCAGAAGTCTTATTTATCAATATCTCTGGGAGATAGATCTCGGGGGTGATCGACGTCAGAGGAAGTAGTCTCAACCTGATGTGGACACATGCGTGTTGTACTCTTTTTCCTGATAGTGCAGTTTTTATCCTATGAGGTTTTATTGACTAGCGGTTTTGATGAGGCAACGTATATGCCTCCACAACCCATATAGGGCATATGATTATATTCTTTCATTACACAACTTTTTTTCCAATGAGGTTTTGCTAGGCAGAGGTTTTGATGAGGCAAGTTATCCTAATATGGAATACCCCAGGGGGGAGTGTTAGGAGTTGGGTCCAGCCCAAGGTGGAAGCCCAACTGGGTTGGGGTGCTACTGGACTCCTAATAATCCCATAGGCCTTTAGGGTTTATGGGAAGAGTTTAAATAGGGATAGGTAACCTCATATTGTGTTATCCTTCTTTGTAGTACATACAGAGAGATACAATCTGATCAATAAAGATATCCCAATTCTCCTCACAATATTGCTCTTGATTATCTAATAGAGTAGAATATATTATTATCCAACAATTACTAGTTAAATTCATGTAAAAATGAATGGGATCAACCCATGAGCTGACCCGATCCAAAAAAATATGAGTTGACCCAAATGGGTATGGTTTTCTGTAATCTTAAATTTATTGAATGTACTTTGACAACCAATCACCCCAAGTTATAAAAACAAATCTAGCTCAGTTTGGTGGTGTGAAAAAGATTATCTTTATTCCAAACTATGTGGGGACTAAATCAATCCCAGCATGTGCCTTTATGGAGATAGAAAGTGCCAAACATGCTAAATATATGGTGTTAGAAGTCACCAAATTACCATTTATGATGTCTGGTATGCCTAGGCCTGTGAGAGCCTGTACTGTCGAAGCTCAGATGTTTCTTTGAACATCCTCAAAACCCTGGTCAAGAGGTGAAATGCTAGTGGCTGGACCCCAAAGATCCAGACTTTAGTACTGTGAAGAGCTGATGGTACAAGCTAGGAAACATGTTGCTGAAGCTGCATTTGTAGTTAAGGTAAAAATTTGCATTTTGCTATGAATAATAATTTTATGTTATTAAATCTTATATTTTCTCATATTATGTGTAATGGTTTATTCCGGATCTCGAACTCAAGTCTCATCTTCGGCCATCATATGTTTGCTCGACCACATCAACACGATTACATGGCACACTGGAACTAAAGTTTTACTTATTATTCTTGGCCTTTACATTAACAACTCTATTCAACAAATACTCTGTCATTAATGAAGCCGTTACAAGACAGAAGGATCAGACCATTACATAATCAGTTCAATGACTCATCAAATCCATATTGTAATGTCCATCATTAAGAATAATAATGGTCATCAAACGGTCATATTATAAGACCTATAAATAGTACCAAAGAACTACAGATAAAGGATAGGAAATTCAACCTAGAAACTTTACACAAAACTGCTCAAAGCATTCTTTATAATAGCTAGCAATCTTCAATAATATCTTTCTTTCTAAATCCTTAAGAGAGGTCGTGGTTTTTAACTTATTTAAATGTTTTTTACACCAAACTTTGTATTATCAATTGCTTATTTCTTAATAACGTTCTGATTATTATTGGTGTAAGAGACTAAGTTCAATATATGAAATTAAGTTCTTATATTTAGCGCCATCTGTGGGAACGAAGCCTTTAGTCACAGTTCTTAAAATTAGCTGATACTCTCTTTACAGAATACCATTTCTAAACCAGAATACACCAATTAGCCCGACAGAAGGAAGCGCCTGTAATAACCTAATTTTGTAGCTCGAAATGGCTCAGAATTAGCTCTTACACCAATGTACCAGAGACAAAAGCTAATGTAAAGCAAGAAATAACAAATGTAATTTAGCGTGGAAAACCTTTGAATAGGTAAAAAACCATGACCTCGAGTAGTGGGTTTTAGTAATAATAACTTTTATTGCTTAAGGCTGATATCTTATTACAAATGATCTCTCGAACTAGAAATACTTGATCTTGTAAATAAAATGTTTATGTTAGAGTATAGAAAAATTGATTTTTCTTGGTCCATGTCTCTTATGGAATTTTTTCTTTATATAGAACTTACCTACATCTCATTATCGTACTGAAGCACGTTCTCCGAATAATGAGGTAAGTGGTGGTTGACTGTGTAACTGTTTAGTTCGTGGGAGACATATGTCTTTGACTTGTTCATATTATTCTATTGTGCTTGATCCACGTTCTTTATTAGTTCATGGTGTAGGTGTCAATGTTGACTGTTCACGTCACGTGTGAAATGCGTGAGTCTGATATGGAGGTAGTTTGAATTTGAGTTAGGTCGAGGGATATGTCCCTACAATTGTTTCTTCGCAACTGAAGGCACAAGTGGCTTTGATTGAGAAAGAACCTGTGGATTTGGGGTATCGGAAGTTGAAAAGAAATGATGTATTAATGGTGATTTGACTAGTTGGGGTACTCGGTATTTTTTATTGAGCGATGTATCTAGCATTTATGAGATGGAAAGGATTAATGTAATTAATGCTTGGGGTTCTGAGAGTGGCTCTACTGTGAATGATGACTGCTTTGGAAATTAACCTGTGCATTAAATATGAGTTTCGATATAAATAGTACCTATATAGAGTCTGGCAACGTACCCTGTGTTATAACATTCTCTGTTACTCTTTAATGATAATGGTGAAGACTAGGCAAATGGTTTATGAAGAGAGAGTCTTTATCGAATTACAGAGGCTAAAGTTGAGATACTTCAGAGATCAATCTATGGAGATGCCCACCCTAATTTTTGTACCACCGACGTATTACGGCATGTCAGAAGATGATGTGGCTGGAACTAATAAGAATTTTTACTGTATGGGGAGATTTCATTATATTGTCTTGACAGGCGAGCAACATTGGAGGTGTCTCCGCATCCTTACGGAGGATAAGGTTGACGAGACAGATGTAGGTGTTGGCGTATCTGCGAGGCAGTATCGTTGATATCCTGCGAAGGACTAAATTATAAGGTAGGACTCCTTTTCATCCCCTTCAACTCTTTGTTGGTGGGGGTTATGGAGAAGGAGATAATGGTGGTGGCGGAGGAAGACAATATTGGAGGTTTTGCACCTGTACAATCATTATCTCATGGCGCTAAGAAAGCCTTCTGTTTGAAGAGTTGGTTCAAGCACTAACACCCTTGCTCCCTTTCTTAGACTTTGACAAAACTCAGTTTCTTATTGAAATAAATGGTGTAAAGAATAATAGATGCTCAGTGATTTCCAATTCCATCTTTGCTTCAGAAAATTCTTGGAGTAAAAAATCACTGAAAACTGATATGATTTTGGGAATGAGCTGAAAGACTTATTATATGTAAAGTACATGAAAGACTTGTTATCTGTAAAGTATCTGTAATTGATATTTGAGCTTAATAAAAATGTTTTATTCAAACTCTGTGTTGATAGATAGAATTAATTCTTGTGATTGAAATTGAGCTATAAGAAATACAGATATGTATGATTAGAGAACAAAATATAATATTTGAGATCGAACTAGAAAGTATATTTTAGCAATCGAATTGTGAAAAATGTATCATTGAAATAGTAGATGTGTAAAAACCTGTTTCGAACTAAATAAATTATAGAATTATGGGGGGAGAATATAGTAAAAGATATAGAATTTGTATGAATTGAAAGTTCGAGCACAGGGAGATCTCGTGTGGAATGTTGGATTGGGGGTCAGATTATGATAAACAGGTTAAAATGAGGTAGGACGAAACCAAAGAGGTCGATGTGGACAGATAAGGTCAAATAACTTTCTACCAAGATTTTAGGGTTTCCATTTTATGAAAAAAAAATAGAATTATATATACGGAATGTGGGGAATTTGAAGTGATCTTGAAAATTGTATAAATATAGGGAAATGTGATTTGAAGAGGAGGAAGAAAGTGAATATGGTGAGGACTCGATCTGAAAAAGTTCGTCAAGCTGCTAAAGGGCGGTTGGCGAAGTACGAGAGAATATTTTTAGGTTGTTAGACTATAATTTTGATATGCCTGAATCTGAAGTGCAGATCGAAGGCATAAATTTGAGAGCGAGGGAAATTGAGATTGGGCGTCATTTTTACTCGAAGATATTCTGTGAAGTAATTTTGAAGCCTGCAGCTCGAAGAAAGGCCATGACGAAAATTTCTAAGGAAGAGATTGAAGAGGAATTTTTGAGGATTGCTAGGGGCGAACTGATTAAGTGTGGCCTTCAAGGACATCTGGGATGCTTTATGTGTAATTATATGTGTGGGAGTGAATTGTATGAGGTCAAATAACTGGAATTGAAACGCAGTTAGAATGATATTTTAAATCTGTCATCTTTTATTGTAAATGTTGTTTGTGACTATTGTGAATAAAAAATTTGAATTTGAAATGTGATCACTTCGAAAATGACGTCTGCAGTTTTATAAGTAGTAGAAGTAGGAATGGAAAAAGTAGGTAGCTTTGATTTTTGTCTCTTGTATAATTATAAAGAAAGTTTGATTGCGTGTGAGTGTTGAGTCATTATGAGTTTGGGGAGGTCAAAGGGAGATTTGGGAAAGAGAGATGAAAATATATTAAAATATCGGACCGGGAGCAATGATGGGAAGGTATTTTCAACGAAAGGGTACAAAACGTCTGACATTTATTGTAGAAGGGACGCCTCGATTCTAAAACTAAGGGTGGCTCGTGCGAGGCTCAATAACTGCCAGCAGTTAGAGAGAGAAACTATAAATAATGCTTCATCTTCCTCATTTAAATGTTTATCAGCTTCTAAAAAACTGACGAACAGTGGGAGAGAAAAGAGAAAAAATTATGGAGATTCGCGTGTGAGATTAGATGAGAGTGATCAACAAGAAAGGCGAGAGAATATTGCAATGGAAGAGTCACGACGGTGGTTGTACAACAGCTTTGTGATGGAAGGATTTGACACTGCTTTAGATTCGTATTCAGACGTTGAAGGTTAGTAGATTATTTATAATATTGTGAAGATGATTTGTTGAAAGTTTTTTGTGGTTTTCAAATTTCAAAAAATTGCTATTTATCGTAATTTTGTAAAAAATTGTTTGATATATGTGTAAAAAAGAGATACGATACGATATACGTATATGCATGATGGATGCATTTTAAATGTGTACATGGATTTATAAAACATGCAGGTAGGCAGTTCAGGGGTTGTACTGCAGCATCGGGGAACAACATTTCTTTTTATTGCCAGATATAGAAAAGGAAAAATTTGATAGGGGAGTGGACGAATCGATCTCCCTTGAATATTTTGATGGAAATGTTCAGGGCGACCTGGACGAGAGTTTTGTGTGTTATTTGTCTCAGTTGGATTATGGATTGAGTTTTCCTCTTAGAAACATTACTAAAGGTATAATTAATATCATAAGGGCTTGCCCTGCCTAACTGAATGGGAACATGTGGGAGGTGATCAACGCTTGTGAAAGTTTAAATAGGTTATGGGATGAGAATAAAGTGGAGTGGAGAATATCTCCTGAAGGCGTTTTGCAATTTTATGGTGTAAAAAATTATTCTGTAACTGGAGGGGCATACTTCTGTTCGAGCTCGTCCCAACCACTTTTCTTCGATCTAAATTTAGCAGGTCGAATGTAGAATGATAATGTGATATGGGTAAAAGGTGATTGCCTTCAGAGAGAAGATAAAAAACCCATGGAACTTCTATATAGGATTGTAAAATAAAGTATGTAATAGTATATAATATCGAACTGTTGTAATTGAAGGTTGTTTTGTTATTTGATAATATATTATGTTTGTTTTACAGGTCCTCAGTCGATGGTGACGAAGGAGTCCCTGTTAGATACTGTTGCTCGAGAAGGGGTTGAGTTTGAGGTAATTCTGAAGGAGCTCAATATTAACAAACATAAAAGAGCTAACAGCAGGTCTGAGAAGGTACAAAAGTCTTAGGCAAAGGGACTAATGACATGGATTTGAGCCAGCAAGAAGAGAGGGGCTGATAGAGAGAAGCAAGTAGCATTACCGAAGGCAACTGAGTTGGATTTTGTGGATCTACCAGAAGCTACTACGTCAAACAAGTTAGCTCTAAAGTTTTTGAAGAAGAGGGTTGTAAAGCGTAGCTCAGCCTCTGGAACCACAGTGAGTGGTGTGGTCAAAGGGGATACGAAAAGGAGGAGGGTAGACCTTCCTACTACAATGATTGGGGTGAAGGTCAGGGAGAATTGACCTGTTGAGGAAGACGAGCTGAAAGGTGTATAGGACAGGGTGAGGCTTGCAGCTCGCAAGGGTATTGAGGAGATGGGTGCCTCTGCGTTGTTGGAGCTGAGCAAATGGTAAGTTTTGATAACTTGTTTATTACTAAATTCTGATTTAAATTTGAGCAAAGAATGTGTTTGATATATTGTAGGTTGCTCGTTTGCTGAAGGGGATCTGCCTCGAGACCGAGAAGGGAAAAGTTAAGCTCATGAATAGGAAGGTAGAGCTTGAGAAGATGGTGACTTGATTAAAGTTTAACCTGGTTCTGGAGGGTAAACGACTAGATTCTGGGAAGGCTACGTAGGAGGTACAGATTAGCGAGCTGATGAAAGAAGTGCAGAAGAACCTGGATGAGGTGGTAGTTTAGCGAGATAGACTCGGGCGCCAACTCCTTTTAGTGGGGTACTCCAAAGCAGAGGTTAAAGCTATTATGGAGGGTACCTACGTCAAAAATGATGAGTTGGAAGAAGATGTTCCTGGTGTAGTAGGGGGGTTGGATGGGGTCTCTCCCAGGACTGAGTTAGAGAACCAGGTGGAGGATAATGAAAAGGTAGAGTAAATTGCTAAATTTCTAGTTGTGTATTTTTATGGGGTTTGAGAACTGTAATTGTATGGAATATTATTTTGCAGGATAAACTTCTGCAGGCTAAGAGATGTTTATAAATATTGTTTGTTGGAACTTAAGGATATGCATCTTAGAATTAAAGATTTAGAGAATGGGCTTGCTAAAGAGAAAGGTGCCTCAGCGTCCCTGTTGACTTCACAAGCAGAGCTATTGGTTAGAGAAGAGCAAGAAATATTTTATTTGTATGTTGCATTATTGTAAAGCTACAAAGCAAAATTTAGAAAATAGAAATAGACCATAGAAAATGATTTGAGAAAGTTTGTGGGGCAATGGTAATCATATGTGCCAGATAATGCCAAAGTTTTGAAAAGGTTAGATCATATAAAATGAGTACCTTGAAATTTGATGTAGACTTATGGCCAACGAACTGAAATCATACTTCAACCTTAAGTTTAGAAGCAGTCTCACAATGACAGAATGTCAGAAAATAGAAATCTGTTAGAATTATGAAAGTCTCCTGTATTATGATCCGAATGTACTTGTGTAGATATGTTGATTCAAACTTGATATATTGTATCTGTAATGTAGGTCGAATTGGAGTCAACTCTCTTGAGTGAACAATAGACACTCCAATATAACCAAGAGTATGCGGCGAAGTTTGATAGGATCAGAGAGGCGAACTGAAGATAGCGAGGATCAACATATCAAAGTACATTTCAAGTTTGTCGAGGCAACACAAACTGCTGATAACCTGACCCGAAAGATCAAGGGAAAAAATGTCGAGATTGAAAGATGGAAAAAAGAGCTCGCGAAGGTGAAGGAGGAGAGATAGCGAAGCTCAAAAGCCAGAATGATGTGTTGATGGTGAAATGTAAGAAGGCGGACATGGCTCGATACCGTTTCCAGTCGTTAAAAATGACAGAGAAAGATTTATGGGGTTTTGTGGCGAGTCTAAAAGGCTAAATGATTTAAAAAATGAACGAGTAAGAACATATTCGAGCTGATCTAGTGAGTTCCAAAAATAAATTGAAGCGACTAAAGAGTGAAATGATTGAGAAAGATAATGAGCTAAAGAGAACTCGAGCTGACCTAGTCGAATTAGGAATTACGGTAAAGCAGTTGAGTATGGCTTTAACCGCTAAAGATATTGATTCCGGATGGTTCAAAGACGATGTGATAAATTTAATAAGAGGGTGGCCCAATTGATGGAAGATTTGGCTACGATCAATTCGCGCGTTAAGAAGGTTGAGGCTGGAGAGCAGTCGAAGAAGAATAAAGGTGATGCTGGGGTCTCCATTATAAATGGGGATGTGGTTGCCTTATCAGCTCGAATTATAGAGCTGGAGGGAGATATAGCTCATATTCAAGCTCACGTACAAAGAAGAAATGAGCGTTTAAGGGGGAGCTAAGGTAAGTGGGATATTGCTCATAGCAGAGAGCGGAAGTTAGAGCGGGTGATCAGGGGTAAGGATTAATTGATAAGGAAAAAAGATAAATTGTTAAAGATGTCTCCTGCTGGAGGAAGTATAGGTAAAGACAAGGAGCTTGAAGAACTTCGTGCTTAGGTGGCCGAATTGAGGATGACAAACTAGGCAGAGTCAGATAAAGTAGTGGAGAAGGCAAAGAAGCATAATGATATTATGTCCCGCGTAGATATACACATGAAGTGGCAAGACAGACGGTATAAAAAGGTACAAGAGCATTATCAGAGATTGAGAGAGAGTTTTTCCAAGGCAGTTATGCCCGAAGTAACGTGCTCACAGATGCTAATGGCTGTTATTACCTATTTTGTGAAGGAAGTGAGAATACTTGAGTTTTAGAGGGATATCTTGCATAATTGTCTGTCGGGAAAAGGATGTATTTGTAGAGCTGATGTAGATTGAGGAAACTGCATGAATGCCAGGGAAATAAAGTTAGGTTCTCGACCTACTGAATTGGCGGAGCAAGGCATGATAATTATAGCTGTTTGAGCTCCAAATTTTATGGCTGAACGTCCTCATGTTGTAGAGGAAAGCATAGCTGACCTCCCATTGGCATTGAAGAACCCTTAGAAGTGGCTTGTAGATTTAACCTGTAGAAGTATCTGTATTTACAGACATATTGAGAGATAAAAGTTAGTTTTACCTTTGCTTTATTTTATGTCTGGTAGAGATCTTTGATTGAAAACTAATATTGCCTTTGTTTTAATCGCAGATTTTGTATAGAGGGGTGATCAAAAGCTAGTATTATCTTTGTTTTAACTAGTTTGATCAAAGAGATAAAAGTTAGTTTTGTATAGATGGGTGATTGAAAACTAGTTTAACCTTTGCTTTAATCTGTATAGAGGGGTGATTGAAAGCTAGTTTTACCTTTGCTTTAATCTGTATAGATTGATGATTGAAAGCTAGTTTTACCTTTTCTTTAATCTGTATAGATGGGTGATTGAAAACTAGTATTACCTTTGCTTTAATTTGTATAGATGGGTAATTGAAAGCTAGAATTACCTTTGCCTTAATCTGTATAGAGGTCGATTGAAAGCTAATTTTACCTTTACTTTAATCTATGTAATGTAGTGGAATCTATGTAAGTAGAAAGTAATGTGGTAAAAAACTTGGAAGTTTTCATTGAGTAGAATAGAATGTACACTGTATGAAGATTAAAATTTAACTTTTGGAATGGAAAGAACGAGAATTTGAAGTGGAGAAATGAGGGACTTAACGATAGTACCATTTCATTTGCCTAATGTTCCATCGATTTGGGATTTAAACTTCTTACTCCGTCATGAGATAATATGATCCCAAACCAGTTCGACCAAGATGAGGAATGGACCTTCCCAATTTTCTACAAGCTTCCCGACATGTGCTTCATTTCTGTGTTGTGGGATCTCTCTAAGGATGAGATAGTTGATTCGGAACTCACGGCTTCAGACTCTTCTGTTGTACGAGTTGGCCAGCATATGGTGATATCGACCTAGGTTGGCAATAGCGCGTTCCCTAGGATTATCAAATCTAATTCATATTGCAGGCTATTTGAACACATTTTCTTCATCTGTAAGCTCGTGATCTCTGACGAGATGGTGATATTCTGTTAGATGACAACTTTTGTGACATAGGCGAGGATGAAGGGGGAACAACCGGTTGATTAACGTGGAATGGTACAGTATGCCCATAAGACATGAGGAAGTTCCTGTATCTAATTTCCTTTTACCATGATTGAAGCCTTTTCTTGAGTCCATTCACTATGGCTTTGTTGGTGATTTTGGCTTGACCATTGCCTTGAGGGTAGCAGGGATTGGATGGCAAGTGAATGATGTTGTGTTTGCTGAGGAAGGCTCTCACTTTTTTGCCAACGAACTGTGGCCCATTATCGATCTGAATCAAGTGGGGGCATCGAAACCGTGTGATAATATGTTCTTATGTAAAAGAGATGACATCTTCTTCTCTAGTTTGATAGATTGGATCTACTTCTACCCATTTTCTAAAATAATCTGTTGCTACGAGTTGGAATCATCAGTTACCTGGAGTATTTGGAAATTCCCCGACGAGATCAAGCGTCTATAGCTTTAATGGTCAGAAAACCTTGCTTGCATATAGTTCGAGCGCAGGGGTACGAATCATGTGTCCATGTCGTTGACATGTGTCACATTTGTGTGAATGCTCTTCTATTTGCTTACGCATTCCTAGGCAGAATACTCCTTGTATAATTGCTCTGCTAGCGAGTGATCAACCTACGGCATGGAAGCCACAAGTTCCTTTATGTACGTCTCTGAGAATTCTGTCGACTTTATTCCTGGAGAGGCTCTTGAGGTAAAGCCCCATGACTGAATGGCGATATAAAAGACCGTTTTGAGCTGTGTAAAACTTCGAGTTCTCGATCAACTGTCTGCGTATTAAAATCTGCTGGAAGGGGCCCTTTGTATTTGTTATTGGGGCCAAGATACGTAATGAAGGGCTTTTGTCAATCATCATCCTCCTTTTCATCGCCTCCAGTGTTGATTGTGCATTTAGAATGGAGATCAATGCTGGGGGTGGACATAACTTTTATCTGTAGATATCGTACTTCTGCACCCATGACCCCGGCTAGATAAGCCAAGGAATCGGTGTATCTATTTTTACCACGAGGAGATAGTTGAGAGTTGTTTTCAGACATTTTCTCATCCTCTTAGCAATGAGGGCTGCATATTCGATAATCTTTCCATTCTTCTTGTATAGTTCAGAGTAATGGTGGACAATTAGTAAAGAATCTGTATAGACTGAGAGCTCTAGGATGCCAAGCTCGAAAGCGAGGTTAAGTTCATAAATTAGAGCTTCGTATTCTATGACATTATTAGAGGCTTTTAAATCCAAGCTGATTGATTTCTCGATTATGTCGTTGGAGGGAATAATCAATACGATTTTAATTCCTAACCCTGCGGGTCCTACTGAACCATCTGTAAGAAGTCTTTACCCTTTCCTTGTAACCCATTTAGTTCGCTCGTCAAAGACTTTGGTGGGTGGATCTTCTGTAATTTCTTCTGTAAGGTCAGGATCGTGCTCCTCCCAATCAGGATCTTCCACTAGAAAATTTACGAGAAAATCTACAACGGCCTGACCTTTTTTCTGAATGTCATTGTTCGAACTTGATATCATGTTCTCCCAAACTGACTGACCATTGTTGTACTCTTCTTGATTTTTCTTTTTGGACAAACTACCCAGAGTGGGTAGTTTGTCATGACTTTTACTGAATGAGCTTAAATGTAGTACTTAAGTTTTTTAATTTTTGAAGGAGTTTTTCAATTTTAGAATACCTCATTTCTGCGGGAGTGGGGGCTTTACTGATGAAATAGGCTGGTTTTTTGATCTTCCTCTCAAGTCGATTAAGAACTGAGCTAATAGAAGTATTTGTAACTACCAAGTAGATGATCAGCTTCTCATTATCAATCGGGGTGCTCATTATGGGAGACTTCCCCAAATAGGTTTTGAGTTCCTGAAAAGCTGCTTTGTATTCTGTTATCCATTGGATCTCTTCATTGGGTTAAACTTTTCCTCATTTGGTACAACTTCAGAGTAGTAGGAACCTCCAATGACAGCGATCTGAAGACTTAGAAATGAATCAGTTGATCGCGGTGATCTTTCCTATAAGTTTTTGTACATCCTTCGCTGTTTATGAAGATGGCATGTTGAGAAGAGCTCGAATTTGATCTAGATTGGCCTCAATCCCCTTCTTACTGATGAGATGCCAAGGAATTGGCCTGAATGTACTCCGAATTAATACTTATCAGGATTGAGGCACATCCAGTAAGATCGTAGAATGTTAAATATTATGGTTAGATCTGTAATGTTGTTATTTGACTATATGCCCTTGCACAAGAGATCATCGATGTGGACTTCAACAATTTTCCCAAGATATACTTTGAACATAGTCGTCATTAACCGTTGATAATTTATACCTACATTTTTTAGTCTGAAGGGCATGACTTTATTGCATAAAGTCCTCTTTAAGTAATGAAAGTGGTATTTTCTTGATCTTCCTCCAAGAGAGAAATTTGATTGTATCCAGAAGCAGCGTCCATCATGGAGAGGAGTTCATGACATGCGTGGAATCTAGAATTTAATGGATGATAGGAAGAGGAAACCTTTCCTTTGGAGTGTGTTTGTTTAGATTGGTAAAATCTACACAAACTCGAACCTTTCCATTCTTCTTTGGAATAGTGACGATGCTGGAAATCTAATCTGGATATTTGAATTCTCGAATGAACTTTACTTTGATTAATTTCTCGATCACAATGTTGACTTCATCTCGAAGACGAAGTGAGAGTCATCGTTGTTTCTGTTTGACTGCCGTGGCGTTGATGTTGATGGTCAATTTGTGACATGCCTTGGTCAGATCAACCCAGGCATCTCTTCGATAGTCCACACAAAGATGTTTCAATTCATTCGTAAGAATTGAATGAGAGCATCCTTATCATGCTAGACCAGCTTGGTAGTGATAAAAGTACCCCTGCTAGGTCCATCAATATCGATGTATACTGTAGGTTCTTCTGTTAAAGGCTGATCATCGATATTGCCAACTTTCTGTAATCCCTATGCAACATATTTATCTGATGTATCTAGAATGACAGAGATGGTGTTCTCACAAGCTCTGGAAAGCTTTTGACTGCCTTTAATTTCATAGATGCCATCATTGTGTTTGAAACGAAGTGCTTAATAATAAGTGGAAGCGATCGCTTCTATGTTGTGAATCCAGCAGTAGCCCATAATCCCGTGATAATGAGATTTGACATTGATGACGTAGAATACGACGTCGATTGTGGCTAGTCCAGTAGCGATAGCTAATATTATCTTGCCTACCCACTCTTCTTTGGAATCATTAAATCTACTGATATTGGTATCGCTCGGAATGACTTGATCGACCAATCCCATTTGGCCGATTGCACTTTGAAAGAGAATCTCAATACCACTCCCAATATCGACCATCATTATATGCATAACAAAAATTTTCATATTGAGCATTATGACTAATACATCATGATGTAGAAATTTGACGTGACTAATGTCGCAATCTTTGAATAAAATCTCAAGCCAGCGATTGCTCGACTCAGGTAGAAGCTTGGCTTCTTTATCTTAAGATGTGAGATTACAACATTGCGATAGTCTTTTATGCTTGAATCTACAAGAGTTGTTGATCTGATGAATCTCGATCATGTTATCGTGGTACATGTGGTAGAGATATTTCTCCTCAGCTTGATCTTTGACCTCGACTACTTTGAGCTGCTTCTTATAGTTGCCATCCTTGTATGATTCTAGGTGGATAATGTATTCGTACATTCGCCAATCTTTGAAAATGAATTCTAGCAACCTCTGCAAAGCATAGCAGTTGTCGGTAGCATGATGATTTACCTTGTGATGCATGTTGTACGGGCGGCCTTCGATAGGTTCCAATGGTTGAGATAGATGATATTGCTTATCCTTTGATAGAATTGAAAAAATTGTTGAGATTCGAAGAATCAGACATTCATCTTAAAGAGGGCCATCTTGGGTAATGTACCACTTTTCCGAGGGTTGCCGGTGTTGGCCTTTGAACATTTTTGATCTCCTTGATCCTCCTTCGGTTTATTATTTTATTTTGCAGGTAGACCTTTAGTGGTTAGGACGAATTTAGTAGATTTATGCCTTTCAGACATCATCCTTTCCAGGTCAATATACCCATTAACCTTGGCAATCATATCCTCCAAGGTCGTAGGTTTGTTGAGGAATAGGTACTCTTTGGCCTTGCAGTCGAGCTAGAGCGCATTGGTGAAAGCAATAACAACTATTTTTTTATCAAGATTATCCATCTTTTCTGCGAGCTCCAAAAAATTATTGGCAAATTCCTCGAGCTTCTTTCCTTGTGATTGTTTAACACTAATAAGTGAAAATAAATTCTCTTCCTTGTCTTTGTTGTAGGCGTACATCTTGACGAATTCTTTCTATAGTTGATCGAAAGTGAGGATGCAATCTTCAGGTAGAGAATGGAACCGCCGGAGCGGTTCCCCCTATAAACTTATTGCGAATAGACGGTAGAGAATGTGGTTGTGATTGGAGTACAATCCCAATGAATCACAGTATTGTTTAATGTGCTCCTTTGGATCGGTGCCCTTGTATTTACGTATCTTCGAAGTATGGAAATCATTCGGTACTTCCATTTTGAATAACTCTTTGGCAATCAGACTTCCTTATAACTTGGTAAGATCATCTTTATTGCCTAGAGATTGAGCTTCAATTAACTCCTTGATTCTCTTATCCATATGTTCTTGTGTGATGTACTGACATGCGGCCTGAGTGGCTTGGCAAGGTGGATAAGGATTATAAGTACCGGTTCCCTCACTCAAGCGATCACATACTGGAATCCAAGGTTGAGGTCATTATTCTTCCTCTTGTCGTTTAGAAGGTTGGAGATCTATGCTGATATCTAAATGAACTTCACCACCCAAAAAAATGGAAAGCTGAGGTTCGTGCTAAACATTTCGGGAAATGGCTTTGTTGGTGGCCTCTCGAGGTCCTAACCTTTATTGTACATAAATTCAGGAGTTCTCCAAAACTTGATTATAATCTCTGGCTTGGGGAGCCTGTTGAGTGTTCTACAAATCTTGTAATGCGGTTTGCGTGGTTGTCATCTGGTCTTCATGTTGTTTAAACGCTATCAAACGAGCTTGTCGCTCAACTTCGAGCTTCATCTCGCAGAACTCTCGGTCAAGAGTTTACTGATACTCGAGCTTATTTCGTTTCTCTGTTTTAGCGTGGAGATTCGCCTGTAGTTCTGTAAGTTGTTCCAGCTCAACTGAAAGATCGAACTAGATTACGGTTGTTGGTCGTCTAGAAGTGACCATAATTGGATATTGATAATAGAGTGAATGTATGCCTTATGATATTGTAGAAATGTCTTCTTTCCAACAGACGACGTCAAATGTATTGGCATAATTTTATAACTCAAAATGGCTCAGAATTAGCTCTTACACTAATGTACTTGTGACAAAAACTAATATGAAATAGGAAATGACTTAGGTGATTTAGCTTGGAAAACCTTTAAATAGGTAAAAAACCACGACCTCGAGTTGAGGGTTTTGGTAATAGTAACTTTTATTTCTTGAGGCTAATATCAAATTACAAGTGATCTCTCGAACTAGAAATACTTGATCTTGTAAATAAGAAGTTTTGTGTTAGAGTATAGAAAAGCTAGTTTTTCTTGGTCCCTGTCTCTCCTGGAACTTTTTCTTTATATAGACCTTACCCGCAGTTCATTATTGTGCCGAAGCATACTTTCTGAATAATGAGGTAAATGGTGGTTGACTGTGTAACTGTTTTATTCATGGGAGACATGTGTCTTTGACTTGTTCATTTTCTTTTGTTGTGCTCGATCCACGTTCTTCATCAGTTCGTGGTCTAGGTGTCAATGCCGGCTGTTCGCGTTACGTGTTAAATACGTAAGTCTAATATGGAGGTAGTTTGAATTTGAGTTAGGTTGAGGGATAGGTCTCTACAACACCATACTAACAGAATTGCGAGCCACTCTACACTCCGAGATAGAGAGATGAACTGCTCTGGAATAATAGCTTGCAGATGTACGAGATGCATTGAAAGTTCTGCAGGGATAACAGACTGTAGCCCAGAAGAACAAAGACGTGCTGCCAACCACCTCACGAGTTTCCGTTTGAGAAATGCTAGGTCCCTGAGGCAATTGTCTGATAACTGACATTGAATCCAATCATAATCAGTCAGGGGCCGACCTCATACAGATATAAGTAGTCCTCCAAGAAGTTAATGGCGTTCTCGTTGAGTTTTGGCAAACAAAGGACCCACCCAGGGGAAAGGTTTGTATTATAGCATGAGAACGACTAAGTGAAGGAAGTGGTGATCCTATTCCTCAAGAGGGACGCATCCCACGCCAGACCGACGCAGCTCATCAGTACGTGACTCAGGAACATAACGAAAAATGCATCAAAGAATTATTTGAAGCTCAGATCCAAACTGCCAAAGGCATCCACAACAAACTATAGAAAAGCTCAATTGCTCAGGAACTATTGGACGGCAAAGTCCCCATCGATTTCCATGCCCTAAAGATCCAAAAGTACAGAGAAACTGATCTCGTGGAACACATTCAAGAATTCTAGGATGCTTTAGGCTTGCATTCCACATCGAACCACATTTTATGCCGTATCTTTCCTACCATCCTACAGGGAAAACATTTGTGATAGTTCCACTCACTATTAGAGGGATCCATTCACATGTTTGAACAGTTATGAGAAATTTTCATCAAGAACTACTCACACATTAGAGATAAAGAGGAAAATTTGTTTTTGTTTTTCAGCCTTTAGCAAATGCCAGGGGAAAAGCTCGAAATTCTCACTAAGAAGTTTTTGGAGTTGGCCAAAAAGGTAGATCGATTGGATCTATAGATTACTATTTTGGCCTTTACCAACACTCTGCTCGTGGACAGCAGGGTGAAGGAACACCTTATTCTCAACAAACCTACGACCCTGAAAGACATGATCAAAAAAGTTAATGTATATATCAATCTGGAACGGATGGTATCCAAAAGACGGAAGCCCTAAAGGTCAACCCTAGCAACACGAGATCAATCCACAGAATGAGACTTCAATCGTGCTATAGATTACAGAGGAGATAGAAAATAAACCCAGTCTAATGACGATCGACCACGGAGAGGTGGTAATTTGCTAAAGCTATGTTTTTGCAAGTTAATTATCACAATAGCCAGTTTAAATCCCATACTTCAAAAGGATAAATTCTTCCGTAATGCCTAGTATCTTTAACCCATCGAAAGCAGACAATATTGCATGCACCACAAAGGCCGACATCATGACATAGAACATTGCTTCGATTTACAGCAACTATTAGAGTATATTTTTGTGGAAGGACGAATGCATGAGTACATAGTAGACATCAAAAGTTTCAAAAGTTGGAGTTACAACCATAATACGGAGATCAGACATATAAAAGGAGTTGCAGAGGAAAAGTATTTATACCATATTTTCCTCAGCCATTTTATCGAGACTCATACAGTTAACAGGTCAATCCAATTCAAAAGACGACACCTAGGCCAATGCTACAATTTGGCCATGGTCGATAAAGATGCCTAGTTGCTCCCTGTATCTAGTTCACACGAACAGGTATCTCCATCAATGATTGCGATGTTTGCCACATCAACTTTCCTCATCATTACGCACTCGTGATCATGTTTAAAATGAGAAATGTCATACTACATACAATGATGGTGGATACTGGCAGTAGTATCAAACTACTCTTCCAAAATATGGTCGGTCAGATGAGGCCGACCGACAAAGTTTAGCCTAGTGACATCGATATCTATGGTTTCAACAGCTCCAAAGAAGAACATGTAGGAAAAATTATACTTCCTATTACCGCAGGAGCGATAATGGTTGATATTGTGTTTTATGTTATAAACGCAAAATGCTATTATTTAGGAATCATGGGACGCTGTTGGCTACATATCATGCAAGCTATCCCATCGACCTATTATTTGGCATTATGGTTAGATTAGAATGGCGGCATCTGTGAAATCAAACATAGTAAGAAGCTAGTTCGGGTTTGTGAAAATACTATTACCATCGTGACGAAACTACCAACACAGCAGATCGCATAACAATTATAGAATACTACAGAAAACCAACTGCCAAGTACAGAAATTTAGAATACGTCAAGATCAGTGGAGACAAATGGGGTACCTACATTCGGACTCTTTTGCCCAACACAGAGCGAAATACCCTTATTCAATTTCTTAAAGATAACAAAGATGTCTTCGCATGGACATTCCATGAAATGCCAGGCATTGATCCAAATTTGACTTGCCATAAGCTTAGTTTAAAAGATAAGGTTGAGGCAGTCAAACAAAAACAAAGAACTTTAGCACCAAGGCTATGAGAAGAAGTTAATGAAGAGATCGATAAACTCATTGAAGTTGGTTTTATTCAAAAAACCAATTACCCTGAATGGATCTCGAACATCATAGCAGTTCTGATGAAAAATGACAAGATCAGAGTATACGCGGATTTTACAGACCTCAAGAAACATACTCCAAAAAATAGTTTTCCCCTTCCTATCATCAACCATCTACTTGATTTCACTGCGGGACACGAACATTTATTTATGATGGACGCCACATCAGGATACAATTAGATACCCCTTCAGCCCGAAGATCAAGAAAAAGTACTTTTTATCACAAAACATGGATTATACTGCTGCAAAGTCATGTCTTTCTGCCTCAAGAACGTCGGAGCCGCTTACCAAAAACTGATGACTTAAATGTTCAAAGACCATTTTGGGAAAATAATGGAAGTTTACATTGATGATATGCTATATATAAGTCTCAAGGAGGAAAACCATCTCGCAAATTTACACACGACCTACGAAATTCTTTAGTCTTACAAAATGAGACTTAATCCTGATAAATGCCAATTTGGAGTCTAATGAGGAAAATTTTTAGGACATTTGATTAGCAAGCAAGGTATTGAGGCTGACCCAGATCGTATCTGTACTTTATTATCCATGCCTTCTAATAAAGAAAAAAGTGTAAAAGATAGCCGGCAAGATAACGGCCATAAATCATTTTATTTTTAAGTCTTCAGATCGGTGTTGATGGCTATTCGACCTCTTAAGAGAAGGGACCAAAAATTAAGGAAATAGGGAAAACTCCCGAGATTGAGTGGACTACTGAATACGAAGCAACATTTTAGGAACTAAAACGCTACTTGAGGAAACTACCAGTAATGAGTACACCCAAGGAAGGAGATGAACTTATGGTATATCTTGTAGTTACTGATAACTCACTCAGCTCAGTTCTCATCCGACTCAAGAAAAAAATGAAAAAACTCGTCTACTTCATCTGTAAGACTCTCACTCTAGTAGAAACACGGTACACTAAGATTTAAAAACTACTTTTAGTTCTCGTTTATACATTGCAAAAGCTAAAATAATACTTTCAGGCTCATTCAGTTCGAGTAATAACAAATTAACCCTTGTACGAAGTCCTGTCCAAATGAGAAAAATCCCGACGAGTCCAGTAATGGTCAGTTACTCTTGGTGAGCATGATATTCATTTCGAACCACAACATTCCAATAAAGGGCAAGTAGTAGCAAATTTCTTCATAGATTTTCTAGTAGACGACCTTGATTGGGAAGAGGATAGTACTGAGATAAACGAGGAATAGTTTAAAGAGAAATTGGATTGGATATCTAAGAAAGGTTAGCACCTTTTAACTGATGGTTATGCCGGTTTAGCTGGGTCAGGCATCGGGATAGTTCTTATCATACCTTCCAATGACAAAATTGAGAAATCAACCTGACTCAACTTCGAAGCCACCAACAATGAGACCAAATATGAGGCATTAATCCACAAACTGGATATGGTACTAAAGATTGGTGTATACACGAACTCTTTATTAATCGTGAACCATTATAGTGATAAATATTAAAAAATAGAAATATGATCGACTACGCAGCATTAGTAACTGACAGAATGAGTAAATTTAAAAAGGCTACAATTGAATACTTAACTCGTAGAAAAAATAGACATTCTGATTCCCTCGCTTATTTTGCTGGAGTCCTCAAAACGGAAGCCCAATACTTAAAGATTGAAGTGCTATCCACCCCCAAAATTAACATTGTTAGCTCAAATGCCATTAATACTGGGGATGACAAAGAGGTTAAAGACGATTAGATATGACCTTTCCTTACATATATCAGACCTAACAACATATTTGATGGCAAACTCCCCGAGGACGTTAATAAAAGAAGACACTTAATAGATAATTCTAAACGATACATCGTTGATGGAAATCTCCTTTACAAAAAATTGGTTACAAGATCCTACCTATAATGTTTATCTGATAAGGAGGCCTAAGCCTTCCTGTACAATCTACATGAAGGTACTTGTGGATCCTATACGGCAGGAAGATCTTTAGCAAACTGAGCTCTTACTCAAGGAGTCTTTTGGCCTAAAATTAAAGCTTAAGCAATTGAATATGCCAGCAAGTGTGATGCCTGCCAACGACAGGGACCCAAAATTTGAGCTCCAGCTTTAGAACTCCATTCCAGTAAGGTTGTCTGGCCATTCAAAAGATGGACCCTTGATCTTGTGAGAAAATTCTCAATTACACCAGGAAAACGGAAGTACCTCCTAGTAGCAAAGGACTACTTCACCAAGTGGGTAGAAGCAGTTCTGTAATGGCGTGCTTTCTAAGAGGATAATCTTTGTCAATACTTTTAGTAAGGATGATGTAATAATAAGCTTAAATAAACAAGATTTTAGGTAGAAACTCAGTAAAGGAAGAGAAAAACTACGACCTCGAGGAAGATTTTGATGTAAAATCCAATAAATTTCTAATTGTTACAATTTGTTGTGTGATATAAACGTCAGGATAATTGAATAATAAAGTTGCAGATCTAAATAACTTATTTTCTACCTGTATTTGAAGTAGATACAAGCAGTTTTATGAAAAGAAAAATTATTTCCTATTTCAGGGGTAGTGGGCGAACTTCGCGGATCTCCAATGACTCTTTTTGACCAAGCACAGTGGCTACTTTTGGCAAGTCAAGAACTGTGGTCACATATGCGACATCCTGACTAATGTCTGCTGGCCTCTAATTGTTGAATCTTGGCCGAGAACTATGGTCGTAGACATGACATCTTATGGAATGATTAAATGTCTTCGACTAAGGTCTGCTGGCTTCTCTATGTCAAATTTGGGAAATATGCTACTGTAATCGCCCCATTCTCAGCATAAGTACTTGTGGCTGTGTCGAGAAAATATCAAAAGCTGAAGAGGTTGTCGAATGTCACACAAGTCTCCATGCTGTTATTTCCAAGGACAAAGTTAAATGAATCTGGTCATGTGTTTCCCGAGGAACATTTAATGCAGGACATTGGTTTTCGAAACTTATGGATTGTTGGGTTATAAATAGATTGTGAAAAAAGAGTTACTGTTCAATGGGTGAATGGTTTGGAAGTTGTTATGGTAAAGATGTCGCCCCAGGTGTGGCATAGTGAGTGGTTAGAGTTTGTAGTTAGATTTTGTGATGACTATACAAAGGTAAACCTTGGTTTTATGTCTGTGTTTGTGCTTATTCTTGAACCGATGGTTATGATGGTTAGGAAAATTGAGGGAGGTGGAGGTAGAGAGTGTCAAAACGAAGTGTGTCTGTTGTAATCAGTATCTTTTATTGTTGTTGAAGGTATTGGTGCTCATCAATTGGTTGGAGAAGTGGCCACTGCTCATATTAAAGATGACGATACGAATGTTGTTAATGCTTCCTGTGTCGGTTATCGATTCAAAATGATTTCTTGCAATTTTCTACTGTTGTTGATCTGTATGGCACACACAGGCAGCTATTTTTAGAAGTTTCCTGACCTGAGATTCATTGAGTTTCTTAGGATATCATTGCCCATGTAGTCAAAGGATATGCCAGATACAATGATAGAACGTAACATGTAACTTGATGTAATGTCAAATGATAGAACGTAAAATGTAGCTTGACGTAATGTAATCGATAGAGTGAATTGTTAAATATAAAATATAACAGAGTGTGGAATGAATAAACTTTGGTTTTTTATTTTGTATTGCATTTGTATATGATGATCTTGAAGAAATGAAATTTATTAGCCGAATATAAGTAATCGAGTTAGCGTATTTCGAGATAGATTTTTCTGAATGGATGTGAATTTTTAGGTTATGTGGTCGAGTTTATGAAATCTTGAACTGGAATTTGTCGACTGTGTGGGGCTGGAAACTATTTCCTGGGATGATTGATTTGATTTGGACGTGTAGAGTTCCAATGTGAATTGAATTGGTGAGTTGACACATCGTGCTTATTGTATATATAAATGCCATGTATATTATAAGGTTTATGTAGAAGTGGAGATGGTAAGGATAAAAGTGCAAGTTCAAGAGTATGAGCATTCTAATCGTGTTTGTACAAAGTATTGGGAGTTGTTGGACAATTATTTTGGTAAGAGTTGGTTAATGGGCAAGTATTGGTACCAGTGGAGCCCAAATATGAAGAGTTGAGTAAAGTGGAGGTGAAGGAGGCAAAAAAGAAGTATGAATTCCATAGTAACTTGCAATTCGTGAGTCCTCCTAAACGCGTCAGCAAGATAAGGAATTGAGCCAATGCGTTTGTGAAGAAAGAAAATGAGTTGGCTGGTCGAAGAGTTTAAGGAGTGAAATGAGTATTAGAATATAATAAATGAGTATATGTGTAAGGGGTTGTCTGAAAGAATTGAATATATATTTGATGTCAATGTTTATGAGTAAAATTTTCTCGGATATGATTTGACTTGTGTGAATAAATGAAATTACTGATACAATGTTCTAGGGTATAGGACTGTTGATATGTCAAACTTTGGTAGTGGTTTTGTCGAATAAAATTTAAAAATTGAATTTATGTTTAAGATCTTCCCGAGAATATAACAGAATTGGAAATAAGGCAAAATGTGTTTAGGTAATGATATAATGAAAATGGCTAAGTGTACTCTTATAGGTGATATTTTGAAGTATAAGGAAATGGATATAATACTTCTTTGTGATAAAATGGGCTATGCTTTGGCGAGGATGGATACATCAGAGGATGTAAAAAGAGATATGGAAGGGTTGGAGCAACAGTGCATGGGTTTGTTGGCTTTTTGAAGGCAAATAATCAAAGATTTTAAGAAAAGATGGATAAGGTGTTATGCTTGATAACTCCAACGGCCGCGATGTGGTGCGATAAACCATCGCGTAGGGGCTATAAATTGCCCTGTGGTAGGTGACTGTTCATAATTTTCAAACTTTGAAAAAATTTCTTCAAGTGCGAATTTGTTGTGTTCTTCGCTTGAATCACTGTCAATGATTGGGAACGAGGAGATAAGTAGGCAAATTGAGAGGGCAAAGTGTACAAAATTGAGGGATACCGAGGCAGCGCGAATTCAAGGTGTGTGGTTTGAGTACACTCATTTGATATTTAATGATTCTGTTGAAACTCTTTGTAGATGTAGACACGTTAGTGATAATGTAGGAAGTGATTGTATTTTGAAAGGATGTAGTGGAAGTAATTAAAAAATACTGCGGTAGGGTTTTTATGAAATATTTTGCGAGATGGAGTAATGATGGTGTGATTGATTGAGGTATTGCCGTCGAAAAGGTTTTAAAAGGGTATTTTATAGAGTGAGGTTATTGGAAATGGGTGGCGATGAGTGGAGAGAGTGATTTGTGAGCGACGTTGTCTTTACGGTGTGACTGTGGAGGAATTCCAAGTTTTAGGAGAGGTTCTGTAATGGAGTACCGAATTATCTGTGATGTGGCTGTGTTTTATGCCGAAGAGGGCAGAGTTTCAATTTTTTGAATTGGCATGTTTTGATGGGAATCAGGGTATTGACGAACTGTCATCGAGAAGCTTCGGTACCTGAGCTTCATTAAGAAATGTTAATGAAAGTGAAATAGTTATTGAAGTTTAAACTTAGGAAAAATAGTAACCAAAATTTGTATCGAGAACTGAATGTAGAAATAGTGTATTCAGAGAGTAATAATGTCATTTAGATAGTAATGATAGAAAAACATGTTGGAAATAAGACTCGACAACGATATAAAAATTAGCATATGAACATATATAATATATCAGATACGAAAGATACTAATTGTTGTTAAAAAATGGAATATAATTTTCAGTTTTATAAAAATGGCTGAACCTATCAATATTGATGATAAAGAAATTTTCATGAGTCTGGCAGATGTAGAGTCCCTTTTAATTGATGTGACTTCTTATGCTCAAAAGTTTGGATGTAGGTATAAGGTAAGGTCTAGTAGTATGGATGTGGCTAGTATCGACCAGTTTAAGGTGGCACCTAAGGATGTCGAAGTTTATAATGAGGAAGGTACTGAAATAGATTTGGATCACGAGCCACAGGTCAGTGACCAAGAAGCTAGTGGGGGGGGAGAGGAGGAAGATGTTAAGGATAGTGATGAGGGTTGTTATGGTGAGGGTCCAAAAACAAGGGAGATTTTGAGTTTTAAGAAGAAATATGGTATTCCTCAAGATATTAGGTTAGAGGAATATCAGTATGACATGACTGATCAAGAAATTCCATTGGACGGCATTCTTGTCCATCGAGAACAAATCAAAAAGGGTTTGAAGCTTCCTCTTCGAGCTGATCAGAAGAAGTTATTGAATTTCTTCGATATGGTACCAAGTCAATTTAATATAAACATTTATGACCTTTTTAGGGTATGTGGGGTGATAAATAGTCAATTATAGGCAAAAGAGGAAGAGTTGATCATAGTTGAATATCTATGTGTGTACTATAGGCTTAAACAAAACCCTCAAAAGGCAGGATATCGGTACTTGGCGAGGTTTTTGAAGAGGCCTTTATTTTATAACATGGTTTCAACAGGAGGGTGGTATACCGATGAACGACTCCTCATCTCCGGGAACTACGAGTTTGATAAGAAAGATCTGGGGGAGCCCTTAAAAAAGGACATTCCATTTAGGTTTGTGGTTAGGTAACGAATTTGTCGATGTTTTTGATTTGTTTGTAGCTTAAATTGTTGTGTAACTGTTATTTTGTTCTTGTACAACTTTGAAGGAGATTGACAGGAGGTCAACTGAAATAGAAAAGATGTATAATATCAGGATAAATTTCTACGGTAGGATCGACAACCTTGTTGTTGACCAAGGGAAAACTAAGACTTTGTTTCAAGAAGCAGGTTTAAAGAGAATGAGGGAAAAAGGAGCAGAGGTTCTGGTTATCGACGGAAAGATGTCCGCGAGGAACAAAAAAGTTGCAGACTCGAGCTTATCCCTGGATAATCCTGCACTCAGTGGGTACACCACGGATTCTGTAACTATAGAAAGAGATGTAATGTTCATGGAAACCTTGGGGAAAGGTAAGAAGAAAAGGGTGGCTAGTCATATTGTTGCTTCCCTACTACCCTCGAAGAGGGCTTCTCAAAGATCAATAATCAAGGAGGGTGCAAAAATTGAAACCCCAATTACTGTTCCTGATGGGCAACCTCCAAAGGCTTCGACGAGTACGCTGCCATAAATGAATGTGTCTCTGGAGTCGATGAAGAATAAATTCGTCGAGGATTCGGAAGGTGAGGTGCAAAAGACTATGGATGCTTATGTGTCTGGGATGACTACGATGGAGGAGGAAGTTGATGATTGTTTGGTGGGGGCAGAAAGTTCAATCACTTTTCTCAGTGAGGGCCACCCAAACATGTCTAAGGTAAGGAATATTTTTGCTTTGCTTCGATTAAAGAATTTGGTACCTCATTCGAATACTCATATTATGAATGTAATCCAGATCAAGAAGTTCTTGACTGAGGCCAAATCTCGCAATGTTGGTGCTAGTACTTTGGCAAATTAACTAGTGGCCTACAAGAATATTTAGAAAAATCTGGTAAAAGATAAAGAAGAATTGATCGAGGAGAAGAAGAAACTAGATGCGAGGTTGAATAGGTATAAGCTGGATGCTGGGAAGATGAACGAGGTTGCTCTTTGTGATGCGAAGAAAGCTTTTGATAAACAGGTCGTGGTGATAAGGGCTTACCTTGGGAAGGATAAAGAGGAGGCTTTATCTTTGCAGATAACAATCTTTGAGAATGTTGTACGGGAGCAGGTCAATATTACTCGAAGGGCGATAGAGGTGGAACATGGAAATGTTATGGAGGAGGTGAGGGCTGAACTTATACGAGACAGTTTGGATGCGTATAAGAAGGTGAAGGCCAATTATGGAGGGCAGTTCTAGGTGATGGAGGAGAGAAAAGATTATTACAATGGATTGGTCGCTGTTGGGAACTTGATTTTTGTTGATTCAGACATGGAGGACAAAGTTCCTGAAACTCCTGAGGTTCCTAGTGGACTTGAGGGTTGTCGAGGATCCAGTGATGATGATTCCTGAGGGTTTTCGTCCCAAGAAAATATTGGATGAGCTTTCTCCAGGTGGATATGTGAAGATTGATGATGCAGTTTCGCCACCTACAGAGTAAATTATATTAGAAAAAAGTATTTTTTGTTTGATGAAAGATGTAAAAATGGTCGATGAGACCAAAACAACATTATATTATTTTTAGAATGCTTATGTTGATGTTTGTCAAAAAAAATTGTGAAAGTAATTTATGCATTGTTTTTTCTAAATTTATGCTAAGTGTTTTAGTTCGACAAGATTGATAGTAAGTAATATGATTGTAGATAGTGGCAGAGTGTTGCTTTACAACAAGTATTCATATTATGAAATAGGGCCATATAATGGCAAGTATCTGAAATGATTACCAGATGTTATTCCTCAATGGGATATCTAGGTTATGATTTGAAAAGAACAAAACATGACATGTTTTGCTCGATAAGTAATGAATACAAACAAGATTATCCTACAATTGGATAGTGTTTGTCAAAGAAATGAATGTTAGTTTTGATGCATACTTATAAAGTATGTATTGATACTAAGTGAAAGTAAATATAGTAAAGATGAATGTTGGACAGATGTATGTGAAAGTAAAGATAGTTTTATTGGAATCAGTTGAAAACGGTTACAGTTGTCATCTATAAAACATTTTCAATTTGGCAGTATTCCACGGATATTCGAGCTGTATTTTGTCATCAGTCATCAGCCAGTAAGTCCCACTATCAGTTTTTTCACTGATAATATATGGCCATTTCCAGCTTTTGACAAGTTACCAAAATTCTTAGGTTGAGTACTATCCTGGAATCGTCGAAGGACAAGGTCGCCAATGCAAAATTTTAACTTTTAAACCTTTTTGTTGTAAGTTTTCTTGAGTGTGTCATGGTACCTCCCCAAGTTCGTAATGGCTTTGTCTTGGGTTTCTTCGATTCAATTGAGGTTGTAGAGAAGTCCTAGATCATTGCCTTCATCTGTGATTTTTCTTTGACCACTCGATAGATCGAGGTCTGAAGGTATGACTGCTTCAGTACTGAAGGCAATCATAAATGGAGTACATCCTATGGATGTTCGAGGAGTTGTTCAGTATTCCCATAGAACACTTAGTAATTCATCGACCCATCTACGTTTCATCTTGTCAAAGTGCTTGCATAGCCCTGATTTGATGCTTTTATTGATGGCTACAGCTTGTCTGTTACTTTGAGGGTAGTATGGTATCGAAGTAGGTAGTTAAATTTTGTAATTGTGGAGGAAACTATGAACTTTGCTACTGATGAATTGTTTGCCGTTATCGGATCGTATCATGTGTGGGCAACCAAATCTGGTTGTGATGTGTTCCCAAAGAAACTTAATAACTTCATTTTTGTCTGTGTAACATAGAGGAACTACTTTGACCCATTTGGTGAAATTGTCTGTGGCCACAAGAACGAATTTGTAATTTCCCGATGCTGGGTGGAAAGGTCCGATGATATCGACTCCCCATCTTTTGAATGGCCAGAGGACATTGCTTATGCTTATGTACATGTTAAGTGCTGGGCTTTTGATGTCTTGAGCGTAGATTTGGAATTTGAAGCACCTACGAATAAATTCTTCATAGTCTTGTCGTATCTTCGGCCAGCGTAACCCATGAGTGAATGCTCGTTGGGCCAATGATTGTCCTAAAATGTAAGCTGTGCAGATCCCTTCATAATGTTCTTTGTTTTGATTTAAACCTGTTTCTAAGAGATGCATTCAATAAGAGGTCCACCTTCTGTGATACTATATAAGACTTTATCTTAAACTGTGAATCGAGGGGATTTGGCCAAGAGTGATCGGGCCTCTTCTTTGTTACTTGGGAGGGTGTTGGAATTGAGGTATGCATAGAAAGGTATTCTCCAGTCTTCGGAATCTTCATCTTCAGTAACATTGATTTGCATAGTATAGCTTATATGGAGACTGGAATGTTAGATAACCTCGATAACCAAAGTCCTCATTTCACTGTCTTTGAGTATTGTAGCAATGTAGGCTATTGCGTCGGAGTGTCGATTTTCTGCTCGAGGAAGGTAAGAGATCGTTGATGTCTTGAATTTGCACATTTTTTCTTCCATCAGGGCTGCATAATTAACCATTTTGCCTGATGTTTTGAATATTTTATTGTAATGGTTGGCGAAGAGTAAGGAGCCAACGTATACAGCTATTTCTTCCACCCCAAGTACTATAGCAAGATCTAATCTATGAAGGATAGCTTCATACTCTATTTAATTTTTGGTGGCATAGAATTTGAGTGTAATTGCCTTCTTAGTGCGATGATTGGAAGGTGTAACGAGGACGATGCCGATTCCTGATCCTCGTGGTCCAGGAGATCTGCCTGTAATGAGTCTCTATCCTGTGCTCCATAACCATGCGTCTGACGCTACAATTGAGTCATCAGTCAATACTTCTTCGAGTTCTTCCTAATCGAGGTGTTTGACTAGAAATTTTTCCAAGAAATAAGCTACTGCTTGTCCTTTGATAGATATCTTAGGCTTGAAGGGGATATCATATTCGCCGAGGAATACTGACCATTGTTGAACTCTTTGAGATTTTTCTTTTTTAGAGAGTACAAGTTTGAGAGGATATTTAGTTATAATTTAGATTGGATGAACTTGGAAATTTGGTCAAAGTTTTTTAGAGCTATAGACCAAGGCAAGGAGTTGTTTTTTAGTTGTTGTATATCTTTTCTCAGTAGGCATAAGAGTTTTGTTGATGAAGTAGATTAGTTTTTCAACACCTTAGTTTTCTCAAATAAGGACAGAGCTAATGGAATCATCGGTTGTTGATAAGTACATTGTCAATATTTCTCCATCAACTGGAGTACTCATTATAGGAGGACGCCCCAAGTATCTTTTATGATCTAGGAAAGGTAATTCACAGTCAGAAGTCCAAGAAATTTCCTTGGGTTATTTTTAAGACAGTGGAGTTGGATTTTCACAAAGAAGGAGGTAAAGAAGTTAGTATCGATCAGATTACTTGGAGATGAACCTGTGAAGAGTTACAATCTTGCCAATAAATTTTTGTACATCTTTCTTGGTACGAGGAGATGGCATTGCCATGAGTGCCTTGATTTGTGCCAGATCAATTTCGATTCCCCTTTTACTAACCAAGTGACCCAAAAATTTACCAGATAAGACACCGAATTGGTTTTTTTTTCTGGGTTGAGTTTCATCTGGTAGGTACGAAGGATATATAAAAGATTGTTTGGAGGTTATTGCAATGATCTTCACGCTTCAAGATTTGCAGATCATTTCATCGATGTATACCTCCATGATTTTGCCAAAATAATCTTTAAACATTTTAGTGACAAGTTGTTGGTAAGTGGTTCCTACATTCTTTAATTCAAAAGGCATTACTGTATAACAATATAGACTTCTTTCTGTGATAAAAGTTGTTTTTTCTTGATCTTCTTTGGCGAGAGAAACCTGATTGTTATCAGAGGCTACATTTATCATTAAAAAGAGTTTGTGCCCTACTACAGAGTTGAGGAGATGTAAGATTAGTGAGAGAGGAATGTTATCTTTCGGTGTAATCTTAATGAGTTATGTGAAATCAATACACACTCTAATTTTCCCATTCTTCTTTGGGACCACCACTATGTTAGAAACTCATTTTGGATATTTTGCTTCACAAATAAATTCTATACGAAGGAGTTTATCATTTTTTTTTTACGGCTTCACGAAGGCGGGGGGCCAAATTTTGACGCTTTTGTACAATTGCTTTGCCATTTGGGATAAGATTGATCTTGTGGCATGCGATCGAGGGATCGATGCTCGACATCTCTTGGAATGACCATGCAAAGATGTTGATGTTTTTCTTCAGGAGCTGAATCGTGGTTTCTTTTTCATCGGATGGCAACTTGTAGCCAATGAAGGTATTACGCCTGGGTCCATCTAGTTCAATGGAATCTGCTACCTTAGTATCATGCTGCCCGAATGTGGGTTATGTTTCTTATTGTAGTTGTTATGGCTTTAAAAGTTTCGTCGTGTGAGAGTTAGTTGTGGTATTCTCGTACATACGTGCAACTGCTTAGGATCCTTTAATTTCATAGACTCTGTGATCTGTTGGAAATCTCAATGCCAAATGATAAGTCGAAGGTACTGCTTTGATCGAATATTGCCAACTTTTTCCTAAAATTACCAAATATTTGGATTCAGCATCGATAACCACAAATTTAACGAAAGTGGTTTTTGATCCCGCTTAAACTGGCAGGGTGATTTCTCTCGTGGCCGATTCTTTAGAACTGCTGAAACCTGCGATGGTGGCTGTCGAGGCTTTCACTGAATCTTTGAGTCCTAGAATGTCAATTGCCTATCAAAATAGAACATCTGTTGTACTTCCTGTATCGATGAGAAGTATGTACAGGTAGTCCAATCCTACTTTGAGCATAATAACCAAAGGGTCGTCATAAGGGTACTTGACATGTCTTGTGTCGCAGTCCTCGAATGAAATATGGTATGAACGTTTTGACTAGCTGGAGCTGGGGAGAAGTTTTGCTGACATATCTAAAGATATCATTTTACAACAAGATGTAATTTTATAGTCTTGTATTCTCTTTTTTCCTTTTTTAATCTCAATCATGTAAAGATGACGAGCCTACCCTTGTCCTTGTTCTTGGTTAACGTCTTTTCTCTTAGTTTCTTTTTCGGGGAACTTCTGAACGTCGACTACATAATTGTGAAGTCTTCCAGCTAGTAGAATGTGATGAAAAATATGAAATGTGAGAGTAGTAGTTGTCAGCTTTATGGCTATGCACATTGTGATACTGGCACAAGGGATTATTGGGGACATCAAGAATTACTTGTGCTTTTTGATATAACTCATCTCCCTCTATTATTGGTAAGATAGCAGAGAGAGTGGTTAACATAAGAGGTAAAACTGGGATGGGTCCGTCTGGCCTTCCATTTCTTCTTTTGGCGTTGTTAGTATTTCTTCCTCGTTGCTTTGGTGGTCTGATATTAGTTGCCTTCTGAGGTGGCGATGAAAATATTTTATAAGAATGGATGATAGAGGAGTTCTTCATCTTATCCTTCTTGGATCGTTCTAATTTGATGTAGTGCTAAGGTAAATGCTTGAGCGACAATCTTGGGATCTGAATTCCCAATCATTCGTATTTCCTGTAAGAATCATTTGTAAGAACTCGCTAACGTTTCTTTCATACCTTGCTCGAAGAAGAATAAAGAATCTACAGTTATCTCTCACTCCTTAGCATGAGCATAATTTGACTCAAAGAGGCGCTGTAACTGGCTGAATGTGGTGATAGTACCTTCGGGGATTGTATGGAACCATCTGAGAGGATCTTCCTTTAGGTTCATGTTGAATAATATGCATAGCATGTAATCGAGTTTGGAGTACAATCCAACTGCAGCTCTGAGATGTCGGACATGGGTGAGAGGGTCAGTGGGGCCTGTATACTGATTAAATTTTGGCATGTGGAAATTATCTGGAATGGCATGACTTCAAGATAAGGAGAGATGGGATTTGCTTTAATTCTATCGAGAGCAGACCTTCAATCTGGCATGTCAGAGTTGATGGATTGGATCTTATTGTTTAGGTCATCCAGGGTGATGAATTATGGCAGAGGAATTGGTACGGCCGCAACTTGGGGATCAAAGTCTTCGTATCCTTCTGGTCCCAATCAGTCTCTCACATGCTATCTCACTGGTGGTGGTAGAGCTTGATGGCGTGTACGTCGACTTTCGAGAGTTGTCGATGATGAGGATGTAAGTCCAAAATGCCAAGAATCCCTGTCTGGATTTCTTGATCTGGATTAAGAAGTTCGCACTCACTCTTCTTTTGGCTAGTTTTCTTTTTAGGTTGCCTTGGAGCAATGATCACTTCGGGACTGAGGAGGTGACGTTTGTTGGCCAGTGAACCGATCTTGAGTTCTTCATAAATTATGTATTCTTTATGATGTGTTTGGCTTTGTTGGTCCAAAGCTTTTCTCCTTTCGTCTATCTCAACTTGAAGAGCCTGGGCATAAATTCGCTGATCTTCAAGTCTCTGGACTTGATTAAATTCCATTTGCTTTTAAAGTTTGATCACTATGCTGTAAAGATCGACTATTTCCGATATCGGGTTGATCTCGTGGTTACTCAGCATACTAAAGGCACTTCGGAGATTCATGCTTGTCATTAGACTGTCTTAGATCACAGTGGTAAAGAAAAGTATGGTATTCTTACAGACGGCGCCAATTATAATGGCGTGTTTTCCAGGAGGATAATCTTCGCAAATAATTTTTGCAAGGCTGATGCAATAATAAGCTTAAACAAATATGATTTTATGTGGAAACTCAGTAAAGACTGAGGGAAACCACGACCTAGAGGAATATTATGATATAAAATCTAATAAGTTGCCAATCATTACAATTTGTTGTGTGATATGAACGTAAGGATGATTAAATTGTAAAGTTGTGAATCTGAATAACTCATTCTCTGTCTGTATTTATAGTAGATACATACAGTTTTACAAAAAGAAAAATAGTTTCCTATTTTGGTGGTAGTGGGCGAACTTTGCCGATCTCCAACGGCTCTTTTTGACCAAGCATAATGGCTACTTTTGGTGGGTCAAGAACTGTGGTCACAGACGTGACATCTTGACTAATGTCCGTTGGCCTCTCGTTGTCGAATCTTGGTCAAGAACTGTGGTCGTAGACATGACATCTTTTGGAGTGATTGAATGTCTTCGACTAAGGTCTATTGGCTTCTCTATGTTGAATCTCGGAAATATGCTACTACAAGTTCCTTTGAGTCGAATACGCGAAGATGAAGTCATCAAGTTTAAATGGAATAACATTATCTTACAGTTTGGATGCCCCCATCACATCAAAATAGACAATGGACCTTAGTTTATTGGTTTAAAGGTCGTTAACTTCCTTAATTAGCATAACATCATCCACTCTCCTTCAAATCTGTATTACCCACAAGGAAATGGCCAGGCCGAAATCACCAATCATACTATAGTTAACGAAATAAAAAAGTGATTGACAAAAAAGGAAGGTAATTGGGTGCAAAAGTTACCACATGTGTTATGCGCGTACCGAACAATACCTCGAGTGCTGACTGGATGCACATAATTCTTACTAGCCTACGGTATCGAAGCAATCATCCTTACTCAATATTATCACCCACTACATGATCATACCATGACCGATGAAGAAAATGAATTCCAGTAGGCGTGTAACATGAATTGGATCGACAAAACATGAGACAGAGTAGTCATGAATTTGGGAAGGTACCATCAAAGTTTAGCAAAATCATATATCAAACGAGCTCGTCATTGAGAGTTTGATATTAAAGATCTCGTCCTACGTGAAATCCCAAAATACAAAAATGAACTAAATGCCAGGAAACTCACAGAAAACTGGGAAGGACCGTTTATTGTTATTGACAAAAGTGGCCTCAGCTCTTATAACCTCATTACATCCGATAAAGATCGAGTCCCCAATACTTGGAACACAAAGAGATTGAAGCTATACCGAAGATAGTCATCTCTCACAGTTTACATTCTACTATTCCTTATATTTTGTATGTCGCTCCTGCACCAATGAAATACTTGTGTTTGCCCGACCTACATCACAGTACTACTCTACTATCTTATATAGTATTGTTCTACTATTTCTTACCATTTTGTACGTTGCTCTTACACCAATGAAATACTTGTGTTTGACTGACCTGCATCAGAGTTCACTTCTACTATCTCATACAATACTCTTCTACTATCTCCATCATTTTTGCGAGTCGTTCTTACAATGAAATACTTGTGTTTGACTGACCTACATTACAATACTTTTCTACTATCTCATACAATACTATTCTACTATCTCATTTATACAGAGCACATCTACTATATCACAGATAACCAATGGGATAACCCTAATTTTACTATCACATTACAAATCGGTTATTGGTTCATCCAATTTGATCTTTTAGCACACAACAGGTCGGTTATTGCTTAATGCAATTTGATCAACTATTATACTTTAGGATGGTTATTGGTTCCTTAATTTGGCTAACAAATTACACACGTCAAAGTCACAACTAGTCATCGAAGGTCAATACAAATACATATTGATCACTAATTCTACAATCAGTCAGTTTTCTACAGTATAACCTTCACACTCTATCTACTATATTTAAGGTGATCTAACACAAGTAGTACACTTTTACAATAGTGCAAACACTCAATTACTAAGTTCAGCTAGTGGATCATCATACGAACTTTTACCACGTTCTAGAGGACTCCAGTACATTAGTTCTGGTACCCTCATGGCAACAATTTGTCTTTCTTCCACGTATCTATTTTTATTAAGAACACCAATTTTAGATATAATGCGATCCATGTACTTTGTCCGCACTAGTTGCATATCACACTTCACACCATTTATGATCATGCTGCCATGTATCGTGTCTCTTTCTCTTTCAAGTCTTTTAAACTTAGACACAAAAAAGGAAAGTACTGCTGCCATTTCTTTGTCACGCACCTCCTTTGCCCCGCGCTTAACTTTGTTAGGCATAACAAGCTCTGCAATCTTTCCCTTCGCCTCATTTAGTAAAACTTCCAAATTTTTACAGCGCGCCTGAACCGCCAACTTTTCCTCAGTAGAAGCTTTATTATGTGTTTTCATCACTATCATGAACTCATTCATTTGTTCCAACATAAGCAATGATTCCTCCATAATGAACTGATTGTAGAGCCCTTCATCAATCTCAATGCTAAGATTTCGTTGAATTGTCACAAGATTTGCCCCAATTTTTTCTTCGAACTAGTCAGTTCCCCAACTGTTGTTTGATGCTCCATTACATTTAACTCCAACACTTGATTTACGTTCTCTTAGTTCCCTATTTTAATCCAATACTTTTTTGCTAACTCAGTCTACTCGTTGTTAACTTCCTCCAACTCCCTGGCTCGCTCATCTGCCTTCCTCACAGCAGCTGGCGCAGATAATAATCTACCTCTTACGTGGTTACTTGTTCTGAGATATCCCTTATACGACTTTGAGCTTTTTCAATGTCTAAATTCCTTTTCTTCAAACCTTTATTTAATTCCTCCATCTTTCTTGTACAATGGCTAGTTCAGCATCTTTAATTTCCAATTGTTCGGTCAAACGACCCACCGTACCTTGATCTTCAATCACCCTCACCTCAATTTTTACATTTAACTCAGCAGTATTTTTTAATGCTTCATGATGAAAGTTTAAATCAACATTCAATTTTTTGTTTAAAACGCGCAATACTTCACACTGACTTTGAACCTCCTCTATTTCAGCCTGCATCACCAGTTTACTTTCACATACATAACAAGCCGTACATCAAAATAGTTTACATATCACAGTTCACAATTTCACTCACAACAATTATGTATGATCGACCTTACGACAATAAAATAGTTGTCTATGATCAATCTACATCTCTATTCATAACTATCATAAACATAACAGATTTATTTATCAACAAAATAGTATACAGATATCTAATGCATATGCAAGTTGTTGAACAACATAAATACTTTACTTTTGCTCCCTCAAACTACGAGAGGACTGCCACCTATTTCCTAATCTCTTTGACCTATCTACCTGCACCTCCATAGGTGCTATAAAGGTCACCACCTCCTGCTGGTGTTGCTTTCACTGTGGCCGAGGTATCAGGCTCTCGGCCTCCTCCTCATCCTCTTTTGACAAATTTTATGCCGGCCTAGGAGCTAGTTTTTCAACACCTTTTTCTACCTCATCTTTCGTAAACCACATATTTTTTGCCTTTTCGTTCTCTACATCAAAGTCATTTCCACAATCTATAATATACTTCCTACTTTTGGTATCTACCCTTGCCAACTCTCCTCTATAAACTCAATCACGCTCTCTATATGACGTTTAAGGTTCATTTTCACTACGATCTTTGCTCGAGATGGATACAAATGCTCCTTCAACATCATATTCGATCTATGAGGATGCCTATGGGTATCCTTCTACAATATACCCAACTCTTTCAATTACCTTTCAACCTTCTTTCTAACAGTTGTTTCTTTTGTCAGTAGATATGCCAGCAAGGTATTTTGCTCCGTACTTTGTTTCAACATATTTTACAACTCCTTTAACTCACTCTCTAACTTTTCTTATACCTCTATTTGCTATTTCCTTATTTTGAAAAACAAAATCTTCATTGCTCTTCGATCTTACATAAAGCCAAGAGAATCAGGTTAGGAACCTACGTTATACCATATGACAGACACACCAGCTCGAGCTGAGTATTTTTTTTTTGCCTCTACACTATGGAGATTGTATGCCTCTTGAGCTAAAAATATAACTCGAACTGGGTCAGGTACTACACCCCTTTCCTTTAAGATCTCTACATAAACCTCTTTTAAACCCTGCTAACAATCTACCTCGGCCTCAAAATACAGTATCAGAGTTACCAAAAGCTTCAAACACCTGGCTTTATCACTCGAGTTAGTAAAACAAATCAAGTCTTTAGATTTTCCCACTAGTACCCCTCTATTCTCCCTTTTCTTAAAACCTCATCCCTTTCTATTTGTTTGTTTTGCTTATCTACGTTATAGATCATATAGTTCTTTAAAAAAATTCTCTGAATTAGATTTAAACTGCATTCTCTCATACTCAGTTTTATTTAATACCTGTTGAATACGAGTCACGAAGTTCCTCACCCTACTCAACGATCTTTTTAGAGTGGAAACAGTTTTTCTCAACCGCTCTATCTTCTACATGGATTATAAAATTTCTGTTATCAAACAAACATTTAACCAAGGCATAATAAGCGGATATCTATCAAACTTCACAGTTTCAAAGTACGCAGGAAATAATCTCATCAAAAGTAAGAAAATAATGAAATAGTTCGCACAGGAGACCACATATTGATATTAAGTATTCTTGCCAATCTCTACCTCAGACAAAGGCTCCATTTAATACCAGCAGCTGGAATTTGCTCAGTTTGGGAAAGGGGAACAGTGAGTAGAGCGGCAACATCTTCAACCAGTTCGTCTTCTATATCTAAAGCAAAAACTATCTCTTAGTACCTACCTGCCAGGCCCAGATTGATATCGGGCTCGGTTAACCCAAAATAACGATAAGATTGGATCATATGATTTTTGCCAACCCTTGTCTCTGCAAAAGCTTTTGCCAGAGTCTCCTCACACTCAGATAGTAATGCATATATCTCTTTAAAAGCCTTTACCTCTTTTACCTTACACTCTCTCTCAGTCCTCAACTCCTCCTCGAGCTCCTTCATCTGAGCTATTTGAGCATCAAACCTCTGAGTATGCTTTAAATACTCCTGGTTTCTCTTCTCAATAAAACTTGTAGCCTCATTTACCAACATCGAGAGCTACCAATACAGTATACAAGATCAGTAATTAATACATAAACCACAATACAACAAATAGAGAATAATAATATGTACATTCGCTGTTTGCTCTAGAAACATCCATTCGAGTTGCCTCAGCTCAGTCCCCGCCATCTTAAAATACCTCAGCTTTACTTCCCTCAGCTTGGCCACAACCTTAGCCTAAGTTTGATCACTACCTTAAATCTTATATTGTTTTCTTTTCAGTGACCTCTTTTTTGTGTCTAGAGGAGTTACCTAATTCAGCACTTGCTGCTCCACCGCACTCTTAATAGCTAGCTTGTCACCCTTTCTCCCTTAGGCCGCCCTAACAGTAGAATAAGAAGCATCTGGCATTGTCTTTTTTGACCTCTAGATCTTCCATCCACACTTGTACACTTTGACGGAGGTGGAGGGATACTTGTCAGATCCTTTAGATGAAGATGGGTCTTCTTCACACCCTTCTCAGCCATAGCTTAATTTTTGTGAGCTTGTTAAACTTTTGGAACTCTAGAGTCTACTCTTTTATCCCTACGGATATTCAACTCTTCGAGCACTTTCTTCAACTTGACCTATTCGAGGGATATGCAGTAGAACAAGCTCGTGTTATTCAACTTGACCTGACAAATAAAATGAAGGAAATAATTAGCAGCTAAAAGACAAACTAATATTCGGTCAAGTTAACAGGTGTCACTTACTCGAATTAAAATATTTATGGTCCAGGTCGAGCGCTAGTTCATCTGGAACCTGCATACAATTCCCCCTACCCATACAAGATGGTCATTCCACGGTCTACCAGCAGATTTTAAGTCAAAAAACTTTGGCCTAGACGAGTCACTAAACATATAACCACTACTATGGGCTTTAACATACTTCATTTTGTAAAATTTCAATACGTCAGCTGCTACAAACTGCTTTGCAATCGTGTTCTCTCTCCACTTCTTATTCAAAGCCTCACACATCCTCATCATCTCAAAAACATTCCTATTTAATTGTGTAGGGCAGCACTACAATGTGTTCATAACCCCTTTCTAAAAAATGATTAAAGGAATCCTAAGACCATATACGACCTAGTCTAGATAACACAAAAAATCATCATTCGGGCCTGCCATACCCGACCCATTATAGTACGTAATCTTTACATCTTCACTAATTCCTTTCTCCCTCTTCCATAAATTTAAACTGTGTACTTGATAGTGTACCTCTTCACTTTTCCCTGGTACCAAGGTCCTAAACCACTGGCCTTGCTCCATTATATAATTTCCCCACTCCCCTTTTTAACTTCTTTTTAAATTTATATATTATTTCCCTACATCTACTCCCTCTGGATATATGTAAAATAACTTATATTTTGCCTCTGTATCATCTTCTTCAACTATACTGCTCTCTTCACTAGACCTTTCAATCCCTACACCCACAGTGACTTCCCTCCTATCTGAAGTCTCCTCCATGCCTCCGCAATCATCTTCTCTACCCAACGATGATATTACCTCCAAGCTGGATAACACTACGAATTTACTACTGGGCTTTAGGTTTTTTGAACGCATACTGGACCTACATTTACAAGCAATCTTATATTAGTTTCTCTATCTCTACAATTTAGTACTTACACAATTACATGATATACCACATACATAGGAGAGACAAACCTCAATTATACCTTTTACCCAGTCAAGATATTTATTTTCAAAACCTTGAAAAACAATAACAAATCAATTTCAATTTTCCCTCTTCTTCTCAAAAAATAGTTTTCTCTCTCTAGACATTCGTTACCATACCCAAAGCTTTTGAAAATATCCATTAATACAGACAAATAATAGTTTTTTAGCCCCTACATTCCCAAATTCAACATCCTCAATGTAGGGGAACAAACCAACACATACATAGAGTACCATTCACTGTAATCAAAATAGAGGAACAAAGTTTACTAACCTCTTCTAGAAGACCCACAATCGTCTATTTTACCTACACCTTTCACGGAGATTGACTGCTTCTGTCGTTTCTCTAGCAACTCTTTTTCACCAAATGAAGCTTTCTTTGCAAAACTATATTCAGAACTCAAGCATTTTCTCTATCTAGAAATACAGATTACACTACTTTTTTTTCTCTCTCTATAACTGTAGATAATTTATGAGGGAGAGAGAGACGAGTTTTTATACCCTCTCTCGGTTTTTAAAATGACAGCTCTTTCAGACACGTGTCGGCCACCCTACTGCCGCACAGGTACATTGTTTTCGCCTCACAGACTCATCATGACTTTTGTGATAATGTTTGCTGCTATCCCATCTGTTTCTGCCTTCAGCCATTAAACAATTCCGTTTCTCTTTCCCAGCACAATCTACACGATCCATCACCTTGCTTTTATACTCAATCAAGATTGTACTACACCATACGTCATTCCTATAAATAACAAATATTTAAAATTCACAATTATCTGCATAGTTGTTAGAATCAGATAACTGTAATCTATAGTATCTGCCACATAAGCAGTTCAACAAGCACATTGATCCTACTTTATAGTTAGCAGATTTAATTTATATTATTCTGCATTCAACAGAAAAAACAAAAATAGAACACTATAAATTGATTACTTATTCATTTCAAGCTAGCATAATTCGAGCTTACATTGACATATAGTTACATTTAAAGCATCCCAGATAATTCACTGTACCACATAGAATTATCTCCCCTCCTACTGCCCTCTTATCCCTTTTAGCCAGTTTATCCAGTGTGATCTCTCGAATAGCTTCTCTTCCCAGGGTTGCATCCAGCAGTAACTCACATAACACATCGCACCAAAAATAACAATCATACTCTGCACGCCTAACTTCATCATCCAAACCGTCCAATTGTAGCGGCCACTCTGGTAACATAACATTACAAGGCAGCAGGCAAAAGTACCACTAACGGAGTTCAACCACTTTGATGTTTAACCGACCTTCTGACGCATGACGAACACGCTGAGAGCGTGTCCTCACCATAATAACTTCTAATCAACCAACAACAAGCTTTTCCTGCAGAAGAGTACAATGCATAACACTAAAGGGTTAAGATCTTATATAACCAACATGGAGATCTGTTTATTCCACAAATGTTGCCTACCAAATAGATTTTAAGGGCATATATATTTTACGAAAACAAATTTTTGGAAACAAGGATATTGGCAGAATTTTGAGAATATTTTGACAACTAGAGCATTCTATTCTAGGAGGTATATACTAAGATCTTATTCACGTACTTTGCACAAATGACACATCCGCAAAGATAGAGATCACACAAAATATATTTAAGTACGTCCAGCAGTAGCTTCAACCAAGCACCTACAGACATATATCATTTACCTAACTACATCAAGGTATTTTCTAAATAGTTCGAAGAAGCTTCTCCAGAGTACTATCAAAACACCAGGGCATTGCAGAACGGAATATACATCCTCTATCACCAACAAGGGATACTTATAGAATGCCAGCAGTATCCTTTGACCCCTACAAAAAGGACATAGTTCATTGGAACTCTACCAGCCTAGTCCACAAAAGTACGCATATTGAAAAGGACAATTGTGTTAATGCACAATTTCGAGATAACAGATCGAAAATACTACACCCAGTTCACATAGCCCAATCTTATGTAATTCTAGGTTGACAGATCACAAATCCTACAAATAGTTCAACCAAAAGTATTCTCATATCTCCAAGATCAATAACATTTAAGCATACTAATCTCATCTCAATCAGTACGATCATACTACCCAATTATTTGATTTGACTTTTCCAAATGACTTCATTACATTTTTGAACTTCCCTTTTTAACCTCACTTCCCAATATCTTCACTGATATACATACCAAGTTTACTATAGTTCGAGTTGTTTAGAATAATTTTTACCACAGTTTGAAGTCTAGCTTGCACCAATAAACCTCTTTTAGTTCGGCACAAGTGTCCAATACACTTCAACATATATCTTACCTACAGACTTCTTTTTTGCTATTTTTACTTTCTATCATACTTTGATTTATCAATAGTCTGAGTTACCATTCTCATTTCACAGTTCCCTTTATCTAACAAGGCATTTCACAAGTAGGCTAGACATATAATTTTCAGTTCGAACTACAATACAAAATTGGCAAAACACGAAATTTACATTAGCTTAAATGTTTTTTATAGCATCTCAGAACTTTCTTACAGAATGATTTATAGACTACATTACATTAGTTTACAGACCAAAACTCTTCTTCAAGAAAGCAGGAGACGGCTGTAAAAGAGCCTGAAGATGAAAAATTAAAGCATGATTTCACTCTCCGTCTCCCTCCTTCCTCTATAACCCCCCACCACCCCGCGTGGCAGGGAAAGAAGAATGATTTTATTTTATAGAATCTACTCACCAACAGGGTATCACCGTAACTTCCTCGGATGAAGGTCAGTCGCTTCATCCTCAGTTGTTACAACCTCCTTCACCAGCAGACGCAGACCATTCATGTGTCTCTCCTCCAACGTTACCATATCATTAAAGCGGACCATTTGATAATAGTCGTCATCCCCCTCCTCCACCTCCTCATATGTCATACCATGGTAAGTAGGAAGTACCAAAATTGGCGTAGGAAGGTCCAAAGCTTGGGCCTCGATGTACTAGAACTGCAACTCTTACACTTTAGCAAGAATCTAAGCCTCCTGAGACTACCGTCTGGTGGTCACCATCCTCTCAATAGAACCAATACAGAGAAGAAAAGTTACAAAAGTTATAGATTCAAAGAAATACTTAGCGAATAACAACGGTAACAACCAACCACATCAGTATTTATACTGTAACTGCATTAAAGACGGCGATCCACATTCCCAATGTTAGAAGGAATTCCCATGTAACAATTTTGACCAAAGCCATTGGTTCAAGGAACCCAACAACCACACAGATATTCATAAAGAAATATTGGAAATGATTCCCCAGTATTAAATACAGTATTAATGAAGCTTCTCAACCAATACCACTCACCCATAATGCTTCTCGTGCTTTTGGCTAAGAGGGGGCGTTGGTAGTGGCTTATTCCAGATCTCGAGCTCAAGCCTTACCTTCGACCATCTTATATTTACTTGACCTCATCAATACGATTACATGGTACACTGGAACTAAAATTTTACTTATTATTCTTGACCTCTAGATCAACAGCTTGAATCAACAAATACTCTATCATTAATGAAGCTGTTAAAAGGCAGAAGGATCAGACCGTTACGCAATCAGCTCAATGAATCATCAAATCCATATTGCAATGTGTCTCTCTAGAAACAGAGTCTTAAACTGTAGCAATCCTACCCTAAATCTTATCTCCCATAAAATCTCTCTCAAATTGTGGCAAACCCCTTATCCCATTTCTATCTCCAAAACCAACTCTCCCTCTCTCTAAATTCTCTCTCAAAATACCAAATCTAATACTCTCTCTACACGATTGTGCTTGGGCTTTTGAAACTTTTCTTCGACAAAAGCTTCAAGATTTCGTGAAGCCCTAACTCCTGATCATCTCTATCTCAACATTAAAACACCAATCCGATCCCCTTTTGGTTTTCAGCTACACTTGTAAGCATGAATTAGTATTTTTGTATCTAGGGTTTCCCAAAGCATGAATTGGGCATAATTGGGGATATCAGAATTAGCTTTAATTACTGCACAATTGGATGGTTTTCTAGTTCGATTAACCAAGTCTAATATCAATTTTATGTATTTTAGCGTGTGATTGAAGTTTGGCAGAAACTTGAGTTTTTTGATTGAAGGTTCTGTGATTGAAGATTTGAGTTTTTCTTTTACGATTTGGGTATGATTGTGGTTCGTTTGTGACTGTGGATCATTTGTGATGATGGTTGTTCTTCCTCGTCATTAGTCTCAATGATCTTCCGTTTTTACGGATTTTAGAATAGCAGGTCCTATTGATTGTTGGACTGTGGGTTTGTGATTAGGATTTTAAAGGTGGTAATTGGTTTTTGTTTGTTGATTGTTGGACTGTGGTTTGTGATTAGGATTTTGTAGGTGGTCATTGATTTAGGTTCAGCTGTTGATTTGCCTCCTAAATTACTGCTGAATCTTTGAAGCTTGGAGACTGATTATGTTTGTGACGGGTAAATCGTATCACATTCTGGGTTTTTACTTTTGTTTACTCTGCTGCTACAATAGTTTACTTTGTTTACACTGCGGCTACAGTAGTTTACTTTGTTTATGGGTTTCTGTTTTTGATTAATTTTATTGAAATTGAGTTAAAGTTTGAATTGTGTTTTGGTATTTAATCAGGGGTTGTTATCATCATCTCCATTGTCATACAGTTTCTTTTGTATAACTCTATTCATATCCAGCAAGTATTATAGAACTTGTTCCCGTATAGAACAAATTGGTTCAAACAACTGTTGCTTAAAAGCTCTACCTTTGTATTCCTCTTGTGGGATCGACGGTATCTTTTGCTCGATCTAGACAGTTGGGTAACATTTCTGCTACATACTTGGTTCACGAGCACAAACATACATAAGTACTATTTTTTAAGTTATTGAAGGAGATGGAAATGGTTAATTAAAGCAAAGCGATAAAGCCAGCATCAAAGAAAAGCGACAAAGCCAAGATGACTTTTAGCTGTTTAAATTTTAATGTATTTTTAGTATTATAAGGATTGAGGAAATGTTTGTATAAAGTTTAATAAGTGACGCTCTGTAAGGTGAGAAAATTGTACTCTACTGCAGGTACAGCTTCCAGAACCCCTACTCAAGCTAAAAATCATTTCAATGTGTACTTTGCAAATAATCATGAGAAGGCCTTATTAACGGTTTCAGCAGGGTAACCAAACGTACCCCTAAAAAGGCCGCTCTGTAGGTAATCATCTTTTCACCGTACCCTCCCTGTCGCGGTATATTGTTGTTCAGCCATTGTTTGATTGATTAAATGTTTAATTTTTGCAACAACTCCTAGATAAGGGTAAACCAAAATGGGATTTCATCTCCTGTACGTGTTCATGCATTAGGACCCCGGGATTTCATCACTCGGTTTTTAATCTTTTTGGTATTGATAGTCCCGACAACTTTAAAAAAAATTTAGATAAGAAGCCATAAAAAATATAGTTAATCAAAAGGCTTCGCTCGGACCTGGAGCAGCACGCTTAATAGGAAAACTTGATAAGTGGCTACATTTGCTAGAGGATATATGTTCTCTGGCATAACTAGTGTGGATAGGTGACTCTAAGCGGTTCTCCCCACCTTCCAACACAGATACATCTAGGTGACTGGACAGTACGCAAGCTATCGCCAAAGCGAGAAAAAAAACTCAAGTGCAAACTGATCTACTATTAGGAGTAGGAGCATTGAACCTTGAGACAAGGTTCACAACTTAGCTTAAAAAAGAGACCAGTAAAACATTCTTGAGTGCTTGCATCATTCTTAGGTCTGTTAGTGTGTTCGTATCTATTGATTAAGTTGTATGTTTAATAGAAGTAACACCCAAACTCAAATTTAGAACGTTACTAGAATCAATATGAGCGGGACTGATAGGATTAATGGTCCTGAACCTTCTGGTGCAGTGGAAAGAATTACCCTCTGTAATCGAATCTATCCTACAGTTGCGAGTAAACCATCGTGTCTTGTGATTCCTATAAATATAGGAATATTTGAGTTAAAACTGGGATTCTTGCCTATGCTTCCCAAATTTCTTGGTAGTCCCACTGAAAATCCTTATAACAATCTTAGGGACTTTAGGGATCATATGCTTATTTTAAACTTCGAACGTATTATTGAAGGTTCTATTAAATTACGTGTGTTCCCTTTTTCTCTTATGGAAAATGCACGCGATTGGTTGTACACTATTGAAGAGAACTCTGTAAACACATTTAAACAACTCGTTGACGAATTGTTTAAAAAATATTTTCCTAACCAAAGAACTGTTAAGATACGATAGAGTATCTATAGCTTCACGCAAAATCGAGGAGAGCCATTATATGACTACCTACAACGGTTTAGGGATTTAGAGCAAGGATGCTCACATCACTGGATTTAATTGATTGATATAGTTCGAACTTTCTATGAAGGTCTAGATTATGATACTAAAGCTCGTGTTCAGTCTAAGTATGCGGGAATATTTGATGAGAAAATTGACACCGAAGCTCATAAATTTTTAAAAAATGTAGTGGATAAAATCAACCAATGGAAAACGATGAGAGAGTAAATACTTTGTCACAGTACAAATGTGCACCAAGTAGACTCTAATTAAAAGTTTGCCACTCTTAAAACTATTCTTAATAAAATTGAGAACTTAGAGATCAGAAAAATGAAAAAACTACCTACCCTTTATTCCGTTAACCATGTGGCGATGTCACTTTGTGTGGTTTATGAGAGTTCAGACCATCTGGTTTAAGATTGCCCTGACATCCATAGTTTAAAAGAGGGTAGGAAAGACCAGGCCAATGTTATGTATCAACGTCCCAATAGCCAACCTTTCAATGGTAGATGGAATAATAATTCTAATAACTTTAATTTTTGAGGAAGTAGAAATTACCAAGGAGGTTCTTCGGGTAGCACCCCTTATCAACCGCACAACCAGATAAACTATCACCAGTCTAGTTCCTCGTAGCAACAAAATCTGTCATACTAAGCTCCCCTTAATGTGCCTTATGTTCCTCCGCACAATAAGAATTTACCTACTCCAACCACGTCCTTAGAAGATACTCTTAAGGTGTTTATGCAAGTAACCCAATCGTCTATTGCAAAACTTGAGGGACAAATAGGTCAAATGGCAATATAGATAAGCACGATAGAGAAATGAACGCTCCCTAGTCAAACTCAAGCTAATCCTAAATAGAATACTAAACATCTTTGATCTTCTAATCGTGATGGAGTCAATGCCATCATTTCTCTTAGGAGTGGTACAATAGTTGATAATCTAGTAAAAATGCCTAAGGAACCCGAGCTGGAAATTCAAAGTAAACCTATAAAAGAACATGTGAGTAAGGAAGAAACTGCGATAACACATATTCAGCCGCTGACTTCTTTTCCTCAGCGGTTAACTCTGGCTAATAAGGGCGACGTCTATGAGGATATTTTAAGGATTTTTATGAATTTTGTGATTAACATTCCTATTCTTACAGCTATAAGGCATATTCTTAATTATGCAAAAATTCCTCAAAGTTCTTTACACCTTAAAACGGCGTATACATATCCCGAAAAAGGCTTTTTATGTTCACGAGAGTGATACGTCTATTCTGTTAGATGCACATGTTAGTTATGTCCTTTTGCATAAATCCCTTCCCAAGTACAAGGATCCAGGATGCCCTACAATTTCATGTTCGATTGGAACCTGTAAGATAAGAAGAACTCTACTTGATTCAAGTGTCGCCGTGAACCTCATTTCATACTCTGTCTATAAGCAATTGGATATTGAAGTACTTAAGCCTACAAATAGGACCTTGCAGCTAGCGGACCGATCCATTAGGATTCCTAGGGGTGTAGTTGAAGATGTATTATCTAGATTGAGCAGTTTATTTATCCTTTAGACTTTTCTATGTTAGATACTAAATTAGTGGAAAACCCTGAGGACGAGATCCCTGTGATTCTTGGTTAGCCCTTTTGGGTAATAGCCAATGTGGTAATCAACTGCCACAATGGAACTATGAAGTTGACCTTCGGGAACATGATAGTAGAATTAAATATCTTTAATGCATCGCATTCCCCTTCTAATTCAGAACCACTCGAGTGCAATATGATCTAGAGTCTTGTAAGTAGCACTTTTGAGAGGTCAAGTAGCTAAGATACTTTAGGGTCATTCTTGGCCCACTTTAATGGTGATTTTGAGGACAATTCGTACATCCATGAGGTGAAAGCCTTATTAGATTTGGCTTTAGAAATTTTTGAGCTGGAAGGTGAGCATGAAATCTTAGATGTTAAGAAACCCATTCCAGAGGCTCAAGTAACCTCCTCAAAGATCAATCTTAAACCACTTCCCTTTAACCTTAAGTACGTCTTTCTAGGTCCAGACAAAACTATGCCCGTCATTATTGCCGCTGACCTAGAACCCCTTCAGGAAGAGAAGTTGATTCGTGTTCTTAAGGGAAATGCAAAAGCTATTGGCTAGAGTATAGAGGAAATTAAAGGAATTAGTCCCTCAGTTTGCATGTATAAAATCAAACTTGAAGGTAATGCTAAAAGGTCCAGGGAAGGACAATGGAGATTGAACCCGACAATGGCCGAAGTAGTTTGGAAAGAGATTTTAAGGCTCCTTGATGTTAGGATCATCTACCTTATTTTTGATAGTCCTTGGGTTATCCCGATCCATGTTGTCCCAAAAAAGTTAGGAATCACCATTGTAAAGAACGAGAATAATGACCTCATACCCACTAGAATGACTACTAGATGGAGAGTCTGCATAGACTACATGAAGCTTAATTTGATCACTAAGAAAGATCATCTCCCCTTACCATTCATTGACCAGATGCTCGAGCGACTCACTGAGCCCAAATTTCATTGTTTTATAGATGGCTACTCTGGGTACAACCAAATACCCATCGCACCGGAGGATAAGAAAAAATGACTTTTACATGTCCTTTTGGTACCTTCGCCTACCGTCGAATGCCTTTTGGCTTATACAATGCTCCTGCGATGTTTTAGCGTTGCATGTTAAGCATTTTTTCAGACATGGTAAAGCGATTCCTTGAAGTTTTTATGGATGTCTTCTCATTGTTTGGCAATTCATTTAACCAGTACCTTCAACATCATTCCCTAGTATTACTCAGATGCCAAGAGAGGAACCTTATTTTACACTGGGAGAAATGTTACTTTATGCTGAAAAGGGGGATAATTTTGGGGCATATCATATCTAAAAAAGGAATATAAGTTGACTAGGCCAAAATACCTCCCCTCACCACGAAATGTCAAGGACGACCATTCCTTTCTAGGATATGGAGGTTTTTACCATCATTTTATCTAAAATTTTAATAAGATTGCTCATCCTTTAAGTAGCCTTTTGGCCAAAGATATGGCCTTTAAGTAACCTAGCTGACAACATCACTTATTATTAGACCACCTGTATGAAGTGAACCATTCGAGTTAATGTATGAAGCCTCTAATTATTCTTTAGGCACTATTTTAGGACAGCGGATTGACAAACATCCCCATGTCATCTACTACGCTAGTAAAACGTTAAATGATGCCCAATTAAATTACACGACCATCGAGAAATAACTTCTGGCCATTGTTTATGTGCTAGAAAATTTAGATCTTATCTTATAGGATCTAAAGTGATTATTTACACGGATCATGCCATACTTCGACATCTTTTGTCAAAGAAAAATTCTAAGGTATGGCTAATTTGGTGGGCATTACTTTTAAAGGTATTTGACCTCGAGATTCGAGACAAATTAGGGTCAGACAATGTGGTAGCCAATCATCTTTCCCGTATAGTGATTAAGTCTGTTAGTGAGTCCTTACCAATTAGGGAATCCTTTCCAGATGAACAGCTTTTGGCTATGAATTTAGTTCCTGAGTTGTCGTGGTTTGCAGACATTGCTAATTACTTAGCCACGGATACCATTCCCAATTATTGGACTAAACCTGACAAAGATCGTTTCTTAAGTCAAGTGAAGTACTTCTTTTGGGATATATGATCCAGATTTGTTTAAGAATTGTACTGACCAAATCCTTAGGAGATATGTTCCCCAGTCTGAGTTTACCAATATTTTATTATTTTGCCACACCCAAGCATATGGTGGTTACTTTAGCTCTAAGAAGACCGCGGTAAAAATTTTGCAGTGCGGTTTCTATTGGCCTACCTTATTTCATGATGCATGTACATTTTGCAAAGCGTGCGAGAGATGCCAGAAAATGGGAGCCCTTTCTCGACAAAATATGATGCCCATATACCCTATTTTAGTTATTGAACCTTTTGATGTTTAGGGTATTGATTTTATGGGCCTTTTTCCCAAGTCTTTTTTATATAACTACATCCTAGTTGGAGTGGACTATGTATCAAAATAGGTTAAAGCCATCCCTTCGAGAGTGAATAACAGTGCAGTTGTTCTTAATTTATTTTTTTTAAATATTTTTTTCTCGATTTGGAATACCTAGGGCTATCATTATCGATGGAGGGTCACATTTTGGCAACAAAATTTTTACTGCCCTTGTCAAAAAGTATGGTGTAACCCATAAGGTGGTAACACCTTATTATCCGCAAACAAGTGGGCAAGTTGAAGTTTCTAATCGGGAGATCAAAAATATTCTCCAAAAGACAGTTAACCTAAATCGCAAAGATTGGTCTGTAAGATTAATTAATGCACTTTAGGCTTATTATACTGCATATAAAACCCCGATTGGAATGTCACCTTATCGACCTGTTTACGGTAAGGCATGCCATCTTCCTGTCGAACTTGAGCATAGAGCTTTTTGGGCAATAAAAATGCTTAACTTTGACACTTCAACGGCTGGGTCCCACCGTAAACTACAACTCAATGAGTTGGATGAGCTCCGAAAAGATGCATATGAATCAGCAAAGATATAAAAAGAAAGAACCAAAGCTTTCCATGATAAAAATATCTTGCGAAAGACCTTTGAAGTGGATCAAAAAGTTCTATTGTATTATTCGCGTCTTCATTTATTTCTTGGAAAACTTCAATCCCGTCGGACTGGGCCGTTTATTGTCTAAACAATTTTCCCACATGGAGCTATTGAAATTATTGACCCTCGTATTAGTAACATAAATAAGGTAAATGGACAGAGACTTAAACCATTTCACGAGTACTTTACAGGTTCAAACGAGGATATGAATCTTTGAGACCCATCTTATGCAATATAGGTATCTATATTTCTACCCATAGTCTTATCTAATTTGGGGGTACCTACCATCATTTGGCTGAAGGCGTTAAATTTAGCGGTTGCGGGAAGCAATCCTTATCATGTTCAAGTAATATTTTTAGATTTTCTCCTGGTCTTTTCATTTTTGGCAACTGTAGGAACACATGGTGATTTAGTTTGATGGTGGGGGTAAATAAGATTTTCATAACTTTTTCCAAGAAAAGTTATTATTCTAGGGAATTCTAGTATTGTAGACACATCTTTTGTATATTCTGATCTTTGGACATTTTTAGAATCCTAGAGTTTCACTTGGGATGAAATTATAAGGTTAGGTTTATTTTTAACCGTAAATTATTAGTACATTAAGAATTTTTAAGTTTTTGGTACTACAATCCTATTAGATGTGTTTTAGAAGAAAATCACCCTTATAATTGTACTTCATGTAGTTATGTTATCAAAATCTTGTTAAAACTAACTATCACCTTTTGATTAATCAGCAGTTTGGGTTAGGAAGAATCTGTAACGAGGGAGACAATTACCTAGGAAAATTTCCTTTCTCATAAATTCATACTAAGGGTTTGTATGTATTTTCACAAGTTATTGGCTCCTTCACAAAGCTGACATACTCGGAATAAGAAAAAAAATAAAAAAATAAAAACATTCACAATTTAAGGTCCCTCTCAAGATTTAGAACTGAAAGGTGAAGAATTTTTACTAATCTCGAGGCAAGCCATAAATCAATGTAAAAGTAAGAGACCAAACAAAAAGAAAAATATAAAAACAAGTCTCTACGAGTGTAGTTAAGAACTATGCGAAGGAGGGCAAGTTATAAAAATAAAAAGAGCAAATGAAAACTCAAATGGAACGTCTTACCTTGAAAAGCTTGTGTAGATATATCAATAAAAGAGAGCGAACAAACTAGGGTACTTGTCGAACAAACTTCTAGATTTCTTCCACCATACTCAAGATAAGGCTAAGGTTATTTGGAAGGATTATCAAACACCTTAATTCCAGAAACTAAATTTACTACATAAAAGGATGAAAATTTGAAACTTGATATAATCTGATGGTAGCAAAATTGACTTGTTAAATTCTAAACGTATCTAATTCAACATTTGAGCCCCACAATATTCTGCTGGACAAGGTCCCGGCATTATTCCCAGATCGATCCTTCAATAAACATGATTGCTACAACTACAACACTAGAGTAAATAAGGAATGACAAGTTATAGGAGATGCACAAGCCATGTTGGAGTAGTTTATGAATAAACAAACTGAAGATCCGATGTTTTATTTCGACATAGAATTAGATAAAGAGGACCGAACACTATTATTTTTTTTTGGATTGATGGACATTCAAGGTGTGCATGCGAGGCATTTGGAGATGTCGTCACCTTCGATACTACGTACCGAACCAATGTCTACAAGATGTTATTTGCTTCCTTTACAAGGATTAACAACCACTACCAAACAATTCAATACGGATGTGTTATACTAAGGAATGAGCAAGAAAACATATTTGTATGGCTATTCCATACTTGGTTAAAGTTAAAGAACTACAAACACCCTGTTTCAATTATCACTGATCAAGATCCAGCTATGGCTACCGCTATTCCCAAGGTAAAGAAGGAGTTCAAATTGGATAGGCTAAGCACTGATCAAATTGTTGATTTACCATATAGGTCGACAATATTAGATATATATAACTCCAATTATACTTGTTAATTATTAAAATCGACAATGTTATATATGCAATACTTCATGTACATTATCAAAGTCGAGCTCGACAATTTTTTGTTTCATAACTCTAATGTTATATATAATTCCAATATATTATCGAGTACAATCATATATCAACATTTTATTGTCGACCTTGATTTCTGATCGAAAATATCATAGATTATTTGGTAGTATCTCTAAATCATTCTAAGTTCCCCTGGTTTATTTGCAGGTCTTCCCCAACACCAGACATCGATTTTGTATGTGGCACATCACAAACAAATTTTCTTAGAAGATCGGCCATGTTTATCGAGAACCTTCTACATTTAAAAAAGATATCGATTCGATAATGCACAGCATATATGAGGCTATAAAGTTTGAAATCAAGTGGATGGACTTAATAAAGAAACATTAATTGGACACCTTTGGATGCAAGACATCTTCAATATTAGACATAAATGGATACCATTATGGAATCGTTCAAACTTCTTTGCAGGCATGAGTAGTATAAGACGGAGTGAGTCCATAAACAACTTCTTCAATAGTTGGTTGCCAGTAACAACTGGGTTACACAGTTTTGTGACCAAGTATGAGACTGCCCTTTTAGAGGTATACGACCGAGAAAGTGGAGAAGACTTTGCATCAGAACCTAAATATCGTCAAGTTGGTCCTCATCAAGCTCTACTGAAAGATGCTGTAAAGATTTACACAAGAATAATGTTCCACAAACTTTAAGATCAGCTTGACCAGGTTATCCACTTCATTGTAATATAAAGAAACATAGAAGGCAACTTTTGACAACTTACGGTGAAGTCCCATAGTGGTCGTACCGAGTCTTTTGAGTTAAATATAGACTTAGAGAAGCTAACTGGTAATTATGGATGTACGTCATTTGAGTATGCTGAACTCCTATGTTGTCACCTCTTGAAGGTTTTCTCGAAATACGAGATTCTCAAAATACCTAAGGCTTTTATTATGACAAGGTGAACGATTGGTACAAACAAGTTTTCAAGGTCATATGATGAAAGTCAATTGGGAGGTGAAAACTTATGACATCCCTTACGCCATAGCCACTTATCCCTTTATAGATTAAAATAATTTGAAAAGGCCTCGAAGATGAAAGAAAGTATTGAATTCGCAATTTTGAAGTTAGACGAGATTGAGTCCTACCTTGATAACTACGACGAGTCTTTAATACAGACAGATGCATCGCAACCAAACATCTCTACCTCTTTAACATATTCTATGATGTTTGGAACTATCATTTTAAACCCTCTCGTTGTTCAAACAAAAGGACAAGCGAAGACTGATCAAAATAAAGGAGCAAGATAGAAGGGAGGATAGAAGAGGCTATTATGAAGAAGAAGAAGAAGAAGAAGAGAATATGCAAAAGTTGTAGAGCACTTAGCAACTATGATAAATAGACATGCCCACTTCTCAAAATGAAGATAATGGAATCAAGTACATATTCGATACTATGCATAAACGCCATATTCTCTGTGATGTCTCAATAATGTGTTTCCCATATATTTACCCCGTATTTACAATCAAAATGAATTCCATGTAGGAGACAGTCATGGGAATTTTATTCAGCCATTGCAAGAAAATCTCGGCAGCCAAGACATCTAGGATAATAGGAGTTGACATGGTACCAATCTGTAATTAATTCTAAAAAATCTGTATTTGATCATTATTGTTGGCGAGGGATTGTTGTGTTCATTCAACATTAAGTTTGGTTTGTATTTAGAATTTTAAGACAATAGCAATGTACTATTTAGAATTTAGGGATTATGTAGCTTTATGCACCCTCTATGAATTTGTAGATTGTCAAATATGCAGTATTAAATTGTCGGTGATTTGCAATTGATAGACCATAATTTAACTATATTATCAATTTCAAGAATATTATATACCCCCAAATCTAATTATACTTGATAATTGTCGGGCTCGACAATATTAGAAATGCATAACTCCAATTACATTACTAAAATTGTCGAACTCGACAATATTACATATTGCAAGTAACCATGTACACTACGAATATTTTCAAAATCAATAATATTTTATTTTTCAACTGCAAGTGTACTGCTAAAATATTCTTCACAACCAATATGTACATACTTTGAACAGTAAAAAATGATATTCATATATAGCAGTGAGCTAACAGAACTGTGTATACTACAAATAATGAATCAACAAGGGGAACTCTTACAAAATATTAAATATTGTGATATACAAACAGTGAGCAAACATATCTGTGATATACAAAAATTGGATAACCATGTATACTACCAATAACAGTGAGGTAATAGAATTGTGATATACAAATATTTGGTCGACAAGCCTATTTGGTTGTCGATAAACCAAAAGTGATCATGCCATTCAATCTATCTGGTCGACAAGCCTATGCAGCCTTAGAAATTAGAGTTGTACCAGGTAAAAGATCTATACTATAATCAATCTCTCTCGCCGGCGGCAAACAAGGTATCTTCTGGAAAACATCTAAAAAGTCACACACAACCGAAATAGAACTAACATCGACACCAGAGGACTCTAACTCTAAGAATGCAAATAAGCTGTCTCCTGACCGCACAGGTTCCGAACTAACAAACACGAACCGCTTCTCCCCAGGGATACCAAAAGTAGCCGTCATTTCAAAACATTCTAAAGTAACTCGATGTATTGATAACCAATCCATACCCAGGATAATGTCAAACTCCTGTATCGGTAGTACCAACAAGTCTGCTGAAAGGATGCGACCACAAACAACTATCGAGCAGTCCCTACAAATATGAGAAATAGACACCGATGTATCAAAAGGTATACCCACAGAAATCTCATCTAGCAACAAGGAAGACTCAAAACTAATAGAACAAAGAAACATGTATGATATGAATGAATGTGATGCACCAAAATTAAAAAGAACTCTAGCAGGCATATAAGAAATATGAATCATACCTTCCTCCACAGGTGGAGCGACGCGAGCACCACGCCTCCAAACTGCAAACATCCTGCTCTGCCTATGGCTCTGACCCTGGCCCTGCTGCTGACTCGGATGCTATTGTCTCTGTCCACCCGGAGGACCTGGAATAATCTGCCTACCCTGTGGACCCTAAAACTGTCTCTGCTAAAACTATTAAATCTGCTGTGGTCGCGGCAGGTGATCAACAGGACCCTAAAACTGTCGTAATGGCTGAAGACCTCTGTCTAGCTTATGATAAAACTTCCTAGCATGCCCCTTCTCCCCGCAGTTCCAACACACACCAAAACCAAGTTGTGGTCTATCAAAATGTTGTCTTCCCATAAATCTAGCTGGTGCACCATCAGTAATACCAAACTTTTGTCTCTTCGAACCCAAGTTCTCATACTGAACCTGAACTACTTTTCCCTTTATCGGGTCTCTGATCCTACCTCACTAGGCTTTTCAAGTCCTTGGACTTGCGATCCTCAACATCGTTATGCTCTAGCGCCAAAGCTTTAGACAAAACTTCTCTATACAAACTAACACCATAAGCAATCAAAAAATTCCTAAAGTACGGACAAAGATCCTTCAAAAATTTTATCTTGCATTGTTCCTTATCCTAAATAATAAACAGAACATATCGAGAGAGTTCGTTGAATCGCTGATCGTACCTGTAAATACTCATATCACCCTGCTCAAGCATGTAGAACTCTGAGATACACGCGTCCCAATAGCTCTGCGGGAAATACTACTAGAAGAACTGATCCTGAAAAGATGTCCAAAGTACCAAAGTCTCTACGATTATTCTCTTGGCTGTATCCCACCAATGATTTACCTCACCCTGTAAAAGATAAGTCGTAAGCGTCACCCGCAGATCATCCGAACACTTCATCGCCTTCAGAGTCTTCTCAATGGACTTGAACCATGTCTCTCCCTCAGATGGAACTATCGTGCCAGAAAAAGTCGGATGTTTATACTTTTGAAACTACTCAAAATAACTGTACTCTCTGACCACTGGGCTTCTGGCCTACTGAAAATAGGCGGTGAAACCCTCCATAAACTGCTTCATATCCGCTAAAAAACCGAGAACAACTAAAATAGGTAAAATACCAGGCTGCTCTGGAACCACTGGAGTTGGAGGAATATCCAGATGAATCTGGTCTTCTGGTACTATTCCTACATCAACCCCAGCCTTTGAAACTATTTGTTCATCCTGAACAATTGGAATAGATCCCAAACTCTCCTGACTAAGTGCTGGCTCTTCAGCAAGTGCACCACCACGAGTGCCTCCACGACCATGACCTACAGTACGACCTCTGCCTCTGCTACCTCTAGCCATCTATACGAACAATAGGCACACATCTTAGGAAATGATGAAAGATAGGTAACAAAAGGAATACGATAAAATACGTAAAACCGAAAAGGAATCAACCTAACTCCGTCTAGAAAATAACTCATCATATGATTGTAAGAACAGAGATAGGTATTAACCTATAGCTCTGATACCAAGTCTGTCACGCCCCAAATTCCAATAATTAAAGCATATTTAAAACAATTTCATTCAGGGCGTACAGGTCGGGGAATCCAAAAGATTTGCCCCCACGAATAACCATGCTAATAGGAAATAGCTCAGTCATTCACTATAGCAATATCATCAGAGTAAAAAAGAATAAAGCAGAGGCAAAAAATATATATATCAAACTGAAGATATAAATACAATATCTTGATAATGTACAGTGACAAATGTTAATATCGTCATACGAGAATATAATAACTAGGACAGATCTGCAGCAGCAAAACTGTCTCCAACAAAGTTGAAGCCCTCAGCAAAACCAGCAACTACTCTGCATCTGAAAGGAGGGACAAAATGAGAGTGAGCAAAACAACAGCTCACTAATGCCTAACAAAGCTAAATAACCTACTAATAAAACTAGTATAGAGAAAGAGGAAGAGGTGAATGAGATAGGGAATGCTTAAGGTATAGTAATATAAGTAAAGAATAGAGGTAAGAGGAAATATCTAAGAGAAGAGGAATAGAGATATAATGATGTGATGAGATGATGTGATGATATGAGATGATATGATGTGATTCTAGAATTATCCTAAGACTTAATGTTTATGATGCAATGAAATCAATTAACTAGACCCTAATATAAAGTATATACGGGTTGGTCAACCGCTAATACATAATAACCTTAAAGATATCTCAATTGGATATAAAGGGTATAATTTTTGTCAAGCTCGACCACGCCAAGAATTTACCTCTTGATCAGAGTGTTATAGGCTTTTCAACCTGCGGAGCCAACGTCCAAACTTTATTTATAATTCCAAGGAATTTCAACCTCACGGAGGATAAGACGGGTACCTGAGAAATACTGTCTCATACCATCCCACACTCCTGGGTGGGTAATAAATATGATAGTGTCCAGCCCGAACTTCACCAACTATTTTAACCTGATATATGAATCCTAAATCCTATCGAGGGTAAGCCGATGTAGAGCCATTTTATGTATCCGACGTCGTTAAGTTAAAAGAGTATAAAATCAACATATGCAAATAGATCCCAAGGATCAAAACACAACAACTGCCAACACGGCCAGTACACATAGGATAACCACCTGCCTGAGAGAATGGTAAACAATCCTAACACAGATGAACAGTGACTACCAGTCACAATATCCAAACCACATCAGTCTCAAAACGACTAAAACATAGTATTCAAGGACAAGGTCACGAGAATACCACACGAATGCGCAACTTCCTAAAAGACAAAGAGAAACACAACTCTATATGCCTAATAATAGGAAACAAGCTGAATTAACAACTAAACAGAAGAATCCAAAATGGACTACAACTAAATCACATAACACCTCACTACCAATGCATATTACTCTAACTAACACTGATTAAACTAGTAGAGGAAATTAACAAGGAAGGGGCACCCGCCTGATCCAAATCGCAAATCCAATAATCACAGGACAACCTAACCTCTATACCACAGTCCAACAATCAAACCAACTCAACCAACCCAACACCTGCAATAATCATAACTCCAGAATCAACAAATACCCCAATCACAAAACCCTAAATCAATCCAAACATCACAAAATCCTAAATCACAAAGGTTAACCAAAACCAAAATCAAATCAATAGCAAAGAAGAGGAATAAAGAAATTACTCACCAAAGGAAGCAGTGAAGATCAACCCAACGACAAATCGCAAAGGATGAGCAAGGGAGAAGAGGATTCAATTATAGAGAGAGAGAGAGAGAATGAGAGAGAGAGAGAGAATGAGAGAGAATTAAAACTCTAAAAATCAACACTCATCTCGAGGCGAGATCAACGGACAAAAATTTCAATGGAAAGACCCGACAGGTTGCCAAAACATGCCTCTGTTCGAACATAATATATTTTTGTTCGAACAAAACAAGACAGGTAGAAACATATTCGAACATAAACAAGTTTGCTCAAATAAAACGAAACATAAAGAAACATGTCAAGATACACCGCTGTTCAAACAGAATATATTTCTGTTCAAACAAAAAAAATAGGAAGAAACATGTTCGAGCAGAAAGAAGTTCGTTCGAACAAAACTGAACAGAAAAAAACATATTCGAACAAAAATAAGTTTGTTCGAATAAAAATGAACTGGAAGAAAAATATTCAAACAAAAATAAGTCTGTTCGAATACAACTGGTAAAAAACTTAAAAAATCCTAACATAGACCCCCCCGGATCACAGACCACACAACAACACAAAAGCAATGTACACTCCTTCCAAACCAACCACGGACTCCTAAAATTACAACTCAACCTCCACTGCCCAACAACTACCAAAAAGAAAACCTGATAAATGCAATAATATGAGGATGCATAATGTATAGTAATATATGTATAATAATAATAATTAATAATAATAATAATAATAATAATAAAATCGGGGTCACTACAATTATATATGCATAACTACAACTACATTATCATAATTGTCGAGCTCAAAAATATTATATATTTAAAACTAGAACTACATTGCCATAATTGTTCGAACTCGACAATATTATGCATTGCCTGATTCCATATACACTACCAATATTGTTGACTTCGACAATATGTACTTACATATTGGTTGTGTATGTAAGTATATAACAGTGACTAATAGACCTGTGTATACTACCAAAAAATTATGGGATAGTTAATCTAAAAAGCTTATATCATCGAATTTATATTTGTCCAATGCTTCCCTAAACTTTAGTAAAGCCATACCACCGAATCTATCTATAGCAGATCCACCCCATTTCCAACAAGTATAGTGCTCTTATTGGTCAGAATCCATCTCTGTCGGCATCTTAGCAAGCTTTGGGAAATGTGCAAAAATCCATGACTACATGTATATAGAGAAACAAAATCAAATTAGTAAAGGGATAGGTGGATGCATATGTATACAAATTAGTAGTAAAGAAGTATGGGAATCACCTCGAGTAACGTAGTACAGCATGCAAATTGCCTCCCATCATCTCAAGATGTTGTATCGAGATTGTGATACATGTGCGCCAGAACAGCGGACCCCCGTGACCACTTCTTTGCCATTTTTTCCTTGGCAAACAAATCCAAATACCTTACGCTGACATCATTGCCCTTTTTCGTAGGGAATAAAATGGAACCAATTTATATAACATGTATACACGAGCAATAGACCTGGCTATTAACCCCTTCTTATTGGCTCTCATAGCAGGACCGTCACTAAGAACCTTCTCCAATATGTAGGTATAATGTTCTTTTAGTTTCTTCAATGACAAAGAATTACCAGTACTACCAGCTTTCAAAGCCTTAAATCCAGTAAATCTAGCAAAAGATTCTTCTCGAATACCTCAAGAAGCGTAAGGAATCCCCAAGTCCCACCAATCAGTTACTCCACATCATCCAAAGTTGGAGTCATTTCCCCCTATTTGAAGTGGAAACTATTAGTTTTCGGCTGCCAATGTTTGGCAAAAATTGAAATAAGGCCGGAGTTATAAGAATCATATGATATGACCCCAATTCTATCTGAACCCTTTAACTTAACCAAATCTTAGACCATTTGTGGTTCCTATGTAAGATCCCACGTTGACGGATGATGGTGAACACGAAGGCACGCCTTCTCCTGAACAATAACATCGATTAGGTCAAAAAAATGAGTGATTACCAAATTAAATTTAACAAATAATGGGAATAACAAATAATAATTAAGTACTATACCCGCCCTAACATGATTGACCTCGCTCTATGAAACTTGAAACTCCTGAGTAAACTAGTATCAATAGGGCCAACCTCTTCGTTGTTTGTAGCCCCCCGCCTTCATAATTACGCGCATCACTACGCTTCCAATTTTCCCCAGCTCTATCTATATTAACATCACAATCTATTGGGAGCGTTGGTTGAGCTCTCAAAGCAGCTTGGGCTGACTCACTTTGAATTTGAAAACCCCTAGTCACCCAAACCTCATCACCATCTTCAATGTGAGCTCCATTGTGTTCAGAAATACCCTCATTTGTAGTTTTAAAGTTGGGAGAGGAGTGCTCAACAGTGTTTGGAGAGACCACTATTGTCATCTCAACGGTCTTTCTCTTTTTCTTATATGTAATTAGATCTCCAAAGTCTAAGTGTTCTGGGTCTGCTCAGTCCAACTCTCTTTTTCTTATATTAAAAGTTGTAGGAGGTGTTTTCTCCTTCACGATGTACCTGTACATAATTTTATGGAATTAGCCTAAGTCTCGGGGCAATATTGTCAAAATCGACAATATTATATATATAACTCCAACTGTACTTGGTAATTGTCAAAATCAACAATGTTATATATGCAATGTATCATGTACATTATCATAATTGTCGAGCTCGATAATATTTTGTTTCATAACTCTAATTACACGTGATAAATTGTTGATTTTGATAATTTCTATTTTTCTTAAATCCAATTTCATAGCTAAATTGTCAAATTCAACAATACCATATTTTCATAACTCTAATCTCATTGCCATATTGTCGAATTCGACAATTTTGCCTATCCAATGCACATAGGGACATGAATTAGGGGTATAATGCATAGAGGGGAAAGAAATTTCCAATTTTGATTGTAAATGAACTATAATTATTGGGGGATATTGGGATATTGCCAAGGTATAACAGAGAATTCAAATACCTTTAAATTGACGCTAATTTCCACTTCTCTCTGTTCTCCAATATTTGAAACCCCAATATTCAATGCAATAGCAAACCTTTAAATATTCCCTTCTCTGAAAAGATGAAGGGAAATCCCAGTGAAAAGAAACATGTCTCCCCTGTCTCTAATGATAAGTATAACAGAGAGAAACTTTCGAGAGAGAGAAACAGTTCAAGAGAGATAATTGGTTTGGTTAAAATGGAGAGAGAAATTGTTCAAGAGAGAGAAAGAGATTTAAAGGAGGGAATTTATGGAAGGTTTAGGGAATTTGAATTACACTCTAATGGTGGTGAGAATAACAGAGTTTGGTTTATAAGAGAGAGAGAAAAAAAGGTGGTTTATAAGAGATAGAGAGGGAAAGAAAGACATCAATATGACATGACTGCCAGGTAGAGAAAGCGGGGCAGGATGGACTATTTGTTTTTCTACCTCATTTCCTATATAGCAAATCACCAATTTTGAGAGATGAGTGGCTGGTATTAAGTAAGACATGAGTATTTAGTTTTTGAGTATCTCTAAATCCTATATATATATATATACATATATATATATACCAATGAAAATAATGGATCTAATCAAAACGGCTAATTATAAAAAAATAAATTAAAGAAACTAACTAGAACATAAATTAACCCAGAGTATGACCCTAAGGTCCCTCTAATGGCACTTAGACACCTCAATAGCGTATGTGTGTGGAGATTGTGAATACTTATAAACAAACAATATAAACAAAATTTTATTTATTAGGAAATTCTTATGAAATACTTACAGAGGATGGATGAAGATAATTAAACAGTGGATGAAGGTGGTAGCTTACAAGCTTACAAGCAGGAGTACAAACTTCGAAACTTAGAAACATATATATATATATATATGTTTCATGCTTGAATGTGACAGTTGTTGTCCGAGATATCCGTTTCGTATATTTTGAAATTCAATTTTTATTATTATCAAAATGCTTAATAAAAAGGGGTGTGTAGGGAGATGGTACAGGAGTACAAACTTGAGAGAGGGAGAGAGAGAAAGAAAGAGAGAGGTGAGTAGGTGTAGAAACTGTGTGGCATTTAGGTTGTCTTGGGAAAGAAGAAGTGTTAATATTATTTTAATAGGGGATTTAAAAAGGGTTAATAATGACAAGGTGCATTTTTCCAAGAGAGATGATGGTAATGAGTAGTGGAGAGGAAATGCCGCCTCCTTTCAAAAATCAAGGACGGCTAACACGTGTTTCAATATACCGTTGTTGCCCCCGAAAAAGAGTATTAAGTCTCGTCTTTCTCTCCCCAAAGACCATTCTTCTATTTTATAGAAAGGAAATGTTGTTGAGAATCAAACTCTAGAGAGAGAAAGCTTCAAATTTCTGTAAAACAACCTATCTCTAAGATTTCGGGGAAAACTTGTCACTGTGGTTTGCTTATTGCTGAAGATCATCGATACAAAAGTTATCTTACCAAGTCTTCTGTGAAGATTGAGGATTATGGCTCTTCCGTTTCAGGTTGGTACTTTTCTTTGTAAATATTTATGATTTTTGATTTGGGTTATGCAATTCTGTTTGTTTGAATTTTGTTGTTTTTTTGTGATTCTGGCTGTTTATTTGTGGTGGGGGGGGGGGGATTTTAGCTCTCTCCTGTGCCATCAATAAATAGATCTCTCACCCCCAAAAAGCTGACACATGTCAAAGATAGAGAATGAATACTAATGACAGTTAACTACAAATTTCTTCTCCGTCAACCAAGAACTTTTCTCTAGATTGAAAAATCCCCTAAAAATGTGCATCGTCCATTAAACAAAAATTCCCTTTTCCAAGTTTTTTTCTTTAATTTCAACCATGAATATAATACATCCCTCATGACTCACTCCATTTTTGTCTCGAACTCGATATTTCCACAAATTTCTTATAGTAGGCTAAACTCAAAAGGAGGAATTTATTAGGGATAATGAGATGGTGATTAGTAAAGTATTAAGATGATATCCAATGGAAATCCCTCATGACTCACTCCATTTTTGTCTCGAACTCGATATTTTCACAAATTTCATATAGTAGGTTAAACTCAAAAGGAGGAATTTATTAAGGATAATGAGACAGTGATTAGTAAAGTATTGAGATGATATCAAATGAAAATCCCTCATGACTCACTCCATTTTTGTCTCGAAATTGATATTTCCACGAATTTCATATAGTAGGTTAAACTCAAAAGAAGGAATTTATTAGGGATAATGAGACGGTGATTAGTAAAGTATTGAGATGATTTATTTAGTGATGATGGGGTGGTGATTTGTAAAGTGGTGATTATGTAAATTTTGATTTCTCTGATTTATCTATTCTCTTTTGGAATTTATCTCTTAAATTGAATATTGGGAAAATGAAAGAAGGATTTGTTTTCCATAATTTGCAGATTGGGTTGTCAATATTCTCAAAGTTGAATCTAATTTTCAAGTGAGAGAGGAGTTTTAGAAAGAGTTAGAGTTACAGAGAAACTAATGAAGATAGAGTTTCTCTCTTTAAACTTTTCCCAACTTTTGCCGTGAGGCAAGGTTACTCTCTTTGACACATGTCCACTGTTTAAGGGTGAGAGGTCATTTTTTATGGCTCATGAGAGAGCTAAATTGTTTCCCATAGCCAGAATGTATAAATATTGATAGGAAATTACTGAAGGTCATCCCACATGCATCCTCCTTAGGCCTGATGCACAGGTTGGGAGGAATAGCTTGTGGTTGCATTACAATTTCACCTACAACAGCTAAATACGAAGCTTAAAAAAAATTGCACTTTTATTCGCCTAACGGTAGTTGTGCATAATGCAAAAATTCTCCAGTTGTTCAAAGACATTGCAAATCTCGTGCATGGGGAGGAGTCATTCGACGAAACCCACATCTTTTGCAGACTTAGACACATACAGTTTCAGCCCAGTTTCTTATCACATTCCACCGTCCATAGTCGATCGTACTAAAATATTTTTAGTTAGTTTCATTATATATTGATTATAAATTCAGCATAACACTTACAATAATTTCCTAATGCCATCATTTATTCGTCATAGATCATATAACATCAACTTACACCCAAAGTTGCTCAAGTTATATGTCTAATCATGCCAAAATAACTTCAAAAATGAGCAAGTCTAAACTTCGAAGTCGAAGTCAAACTAGTCAAGTAAATAACAATCACAGAACCGGGTATATATCTTGGTTTTCCACTTCGATTTTCTGACAGACCCTTCAGCCTGGTGGCTTGCTTGTGATGTGACTTCAGATTCCTTATATGGTGGGTTGATTGTAGCATAAGGTACATCTTGAGATGTGGTTAGTATTGCACAATTAAGATCCAATATTTGTTTTATCGCAAGACCATTTGTTGCCTTGAACATTACATCCTATGCCACCGCTTCACTAGTAAATTCCATCAAGTCTTTCATTTGAAGACACTCCGCTTCATTTGCCAAATCAACAAGATACAAAGTGTTTATATTCAAAAGCTCCATTTTGAACACGATTGCACCTATGAGGTTTACCTGTTTGCGCGCCTTGGCCTGCCACTTGCAATACTCAATCAGTTTTGACATTATTTAGCTTGAAACATCAAGGGCTATTGTTCGGCTTATATAGCTAAATTTGAAGATGTTCATCAGCATCGCAAGTTCTTCTTTGATCAAAAAAAAATTCCCCTCCACACTTACTAGCCAAAAGTCGCTCGGACCACTACAAGAATCACAAGAAGAATACTCATCGATTTCTTCTCGATGTTGATTCTCCATGGGTGTTCTTATGGTGACTCTAAAACCCTAATAGGTTTTTTTTTTGGTAAGTGAGTGAGCGAGTGAGTGAGGAAACATTGTATCCTTATGTGTGAAATTCAAAAGTGGTATCTCTAGTTAGTATAAACCCTAACGGACTCAGGCTCAAGCCTATTATGCATGTCTACCATGCAAGTTGGCAACTATGCCAACATAAACATGGTGAAATAGAATCTTAGGGAATTTTGGAAACTCGACATAAAGGACTGTCGGAGATACTAGATGGGAAAATTTGACATAAGATGTGGTCGGAAGTGGCATGAAGACTTATAAAATTTTAAAACTCGAGGATGTGAGATTCAGAGTCGGTATTCTTGTACTTGCGAATTTTGGGTACATGAAAGTTTGGTGGGACCTCAATAGTGAGGAGCTCTTTGCTTATGGGGTTGTTGAGGCGACTCCATGAAGTTGGGATTGGAGTTGAGCTTATGTAAATGGCTTCGAAGATTTTTTTGATCGAGTTCTCTCTTAGTGACATACATAGATTGAGGGGTCGGGTGATCGCTTAACGCGATGTTCACGTCGTGGTCGATGCCCTGTATTACGCTTGCCCAATTGGTTTCTTGTGTATCTCTGTGGTCTTTCTTCGTTGGTGCGCAGAGTGGGCCTACTAGATCCTTTGAAGGCATCTATTCCTAAATGGAGACACGTGGCGAGAGGTGGTCCAGGGTGGAAAGGTGTGGGCTAGATTTGAGGGGCTGGCCCCAACTGATCTCGGACTGAAATCCTAGAGTTTGTCGGTCCATTGGGGTTGTATCTTGAAGAGTACGGACTGTGAGGCACAGGTCTTCCACTTCTCTGGTGTGTTGGTTAATGTCTTTTTTTCGTCGATCACATTTTTTATGGAGCTCTTTGTGACGCGCATCACATTCGAGACGAAGTTGTTGAGCATAGCAATTTTCAGCTTAGGTGAGCGTGCCTCGCATCTGAGTCAACTAGGCATTGACGTCCTCTTGCATATTACCCCTCACTATCGCTGAAGTAGAGCAGAGAGTAGGTGCCATGTCTATTTATTTATTTTTTGAAGAAATATGGCTTTATGTAGTGTAGGTTATTGAGTATAGATGGCACCAATTGTAAGGGCATAATTTTAGGACATCCAGAATTGACCTTATAATGAAACAATTATGATTTATAAATGAATTCAGACAATATATCTGTGAGTTCCTATCAAGAGGACTTCTCACGACCTCCTTAGAGGATTTAGAAGTGTGATGATGATGATGAGGGAGAGCCTCAAGGTTTTTGGGAGTTATTATTATCTTACCCTTTATACAACTAGGCATTACTTGTCAATTTCACTTTATAGCTATCTCTACTTTAGGTGCTATCCTCCGTTCGCTCGATTATTGGTCGATGTTGACCGGTTTCCTTTATTATTGGTTGCGACAGCAAGGTGGAGGTCGATGTCAAGCAAGCTACTGAAGATTGAGTATGGGGTCTTAGCCTGTGTAGCTACTAAAGATCGATATGATCGAGTAAGCTACTAAAATTGCCCCTCTCAGTTGTGATCGATGAGCGCATATTTTGTGCGAGGGGATTATTGCAGAAAAGAAGAGGAAAAGACCTTGGAAATGACAGAGTTGACTGGTCTACGGATAACGAGAGCATTAATGCCTAGTACTGATTACACCGTTTGAGTATTTTATATCTTGGATGTGACTGGTTGATGGTGGTTTTGTGTTTGTGTATTTATTCTATTTTTTGTTCAATTTTTTTTGTGGGTATGTGCATGTTGCATTCAGGCCGTTTGGAATGAAAAAATGTTTTGGCAGTATTGGTTTGGTAAATGTTTTCTTATATTGATGATCAATATTGCTGGATTTCATGAACGACCTATTCTCGACCAAGCGAACGAGTGATATGACATGTGGATGATGGATGGAAAATTGTTATAAGAGATAGTACATTTTCGCATAAGATTAAATATGTATAGGTACACCTTCATAAGTTATGCAAGCTCTTGCTATTTTTTGGCCTTTTGTGTACGAGGGTAGTTCACTCAAAATAAACCTTTGGAGAAAATGGCAGATATATCATAATTGTAAGTGATACTAGTGATGTAGGCCAGAATCGTGCTTATAACGATCGACTGTAGGTCGACTGTTAGAAGTGTGACAGTGTAATAGGTGCAAGTAGGCATAATATGAGGTGAACAAGTGGTTTCTATTGTTGGGACCCTAGTATGTCTATGGTTAATGTTTATGAGAAAAACGTTGCCCAGGGAAGTGTTGACCCATGTTTTGATGAGTTTGCCTTCAAAGATTTGTTTGGGTATTTTAATAATTGCTTGGTATTGGAATTGAGGAGCGGAGATTTGATTGAGAGGTGCCTTGTAGAGAGGTTAAAAGTTGAAATGGTTATGTTGGTAGATATAGGAAAACATACAAAATATTAAAAGGATAGAGAAATCAAAGAAAGCCAAGTGAAGGCGGGAAAAAACTTTGAGGTTGGGTATTTTAAATTTAATAACTGGAGAGAAAGAGAGAGAGAGAGAGAGAGAGAGAGAGAGAGAGATAGAGAGAGAGAGGAATTGGTGGGACATTGATAACCGCCCACATTTTCCATGATTGCCCTTTAACTTGTAGTTCTTATCATCCTTAGAAAACATGAAAAACCCCCTTGACTCCTTATCTTTGCAAACCTGTAACGAGCGCTGCTCTTCTACTACCAAGCGAGAAAAAGTTTCCAGTTGTTCGGACGCCGTTAAAAAAGCCTTCACTGACATTGGTAAGTCTATTTCTCTCTCACTTTAATTTTGGTTATGTGATTACGCCTTTAAAGGCATCCTTGCGACTATGTGAGGCAAACTTGAACTGTAGTCTTCGGTCCGGACCTTGGAAATGTAAAAAAAAACCTTGTGGAATCTTGTATCTTGTTAGAGTTTTTAAGAATGTGGTGTGATTGCTTGATTTCAAAGTTAACTGATTAGTTTGTGATGGGTGGCATCGAGCTAGTAATTTTTTAGAGGTCGTTGAGATGAATGATCATACCATTGTATTTGACAAAGAAAATGACGTGGGAAAGTTTTTACTCGAGTTGCTGGGGTGCGATGATCTTAAATATGAAAAGCAGACTGACCCTAAATATTTTATTGTCGGGATCGACCTGACTAACCCTTTATTCCATTTTATAAGTAAATACGCACCTGAAAGCCTGTTAATAGGCTACTAGCCTTTGACATTAACGATTTAAACATGAGTGGGTTGTCGCCATCTGACCGAGGTGACCCATTCAATTGTGATGAAGATATGTCTATAGACAATATTACTGACATGACCCCCATTGCACGAGCATTTGGGGAGGGTAGTTTGCGACCACTGATATCTCATGAAGACGAGGTAGAGGGTAGTGAGGCAACCGAGGATGATGATCGAAGAGGAGGGGATGGCAATGATATGGATGAGGAGGGGGAGGACGACACAGATGATGGCGAGGAAGTGCCTGTGGAAACTTTCCATGAAAAGAAACTGAGGTTGTATCGAGATAAATATTACGTAAGTTCGCGGGTTAGTATTACACTCCATGACAGGAGATTTACATGATTACATCGATTCTGGTATACTGGTGTTTCTCAACCAGCTGAGGCTCGGGATGATGATCCCTTTTAGTAATTTGGTGATGGAAGTTTTGAACTTCTTTGATGTAGCGCCATGCCAGGTGAATGGTAATTTTTATGAAATGATGTGGGTAATCGAAGTGTTAAATAAGGACTTGGCTCGAACTAGACAGTCTACGGTTTCCTCGCTTGATATTGTTGCTTATTATGAAATGGTTTGTAACCCGTAGAAAATCACATACCATGTTAAAAGTGATAGTAGCCATCAGTGGTTTTATGACAGGAGTATCAACAGTCGACACTAGAACGAGACCTTGGTACTGGTCGACGGTGGCAGGGAACAGAGGCCTTGAGAACCTGTGTTAGCTTTATCTAATTGTGTATATAAAAATGGTAGGCTTGTACATTAGATCTTGTGGTATGTGGCTTGATGTTGTAGTCGACTAACTTTCTGCTCTTCTATTATGCAGTTCCTCAACCGCTGGATATACCATTGGATTCGAGTTGTCTTGACACAGTGTTGCAGGAAGACGATAAGAGAATGAACAAAATATTTGCCTCACTCAAGCTGCCTAGGGTTAAAGTTAGCAATAAAGATGCCAAGCTGAAGGGGGTCGAGCCTGCAAGGAAAAGACAAGGCATGTAGGAAGAGGAAAGAGATGGTATCAAAAACTGGAGTTTCTATGACCATCGATGTCGATCAGTTGGACGAGGTCCCCAGTTTGTTATGGGCTCAACTAAGGAACGAAAACAAACCACTGGTGGCCGAGAGGTTGCGGGGACGACCTCGAGTAAGAAGAATCTTGGCAAAAAGGTCAACACGCCTACGACGTACATTGGGTCGGAGAGTCCACTGCTGTCGCATAAGAGAAAGAGATATGAGCCAAAGTAATGTACTAGGATTATGGATGAGACAGACGAGGTTGAGGCATGAGGTTCTGTGTAAGGGGTAGCCGACTATCGATTGGATGTGATGGTGCAATAGGATCCCACATCGATTCTGAAACAAGCTGAGTTGTGTATTAAGGAAGTAATAGTCTTTTATTATATTTTATGTATATTTTCTTTGAGGTGAAAGCTATGTGAGTGAATATGTGTAGATAATGAGTTTCAGTATTGTGTTTATGTAGGGTATGGCAAAATTTCTTGCTTTGGGTCGAGAGCTTCGTCATCAATAATTAAGTCAACCATTCGGGGGTGGTGATGTTGGCGCAAAAGGTTTTTGAGCTTGAGGAAGTTTTGTTGGTTGCAAAGTAGGCAACCCAAACAGTAGTCGACGCGGCTCTAACTGAGTTGAAGGCTACCTATGATGGAGCGACTGAAAAGTTGAGAGCTGAGCATGCTGCAAAAGTGATCGAATACGATGCTCATTTAGTTATAAATTAAATCAACTTCCAGAAGGCTTTTTAGGAGAGGCAAATGGATATTGATCGATATGCCATTCACCTCGACCAGCTGGGCATTAATCCGAAGACCCTGCGGTACTATGAGACCAAGGACGAGGAAGATGATAACGTCGAGGGGGAGCCTGAGTCAGTTCGAGGTGCAGGCGACGTCGTTGTTCGGGAAGAGTACTAAGATATTATCGATAGCCCGTCTGTAAGTGATGTGGTAACCAATATTTCCGCGGCCTTTGTTGCCGATGTCGGGGATGGGAATGTTTGAAAAGTGTTTATTTGTGATTGGTAGTAGACTTTTTTGGGTTAGTTGGATATTTTTAATATGCAATATGGTTTATGTTGGAATGTTGTAAAATGTTGTTGAAGCAGAAGTTGTGTATGAAAATAGTAACGATGCTCGTCTATTCTTTTCGTCCTTGAGGTTTGGGATATGATGACTTGTGCGGGGATCAAGCTCGCCCCCAGGTATGACTCAAGTCAACTAGCTGAATCCAATCATTGGGGGTTTTTGTATATAATTAGTATGTATGTGGCTCGAGGAAAGAGTACGCCCCCAAGTATGATTCAAGTCGACTGGCTGACTCCAATACTAACGGTTTTTGTATATAATAAGTATATATGTGACTCGAGAAAAGAGCTCGCCCCCAAGTATGATTCAAGTCGATTGGCTAAATCCAATACTTGGGGTTTTTATATGTAATAAGTATGTATGTGGCTCGAGATATGTATATGGCTCGAGGAAAGAGCTCTCCCTCAAGTATGATTCAAGTCGACTGGCTGAATCCAAGGATGTGTTAAAGGTTTATCGTCCTCAATCATCAGGTAGTATGACCGATGTGCGGTCTTGTCATACACTATGTACGGGCCCTCCCATGAATCTACTAATTTTTTATCATTCCTTGTCCAAGTGGATGGGGTTGCTCATTTGAAGACTAAGTCTCTGATCTCAAACTCTCTTGGTCTAACTTTTTTATTGTGGAACTGCTGCTGGGAATGATGATATTGACCAATTTGTACAATGGCTCTGTCGCATGTTTCCTCAATCCATTCGATGTTGCAGGCTAGCTAATATTCTTTTTTTATATATAGATCAGGATCGCGAGTGGGAATTTGGAATTACGTAGGTAGTACAGCCTTAGTCCCATATGCTAGTAAAAAGGGTGTGTAACCGGTCAACTTTTTAGGGGTCGTTCGATACGCCCATAGAACATGCTAAAGTTTTTGGGTCCATCGACCTTTCTTGTCGTCGACTCGTTTTTTAAGGCCGTCGATGATTGTTTTATTAATGACCTCGACTTGGCCATTGCCCTATGGGTAGTACAGGGTCGAGAGTGAAAGGATGATGTTATAATCTTTTAGAAAATTGTAGATCTTGGCCCCAACGAACTGGGGACAATTATCGCAACGAATCATGTGTGGACATCCAAAACTAGTTATGATGTTATCCCAGATAAAGTTGATGATGACCTTTTGTTCCCAAGTTCTACATAAAGGGGTGGCTTCAACCTACTTAGAAAGTAGTCTGTGGTGACCAAAACCTGCACTCGTTTGCATGTAGCTTTAGGAAAAGGTCTAATTAGGTCGATTGCCCACCTCTTGAAGGGTCAATAAACCTAACTATGGTACAAGTCACGGGAGGGGCTTCGGATGTTATGAGAATGGCGTTGACACTTGCCATATCGTCGGGCATACTCTTTGGCTTGCTGTTGCATGCGGGGCCAAAATAATCCTTGGTTGATGGCTCGACTGTCCAGCAATCTACCAGCTATGTGTGATCAGCATGTTCCCTCATAAAGTTCGTTAAAGGTGTTCAGAGCATCGGTATCAGATAGGCAATGTAGGTAGACACCGTTTGTTACCCCCTTATGGAGTACGCTATTTACGATCAAGAATCTTTTGCAGTTGTCGATGGCAGAGCTTCGCACCTTGAGGTCGTCTAGAAGAATTTTATTGTAGAAATATTGTAAAAATGGTGTTTGCCAATCCTTGGTGTACTATGGTGGTGGTTGTTTGAACATAGGTGACTTACATATGGTCAATAGTAGGATTGCAGAGTACTTTGATACTGAGTTGTCGTGGCTCTTATCGATCGAGCATGACCACTATATAGGCTAAAGCGTCAGCGTGTCTGTTCTCTCCATGAGGGAAATGGTTAATGGTTGATTTTTCAGGGAATAATTCTATATGATCTTAAATGGCCTGAGCATAGGAGGTCATACGCCCGTTGGTGTTGTTCTCTCTAGAGTAATGTCGCTCGACAAGCTATTAATTGGTGAAAATAGAGAGTTGAGGGATACCGAGGTTGAGAGCCATGTCGAGCCCATTTATTAAGGCTTCGTATTTAACTTCGTTGTTCGTGCATTCAAAACCTAATTTGAGTGCCTTCTTGATTCGGTCATTTGAAGGGGTGACCAACACTATTCTGATTTATGATCTGTTTGGTCCTGCAGATCCATCTGTGAATAGTTGCCATCCGATACACTGGTTCCATGGATCGAGAGGAGTGAGTCTATCTTCAAGAATTTTATCATCATGCCCCTCAACTAGAAAATCAACCAAGAAATCTACTACGGTTTATCCTTTTTCTAAGACCTTTTTTTTAAAAGAAATATCATACTCACTTAGAAAAATAGACCACTATTGTACTCTTCTCGACTTCTCCTTTTTTGCTAGGACTTCTTAGAGAGGGCAGCTCGTGATGACTTTAATCTTGTAGGCCTGAAAATATGGTTTCATTTGCTTATCCAACCTGAGGGTTTGCTGAGGGTCAACTTCTATTCCTTTATGGCTAGAGGATATCCTTAAAATTTGCTAGAGGATACGCCAAACTGGCACTTGTCTGGGTTTAATCGCATGTGGTATGATCAATTTGAGTTAGATATTCTATGTATATATATATATATACGGAAGCCACTACGCATGCCTTACCACATGTATCTAATATTCAAGAAGCTAGTGGCAGCCAGGACCAGCGAAACTGCCATGTAGGAGAGGGACAAAACCCTTACGAGGATGAAGATATGGCATCCTTGAAATCTGGTTCTGTTTTAGGCTTCGAGCTTCTTGAAGCATCTGTTGAAGACAAATACTTATAAATTTAGCCCTTGCTTCTGGGTTAGAAATTTTATCCACAATAGATAAATTTTCACTTTGATTAGTATTCAGAGTATTAATGTTTAAGCCATTCATTTCAACAATGGCTTTCTAGTATTCCTGAGGATTGGACTCTGAACACTTGTTACAAGAAGTTCCTTTTTCAGCGTAGTAGGGGTCACTTTGGTCGATTCATTGACTTCCTCGTTGCTGTCATAAGAACCTTCTTCAGAAGTGGTGCTAAGTAATAGTTTACTTAATTGAAGTTTTAGTCCTTCATCTAGTTGGAGTTCTTACAACTTCCTTTTAGTAGAACACTTGTTTTCCAAGTACCCTTTTTTACCATACTTGTAGCAAGTGCGGGTTTCCAATTTTTTGAAGATCTGGTATGAGATTTATCTCTCATACGTCTCCTTCTCTTTCCAGAAAACACCTCTGAGTCCTCTATAGTGAATCTCCTATATATATTTTTTGGTCGAGCTGTCTCCCCCCACCTTTGGTCCTTCATCTCCTATTTATAGGTTTCTAAGGGAGGGCCTCAAGGTTTCTGGGAGTTATTACTATCTTACCCTTCATACAACTAGGCATTACTTGTCTATTTGCTTTAGGTGGTATCCTTCGTTCACTCAATTGTTGATCGATGTTGACCGGCTTCCATTATTACTAGTTGCGGCAGCCTGGTGGAGGTCGATGTCGAGTAAGCTACTAAAGATTGAGTATGGGGTCTTGGCCTGCGTAGCTACTGGAGATCGATATGATCGAGTAAGCTACTACACATAAGTTAGCTAAATTGGAGATGGCCGTATTTATACACCTATTGGTGCTTAATAGTGATTCAGAGTATATGAACAGCTTGTTCTCCCTTATTATGTGGAATTTTCCAAAGGCCTACCAGTCGCAGTCCCTATTAAAACATCCATATTTGGTATTGGTTTCATTTTGTATCTAGAGGAGTAAGTGTCAGCACTATCTCATGGCTATTTATTGTCAAAGAGTGCACGCAAAACGACTACAGCTGGACTAACACTTAACAAGTACGTTGGTTTTGTACCTCTTTGCTCAAATACTCAATTGCCCATTATTGTTCTTACAAAACTAAAAAGAGTTGTACTTTTTGTATAAAACAATTTTTTGTTCAATCAGAACATTGATCTTGTTCGAATACACAAGGCAGGAAGCTCTCTATTCGAATAGACTCTTGGATCTGTTCGAATAGAGTGTGGGATTTTTTTTTATAAAAACTTTCTTTATTATTTTTGAAACCAACTCATCTAAAACGATTTTTTAAGGGCTTGATATTTGAGAGAAGAGAGAATTCAACGAGATTAGTCCCCTACATAAAGAAGAAAACGACTCATCATGTAGTCAGAAGGGACAAAAGGTGAAGACATAGATCAACCGAACTATTTCTTTATATTTGTTTGTCAAAGTTTAATATGTGTTGTAATTTATAGATGTGAAAATGTTCTTTCCTTTTATATAATAGATTTAATGAATGTGATAGACATGTACGTTAACCAGCACAAGTATTTCGTTAATGAAGGTAAAACCATACACAAAGATGGAGAATAATTTTGACTTTTCGAATAAAAAATCAAACTATGAAATAGATTTGGTGGTAGTAATTCTTCAACCTTTCTTGTATTCCAAGGGTTAGGAATTCGAACTCCTTCTGTTATTAGATCGTATGAGCCGAGGTTAGGAATTCGAACTCCTTCTATTATTAGATCGTATGAGCCGAGGTTGGTCTTATCGACCATAATGAAGGGTCCTTTCCAGTTTTCTGCGAGCTTCCCCATGCTCAATTACTTCCTATATTTAGGAATTTTTCTTAAGACGGGATCTTGGATGCCAAATTCTCTGTTGTGAACTCTTTTGTTATATAATTTTGCCAGTATCTGATGATATCGTCCAAGATTTACAATTGTTCGATCTATCATTTTGTCGATCCAATTCATATTGCATGCCAGCTGAAACTCCTTTTCTTTGTCTATTATTTCGTGATCTCGTACCAGGTGATAATACAAAGTAGGGATAACAACCTCAATCCCATAGGTTAACAAAAATGGTGTACACTTAAACGCTCGCGAGGTTGTTCGGTAATCCCAAAGTACGTATGGAAATTCTTAAATCAAATTCCTTTTCTTTTTTATCAAACACATCTTGATCCCATCAATTTTTATTTTGTTGGTGATTTCTGCCTGACCGTACTTTATGGGTAATAAGGGTTTAAAGGTGAATGGATACTTGTCTGTCTGTTAAGGAATTCGACCACATTTTCTCCAATAAAATTATGGTCAATTATCGATCTGGATGAGGTGTGGAAAACTGAATCGTGTGATAATATTCTCCCATATGAATTTGATGACTTAACCTTCCCGAGTTTGACATAATGGGACCGCTTCTACCCACTTTGTAAAGTAATCAGTTGTCACAAAAAGATGCCTTCTCTTTCCTGGAGTGTTGGTAATTTTCCAACTAGGTCGATGGCCCATTGTTTAAAGGGCTAATATACTTTACTCGCATGCAGATCTAAAGCTCGAGCTCGAATCTTATGTCCACATCATTGGCAGGCATTACATTTCTTTGCATATTCAATAGTCTATGCTTTCATTTTAGGCCAAAAAAACTCCTTGAGTGATTTCCTGATTTGCCATGGATCGTCCTGCAGCGCGTGATTCGCATGTTCCTTCATGTAATTCCCTCAACATGTCAATGGCTTTATTTTTAGATAGGCACTTCAGAGAAGGACCTACTACTGATCTTTTATACAGCTCGATCCTTTTTTATAACGATGTAGCACTTTGCGTTATCTATTACTCTTTGCCTTTCGTTGATGTCTTCTGGCAATTCACCATTGAAATTGTTTTTAGGACCAATATATTTTATAAAAGGCAACCTTTAATCGCCTTCCTCGGGTTCATCGCCCCCAGTGTTAATTGTATTCGAGCTGAATAGATTAATACTGGGCGTAGATACGATCTCAATTTCTAGATATCAAGCTTCTATTCCAAGGACTCCTGCTAGATAAATGAGGGAGTCAACATGCCTATTTTCTCCTCGTGGTAAGTACTCCAATGTGGCCTTCTAAATTTTGTTCATTCTTTCAACCACTAAAGCAGCATAGTCGACCATTTTTCCATTTTTCTGGTAGTAATCTGTGTAATGTCTTACTATTAACATAGAATCACTGTATACTGAAAGTTAAGGTATACCGAGTTCCAATACCATGTCAAGACCGTGGATTAATGCTTCATACTCTGTCTCATTATTTGTTGCCTCAAAATTGAGTCGAATAGATTTTTTGATCTTAACGTTTAAAGGTGAGATAAGAACGATGTCGATCCCTAATCCTATAGGTCCAGCCGATCAATTAGTTAAAATGCACCAACCCTTTTTTAATATTTAGTCTAATTTTTCTTCGAACTGTTCCTCGACTAGTTCGGGATCGTGTTCTTCCCAGTCCGGTTTTCTACTAGGAAATCTGCTAAGAAATCAGCTACCGCCTACCCTTTTTCTGAAATCCTTTGTTCGAGGCATATATCGTATTTGCCAAAACTCACTGACCATTATTATACTCATCGAGATTTTTATTTCTTTGATAAAACTTACCGAAGGGGATAGTTCGTCATTACCCGCATTAAATGAACCTGAAAATATTATTTTAGCTTCTGCGATGTATATAAAATGGTAAGGAGTAGCTTTTTAATTTTGGTGTATCGCGACTCTGCTGGAGTAAGAGTTTTGCTGATGAAATACATGGGATTTTCTATTTTTCCATTAAGTCGAATAAGTATTGAACTAAGTGAGTTATCTATAATGATAAGGTATATTGTAAGCTCTTCCTCTTCAGTTGGGGCGCTCATGATGGGAGGTTTTCCCAGATACTTCTTGAGATCTTAGAATGCTACTTCACATTCTTGGCTCCATTCAATCTCAGGGTCTCTTTTTTTCTTTCATTTTTATGTTCCTTCACATAGTAGGTTAAATAACCATCGACATCGATCTTTTGTTCTTACCGGCCAACTTCTGTACGTCTTTCTTGGTTTTTGGAGATGACATTGATAAAAGAACCCGAATTCGATCAGAGTCTGCCTCGATACCCTTTTTACTGATCAAGTATCCTAAGAATTTCCTTGATTGGACTCTGAATTTGTATTTACCCGTATTAAGTTTCATTTTGAAAGATCGAAGGATTTCAAAAACTATATGAAGATCCGTAAGATGGTATCCCTTCCTGAGGCTTTTACACAGCATGTTATCGATATATACCTCCCCCATTTTTCTCATGTGATCTTTAAACATTGGAGTCATTAATCTTTAATAAGTGACCCTCATGTTCTTCAGTCCGAATGGCATAACTTTGTAGCAATACAGTCTTTGTTCTGTGATGAATGTTATTTTCTTCTGATCCTTGGTAGGAGAGGTATATGATTGTAACCTGATGTCGTATCCATCATGGATAGAAGTTCCTACCCAATAGTAGAATCTAGCAAGTGGTTGATTATTGGGAGGGGAAAACTATCTTTTGGGATGTGTTTATTCAGGTCGGTGAAGTCCACACAAGCCCTGATTTTTCCGCTTTTCTTTGGGACTGCGACGATGTTCAAAATCCAGTCGGGATAGTCTGCCTTCCTGATATATCTGACTTTGATAAGTTTATTAATTTCCTTATTCACATCATCTTGAAGTCTTGGTGCTAACATCTTCTATTTTTGCTTAACTGTCACAACCTTATCTTTTAGGCACAACCTACAACAGGCTAAAGCGGGATCGACTCCTGGTATTTCACAAAACGTCAAAGCGAATACATCTTTATTTTCTTGAGGAAATTGATTAGAGTCTCGCGATCTTCTAAAAGTAAATGAGTTGATCACACGAATGTACCTCTATCAACCCCATCAATCTCGATGTATTCTATAATTTTAGCGGTTGAAGTCACCGCGCGTATTTTCACAAGCACGAGCTAGCTTCTGGCTACCCTTCACCTCGTAGATTCCTCCCTTCCAATCAAAAAGTAGTGGAAGATGAAAAGTGAAGGGAATAGCCTTCATATTATGCAGCTAGCAACGTCCAATTATCCCCAAATATCTTGATTTTGTATTGAAAAAATAAAAGGTTACGTCGATTGTAGCCGGTCCTGTAGTGATAGGAAGAATGATTTTGCCCACTCATTCTTCTTTTGATCCATTGAAGCCACAAATATCTATATCGTTGGTTATCACATGGTTCGTTAATCCCATATGTTCGATAATGCTCTGGAAAAAGTACTTTGATGGTAGTTCCAGTATCAACCATAATTGTGTGCATTATAATTTTTTTTATTTTTAACATGACAACCAGCACATCATGATAAAGAAATTTGACGTAGCTGACGTCATAATCTTTGAAGGAGATACCAGTTCCTCTGTTACTTGATTCAGGAAGTAATCGAGCTTCCTTTTTGACCACCGACAGATCGTGACATTGTATGAGTCAAAATCTTTTTAATCTAACCGGTCTGTTAATTTTGTGTGTCTCAATAAAGTGACTGAGGCGAATATGATAAAGGTGTTTTTCTCCAGCTTCCTCTTAGATCTGTATGACTTTAGCACCTTTTTGTAACTTTTATTCCTGTAACTTTCTACGTCGACAATGTACTCGTGCATCCTTCCGTCTTTGAGTATATATTTTATGAGTCTTTGCAGAGCATAACACCGTTCAATATCGTGATATTTCATTTTATGATGTTTACAGTGCGGATTTCCTTTGATCGGCTCGAGGAGTTGTGCATTTCTAAACAACTTATCCTTCTGAAGTGTAGGGCAGATATCAGCTAGTTTGACTGTTAACTTTGGAAGGATCGGTTTTGGTAGATTATTCCTCTTACGAGGTCAATCTCCTTCATATTTAACGTATTTTTTGTCACCTCCAGTGTATATAATGCGCTCAATTTCTTGTACTGCATTTTGTCCTTTGGTCGCAAGAATTGATTTAGTAAGCTTCGACCTTTCAGACATCATTCTTTCCAGATCAATATAATTGTTCACCTTCTAGACCATTTCCTTTAAAGTTGCTAGTTTATTCAAGATGAGATGCTCTTTTGCACTACTCTCAATGACCAGAGCATTAGTAAAGGCGAATATTATAATTTTTTTGGTCTAGATTATCCACCCTTCTAGCCAGGTCAAAAAAGTTTTTAGTAAAGACTTTGAGCTTCTCCCCTGGCATTTATTTGAGGCTTATCAGGGTGTAAATGTTCTCCTCCATATTTCGGTTGTGCGAGTAGTTGGGAATGAAATCAACGCATAGGTTCTCCCTATAGACTAGTTGGGAATAACCTGTATAAAATATGATTTGATGTTGAATGCAGCCCTAAAGAATCTTAGAATTATTATACGTGCTCGACAAGATTCATCCCTTTGAATTTTTGGAGTATGAAAGCTAGGTGGCACATTGCTATCAAGGAACTCTTGCGCAATCGGGCTTTTCTGTAATCTGTTGATGATATTTTTGCTAGCGCGTGTTTGGGCCTATAAGAGTTCCTTAATGCGTCTATCCATATGCTCCTAGATAATAAATTGCCGAGTCTTGACTGTTTGACGCTAAAGACGTCTCTCCCCAGGGTTTGATATCCACTTCCCTCGTTCAACCTTTCCTACACGGGAACATTCTTATCACCGGGGCTCCTTCTGCTCGTGTCAGGCCCCCGCAGCTATTAGATATCAGCTCCTTGGCTGGCCTCTATGTGGGGTCCTAACCTATCATGAGCTGAAATTTTTGATGCTGTTGGCAAAATCTCTTTATTTTTTTAGACTGGAGTATGCAACCCTTGTGAACGTTTTGAACCTCAACCAACTTTTGTTCTAGAGCTGTCCTTTTTTCTATTTTAGAGTTGAGCGTGACTCGGAACTCTGCTAGTTGATTTGCTCCCGCGCCTATTCCTTATGTCTGAAAAACCAGGTGTGTCTGACTGAGATTCAGCATACTTTTTTGAACTTGATCAATACCTGTTGGATTTGAGAATTGTGGCTAATTCTGTCGATTCCCACAGACGGTGCCAAATATAATAGCCTAAATTTAGGATTCGAACTTAGTTCTCATACCAAAGATGATCAGGATACTAAATAATAACTTATACAAGATCTAGCGTGGAAACATTTGAATAAGTAAAAACCACGACCTCCAAGGAGGATTTGAAAGGAATAGTATTATTTATCTCGTGATTACAAATTACACTCAATATTCTGAATAGTATTGTTTAGACTTTCAAGATGGAAAAATTTGTTCCTCATATGTTCTTCTTTGTCTCTATTTATAGGTCTCATATCATGGCCGTTGTTAATTACCATTATCTCCTCTTAAAGATGTACATTACAAAATAGTTTTTGAGGAGTCTTTGTAACAGCTATATAACGGCATGTACGTTCTTTCTCCCTTGTATCTGCTTCCATAATATGCCATAACTGTGCCACGTCGTCTTGTGTTAATGAGAACGAAGCGTCTATCGGTCGATGTTAGGGCTTGAGTTTGTTATCCGGAATAGGCCCTTACCGAAACATATGCAAGAAAACTACTAAGAAAGGATGAGAATCACACAAGTGTTATGGGGTTCTTGTAATTGTAGAGAAAGCGTATAATTCTTATGGGTGCCTTGACCGACTTTCAGGCAAGCTTTGTCTCCACGATGCGAGCTTGGAGTTTGTTTGGGAAAGAAAAAAAAAATCTGACGTGGAGCTCTCAACTCAAGCACTATTTGAGGAAAAAAGGCTGATATGAACTTCGAGCTTCGAGCTTCGACACTACTAGAGATGGTCTTATGATGCACTTGTCTGCATAAGACATGTACACAGTTAATCTCCACTTGGACCTTTGTCTTGTTGAAGCATTTGTGCTGGTGCTGGTGCCGGTGCCGGTGTCGGTGCCCCGCCGACTTCTCAATCTCCGACCACCAAGCATATCCCAGAAAATTCAAGCACAAGCCTCAAAGCACTGTTGGAAACTATATAATTTCGCAGTTTTGCAAGAGGAACAACATTTTCATCATCGATGTTTTCTTAAGTACGAGACTTGTTCAAAAGAAGCTCAAAATTTTCGAACTCTCGCCCTGACGGCTTGACCCAATACTCAATTTCAATCTCTCGAAACCTAAATTATTCGAAAACAAACATCCACAACGAGATTAATTGTTCTAGAATTGCAAACCTTAGGTTTGAATCACTCAAGAACAATCGATAGTTTGATCTGAGAGGTTGAGAGAATTGAGAGAGAGAGATGATCACTCGTTCAAAGCTTGCGGATCAACTAAGAGACTACCAGGTTCAATCTCGACGAAAGTGGCTATCTCTGATCGTCTTCTCTCCAAAACCTCAAATTATTACAAGGTACAATCAAATCCCTAAATTTGATTTCCCCAATTCATTAGTTTGTTATTGTTTTGCATTGTTTTAGTATGTATTGTTTCGATAGAATTTTTTGTTAGAATTGCACATTAGGGTTTATAGGGTTGCGATAAAGGGGGTTATTGGATTATAAAGGAAGATTAAATTAGGGGATGTTTTTGTTTTTTGAACTGTTGCTGAACAGCATTCAACAAGTAGTGGTGAAAAACAGAAAGAAGAAGAAAAAAAAAAATTGCAGTAATAATGGGATTTCATGGGCAGAAAATCGCATACCACTTATTAAGCTATAACTTTGTGGTTATCAATTATCACTTAACACGAAGAGATTACCTTTGATCGCTTGCCGATAATTGAGTCCATTAAGCGGCTTATCATGTGGTAAGCGGGAGAATTTGAACACTTCCTTAAGAAAAGATTGTTTTGACAGAAGAGCTCTAAAAAAGTCCCCATGTCAACGGAATCTGAAGTGCAGCGTCTTGTTTAGAAATTTCTGTGGAAGTGGAAACCAATTGTTTATTAAGTATTAGTAAGGCATTTTTTTAAGGGTTTCATTCAGCGCAAGGCTTCCTAGACCCTTTACCCTTTTGATTACATTTATCTCTAAAGTTTCATTGTGGAGTAGATGAGTAGTATACTACATTTTTGTATAACTCCCGAAGAGTCTTAATCTGTGTCACTCTCTATGGGTCATAATGCAACATAGAGTCCCACCCTTGCCTAGTGCACTTAAACATAATATGCATTTTCCCCAACTATCTTTGTCAGCCACAAGACCAAGTCACCAACTATTCTTAACAATCGCCATGAGTCACCAAAACTTCGGGATTATTTACTATATTGGGCACAGTACGTCTGTCACCGTTTATAATATATCAGTGAGAAAGATTGTTTTGTGGTTTGCTTAATTAATCAGTTAGAACAGTTGTTAAACAGAGGATTAGGATTTTTATGGCATTAATATTTGAACTCTCCTGTTGCTACTCCTGGCAATTTTAGTTTTAAAAAACACCACCCAGCTCTTTAACACTCAAAATTTAAACACACTATAGCTTATGCATGCTTCAATTATGCATTATTACCATCTTTGCAGCAAAATAAATTGGTCGCTAATTTTGGCAAGATAGTTATTTAAGCATGCCCCCCAACAATTTTTCACCGGTGTATCTTCTAAACTGTGACACATTACCATATCTCATTTAGCAGAAGATTGACTTTTGTACATTATCCATTTGAAAAATCAATGGACGCTATCGGGTAGTTGAGGCTAAATTAACATCATTGTGAAGTTAAGGTCAACATTTCCTTTGTTGGGGTATCTGTAGGTGGACTGTCCTTTTCCTAGCTCGTAGAGGGGTACACAAGATTTAGGATAATTGTCGGGGTGGAGGTGTGATTGGGATTTTGTATTATAAGTAAGCTGAGGTTGTATCCATATTTCGTTCTATAAACCATTGGGAGTGACGTAAATTAAGAGTCGTTTTAAGCTGTAATTAATTTGGTTGACGTATGTATTGATTCTATCTTAAATATAGTTGTTTACTTTCAAGGGTAGAGATTTTAACCCCACTCGCCAGACATTATCTTCCCGGCCTTTCACCCCGCTAGCTAGATAATCTATTCCCATATTTTCTCTCTGTAGTTTTCCTTCATTTATTTGTTCTTATCTCTCTCACATCAAATTACAATTGTAAATCTTTTTTTTTCTTTATGTAAAAGAAAATGTGGAGGAAAAAAATAATCTAAAGGGGGATTTTTATGAGGGAGATAAACTTTAAAGAGAAAAATCTCGTGAGAGGAAATTCATAGAGAGAAAACCAAGACAAAAAGGAGGGGGAATAAAATCTAGCAAATAAAGGCATATTCGAAAAAGAAAATTACGAGATGGTAAAAATATAGATTAGGGAGTATATTCAGAGAGAAGAAACCTATGTTCTTCCGTTATCTTTGGTTCAAGTATGATTTGTTGGGCCTGAAATACCCATGAATGCAATTCTTCAAATTGAATTCTATATTGTTGTAAGGTAGAAGAACTGGAGGGCAAATATATAGTTTTTTTTTTGTCTACATATTTTTGTCTTCCCGGCCTTTTCACCCTCTTTCTAGATAATCTCTTCCCAAATTTTCTCCCCGTAGTTTTCCTTTATTTATTTGTTCTCATCTCTCTCACTTAAAATTAAAGCTATAATTCTTTTCTTTTTTTTCTCTGAAGAAGAAAATGTGAAGGATAGCATCTAAAGGGGGATTATATTATGAGATAGAATTTTGAAGAGAAAAATCTTGTGAGAGGAAATTCATAGAGAAAATATTTAGAGAGAAAATCGAGACAAAAAGGAGAAAGAATAAAATCTAATAAGGGAGAACTCGGGAGGGAGTATTTTAGGAAGAAAAAAAATTACAAAATGGTAAAAATGTAGATTGGAGAGTGTATTCAGAGAGAAGAAACCTATGTTTTTTCGTTATCTCTGATGCAAATATGATTTCCCTCTATAGTTTTTGTGTCTTCGCATTTTTCTCCAGGAATCAATGTTTTCTTTTTTGTCTATTTTAGATCTTCTCATTATCTAGATATCCTCTTTTCCGATCTTTTTCTCCCTCTATTTAGATCTTTCCCCCATATTTCTGATCTACACTTTCTTCTCTATTCTTTTTTTGCTTTTAAATCTCTCTTACTCAGCTTGAGATTAAGAGGATCCCTGCTGGTTATAGCATCATTTTGGGTAGACGATTGTTTGTCTCCACAGCTCTTTATGATATTAGACTATCAATATTAGGTGGTGCAGGATATGATGGTATGAATCACAATGGCATTACTTGGGATCTTTGTTTTTGCAGGAATTTGGACGATTGGAACTATCTATGATGGTTACCCTTCTTCGAATTTTGGAAGTTTTAACCTCAACGTGGTGAAGAGTATATGAGGACTTTCTTTGAATGCTCCAACGGTTTATTCTCACCTTAATCATTTCACTCTACTCTTTTTTAATCCTAGTTCAGGGAACCAGTTATATTCCCCAATACCAAACTTTGGATTTCCAAGCTATCTTTCAGCTCTTGGCTTGGATCATCTTTCTTAACAGGCCCCCTGCTAACCTCCATTAGCGTAAGGTTATCCTTATCAGCATTTATTCCATAGGCAAGTCTAAAGGGAATCGTTGATCAACTTTATCCATTTTCTTTTATAGTGGCATTAGCTTCTGGGTCAGAAGCGGGCATTGTTTGATCTCTGAACTACTTATGGATTAAGAGTGTAGGAGTTTTTCAGGGAGAGACAAGTATATTGTGGCAAGTTTTGCTAATTACAGTGGTGTAGCTTAGTTTGTCAAGGTGGGGTTTGATAATACTTGAAGGCAAAATAATGTCTCAAGAAATGGTGTTGGCTTCAACTAAGGCTCTTTTTTTTCTGGTGGGAAAAAGTGTCTATGAACATGAGTGGCGGCAACTTCTTTTACTCTTTCTTGGGCTTGTGGAATGAGATATTATTTTCTTAGTTTGTTTTTGCCTTGCGCACTTGGGACTCTTTCCATTGTTGGCGTTTTGTAAGCTTTGTGTTGTTTCCTAATCAATAAAATCTTATAAAATAAACAAATCTATCTCACCCTTTCCAAGTTTTATCTCTCTTGAGATTTTTTTCTCCTTGTGGGACAAAATGGGAGGCAAAAGCTCAAAATTGAATTCCAAATTGTGATAAGAAAATAGCTAACCTTGATTTCTCTCGCCGTATTCCCTAGTTACCAAAAACTGCTAAAGGCTCTTCGAAATCATATCTATATAGATTTTATTCCTTTGAAAGTTGTAATGAATTTACAGGTTCTACCTTCTTTTTTGTCTTACCATTGAGCTCTTGATTCAGTGGTGGTGTGACCCTCCACCACAACTAGATGATGTTTGAATAGAATTTGGATTATGTTGTTGTTATATAATATGTTTTAGAATTGCGCATTAGGGTTTTTAGGGTTGTTAATAAAGGGGGTTATTGGATTATAAAGAAAGACCGATTTAGAGGATGCTTTTTTTTAAGCTGTTATTGAACAACATTCAGCAAGTAATTTGATAAGCTGTCTGAAACAAACATGCAGATTGAGCCAGGAAAAAAAATGCAGAAAAGTGGTATTCACGGCTAAAAAATCGCTTACCACTTAGTAAGCTACAACTTATCAATTATAGATTTTCGTTGATCACTTACCCGGCTTATCAAGTGCTAAACGGGGGAGAACGGACACGAGGCACCTCATTAAAAAGAACGTTTTTTTGACAGAAAAGCAGAAAAACACGTGCCCACGTTAACGGAATCCGAAGTGCAACGTCTTGTTTAGAAATTTCTGTGTAAGTCGAAACCAGATGTTTATTAAGTATTAGTAAGGCATCTTCTTTTCTGAAGAGTTTCGTTTAGCAGAGTGCTTCTTAGACCTTTTTGATTACAGTTTTTTCTCAAAATTTTCATTGTGGAGTAGTCTGGTAGTAAGTTTATCAACTACATCTTTTATAGCTCCAGTAGAGTCTTGATCTATGCCACTCTCAATGGTTCATAGTGAAAAATAGAGTTCCATCCTTGCATAATGGTCCTAAACAAAATACGCATTTTCCCAACCATTTTTGTCAGCCACACCTTCAAGTCACCAACCATACTTAACCATTTCTCTTTATTTGAGAGCTAAAGTGAGAATCTACCTGCAAGTACGTGCATAAATCATGAAAGTTAATCAACTACCCGTGTTATCCATTATTACTTCAGACAGGTGTATTACAAAATGCCGGGATTGTTTACTAAATTGGGTACGTACGTCTGTCACAGTTTAGAATATATCAGTGAGAAGGATTGTTTTGTGCTTTGCTTAAATTATCAGTTTGTGAATGTAAGAACAATTGTTAAATACAGGATTAGGAACTTTATGGCAGTAATATTAGAACTCGTCTGTTGCTACTCATGGTGAGTTTAGTAAAGAAAGAAAAAACACCACCCACCTTTGTAACACCAAAACTTAATACCCACTATTGCTTATGCATGCTTCAATTATGCATTACTGCCATCTTCGCAGCAAAAATGGATCGCTAATTTTGGCAAGTAATTATTTAAGCAAGCCCCATAACAATTTTCTCACTGAAGAGTAATAGACGTTTCTCATTTAACAAAAGATATTGACTGGTTTATCTGTCTGAAACATTAATGGATTTCATCGGGTAGTTGACGCTAACGTTGTTGTGAAGTAAAGGTCAACACTTCCTTTGTTGGGGTATCTGTAGGTGGACTGTCCTTTTTAGCTCTTAGACGGTTACAAAAGATTAATAATAATTGTTGGGGTGGATGTTTTGATTGGGAGTGACATAAATTAACTTTTGTGAAGCTGTAATTGATTGTAGTTGGCATATGTTGTGTTCTATCTTAAATGTAGTTCTTTACTTTCAGGGGTAGAGATTTTAACTCTACTCGCTAGATATTCTCTACCCGGCCTTCCCCCCCCCCCCCCCCCCCCCCCCCCCCCTCCATTTAGATAATCTCTTCCCAAATTTTCTCACTACAGTTTTCCTTTATTTATTTGTTCTATTTATTTCACTTCAAATTACAACTATAGATATATTTTTTCTCTCATTGAAAAAGAAAATGTGGTGGAAAAAATCTGAAGTTTTTTTTTTTTTTTTAGCGGGACTTTAAGAGAAATTTTGTGAGAGGAAATTCATAGAGAGAAAATCGAGACAAAATGGAGAGGAAATAAAATCTAGCAAAGAAAAACTCATGAGGGAGTATTTTAGGAAAACGGAAATCAGGAGATGGTAAAAATATAGATTAGGGGGTGTATTTAGTGAGAAGTGCTAGGAGAACTTGGGAGAGTATTTTAGTAAAACGGAAATCTAGAGACGGTAAAAATATAGATTAGGGAGTGTATTCACTGAGAAGAAACCTGTGTTTTTTCCTTATCTCTAGTGCAAGTATAATTTTTGGGCCCTGAAATGCCCATGAATGTAGTTCTTCACACTGAATCTATATCGTTGTAAGGGAGAAGGGTTGGAGGGCAAACATAGAGATTTTTTCCCTCTGTAATTTTCAGTTTTTGTATTTGTATTTGTATTTCAGAATCATTGTTTTCTTTTTTGTCTATATCAGATATTCCTTCTTTGTTTGCAAAAGGTAAGCAATTTATTAGAAATAAGAGTAATTACAACCCTAATAAGAAGCTAGAGCTGACATTTTGTATACTTGGCTTAAACATAACCCAAACACACTTGCAAAATTTGTAGTATGGAGTAGGGTTGTTAATGGACCAAATCGGGCCAGGATCTTGGTCAATCCCGACCCGATCCGTTAAGAAATATAGAGATCCTGACCCGATCCGTAATCCTAAAGGATCACCTATTTTGTGATCCTGACCCGATCCTTTAAGGATTTAGGTATCCTTATCCGATCCGATCTGTTATGCTTAAAATTTTCACAAATTTCCAATCCTTGCAATATTAAGCTCTAGCAATTAACAACGGAGCATATGTTTATAAACCATAGACACTAGACATTTAACATATGTATATAATCGACAATACATACCAATAAACCAAAAGATGATGCATTATATATACCAAAACAAGAGAAAGTTAAGAGACTTATTATACATAACCGATAAATATATACTCTTGCTAACGGATCGGGGTTTTTAAAGGAACGGGTAATGGTGAATTCTAACCCGATCCGTTAGGTAAAGGATCGGATCATTAACGGATCGGGTTGTAGAGGATCATTTTTTTCCCCGATCCTGATCCTTTGTTAACAAATTGGATACAGGGTCAAATCCAACCATTGATAGCCCTAGTATGGAGTAAAAGAGATCTCAATTTTTTCTTCTTCAGAAAATTAGGTCTTGCATCATACCATTCTCCCTCACTAGTAGATAGCAGGCTAGCCCTCTGACGACAGTCATTAGCACTGAAATTTGCTTATCTCCATGAATGTTCAATTCGGACCCTAATCTTGCTTTTAACATACGTCTACTTTGCATGCAACTGCCAAGGTATGCTATCATTTTTGTAAGCCTAAGCTGCAGCTTTTGCGTCAGTCCTCTCCAGCTCATTGAAAGAGCTTTCTCTGCAGCAAAAAAGATGGCCTTGCATTCAGCCCAGAAAGTAGTAACTCCTATGTTTTGATTTGAACCTGCACCTCTTTAACAAATCTCTGAACACCACCTCATAACCTCCCTGAATAGGGTTACCCCTACTGCATCTATCACAGCTAGCTTTAATCTTAGCCTAGTTAGATATGTGCCAGTAACAAGTTTTTATTTGAGACTGCTTGCTTGTTTTACATCCCACCCCTAAGCATGTATAATTTGAAGTTTCAAGACAAAATTTTCATAACACCTTTTGAGTAGGAAGTAGCTTCTTTCACCTGATTTAGCATCCTCATTTTGCCAGCAACTAGCTACCTTCATTTTCATCATGCATTATTTTGTTCCTTGTAATCCAGATATAACTTAGGAAAGACAAAGCAGTGTTCATCCACAAATCTTGTATATAGGGCTCATGTGGTTAACTAATTTGAAAACATTGGAGAAGGACCATTCCATATCAGTTTTTATATCTTGTGCATCTTCTAGACACTTTTGAAGTCTATTAATCATAGACTTCTTCTCAAAGATATTCTGAGAGAATTAACTATTCATTTCTTGTACACCATGCAATGCCTCCTCAGGAATAGGTCTTGGGACTCCTACAAACACTATTTGATGAGGTTAAGTTAAAATACCTTGTAGACGATGAGAAAATGGAATGAAAAATGAGGTCAGTAAAAGGGGTAGCTTTGGCTATCACTGAGGCTCAACCCGTACTCTCGACACGTTGGTACCCGGGGAGGGGGGAGAGACCGGGAAGCCATCAAACCCCTTCCCTACCCTACATTAAAGGGATGCTTCCATCTTAACGAGTTAGTCAGCCATCAGCATCGCTAGGGTTGTTCACAGGTCGGGTCGGCCCGGGTTCTGTCCTGGGTCAGATCCGAACCGGCCTAATCGGGTTATATATTTTTGTTTACAATCGGACTAAGTCGAGTCGGAAAAGGTGTTATGTCTGTAATTGGAACGATCAATGGCAATGGGCGAGTTGTATTAGTTGACAAATTAGCTTCGGAGGATTGTTGTCCGGCCGTTGATCTTGAGCTCAAGAAAGTACTTGGAGAGATGCCTCAAAAAAGCTTTGATTTCAATCGGGTGGTTCCATCTCTAGAGCCCCTTGAAATCCCCCAAGAACCAAATTTGCTTCTTCTGACAATAAAGGAGGACAAATTGCAAGATGAAAACCACACCACTTGTATCTGCCCGGCATGAAAAATACCATGATTCTGATTCTTTACATGAACAAGTAATCTGTAACAGAAAATGTATTAGAAACACAGTATTAGAAACACATACCGTATGCTGTAAGATACTGTTAATATTATATTATACAAGAGCAAGAAACATAAATCAAGTAAGATTAAACCTCATAAAGCGTCTTTAGTTTGTTCTTGTCGCTTTGTGCTCATGAAGGAGAACACCTGACATGATAAAGTAATAAACCAATGTAATGTCAATGAGAATTCAAACTTAACATAAACACACTTGTATCTGGGAAAACCTCAAATAACTGAAAGAATCCCATGAATCTTACAAAGTTGACAATTTGAAACGTATCAAAAGACTGTTGAACGAGTGCATCTACAATTAAAGCACCACTCTCCTTAATCATTAACTATAACTTCTCCATTGAATTCAGCAATCAATTATGAACTAGAAGAGGTTTATGATTAGAGATTTTGATTTTGAATGTTTGTTGGGTGGGTAGTCAGATCTGGAAGAGGAGGTTGTGGAGTCGGTTGTGTGAGAAGAATGAGATAAATTTTGTTTTATAATTCTGAAATTTACCGTATTAACCCTTGTTTCGGTCCGGTTCGGGTCTGGTCAGTTACCTGAACCCAAGAACCGAAATTGATCCGAGTACAACCGGGTTTCAATATTCGAACCCGAAACCGATCCGGTTGTCTTCAAAACCGGGCCGAACCGGTCGGTTCGGGTCGGTCCGGGTCAGTTTCACGGGTTAGTAGGTTTTGATGTACAGCCCTAACCATCGCTGTACCAATTTGTATGGACATTCTCAAGAATAATGTTGAGCCTAGTATAAGTCAACACCAAGCTTTGCCACTTTCTCAAGTGTCAATCAGAAACCTCATACTCTTGATTTTTCATACTCGATTTGTAACTGTTTGAATTCATTACCATCACCATCGCTGAACCGAATTCAAGTTAGACATGGTCTAGGTTGTGTGGATAGTTAACCTTATTGTACGTGCAAATCTGCCCGCAATCAGTGTCAACTTCTCGACAAAGGTATAATCAACTAGTACAAAAATCTTGCATCCATCTCAACTTTTGGTGGACTCCTCCCTACTCGAATTTGTATCAGCTTATGATGCGCCTAAAAATGGAATGTACAGTCAATTTTGGACTTCTGAATCCCTCCCTGTAAGGACACGTGCACCGACTGGGTCCCACCATGATGACATGTCACATGAATTACAAAAGGCAGATGAAATTGAAATCATTAGCTGCGGTGCTTAACGTGCAAAGCCCCACCTTACTCGGCTCCCGAAGGCGAAGAATGTACATTCTTTCTTGGCCATCAATGATATCCTTATGAGAAACCTAAAAGAGCCTGTTGTCGGCATCATCCACATGCACATCTCCAGGTGAAGAAATGGATTTCTAACAAAAGCAAATAAAGTTGAAATCGTTATCAACAATGTAGGTCTTGTTGAGCCATGATCCAAAACAGCGCCAGTAGCAAGTAGCAAGTAGCAGTGTAAGTACCCACTCTCGGTCTAGCTCAACACAGTTGTGATAGCAGGTCAGGCTCAAGGCCAAGGGCCTCAATCCCAACCCGCTACAACCAGTTCAATTAGATATTTGGTTATAATATACATCTCTTTATTCCTTTACAAATCTAGGGTTTGATTCAGCCGAATTTCAGTTTTACCCACAAATTTTTATTTAAATAATTGTTTGATGAAGTTTTTTTTTTTTTGTAAATAGACACTTCAGTCGAAATAACGATTAGATTTTGAACTCTTTTTGATGAAGGTAAGGTTTCAAAATCGAGATTGTAGTAGAAACTGATGAGGTGGGGGTTGGTCTTGTAGTTAATGCCCCTGGCACACAAGGTGTCGTGCCCACGACATGTGGGAGCCGTACTCCTGACACGTTGGCACCGGGGGAGGGGAGACAGACCGTTCTGTCTGGGGCTTGATCGTGATTCGCTTCACACCAAGGAACGTCTCTAGCCCTTGCATATCAATCTCATGATTGAAATGCCCATTGTTGCAAACAATAACATTGTTCTTCATCTTCCTCCATGATGATGTCCTTGTTTCTAGTAGTGCTCACAAAGATGTCAGCCTCTGTGATAACATCTTCCAAGGTCTGGATTGGGATTCCTTCCATGAGTGCTTGTAGGGCACAGATGGGATCAATCTCGTTCACAATGATACACGCACCAGCTTGCTTCATGGCAGTTGCACAACCCTTGCCCATATCTCCATAACCACAAACAATAGCAATCTTGCTTGCGTATCGGGAGTACGGCTCCCATGAATCGAGGGCACGCCACCCCTTTTAAAAATATCCATTTTTTTGTGGCACTTTGAACAAATTGAACTCCCTACGTGGAGGCTATGAAGAGAGATGTTAATGTTGGTATTGATAGCGTTAGGCAGTTGCTGGTAATGTTTCATCTCTCCCCGTGGAGACTCTGGTTGTTGAGAGTGATGGCGTTGAGACAGTGCCATCTCTCACCGTGGAGACTAATGATGATGGGCCTGAAACCATTGAGACCATTGTTGTTGTATCATCTTCTCGCGTGGAGGCTATTGAGAGAGATGTTAATGATGGTGTTGATAACGTTAGGAGAGTTGTTGACAATGTTTCATCTTTCCCCGTGGAGATTGGTTGTTGTGCGTGATGGTGTTGAAAGTCTTGAGACAATGCCATCTCTCATCGTGGAGACTAATGATGGTGGGCCTGAGACCATTACTTGTTTGTCATCTCCCCGGGTGGAGGCTATGGAGAGAAACTAATGATGGTGTGTTTATGGGAATGCTTCCTGCCTTCATATTTTGAAATATGGTAGCGAGAAACAAGAAAATTCATGAAGATACTCTTATGAACTCTCTTATTATCATAAAGAAGGTTAAGGGGTGGCTTAAAGATTGTATGTTTCGGATTAAGCCAACGATATCGGCTTCCTTTCCAGATAGATTGGCTTTGCAGGTTTTGGGTTTTTCACTTCTAGCTGTTGAAGTGAAAATGCCTAGGTTTGTATTATGGAAAGCACCTGCAATTGGGTGATTCAAGTTGAAAACAGATAGCGCAAGCAAGGACAACCGTGGGCCATGTGATGTTGGGGGATTAGTGAGAGACCACACAATTGCGTTTATTTACTGCTTTTCGTAGAAGTTGGGCTTGGGAGCTAACATATTTGCAGAGGTAATGACATTGCTAATCGGCCTCCGACGATGTAAGACAAGAACTTCTTCCCCCTTGTAGTTGAATTAGATTGTAAAGTGATAGTAGACAGGCTAGAAAACAATTCTGAAGTTCCATGGTCTCTTATTAACGTGTGGAAGGAAGTGGTATCTTTAAAAGGAACCATGCATTTCACTCTAGTTCATACACTTCGAGAAGGTAATGGAGCAGCTGATTTTTTCGCAAACTTGGGAGCTGCAGGGCTATGAGAGGTATTTGAAGCACGCACACGTTTCAACGGTACGCTTCGACACTTACTATTTATGGATAAAACTGGCCAATGTCAGTTGAGATTGCATTAGGATTTGTTATTAGTGAAGGGAGCAAGGTTTCATGCCCTCTCTATGTCATGTATAAGTTCTTTGCATAAATAAATAAAAAGTCGGGGTCGTCATAAGCTCTAGTGCTTTATTAAAAAAAAAACCTTTTCTTTGTTTTTGGGGCATCACCCTGTTTCTCTTAACCGTAAAAGGGTTCGTATGGTGAGTGGTTTTATCTTCGTTGAAGGTTCTGAAACCTCAACCTCTGAATTTGCAAAATCCCTTGAAAACGTAGGGGTTTAGAGCAATGGCTATTTTTTTGTGATAAGGTCGGACTCTAGTCTCCTTCGAATGCGGTATCCATAACTTCAGAATCAGGGTCGATGAGGAAGCAAAGAAGCATTGTTGAAAAATTAAAGAGAGATATTTGCAGAAATAAAATGGGGGTTACGAGTAGGAAAAACGAGTCAAGTGAGAACAAAGGACGGTAGGCATGAAGAAACAAAAATAAATATGAATTTTAAAATTTATTGTGTTACCTGAATAGCAAATGCGCAGTCCCCCATCCTCCTAACCTGGAGACTCTTTTTTCCCTTTGCTATAGTCATCTTATGAGCAAGAACACCATATATCAAGTCCAAAAAATTAAAGGTGTTGAGATACTCAAGATCATCTAAATAGGTAAGTTGTTTGGTGTTGAGGGTGAGAGTCATACTGGGAAAGAGTAGGCAAGCAAACCCAAATGCGATGTTCAGCCTACACCACATGTTATCGTCCTTTGGGTAGCTTTTATCTAGAAGGAGTTCCTCAATGGTGAATGGTTTCCAGGACCTTCGATACTGTACCAAACATTGCCTCACAATGGAATTACCACTGTGTCCGCTTTGATTTTTGTAGTATTGCGGCTCATCCCAAACAAGTTTTGAACATCGTCAGCAGTAAAGGAGGCAAGGCCCAGAGTTTCATGCGGCGTTGAAGTCCCCCAATAGTTATCTACAAACCACTCTTCTAGTTTATGAGAAATTGATGCAAACACATCCTTCAAGTCAAGCAAGAACTCGAAGGGGCTTTGACTAAACATTGCACCCGTTTTGGCAATTTTGTTGTGACGACGTTAAATTACGAAATGGTACAACATGTTCTGAATCTGGCATAAAAAACTAAGTCACCATTAAAAACCAAAGCTTTAAACTGAGTATCCAGACATTATGAAAAAATCTAGGCATCACTTTAAAAGGCTTAAAAAAAATTAAGAAATAAATTTACATGCTTGTGATATTCAAAATTTACGTCACTTAAATTAGTCAGTCATTCAAAATTGATGATGTAAGGTAGCATTTGTTTAGGCGAAGAAGAAAAGAACTTAGGGTTCTGTAAACTAGATCGTGTAATGTTGATTTTAGTTCATGGACCTTCATTGGTGTTCTATTGTTATCAAGGTTGAAATTTTGGATTTGTCAAACAATTTTGAGGGTTCATTTATGTGGCTAATACGTCTGTAGAAGAAGCGACGCTGCAATATTTAGCATAAATTTCTCGATAAACTATGGGTATATCTCAGCGGGATATTATTTTGATCCAAAATTTATTTGCCACTAGAGATGTCGCACACAGCGTGCGTTTAGGGTTTCCAAATCTCACATGGTTTCAATCTGCCCTAACACTAGATTTAAGGTTTGATTTCGAGGTATTTATATCCGTAGTCGGGGTTTAATTCTCTTATTAGAGTTTCAAAGGTTTCAATTTGGGTCTGATTTTGGGGTTAATTCTTAGGTCTGAATCAAATTCATCTTTAAGGGTTTCTAATCTTTCTCAATTTTCAATCAAAATTCAGATTTGGGGTTATGATTTCAAGAGCTTTGATTCGGAAGAGTTTCAAGGTTTCAATTGGGGTTTGATTATCTTCAAGGCGACCCCTTTTTCGAATTGCTGATTTCGTTTCTCAATTATAAATTATAAATTATGGTTTTCCAAAGCGAATATTTGTGAAGCGATAAACAAGAAGGGATAAATACTCATTTTCAGCCGTCTATTTACTTTCTCTCCCTAGGATAAAACGTCACTTGAGAAAAAAATTGTACTGCTCTACACATTTCTAGCAAAGGAACAGTGTAATAATAAGTGGGGGGTGGATTCGCTATTTTGCATGCACAAATAGAAAATTGAGGTCATTGCAATGCCTTGTTTTTGAATTTTGTTTTCTGAGGGAATGACATTGGTAAACATTTCCTAAGCTAAGTGATTGTTTCTGGGTGCATAATTGTTCCTCTAAAGGCACTCCTCCACCAGCAGGGATTAATGTTTCTTTCTTATGTGTTCATAAACAGCACTAAATGTGAATTTTCCTTGTATTTGGAGCTTATATATGCAGAGATCTGTACCTGCCATATCAACAAACATGTTAAAAAAGTCCACTTTCACTGATTGAAACAACCTTGTTATAGGGTTATCAGTGTCCCAAGAACCATTAACCATTATGTAACAGTTCAGAGACATGTTTTAAAGTTTCCCAAGGAATCCTCTCCCGATACATGATCTGAAATTGAATTCTCCAGAACCCAATTGTCCTTCCAAATATTTACTTTGTCCCCAATTTAGATAATCCTTTTAGACTCTTTCTTAACCTCCATGTAGACCTCTTTAATTCCCTTCCAAATAGAAGATATTTTGTAGCAATTTGTCACCTCTCCAGCTTTAGTGAAATACTTAGCCATCATATACTCAGCCCAAGACCCCTCTTTTTGAACTATGTTTCAAGCCATCTTCATCAGCATAACCATATTAGTGTCTTTCAGCTCTCTCAGACCCGACTCTTCTTCCAAGTAAGGTTTGTAGCACTTTTCATACAAAACAGTAGTACTCTTCTTCTTAGAATGGTTGCATGTCCTTATGAAATTCCTTATATGGCAGTTTCACATTCTCTTGCAATAGAACTTGGCCACTTATAAATAGCCGTATTGTAAATACGAATACTTGAGAGCACAAATTTTGCAAGCACTACCCTTCCTTGAAAAGATAAAAATTGTTCTAACGGTTGGCTTTTCTTTTGATCTTGTCCACCATTACTCTTAGAGTAGAGTTAGAAACCCTCCCAGACACTATAGGAACTCCCAAATATGTTTCAGGCAGCTTGCCTTGATTTATCTCAAACAAGTCTTTAATTTTTATTAAGTCTAGAAGCAACCAGGAACAATTTACTTTTTGCTTTGTTAATCCATTTCCCAGCTGCAGCTTGGTAATTATCAAGAAGAGATTTAACCAGTCTTAAACCCTTTAAGTGAAAATTCACAGAGATTTTGATATCATCAGCAAAGTATAGGTAAGGTGGACTGGCAATACCTTTGTGGATAGACATAGGTTGAACCCCACATTATCTCTAAGCCAGTGTAGATCTCTTCCAAGTACTTTTTCAGCAAAAGCAAATAATAGTGGGGATAAGGGCCCCCGCTGTCTGAGGCCTCTAGTTGCCTTAAAGAAAACACTGGACCCCCATTCACCATGACAGATACGTGAGCAGAACTAAGAATACATTTCACCCATGTACACCAGGTTTCATGAAACCCAAATCTCTTAAGATCATTAAGACGGAAATCCCAGTCGAAAGTGTCGAAGGCTTGAGCAATGTCCACCTTGAGAGCCACATTACCACCCCTCTTCTTGTTGTCCATCTCATTTAATAGCTCACTAGCAATTCCAATGTTAGCTTGAATGTTTCTTTCTGGATGAAAGCTCCTTGCTCATGCAAGATAATTCTTTTTGCTACCAATTTAAACCTAGACTAGATGCCATAACTCTTGTTATTATTTTCAAACAAAAATTGCTAAGACATATATGCCTAAAATGGTTAAGTTTAATGGGATTATCTTCTATAGGAGGAAGAACAATGAAATTAGAGTTGAACCCATTAGGATGCATAGACTCCATAAAGAATGATTTAACTGCTGCACACACTGTGATACCAAGGCTAACATTTCTGATAGAACATACCTTGAAACCCATCTGGACCATGTCAGCTTTCTAGATTCATTCCAAACACTACATCATAGATCTCTTTATCACAAGTAACCTTGCACAAAGCTTTATTGTTCTCTTCAGTAACCATACTGGGGATAAGGTCCAACATTCTGGGATTTTGTATCAAAGCAGTGTTTTTGTAAATGTTCTCTCATAGAACTGCACTATGTGATTCTTGATGCCCTCCTGATGAAATTACTTGTCTCCCTCTTCATTAACCAGGTTTGTTATAATAGATTTATACCTCTTTGTTTTTGTGGCATTATGATAGTATGCTGTGTTTCTATCCCCTTCCTTGGCCCATTTCAGACTTGATTTTTGAAGCCAGATACCCTCTTCTTGCAGTTTGACCTTGTTTAGATTATCTCTCTATCAGATATTCTCACTCACTAGATATCCTATTTTCCGATCTTTTTCTCCCTCTATTTAGATTCCCTTCTTCAAAATTTGGACTAATTTTAACCTCAATATGGTGAAGAGTATATGAGGAATTGGCAAGTTTTGCTAAATGCAGTGGTGTAGCTTACCTTGGCAAAGAGGTGTTTGGAATACTTGAAGGCAAAGAAAAGTCTAAGGAAATGGTGTTGGCTTTGGCTCCTATCTTCTGGTGGGGAAAAGCGTCCATGGACATGAGTGGCGGCAACGTCTTTTACTCTTTGCTGGGCTTGTGAAAGGAGATATTATCTACTTAATTTGCTTTTGCCTTGCGTACTTGGGACTCTTTCCATTGTCGGCACTTTGTAAGCTTTGTGCTACTTCCTAATCAATAAAATCTTATATAATCATCTGAAAAGAAATCTCTCTCTCTCTCTCTCTCTCTCCAAGATTTATCTCTTTAGAGATTTCTGTCTCCTTGAGGGACAAAATGTGAGGCAAGGACTCTCAAAATCGAATATCTAATTGTAGTAAGAAAATTAGCTAACCTTGATTTGTCTCCCCTTATAATGTACCAGAAACTGCTCAAGGCTTTTTGAAAATTATATCTTATAGAATTTATTCCTTTGAAAGTTGTAATGAATTTACAAATTACTACTTTTGAATGCATAATAATTTTCAGAGATAAAATTCTTTATGTGAATAACGATAAATTTCAAAATAAAACTATTTTATATTGTGAAACAGTATAAACCACTTTTGCTTCCTAACCAAAAATTCTCTTTTTACAGGTGGGATAAAAATGTAGCTCGCTTATTTGCGCTGCTGTTTAGTGTGCTTATAAAATTCATATACGTGTTGTTATACTTCAGACGGTTCCGGCTTGCTATTGTACTTATAGGGCTTGGAATCCTTCTTCTCGTATGCATGAAAATTTCTAGAGATATTCAACTGAAGAGGAAAAAAAGAAGAAGATTGCAGTTACCTCTATCAATGTGAACATTTCAGAAACATGCTTAGATGCATTAATGTCAGTTCTTGGTCACGACGGTCTCGGCGCCCTTCTGGAACAGATGGTATGGTCTCTCTCTTTTTTCCTTATTGACCGTGTCTTCTATCTGTAAGAATCGTTGCTGCAACCCCTTTGTAATCAACATCCATCTGATCTTGATTTCTTTCTCTAGTAATTGTTTCATTTTTTCTTATTGGGTTGTAAATTTCACTTATATTTCAAATGGACAACTACGTTAAGATATTCTTTTCTTCCTTTGAAACAAGAGCAAATGAGGTGTTAAGTGTACTTTTTCAAGTAGGACGGATATCTAACTTACTGTGAGTGTGAGTGAAAATTGGCTAAAGGAAGCATTAGAAAAGGTTTAAGACTGCAACTTGAGCAACTTAGGGATGCCTTGTCCTAGCCCGACCAGATCTGCGGTTGTTGGAATTGAAAGTGATCAGAATATTTTAATAAAGAACGTGAAAATGAAAGAGCAAGCAAACAACAGAAAACACTTTCAACATAGTTTACCATCTTTGCTGCACCCACAAACTAATGACAACTATTGGATTGCGTCAAGATTGACAGAAGAAAAGGGTTGGGGACCAGGGTTTGTATGAAGAAGCATATGCAGATACCTTCTCATAGTTGTAATAATCACGACATTTCCCAAAAGAATTGAAAATAAAAAGTTACTGACAAGTTCAAGGTGATCACGTCACTGATCCAAAACCTTAATTGCCACCAACAGACCTACATACATTGCATCATGCGTACTTATTTTCCTTTAGTTCATAAGAGTAATATAAATGCTTTACTTAGATATTCAGCACGACCCGTAATTCTCGGTCAGCCAATCGATGTGCTCCACTGAACTTAAACTAATCCGACCTAATTTTCTCTTTCTATTCCTTTAATACATTGTGATAATGATTACTTTTAGTTGATTACATGTAGTCCTGTTATTCATGTCTCCCGTTTGTGCATTGATCGTGATGATTATTTCCCTTTTGTCGCTCTTATAGGTGTCATGTGTAAATATTTTGTTCATTGAGATGATCATGCATTGTTTAATTTTTCTTATTACACCTGTAAAGTGTAACACCGCAACTCCAGTGTCTAACCTTAATGGGCCATAAAACCTTCACTTACACTAATCCACATATTTATATGCACTCGTGGCTGACGATATGTGCAGGGAACATTTAACCGTTGTTACGGGTTCTGTTACAGACTTTCAGAGGCATAGTAGCATACCAAGCAAGACTTTCATGATAAAAGGAGAGACAAAAGTAGAAGTCAATAATCATACATCTAAGTTAAAGGTTAGGTTCATCCCCATTCTCTTTTATCTCCTATATATCCCTTTTCAGTTTTACCTAGAAAAGAACTTTATAAGCCAAAGGAGAACTAGATAAATATTAAATCCGCAGAGCTTTCGAATATGAGAAGACACAACTGGCATTTCTTTTTCTTCCGAACTGTCCTTTTTTCAACATCCACACTAATTTAATTCACTTTTGAAGTAAACAACTTAAAGGTAACCTTAATTACTAGAATCAGTGAGAATAGTCATCGTCGAAAATTGCCACTTGTCGGATGGTCGGGTTCCATATGTTTTAGTTTATTTACGGTTAGTGGGTGTCAGGGACACAATGATAGTGCAGGCCACCATTTTGCACCTCTTCTGTCTTGATATCTATTGCTGTAAATTAGGTCACACCCAGTGGTCCATTGGAAGTCACAATCCCTATATATGTATCTCTGGTGGTCCTCTGACTATTTGAATGGATCATGACTGCAACCAAACACCCTTTATTTCATTGAATTTTCTTTATAGTTGGCTTCTCTCCATCAAACCCTGCCATAAATCTCATAACTAAACGTCTATATTCAGGGAATAAATTTACTCTTTTTCTTTTGTTGCTATCAAAGATGATTAGAGATCAGCTATTTGGCCAGGGAATGCAAGTACTGATCGTAAGCTTTCATATTCACAGCGTACACGTGTTTCACATCACTTATGCCTGTATATCTGTAGATAGGAAATACTTGCTTAATGGAACCTACAGGATGATAACTTTTAATTGGGTAAACTGAATACTAACTTAAGAAGAGGAGTTGCTTAGATTAACCTATTACTTAGTTATCTGTCTTGGAACGGTCATTGTACCCATCAATGTATTGGTGGGCTTCGTGCGATCATTGTACTATGGCAAAGGACAAAATTATGATTCAAATCAAATAATTAGAGAAGAAACTTAGATAAGGAGAAGATTTCAAGAGTCAAAAAGAAGGAAAAAATGGGATATGCTTAAGTTGGTGGTGACAGTCGAATTATAGACTACAGAAGCGCGTTTTTGTTTACGGTTTGCTTTAGTAAACTGTAAAGATGTTACATTTGCCATGTGAAACCTTGATGCTTGCAATGTGTGAAACGTGTTTACCTACACTTATAACCCTTGATACTTGCAATGTGTGAAACATATGTATCTACATTTGCAAAATACCGTGGCCAAAGTTTTGTACAGTAAAATGTTTGTATATTACATAAGTTAATAATCTCTCTATATTACTTTTCCATAGGGTATATGTTATTAATTGTATCCATGAATAACCTCTTTTTAAAAATAGCATAAGTTGGAAAAACTTGAATATTCTTGTTCTCCTGATCAGGGTTATATGGTTCATAATTTATCACCACTTACACAAATTAATCAAAACCTTGGTACACATGATATATGTACACAGAAAGTTAAATAAATAAGTTTGAGCTCATTTAAGCTGTCCCTATACTCACATTAAAATAGTAGAGAATGGGAAGGATCACTCGCCGTGAAATGGTGATAAATTATGAAGCCTGATATTGGTTTTGAGTGACTGTAGATGATGAATCCCTGTAACTGTCGGCTGGAATTTGTGGTGGTGGTGGTGGTGAACAACACCCATTTACAGAAGACTATGACACACGCTTTTATGATTCACACTCGTGTGGGACCCGTCCGTCCAAAAAGATGTGCATGGTTGCAATCATTAAGCTGCGTCACCCGCACGGGTGGTTACGCCTGCTACTCCCTGACTCTAAAAGTCACACGTGTTCCTCACTCATTTGCTGAAACCACTTGTACGTTGGCAGATAATGTTTCACGTGCGAGCCAATTATATCATCGCACGTGGGATGGTCCACCTCAGACAAAAAGAATTATACAGTACTGGTATCTCATTGGGGAGTCACCCATGTGGGTCCCAACTGATGATACTAGATTTTGTGGGTTTTAGGCTAAGAACCCGGACCACGACCCATTGAGGTCTACTTCCTAGCTAATTTGAAGAGTCTACTCTGTAGGTATTGCTGCTTTTGTGACTCCACAAACTGGCAAAACTCACTGTATTTTTGGCATTAGTACACAGTACTACTTATGTAAATTCAACAAGTTTTTCATGATTTTTGTCGTTTCCAAAGGGCAACAGTGCTAGACAAACAAGCCTTTAAAACACCATGCTCTCATGCTCCTCTTCAGACTTCAGATAGAGAGAGACTCCCATTTACCATCTTTCTTCTCCTTCGAGAGAGATGTTTGAACTCAAACTTCTTCTCCTACTACCTTCAACAGTTTTACCTCTAGTAATCATATGGGGTCTTCTGCAAAGGAAGAAAAAATCGCTTAAACTGCCACCAGGGAGAATGGGTTGGCCTTTTATAGGCGAAACATTTGGTTATTTGAAGCCATACTTGGCTACCACCATTGGAGAGTTCATGGAGCAACACATTTCAAGGTAACAAGAATACTTCACTACAGAAAGAAAGAAAATTATGTATTTTATGTGAAACCAAGTTTTATTTTCATCTTACGATATTTTTGTGCTCATTTGCAGATATGGAAAAATCTACAAGTCCTACTTGTTTGGTGATCGTGCAATAGTTTCGGCCGATGCTGGGCTAAATCGATTCATATTGCAAAACGAAGGGAGATTATTTGAATGCAGTTATCCAAGCAGTATTGGAGGGATACTCGGAAAATGGTCGATGTTGGTTGTGGTGGGAGACATGCATAGAGACATGAGAATGATCTCTCTCAATTTCATGAGCACTTCTAGGCTTCGAACGCATCTCATGCCCGAGGTTGATAAACATACCTTGTTAGTTCTTAGATCTTGGAAAGAAAACTCAATTTTCTCTGCTCAAAATGAAGCAAAAAAGGTATGTTTTCTTCGCACGTGTAACTTCTTACTGCAATGTTTCTCGGGTACATGATAATTGCCACCAATTAAATTTGTCGGAGTACTTATATATTACACATATTCAATAGGTAACGCTGCTGTTCACCCGATTCTGTTTCAAAGTACATTCAGGGATAATTGTATACAATAAAAAAATAATGTTAGTTGAAATATTTGTATATAGTAGTTTTTTCTACTATGATTAGTGTAAAAACTTATAGTTAAATAAATATTTCCAGTTCACCTTCAACTTGATGGCAAAGCATATCATGAGCATAGACCCTGGTAAACCGGAAACGGAGCACCTAAGGAAAGAGTACATTACCTTCATGAAAGGAGTCGTATCTGCACCATTAAACTTGCCAGGAACTGCGTATAATAGGGCCTTAAAGGTATGATCTGAACTCCTTTTTCATATAAAATATTAAAAATATAGTCCGGAGAATTATTCTACTATTTGAAAAATTATAATTAGTAAGTTGTGATTTTAACATTTTTCTTTTCTATTTGGCATAACAACAGTCGCGGTCAACCATTCTTAAAGTTATAGAGCATAAAATGATAGAAAGACTCAAAGAGACTAACAATGATCGTGAGAAGGTGGAAGACGGTGATCTTCTTGGATGGGTGTTGAAGCATTCGAGTCTTTCCATTGAACAAATTCTTGATTTGATACTTAGTTTACTTTTCGCGGGTCATGAAACTTCCTCTGTGTCCATAGCTCTAGCTATCTACTTCTTGCAAGCCTGTCCTAAAGCTGTACAAGAATTGAGGGTAAACTCTATTGCTAAACCAACTTTATCAACTTATTTATTCTTCAAAATTAAAATTTATCTCTAAAAAATTCTCCATTTTTATATATAATCAGGAAGAACACCTCGAGATCGTCAGGGCGAAGAAACGGGAAGGAGAGTCAGGATTGAATTGGGATGACTATAAACAAATGGAATTCACTCAATGTGTAAGTTCTTTTGCCCTACTTCTTCTTCTTTTTTCTTCTTTTTTTTTGTCATTATTATTATATGCTTTTTCTCTGATTTCTATTTACTCTTATAAAGGTTATCAGTGAAACACTCCGCCTTGGTAACGTGGTTAGATTCTTACATAGAAAAGCTATCAAAGATGTTAGATACAATGGTAAGAAACTGCAAAACTTTTTGTTTCTTTCACAAAATGTTAGCCAGAATCTGAATTTTGTACGATCTTTTTACTTCTTAGGTTATGACATTCCGTGTGGTTGGAAAGTTCTTCCCGTCGTTGCAGCTGTGCATTTGGACCCTTTGATTTACGATAAGCCTCAAGAATTCAATCCATGGAGATGGCAGGTATTAAAGCAAAATTACATAAAACTTATATTGTGGACCTGTAATCATCTATTAGCCAACTGTCTTCATCAACAACGGGTAGTTGCGCCGAGGACCCAGTATAATTTATGGCCATGTAGCCCATAATACAGCTACTTGGCTAATAAAGTGATTAGGCAGTTTCCGTGTTTCGGTATTTTCTCATTTTGTTTTTGTTTTTCTCTTTCTTTTCTTTTTCAGTTCTTAGAGTTTATTAAAGTACATGTGGGGTTTATACATGCACGTGTAGTAGTCATTTTTAGAAGAAAGACTGAAAATATGACTGCTTAAAAGAAAACTGAAAATTATGACCGAATGTGCACGCTGCGGCCCACCATTCTCATGAACAATTTTGCTTACGTTTGGGATTGCTTCAGTACAAAGATGTTATTGTAAACATAACTCTTTGCAAAGAAAGCTATTGTTGGTTACAAATGAAAAACTAAAAGCAACTAAAGTTATGAGGAACCCATCTTTGTTTTTGAACTTTTTCTTTTTTGTTTGACATATTGATGTTGATGGAAAGTTCATTACACCCCCCAACCGCGGCAAAAATAATCCTTGGGGTCTTGGTGAAAAAAACTACCCAAGTAGTATCGTAAGGAAGTATGGACGTACACTTTTTATTATCTAAGGATAGAGCTACCAGGGTAATTTTTTCTTTTCTTTTCTTTGTTAGTTAACTTATTATATTCTTCTTCCTATTGTTCATTCTTGTTGCAGAGTAAAACAAGTACGGATTCTTCTGCATTTTCAAACATGAAGACAGGCAACAACTTTATGCCATTCGGTGGTGGGCCGCGTTTATGTGCTGGATCAGAATTAGCCAAATTGGAAATGGCCGTTTTTATACACCACTTGGTCCTTAATTACGATTGGGAGTTAGCCGAACCGGATGAACCTCGCGTCTTTCCATTTGTCGAATTCCCAAAAGGCTTGCCCATCAAGGTACACCGTAACCCTATGCTGGATATCAAAGAAAAATTAAGCTAAACTATATATGATTTCTCAAGTTTCTCTCATATAAACATATAGTATTAGATCATAAAGCGCTGAAGTACAAAAATGTAAAAAATTTGCGTCCCTCCTTGTAATTTCTGTTTTTCATTTATACAAGTCCTCTCCATAGGCTTGGGTCTTGTTAGGTTGAAATCAATATATAATTAAAGTTCGATTTTCTTTTGTTAAAATACTGATGTTTAGCCATATCGGTGGAGGGCCGAGTTTTATTAAATACCGTATCCATGGCTCATGTGGTAGACCCTATATCCGATCCGTACAGCCTAATACGTCCTTCATAATGGACCACGAAAAATAATGGTCTGGTGGATTTTGATATCTATTGTTCGATGAACTTGAAGAAAACGATATGTGGTACTACTTGGGAATCAATATCGTGTGCCCCTCTTTTTTATGTTTGTCATGGGATGTTTTGCTATATGGTCCAGTCGTTGGACGTTATTAGCTGTTAATCATGTTCGTATCGGATTGTTTTGTGTTACTTTTGAATCTGCATACTTGCCAGTAATCATTCCGAGGTATGTACCAGCTAAGCTAGGCAGGTAAAATAACTACGCCCGAGCGGGGAATATGGGAATGAAATCTCTGGATACAAATATCTGACTTTTTTTGTAGGTATCGTTTGTATTTTTAAGCTTCAATGCCTTTAATAAGCTCACTATCAATAATTAGTAGGGACTCCTGTTTCAACGCCATTAAAACGATGTATCTAAGGTCGATAAGGATTACGACTATGTGGTCTTAAAAGATGCACGATCCTGGGTGCTCGTAATAACACCCAGCCATAAAATGCATAATATCGAGCGTTGGAGTATTCTTTCTTAACACTCAATTGTCATCATTCTCGTTGTGGGTTCACTATGGGGGACCTCGCTCCTTCAATTTTTCATGACCACGATAAGGACAGGTTAAGATCAGGAACAGATCCAGGATTTTATTTTTAGGGATAAAGTAAATGGTTAGCTAATTCAAACTTTGTACCCCAATGCAACTATTTTTATTCAATTTTTTGCAAACTTGTGATCTGGGTTCATAATTTATCACCATTTGCTCGACTAGGCCACGGGGCACATGAGACCTCGCCAACCCACATACGGGTCAATACGAGAAATAGCATAGCCTTCGCATTGGAAGTTTTTTTGCTTAGGCAAAGTTAGGGATGCATGAACTTCGGGTTAATGACGAGATAATGAAACAAATATTCATCATTACTAGCAAATCATCAGAATCTATAACATTAAAAATAATATATAATCTCATTGAAACATTATAATTTCTCTATAAAACCCCATTTCTACAGTCACAATCCAATGCATATTAGGAATTTTTGGAACCATTATTGTGAAATGAAGGCCATGAAAGCTTTCTTTCTTTCTACTTTTGCTCTTTTCGTCACCTTATCAGGTAAAGTGCTTACTCAATTTACGTTGATTGTTTTCCCCGTAAAAATCGTCTACGTTGTCGCCTTTTCTTTCTTTTACTTCTCAATTTAAGTTTTTCCTTTAAGAAAATTACTAGGAAGGTGCACTTTTTTGCAAAATCAGTAATTGTACGTACTAACATTTCCTATAAATTGGGTATCAACTGTCAATCGATACATGCAAAAGTGTATGTTTTTATTCTTAAAGTTATAAAGAGTTATCTCGACTTAAACGTCTTATGGGTTTTTATAACGGGGATCGGGGAGGTTGTTATTTGTTTTGTTTTTTTTATAGGGATCTGTAAACTGAGTCTCCAACCCCATGGTTTTTGAACCCGCGTCTCCTCTAGAGGAGGGTCACAACCATCCCTGGGTCAAGAGCCCTATGATACCAGGGAGTAGTTGGGCGAGTGGTGAAAATAATGAACCAGACCTCGATAGCTGGAGAAAAAAATGAAAATGATTATTGAGGTAATTGATTTTGTACGAAACTAATGTTGATTTACGGAATGCAGGCGCCCTTAAAATTGGTGTAAATTATGGAATGGTGGCCGATAACCTCCCTACTCCGGACAAGGTTGTCACCCTCTTCAAATCAAGTTACATCGGAAGGATTCGCCTATTCGCTCCGAATCCCGATGTCTTTAAAGCTCTAGAAGGTTCTAGAATCCAAGTCATCCTCGGAACGCGTAACGAAGATCTTTCTCGACTTGCATCAGACCAATCATATGCAGCCACTTGGGTCAACACGAGGGTGGTCCCACACGCGTCGAGTATCAAATTTCGATGCATATCTCTAGGCAACGAGGTCATACCTGGGGAGTTAGCGACGTATGTTCTTCCAGCAATACAAAACCTCGACGCTGCATTGAAAGCCGCTCACCTCATGGTGCCGGTAACCACCGCCATATCAATGCAAGTGTTGGGCGTATCGTTTCCGCCTTCACAAGGCGTGTTCTCAGACTCTGGTATTATGGGACCAATCACGGGATTCCTCGCGTCAAACGGTTACCCCCTCATGGTCAATGTGTACCCCTACTTCGCCCACGCTGGTGATCCCGTAAATATTCCCCACGACTACGCCCTATTTAAGTCAAACAATATAGTAGTAAAAGACGGCAAACTCGGATATCAAAACCTCTTCGACGCAATGGTGGACTCGGTGTATTCCGCATTAGAAAAAGCCCGAGGGCCTAACGTGGACATCATTGTTTCGGAGACAGGGTGGCCATCCGCAGGAAACGGAAACATTGCAACAATCGACAATGCGCAAACTTATAACACCAACCTTATTGCTCATTTAAGGAGTCTTTCCGGGACACCAAAGAGACCCAGAAAAGAATTGGAGACTTATTTATTTGCCATGTTCAACGAGGATCTCAAGTCGCCCGGTGTCGAACAAAACTTCGGATTGTATTATCCCAACATGACCCCGGTATATCATGTAAATTTATAACCTTAAATTTTTGGGCCAGCCAAGGATAAACCTAGCTGGTCCTGGATATATATATATATATAAATCTGCTCAGTTGCTTCGGGACTTTCCTTTGGCAAAAGTGCAAAATCAGTTATTGCTACTCTATGTTTCTTCAGGTTCTGGCTTGGATTTGTCATTGGGGGTGATTACCCACTTTCTGCCACAATTATGTCTGAATATGCCAACAAGAAAACGCATGGTGCCTTCATTGCCGCCGTGTTTGCTCTGCAAGGCTTCGGAATTTTAGCTGGCGGGATGGTTGGAATTATCCTTTCTGCAGCCTTCAAAGCCAAATTAAGCTGCTCACTACACTGTTCTAGTTGCAAAAAATGCTAAACAGGTGGCTGTTGATATGTCAAAAGTAGTGCAAGTTAAAATCGAGGCAGAACCTGAAAAATCGAGCATATAGCACAAGAAACTAGCAATTCATTTGGATTGTTCTCTAAGCAATTCCTTCATCGACACGGGCTTCACCGGGACTACAAGTACTTAGTTTTTGCTAGATATCACATTTTACAGTCAGAACTTGTTTCAGAAAGATTTTTTGTCTGCAGATGGGTGGATTCTTGCAGCAAAAACCATGAATGCGGTTGAAGAGGTCTATAAAATTGCAAGGGCACAAACGCTTATTGCTCTATGTAGTACTGTACCAGGGTATTGGTTTACAGTAGCTTTCATAGACCGTATTGGGCGCTTTAAAATCCAGATGATGGGATTTTTCTTCATGACAGTGTCTATGTTCGCTTTGGCCTTCCCTTACAACCACTGGACTCAAAAGAAGAACCGCATGGGGTTCGTTATGATGTATGCTTTAACCTTTTTCTTTGCGAATTTTGGGCTCAATGCCACGACATTCGTAGTGCCTGCTGAAATCTTCCCAGCCCGACTACGTTCAACATGTCACGGTATCTCAGCTGCAGCTGGAAAAGGCTGGTGCTATTATTGCTGCATTTGGGCTCTTATATGCTGCCCAGAGCTAGGATAAGACCAAGACATATGCAGGGTACCCTGCAGGTATTGGAGTTAATAATTCGCTTATCATGCTTGGTGTGTGATCAACTTCTTTGGGATGTTGTTTACACTTCTAGTTCCGGAGTCTAATGGGAGGTCTTTGGAGGACATGTTGGGTGAGAACGAGGAAGACAAGAAAACGGGCTCAACAAATAACCGGACTTCCCTGGCTTAGTGTGAATGAAAATTATTTTTGTAAGCCAGTGTGAATGGATTTATAACTTCAAGTTGAGTCTTAAGGGATAATCACTGAAGGAGATGTCGTATAAGAATGGGGAAAAAATTAAAATTGTGTAAACGAGTAAGAGGACCTGTTTAGTATGTGTGGACATGTCAACTTGAGCTCATCAAAGAAGCTTCTTCGTTTTAATAATGCGTTGTTTGCTACAAATAAATAAAAATAATAGTCGACCCATAGACGTAACCTTTAGAAGGATGATCAGGCTCTGGAGAAGATGTGGAGCTAGTTTTCTAAACTACTAGAAGAGTGAGTCAGAAGAAGAAGGTGGAAGCCGGTAAACTACGAGCCAACTTGCGTACAAAGAAAAGTGCTAAAAAAAACGTATTAAATATGCATTACAGAAAAGCTAAAAAAAAGAGTTCAGAGTTGAACTTGCGTACGCCGGAGCTTATAAAATGTAGGTAACTCTTAAAAATAGAAGACGAGGATCCTAAACTACAAAGAAAAAGCCTTCTAAACTACATCCGAAATGTCTTTGGACTTGCATACAGTGAAGGATCCTAAACTACGTAAAGGCATAACGGGTGTCCTATAATCCACTGTAGGAGTTAAATAAAGCTCTGATAACCCTAGAGGATCCTTAAGGAAAAGAGCCAGAGTCAGTAAAAGAATAGTGAAAAAAGAATAATGGTAGTTGTTTTTTTTTTTCTAGGATCCTTGTAAGTCTACTGTATACAGATAAATGTGCGAGTTTAAAGCTGTATTTTTTTTGAGGTGGTGCTTCTCCTCTTATGAACCTTGCAGGTCAAGATGTCACAAACGCATTCGTTGCTTATCATCCAGCTACTGCTTGGAAACATCTCGATGATTTCTTCATTGGGTATTTATCAGATTACCATGTTTCTGATGTTTCTAAAAATTATAGACGACTTATTTCAGAGTTTACCACAGCGGGTTTATTTGATAAGATGGAGTTTTTATAACAATGAGTAGTATTGTAGTAATGCTTATGACTAGTATTTGTGGGGTGGTGTTGTCTGATTATGTTTGGGTTCATCTTTGTTGTGGTGGGTTAATGGGGTTTATTTGGATTCAGAGTGATTGGCTTGGACATGATTCTGGGCATTATCAGATTATGTCGAGTTGTGGATATAATAGGTTTGCGCAAGTGCTTACTGGGATTAGTATTGCTTGGTGGAAGTGGAACCATAATGCTCATCAAATTGCTTGTAATGGTCTTGAATTCGATCTGGATCTTCAGCATATGCCATTCTTTGCGATGTCTTCGAGCTTGTTTAGCTCATTGAGGTCGTATTTTTATGAGAGGAAGATGAATTTCGATGCTGTTACTAGGTTTCTAGTGAGTTATCAACATTGGACATTTTATCCTGTTATGTGCCTTGCCCGCAGGGGCGGAACTAGGAAGAAGCTAACCCGGGTTATAGCCCGGGGTAAAATTTGACAAAAACAAAAAAATAAATAAAATTTTAGACCCACCTCTCTTCCTCTCTCTGCCTTCTCTTCCTACCTTTCTTCCTCTCTTCTACAAAGCAACAGCGGCAGAACTTAATGGAACTATTTGTTTAGGGTTTCTCTGTATTGTAGTTAAGGTTTCTCTCTTTTCAATTCTCAATTTATTTATTTAGGGTTTGTTTGTTTGTTGCTTCTCAAACAACAATTGAGTTTTTTTTCTTCCTCCCTGTAGAGATGAGCAACTCAGTGGCTTTTGACTCGACACCGTCTATGGATTCCACGATGCATGAGGTTTATTCTTAATCCCTTTTCTTACTACTAGTATTTTTAATTTAGAGTTATGTATGCAATTGAATGTGGTTCACCAGCTTAGACCAAATCATGAAATAGGGGATTGATTTGTGAAATAAGAAATGTGTGTTTTCTCGTATCTACTCTTGTTACTGTCCTTAGATTAATTGAACCCTTCGAAATTCTTTCAGGACTACAATTACTAAACCCCGCCTTCTTTTTATAGGATGTCGATTGTACACCTAATCCTTTTGCGAAAATCATCACCAAAACAATATCTCGTGAATCTTTTAGGTTGGGTATGATGTGAAGGACCCGAATTCAATCTTTGTGTTTAAGACTTTAAGTTCAGGACTCATTTTGGTGGAGGCAAATCGACTGGGTTTGGCTTGATTTACGACTCGGTTGATAATGCAAAGAAATTCGAGCTTAAATACAGGCTTATTAGGGTAACAATCTCAATCTCAATCTTGCATTATACGTTGTATAGATTTAATTTTTTATGTTATGATGTGTTAGTGTATTATTTTGCTTATTATGAGCATTTTTGCTGTAATGTCAAAGATATTCTGTTTTATCAAGACTTGTCTATCTATGACAACGAAAGGATTTGCGCTTAGGTAAATATATTTGTATATGTATTGAAATGCTAAGCCCTCTTAATTGTTATATCAACAATTTGTTGTGGCTCCCAGATTTATTTAGTTGTTTGTTATAGAACGAGTTTCTATTTATGTACTGTGTTTTGAAATCTCATGTAATTTTAGTAGTATCTTGTATATTGATATGTACAGATTATGTCTGAGATATGTCAATTACTTGTTTAGTTTACATAAAGAAATTACGTAATTAATCAATAATATTAGTAAATATCCCTCTAAAATTACTAATATACCCTCAATTTTTTTTTCGGGGCCAAGCCCCCGAACCCCCGTAGTATCTTAGCCCCCATAAACCTAAAATCCTGGTTTCACCCCTGCTTGCCCCGTTGAATTGTTTATTCAATCGTTTGTATTATTGTCGTCAAAGCATAGTGTACCCAATAGGATTCAGGAGATAATTGGGATTCTTGTTTTCTGGATTTGGTTTTCTCTTGTTGTTTCGTTTCTTCCGAATTAGGGGGAGAGAGTGATGTTTGTGCTTCCGAGTTTTGCTGTTACTGGAGTTCAACATGTTCAAGTCTACTTGAACCAATTCTCGTCTAGTGTTTATATCGATCCATCTGTTGGGAATAACTTGTTTGAGAATCAGACGAAGGGAACGCTGGATATCACATGCCCGTCTTGGATGGATTGGTTTCATGGCTGTTTACAGTATCAAATTGAGCATCATTTGTTCCCTAGGTTGCCAAGGTGTAACCTTAGGAAGATATCCCCATATGTGAGAGAACTTTGCAAGAAGCACAACTTGCCTTACTTGAGTGTCTCTTTTTTGGAGGCTAATGTTTTGACGATTGGGACTCTTAGGACCGCTGCATTATAGGCTCGGAACATCACTAATCCTATCCCGAAGAATCTAGTTTGGGAAGCGGTTAATACACATGGTTGAAGTTTAGCGATGTACATGGTGAACAAGTGAGTAACCTCTTTTTGGTGGAAACATGGCAGTTTCATCATATTTCAGCATCAGCAACTGGATCTTTGATCTCTGATAGGGGTAATGTCGTGGTACTTCTAGCCTTTCATTTGTGTGTTTGACAAGCATTGTTATTTCTCTCATTTGTTTGAATTCTGCATCGCCATCCCAGTATTGGAAATATATTTAGCAGAACCAGAAATATCTGAAGTTCTTCTTAGACATCTTTCTTCCATATTTGGCTTCAAACTTTTATCAAACGATATAATTTGGGTTAAAAAAAAGTATTAAAGAAGTATCTAGAGGATCCTAAACTTTAGTAGTTAGCCTTTCAAAGTGGATAAAGAGCCATTACCACCTCTTTTCATCTTTCTATCTCAATCTTACTTATCTAGGCTTTAACTCGCACTTGTAGCCTTTAGGCAACTAAAAGAAAGCCAGCTCCCACCTCCAATGTATATAGAAGGAGGCCTAACCCACACTATTCCGCTTTTAAAGCCCTCTGATATCTTTTCTTTAGGCAACCTGATTTCTTGCTGCTCATAACCCAACAACGATTTAGCCACATAGCTCTTATTTTTAAGAAACGGACACGTTCTTTCTTTCCTCCACCTCCAACAGCTAAAGCTTTTGTTAAGCTCTCCTCTTTTGAATTCCTCCCGGATCATGCTTCTCATCCTCATATTCCTTCGTGGCGGGGTAGGCTAGTGGGGTTAAGCCTTCGCTTCCTTCATCTTAGCTCTTTTAAACTTCTGAATCACACCTCTAATGTTTGTTAATGGCTTTCTAACCAAAAAAATTGGAAAACACCTCCTTTTCTGATGTCTAAAGGCTACCTATAGACATTACTATTACCACTACCCCCATGCTACAGCATGGCTTAAGTTCATTATAGCGAAGCGTGGAGAAAGAAAGGAAAGAAACTACCTTACCATGTCTTTCTTGCTACGGTGGGGTTATGACTTTTAGTTTAGGGCCCACTCCTAAACTACAAAAAACCATTGGTCACTTGAGCTATTAGCTCTTGCTTAGGCTACTATTTTCTTTAATCGCAAATAGCTCCAATGTTTGAAAACCTATAGCTAAGAAAGCCAATTCTTCGTACGCAAGTTCGAGAGGTGTTTTAGAAAGGACCACTTCTTTTTTTAAGGATAAATAGTGGATGATGGAAAATAGGATTCTAAACTACGTAATGGCTATAGGAGAGCAATAGTTAGAGCAAGAAATCCAAATAGCTCGACTTCCAAGGCGTAGTGGTTATGGCTATAGAGGAATAACTGAAGCAAGAAAGCCAAATTTCCAAGGCGTAGTGGTTTATCCAAACCCACTATGAAAGATCCATTTTCACATAACAACAAGATAGCGGCGGTGTGTAAAAAAAGGGTAAGGCTTAGGGTGTGTTGTTTTAAAAGGGCCAGCGGTAGCGAAGGACCCGAAAGCCCTTTTTAAAGAAATGAGGGGGGGTGTTGGCGAAAGATCAGCTTAAAACAACAGACAGATCCTAGTACATGAAAAAGTTAGAAAGAACACCAAAATAATTGGCGGCTAGGTGACTTCAGAAGGCATAGTTATGACACCGGGTCTGGTTTAGGAGTTGTATAATTATCTATTAGTAATCTAAACAAGGGATTGCTAAATAGACTTCATGAAATGGCATTTTCAACAATTACGTATGATTTCTTAATTCAAGATTCTAAAGGAACCTTAGGTCCTTAATGGTGGGTCATCTACTAGCATGGGATTTGGTTTTAATCTCTTTGATGAAATGATGGGGTTGCCCCTAAATTTAGAGGATTACATATAACTCATAATTGGGATTTGGGGATGGGATTTATCTCACTAGAAGATACAAAATCAATAATAGATGAAAATTAGGGTAAACGAAATTGTACATTTTGATCGAGGAATCACTTGTTGTTGCTAATGAAATCTCGATTGAAACAGGAATAAATCAAATAATGAAACATTAGAAAGCAAATCAAACTATAATAATGAAGAAATTCGAATCGAAAGAGACATAAAGAGAGAGAAAGAGGTACCCGTGAATCAAAATAGAGAATTTGTCAAGTGGAGATGAGAGAATGAAGGGATTTCTCTAATGATTCGATAACCAAAATCGTATGAATGTGTGAGAAAACAAGGCGCGCGCGGGAGCTAAAATAATTTGAGCTTTGTTTTATGCTTTTAGGCCACGGTTTTGCTAAATCCGTGCCTAATGTTTTGTTTTGTTTTAGTTTTAGCCACCGTTTTAGTCTAATAGTCATGGTATTAACTGTGGTAGTTTGACACTGATAAAGTGCTGGCAAAAACTAAATGCCTTCCGTAGCAACTTCCCCATTTTCTTGTAGTGGAGTAAGGTCTATAAAAGGAATAGAACATAGAAGAAGAAGGGACACAAAACAAATGTTTAGAAATAAGAAAGATTTCAACGAGCGATTCAATGCGAAGTAAAACTCAAATTAAATCAATCGAAGAGATTTAAAAACCTAATAATTAATTTGTAAAGTTTGAGCGATTCAAGCTTTGAAGCTTTGGTGCGTTATCCGAGGTGAGGCGTTGCGAGAACGAATAATCGATTGGAAAGAGTTTGATTAGAAGAGAGGTAACCACGGGATGTGTTTATCGAGTCTATAAGTAATTAAACTCTTGTAATTCATTTTCAATAGTAGATTGTTTAGCTATCGGGTAATTCGACAACGACCTGCGGATTTTTCTCTTTTGAAAGGTTTCCCACAGGGTTAAAATTGTTTATTATTGTGATTAATTTCCAATTGCTTGTTGATACTAGATAATCGAATCAATTTGAATTAGGTTAATGTTATATCATTAATTCAAAGGAATTCGGACATATTGATTTTGACCTAAATTAATCGAAATCGGTTAATCTCAAGTAGTTATTTATTTCAATAAGGAATAACATCCTCCCGGGTGCCTTGATGGGTACATCTGTCTCCCAAATACCAAAGAGTCCCATGTGCTTGTATGGGGCTAATATCAATAGACCCAAATACCAAAGAGTTACCGTACCTGGTATCCTTACTTTGTATCTTAGGGAACATCTTTAATGCTTCGTCCCAACCCGAATACTTATCATCATAAGGGACTTGTAGCCTCATTCCACAGAAGAGAGCCGTTATTATTACAAAATCCAACGGTGTAAACCCAAGTTCTCTGCAGGGGAAGTGAAAAGTGTAGGTAGACGACCACTAACGCTCTACGAGAGCTTGAATGAGACAGTTATTTGAATTAACCGCCTTAACCGATAAAATCTTTTTAAAACCCTGTTGTCAATCAATCTTTTAACGGTTGGATATTTAGATATCCACTCGTACCACTTCATAACCTTATCTAGCGATCCCTTACTCTTTATTTCTTCTCGATTCTACAAAAAAAATACGTTAAATTTTCATTTGTGCATTTCATCGAACATCTACAACCACCATGTAAGCGTTTGAATTTATAAAAAATACTTATCACTATTTCCTCCAATCCGATAAAAATATACTCATTTGTCTGGAAGGATGTCCACACGGTATAAATCGACAACACTTGGGTTGGGATCATCCTCCATGAGGTAAGGAGGCCACATGTGTGTTATCGTTTATTTGTCCATACACTCAACCGTCGTATTTGAATTACGCATATTTTTGGGAAACTTATATCCCGGCTTTAGTAGTAACTCTCTCCCTAAAGTTTTTTCAAAGTGAATGAGAAGGAAGATGGTAGATAAATCCAAATTTTAGGAGGTTGGGAGGAAAAACGTTCATAAAAAACTATGTGTTGATTTTGCCCAAAAAACAACCAAGTATGGGAGGAAAGAAAACAATGTTTTGTTACAGTTTACGCTGCGCCTATATGAATGACGCGACAACTAAAAAAATCAAGTTTGCCACTGGTTACTTCTCATTGGCCTATATGTTGCGCCATTCTGAAGAGCACAGCACAAGTAAGCCGTTAAGATGATGTCGCGTGACCTCACCCAAACTGTCAATGATGTCGGGCCCTTCTGAACGGTGGTTGGCCAAATTCACCTAGAGTAGATTTTCAACTGATGTGGGATTTTTTGGGTGGAGGATCAAAAATTGGTTTTTGGTGGTTTTAACCTACTTAGGTGCTACATATGCTCTCAAGTAAGCCTATTTTCGGATCGAATCTGATCCAAAATGGGAGGTGGTAAAAAAAAATTCAATATTTTTAGAAACGTAAAATCCGTTTTGATCCGATCTGATTTTTTTTTTCTTCCGGAAAAACAAAAAATGGATCCAAATCCGAAAAAATCGAATTTATCTGACATTTCAAAATATCAAAAATTTTGGAAAAAATTTCGTATATCTGGATAAAATCAATAAATTTGTATTTTGGCAGGAAATTTTGTATTAATATCTCATAAACATATTATTAGACAAGTGTTAATAAACGATACCACTATATAAACTTTGGTACACAAAAAATGATAACAACTTGGAAATAAATATTTTCCAAATGATAAAGTTCACAAAATAAAACATCATCTCACAAACTTAAGTAATCTGCTTTAAGACAAAAATATCACCAAATATCTATGACAACCTCTTTAGAGATAAGTGAAAAGAAATCAAAAACAAGCACCCACTATTACTTAAGCTTTTTAATGCCCTAAAACCCAAGTAAATGCCAAAAGGCAAACCCCAAAATCTCATGATCAAGAAATATGTGGTGTACAGAGGTGAATTTAGGTCTATAGAATATTGCCAATATATGGAATCATAGATTTGTTATTCGGAAGAATTAGATCAGATTTTATTCGAAAAAATCAGATCAAAAAATTTAAAAAATCGGAATGGCAAAAGCCTAACTGATTCCAATTCGATATGTTTCAGGAAAAAAAAAATTCAAAAATCGAATTTTCAGAAATCAAAAATGTAAAATAGGGTTCCAAATCCGATTGGATTTCGAAAAAAAATATAAAATTTTAAAAAATAATTGCAACCCTACTCTCAAGGATTCGTCAGAGTTCACTACCCAATAACCTTATCTAGGTTTCGCATCTAATTCTACAACACCCTTAGCACACAAGATTATTATTACTTTTGTGCCCTTTCTAGATGAAGAAAAGATGGAAGGATACGTTATGAAAAAGGTTAAATTTGGAAACTCCAGGGGTTCACTTGGCCGTTAAAGTAGTAGAGGTTATTTTGGTACACCATTCTAGGGCTGGCAATTTAACCCGCCCCGCCCTTAATGAGGCGGGTTTGGTATGACTATAGCGGGTATGGGGCGGGTTTGGTTTTAAAAAAACTATTTATTTAATGGGGCGGGTCTGGTTTTAAGCTTAAATAAATGGGGCCCCGTTACCCGACCTAGTTATACATGATATGACATGAATACCCTTACATACAAGTTAAACCTAATTATGATTTATAAACTCTGAAGATAGAAGACATGTTACTTCCTCCTCTCCTGCAGTCCTGCCTTGTAACTTCATTTCAACCTCCATTTGTCCACCAGCTTCTCTTCTTCTTATACAGACCTATCGAAACTAGCTAGCTTCATTTCAACCTAATTCTAAAGATATGTTTTCAGTTGTGGCTCAATGCAGAAGTGAGGGTTAAATTGCCTCTGATCCTCAACTGGCTCAATTGAGGGTTAAATTGCCTCTAATCCTCATCTCGTAAATGATAAATCTCCAAAGTTTTAAGTTGTGAGGAGCATTGAAGATACTCTATATTTTGTTGTGATGTTAAGTAATAACTTTAAGACTTTACTATGTTAATTTTGGTGAGAAACATAATGTTTTTGCTAGTTTTGACTCATAATTATCCAATGTTTATATTCTCTTATGTATGTTTGTTAGCTTTTCTTGTGTGTGTGTACACCTGATTTAGTTTTTTTTTTTTTTTGTACAGGTGATTATGATTTTTAAACAGGTGTTAAACAGGTGTTGGGGCGGGTTTGGTATAGGTAAATTTAAATGGGGCGGGTTTGGGTATTCCCCATTTAAGTTAAATGGTATTGAGGTGGGTTTGGGGGTAGGGTAATTTGGCGGGTATGGGGATGGTATTACTCCACCCGCCCCAAACCCGACCCATTTCCACCCCTACACCATTCCGTAAAAATATTTGATTTTATCACAATTCTAAAACTCCAACCGAGATAATGATATAAATATCCTTCATTGTAAAACCCTCAAGACAATATCATTGAAATCCTCACAAAACCTCATATCTATAAGAATATCAATGGAAAATGGAAATCTTAATCTCCACTGAAGCTCTCTTCCTCTTTACTTTTGCTCTCTTTGTCACATTATCGGGTAAGGTTTCTCCATCCATCGTTAGTTTAGCGCATCTGAACAGGAGGGCAAAACATAAAAACCGTGCATTTCTTTATGCAATGGGAGCATAAAATGACCTATAGTTGTCTTAAAAGTGCGACGACAAACACATGCATAGCTCACGTTATTTTTATTTGGTTAATAGTGCAACGGCAAACAGTTTGGAACAACATTATCTCAAGTCTTTGAGAGTATTTGGCTGATGGGCGAGTTTCAAAGGGTATCCTACCTTATAGAATATGCAGCAGTAGGGTGGGTTGGTTAGGTGGAGGCAACCCATCCTTTTTTTTCAAACTGACCACCCATCAGTTAGGTCTTCTCGCCTAGGGTGATAACCAAAACAACACAAAACCCACCCTTAGAGGATAAAAAATTTGGTCCTAAGCGCTTCAGACCAAACTCTGTCCTAAGCGTTTCTCTATGAGACATGTGTCCATTTTGACTCATGTAGTTAACCACAGTTAACCTCTATCATTAAGATCCTCCAAATTCCTTTAATCATGGAGTTTGCTTCCGTACTGACCCTGCTCAATGTATTTTTCTTAAAATGTAATATTTGGAATGTCTAACCATTGGGCTCTTGACCAGTGGTGGTTGTGACAAGGTGAGAAGTCGTGGGTTCAAAACCCCATTGGAGTAAAAACTCATAATTAAATATGTTGAGTCACAAGAAAATAGAGAACTCCATCATTTTCAAGTTCCCCTTCTTCTGTAATATGTTTTGCTCGATGTAAAATTTTATAGAATGAATTATGACATACAACCATCTTTCGAAGCATTAGGCTTTAAATTGAAACAAAATTGAAAAATAGATACGATCATGTTGGCCTAATTGTTTGTTGATAAAAGTAGTGAATTAAACAATGTTTTTACTCTCATTTTGTTTCTTGATAACAATCGAGTTTTTTAGACTTATGTCCTGATATTTCTATCCATATTTGACTTAAGTCCTGCCATTTAGCAAAAAAGCAACTATAGTCCTTTATTTGCAGTTTGACTTTGGTCAACTGTAATTGACCGCAGTTGACCCACATTTGACTGAATCAACAAATTTTAAAGACAGGTTTACCCTTTTACAATTTAAAAAAAAATCAAAAAAAAATCACAGCCTCGAGATACTTACCTGCAGTATTCGACGATGCACAACTGTCGGCCATTGCTCGTCGTTGCCAAAACCATTTCTCTCTCTCTCCAATCTGAGTATCCTCCTCTCCAAGTTTCAACCAAGTTTCCTATTTGGAACAAAAAATACAAAAAATAAACCAAGCTAATTTAGCCATGGGAGGTGGTTCTGAATCACAAACAAAGGTAATTTAGCATTACTGTAAGCTTAATTATAGTCTTAATTGAAAAAACAAAGCTTTTAGTCCATGAATCAAATTTCAGAGAGAAATGACTAAATCTTATCTTCTTTACAAATAGAGGGGGTTAAGTCTAATATATTGTTATTCCAAATTCCAAACAGATGTTGTTATTCCAAATTACAAATTCCAAACAGTGGGAGTTAAGACTAAAGCTTATGTTCTTTGTACTTTATACTGTCTAATATATGTCTCTTATGTGGGACTGTTGTTGTTATTCCAAATTGCAGTGTGTAATGTGTTACCTTGAAGGCCACTCCCCTGACTGTTGCCCTTGGCTATACACAAAATGTAGGTTTCCTCATTGTGATGGCAATAGGAAGCTTATGATTTCATACACAACAAAGAACTACAACATAAAACATCTCAAGTGTCAACACTCAAAATGCACTGAATTTCAATGGTTATTTGATACAAATGTTTAATCTAAAAGTTCCATTGGGACCTCCTCTGGAAGTGGGTGCTTTGGGTGTGGTGGTTCAACTCATTGGATTAGAGATTGCCCTTGGAAAGAATCCAAATGTGAAGTACAAGGTTGTGTTGGGACAAGGATACTTCTTACCTCTAGGCAAGATCATAGTTATGGGCATAAGTATTTGAAATGTTTTACTTGTGGCAATTTCCAGTGGTTGAAGGATGCTTTAGAAGATTTCAAGGAAGGTAACAATGGAAAGCTTAATGTGAAGGTCACTGTGGAGATGGGGCTAGATGAATTCATTAAAGATTTTAAAGCAAAAAAAACTACGTAAAAGAGATATGTGTTTGAAAGCATGAATGTAATGATTTGAAAACAAGAATGTATGGTTTTAATTGAATAAATTAGATTATGTAGTATACCTCATTCTCTTACCTTCTTTTTATGTCCTCATAAGCATTTCACCATTCCAAAATCTGCAGCAACACATTGACAACATTAACAGTCAAACTGCAACATTAGAATGTTGTATGTAGTATATAGAAATTCAACATTACAAACTGCAACACATTGACAAACTGCAACACAATATATTCATATAGACAGTAACATTGTATCAACATTCATATAGACAGTGACACAAACTTATATTGGATCAACATTCAAATATATTGGATCAACATTCATATAGACAGTGACACAATATATTCATATAAACTGCATCACATTCAAACTTATATTCTCATTCATAGACAACGACATTGGATCAACATTCAAACTGCAACACAACATTAGCAGTCAACCTGCAACAGAATATATCATTCATAAACAGTCAAACTGCAATACAACACAACATACTCCATTATATTCAAAAATAGTCAAACTGCAACAGTGACATTGTTTCACATTCATAAACTGTAACAAAAACACTATAACACATTGTATTAATATACCCCAAAACAAATTGTATCAACATACCCCAAAAAACTGCAACAACAACACATTGTATCTGTAGTGGCTTATTTGCAATACTCGACCTAAACCCAGATTTTGACCTCCAGCCCGATTGGATGTAAATAAAAGTTCTGAAACTCAAGCTCAGGTCTCAAGCATTCGACCATCACGCATTTACTCGACCTCATCAACAAACACGTGGTACATTTAAGATACATTATGGAGCGGTTACAAGGAAGAAGAATTACTCAAGCTGTTATGAAGACTCATCAAAACCTGATATTGTAACGTTCCTCATCAATGTAACCAACGATCATATTATAAGTCCTATAAAAAGAGACCTGGAGATTAGAATCCAGGAGGCGAGAATCATCTACAAAAACTCTTAGAGAAAGTCATCCCTACCAAACTCAGATATTCTATCTCTTTCTCTTTGTAATAGCTAGCATCTATATAAACACCATTCTTTCCAAAAATCCTCAAGAGAGGTCATGGTTTTTAACCCATTCAAGGTTTTCCACGCTAAAACTTGTATTAATTGCTTCCAGTTCCTAGCTAATATTCTATATTTCAAGGGTGTAAGGTACTATCTTCGTCCAATACGAAAACAGACTATTACATTTGGCACCGTCTGTGGAACCGCAACTATTAGCCAATGCTCAACAACTGGACCAAAATGCTGAGCTTAAACGTTTGAGGTTCCTGTTTGTCTACTTTTCTCTCCTATACAAAAGTTGATTTCTCTCTCATAACTTCAAAACATTTCAGACAAAACCTTCTCTCTGTCTCTCTCTTCAAATCAGTTTAGAGAGTCACATGTACAGCTCTCAGAAAAATAGGGTATCTAAATAAGCAATGGGGATTGGCTGTGATTCAAGGGAAAAAGTTATATTCTTTCTCTCTCTCTACAAAACTCTGCCATCTTCGTCTCCAAATCTCTCTCGATCTTAAAATACAGAAGCGAAGATGAAGACCTCAATGTTCAAAGCCGTCTTAGCTCATCCGTAATTTCCAAAAATCTCATCAATAGGCACTTTATCTCATCTGATGATTCCAGATCGATCGTCCCTCATAGAGGATTCTCTACCAATTTAGATCTTCCTCATGTTCTTGGGGTCGCATGGCCATTTTTAGAAACACCGTTGATGCGCAATGAGGTACAATTTGGCAGATCTGACCAATGAATCGAGCTTAAGCTTCGATCAACATCAACAATGGCAGGTCTCCACTCGATCTCAATAATGAGGTCTCTTTCTATCTCTCTCTTTGAATCGAACTTGGGAGGTCTAAGATCTCGTAAACGAGCTCAAGACAATTGCTCACTCGAGCTCAGCAAAAAAATCTCATTACAGTAGGCCGACAGCAAAGCTCAAGTTCAAATTAGGAGGCCCACAAAACAACATTTTATGCTCAAGTTCACAAAACAGTTCGTGTTCAACCTAGAAAAATAGTTCATGCTCATGTTCTCAAGCTCGAATGCGAGCTCTAGTTATTTGCTCACTCGAGCTCAACAACAAACCTCGTTACAAGAGGCGTAAACTCATCACGAAATCGGCGATTATTATGGTGTACACAACATAATGGATACTCAATTTTCAGATCTGTCGAAGCCATATTGTCATCTCTGGTTGGTAATGGTGTGTACACAATCTGAAGAGCTATTTTCGTAATGGTATATAGCTTACTCAAGTTCATCCTCATGGTTCCTTGACAAAGGCTGCGATACGTCCGTCCTCGTTACCTCCAAAACCTTCAACAAAGTCGAGCGCGACGCCGACATCAATTAGATATGTTATCCGCGCCAAGACCGCTCTCGAGCTCAAGAGTCCCAACATCGTCTCGTGCTCGGATATTCTCGCCCTTGCCACCCAAGATCACGTAACAATGAAGGTCGAGCATAAATTGAGGAATGACAGATACTTTTGCTTTCAATTGGAACTCGAGCTACTTAAAGCAGCAATGACGACAGCCATGGAATGCAAACAGACTGCTGCCCCTGCTATCGATAACTACGTTGACGCTGTTATTCGTCAACAGTTTGTGAAGCCCTAATAAAACTACAATATCAACAGTTCAAACATCAACAGTTCATGGAGACTCTCAGCTCATTTATAGGTCGACTCATCTTTAAATCGAGCTGATGAAACTCGTAAACGACGATGAACCCTAACCAACAAATGGTAGCAATTGTATTCAACGAAGTTCGATGAACCCGAAACCAACACATAGCAACAATGATCGAACTTATCAAACCACATTATGAAGGCGCTCGAGGTCGAGGTACTCGAGGAGATTACCACTTATTATCGAGCTCGTTATTCAAGCTCATACTCGGGGCGACCCGATCTCAGATTCAGACTCAATGATTAAACTTATCGAACCACATTATTAAAGCGCTCGAGGTCGAGGTACTCGAGACGATTACATCTTATTCAAACTTATACTTGGGGCGACCCCGATCTTTCCAACAACATTATCAAGGCGCTCGAGGTTGAGGTACTCGAGGCGATTACAACTTATTCAAGCTTATACTCGAGGTGAACCCAACTTCATATTTAGACACAACGCTCGTCCTCTGCTTCAAACACAACAGACTGAATGTCAATCGACGTAACTTATACTAATACTCATACTCAGGGCGAGCCCGACTTCAGATTCAGACACAACGCTCGTCCTCAGCTTCAAACACAACAGACTAAATGTCAATCGATGTAACTGTACTCATACTCGAGGCGAGCACGATTTCAGATTCAGACACAAAGCTCGACCAACATATTCAATCATACTCCGGGAGAGCCCGATTTCAAATTCAGACACAAAGCTCGACCAGCACATTCAATCATACTCGGGGCGAGCCCGACTTCAGATTCATACTCAATGCCCGACCTCATCTTTTCAAACAACATCAAACCACATTATCAAGGGGCTCGAGGCCGAGGTACTCGAGGTGATTACAACTTATTCAAACTTATACTCGAGGCGAACCCGATCTTTCCAACAACATTATCAAGGCGCTCGAGGTTGAGGTACTCGATACGATTACAACTTATTCAAGCATATACTCGGGGCGAGCCCGATGTCATCTTCAGATACAATATTCAAACTCAACTTCAAGACTCGAGGTCAAACAACTTAACTCATACTCGGGGAGAGCTCGACCAACATCTTACAAGTCGATTATTGGTACGTCTAATTCGATCAAACAGAACACATTCTACAAGTTGGTTATTGGTTCAACCAGTCCAACCTACATTCAACATTCAAGATATCTCATTACCGTCGCTTATTGATACGCTCAATTCGACTTGTGACTAAGACCTACAACATAGCAATTCAAATATACACGCTCTTCGAGGGTCGCTTATTGAGTCAATCAATTCGATATGGCAGATACGCACTATACAGCCATTCAATATTCAAGATGTCTCATTACGGTCACTTATTGATATGCTCAATTTGACCTGTGACTGAGACCTACAACATAACTATTCAAATATACACGCTCTTTGTCGCTTATTGAGTCAATCAATTCAATCTGGCAGAGACGCACTATACAGCCATTCAATATTTAAGATGTCTCATTACGGTCGCTTATTGATACGCTCAATTTGACATGTGACTGAGACCTACAACATAACTATTCAAATATACACATTCTCTGTCGCTTATTGAGTCAATCAATTCAATCTGGCAGAGACGCACTATACAACCATTCAATATTTAAGATGTCTCATTACGGCCGCTTATTGATACGCTCAATTTGACATGTGACTGAGACCTACAACATAACTATTCAAATATGCATGCTCTCCGAGGGTCGCTTATTGAGTCAATTAATTCTATCTGGCAGAGATGCACTATGCAGTTATTCAATATTCAAGCTATCTCATTACAGTCGCTTATTGATACGCTTAATTCGACATATGACTAAGACCTACAACATGGCTATTCAAATATACACGCTCTCCGAGGATTTCTTATTGAGTCAATCAATTTGACCTGGCAGAGACGCACTATACAACTATTCAATATTCAAGCTATCTCATTACGGTCGCTTATTGATACGCTCAATTCAACCTGTGACTGAGACCTACAACATAGCTATTCAAATATACATACTCTCCGAGGGTCGATTATTGAGTCAATCAATTCAACTTGGCAGAGGCGCGCTATACAGCTATTTAACATTCAATGTGTCTTATTACGGTCGCTTATTGATACGCTCAATTCGACCTGTGCTCGAGACATACTATCATACATACATACATACTATCATTATCATCAATTATCATACATTCGACTACATTATCATACATTCTAATACATCATCATACATTATAATACATTACCATACATTATCTTGCATTCAAACAGTTGGTTATTGGTTCAACCAATCCAACCATGCAGTTTACATATTCAAAGGTCAATAATGTTTTTCAACCAACACCACTCGCTCATCATGCCTCTCGTGCTCTTGGCTGAGATGGGGCGAATGTAATGGCTTATTTCCAATACTTGACCTAAACCCAGATTTCGACCTCCAGTCCGATTAGATGTAAATACCAGTTCTGAAACTCAAACTCAGGTCTTAAGCATTCGACCATTACGTATTTACTTGACCTTGTCAACAAACACGTGGCGCATTTATGATACATTATGGAGCGGTTACAAGGAAGAAGAGTTAATCAAGCCGTTAGTCGACCATTATGAAGACAATTATGAAGACTCATCAAAACCTGATATTGTAACGTTCCTCATCAATGTAACTAACGGTCATATTATAAGACCTATAAAAAGAGACCTGAAGATAAGAATCTGGGAGGCTAGAATCATCTACAAAAACTCTTAGAGAAAGTTATCCCTACCAAACTCAGATATTCTATCTTTTTCTCTTTGTAATAGCTAGCATCTATATAAACACCATTCTTTCCAAAAATCCTCAGAAGAGGTCATGATTTTTTTAGCCCATTCCAGGGTTTTCTACGCTAAAACTTGTGTTAATTGCTTCTAGTTCCTAGCTAATATTCCATATTTCAAGGGTGTAAGGTACTATCTTAGTTCCTAGCTAATGTAGTGGCTTATTTCTAATACTCAAACTAAACTCAGATTTCAACCTCCAACCCGATTGGATGTAAATACCAGTTCTGAAACTCAAGCTCAGGTCTCAAGCATTCGACTATCACGCATTTACTCAACCTCGTCAACAAATACGTGGCGCATTTATGATATATTATGGAGCGGTTACAAGGAAGAAGAATTTCTCAAGCCGTTAGTCGACCATTATGAAGACTCATCAAAACCTAATATTGTAACATTCCTCGTCAATGTAACCAACGATCATATTATAAGACCTATAAAAAGAGACCTGGAGATTAGAATCCAAGAGGCTAGAATCATCTACAAAAACTCTTAGAGAAAGTCATCCTTACCAAACTCAGATATTATATCTCTTTCTCTTTGTAATAGCTAGCATCTATATAAACACCATTCTTTCCAAAAATCCTCAGGAGAGGTCGTGGTTTTTAACCCATTCAAGGGTTTTCCATGCTAAAACTTGTGTTAATTGCTTCCAGTTCCTAGCTAATATTCCATATTTCAAGGGTGTAAGGTACAATCTTCGTTCAATACGAAAATAGGCTATTACAGTATTAACATACCCCAAAACAAACTTCATTGTTAACAGATAGTTCAAAGCCTCCAGTTTTGCCTAGGTTGCTTGAAGGTTTTCTTATAAGGATTTGTTGGAGCATCTGTCTTTGGAGGCATGGGTGGTATCACCAGTGGTGGCCTCTCTAGTGATTGTGGAGCTTCTACAGGGACTGATTTACTCAACCATTCATCTAAAAACCTTTGGTGATTTGTTTGCATAGCTCTTCCCCTCCCTCTCCCAGCATTGGATGAACTTGAAGCACCTTCACTTCTTCCCCTCCCTCTGCCAGAATTTGATGAACTTGAAGCACCTTCACATCTTCCCCTCCCTCTGCCAGTATTTGATGCTCTCCCATTACTACCCCTTCCTCCATCTATGGGTGTTGTTTGTACTCCTCCAGCTATGGGTGTTATTTGTACTCCTCCGACTATGGGTGTTGTTTATACTTGAGTAACATCTGATTGCTGTTACTGATTAAAGTATACTCTGGTTGACTTTTGTGATGGTCGTCCCCTTGCCTTAGGTACAGGTGCACTTTGAATTTGGATAGGTTCACATTTGCAAGTTTTTTTATTGTGGCCAAAAGCACTACATTTCCCACATTTTTTTGTTCTTTATGCACTTCATTATCACCCTTTCTTCTCTCCTTTCTAGGTCTTCCCCTGCTTCTCTGCAATGGTGGTGGATCAACCACATAAGGTGGCTATATAAGAAGCAACAAATTAGCATAATACAATTAGAAGTGAGGCATAAGAAGCAACAAAAAGAACAGTGTGTGTGTATACATTAAAAGAACAAAGTTAATACATTAAAAGAGCACATAAGCTCATCAAAAAATGTATAATACCACTAAAAAACTTTAACTTATAGAGGCCCAGTGTGTATCATCAGCATTGGATGTATAATACTAGTGTGTATCATCAGTGTTTATACATTAAAAGAACAGTGTTTATACATTAAAATAATACATAAGCAACAAAAAAGAACAGTGTTTATACATTAAAAGAACAAAGTGAATACACAGATATTGGATGTATAATACCACTAAAGAATAATACCAGATACTGGATGTATAATACCAGTGTGTATCATCAGATAATACACAGATATTGGATGTATACTATATGTATAATATTGGATGTATAATACCACTAAAGAATAATTTTAACTTACAGAGGCCCAGTGTGTATCATCAGATACTGGATGTATAATACCACTAAAGAATAATTTTAACTTACAGAGGCCCAGTGTGTATCATCAGATACTGGATGTATAATACCACTATATGTGGCCACATATGAAGCAACAAAGTGATATGGTGAAAAAAAATTGTAATAAAATCAAATGAAAATGCATGAGACAGTGAAATCAAATAAAAAAAAGTAATAAATAAATCAATTAGGAAAATATATTTCTTACCTCTTCAATGATTGCCTCCTTGGGATTAATACACTTGCAGCATGGATACAAGGCATTCATGTCAATTGCCACTCAATGCAATGGCAAGTTCTATCTTTCAGGTTTAGTACCCACCTTGCCCCAGTACTAGAGATTAAAACCCATTCATTATTGTCACCTCCTTTCATATCATACTCCCCATAATGTGCCATTAAATACTCAAGATGTTTAACTGTTCTTGGTACCAAACCACTATGATCCCATGACTCTGCTTTGGTTCTTCTCTCAAATATTAGTTTCATAAACATCAAACTTACTCTCTCAAATGCTTTGGTAAGAGGTTTATCTCTGATTTTCATGATCCACCAATTGAAGGACTCACTAAAATTATTGGTTATATATTCACATTTTGTAATACAATCAAAATGAGATCTACACCAATGCTCATATGGTTCTTTCTTCAAGTAGTCATTTGCCCCAGGGATGTCAATACCAAGCTGATTTAGAAACTCTTATTTTTCATTCTGCCTAAAAGCTCTTGCAGCTCCCCATGACAGTCTTTCTAAGTGTGCTCCCTTGTGGTATTTTTCCATGTTCTTAAACATGTATCTGAAACAAAACCTATGATTTGCATGTGGAAAAATCTCTACCACTGAATCAATAAGCCCCTTCTGCATATCAGAGATAAAGGTAAATTTTCCTGGGTGTGCAGATAAGTAAGGTTCTATTTTAGCAAGAAAATCAAGCCAACTCTCTTTACATTCAGTTCTGCACATGTACACTCCAATTAGAAATAAGCCATTGTTGGCATCAAGACTAAGTACAGATAGACAAACCCCTTCATACTTCCCTTTTAAAAAACAACCATCTAGCTCCAATATAGGTTTGCAGCCCTTGACAAAGCCATTCAAAGATGCCTTGAAAGCCACAAGAGTACCAGTCCATTACAGAGTGTCATCTTGTCTCCAAGTTCTAGCTATACTCCCAGGATTGGATTTCAAAATCTACACACACAATGAAGGCAAGTCATAGTAACCCTAATCATAAGACCCTACTATACTCTCCATCTAGATTTGCCTTGCATTCCAAGTAGTCCAGTAACTAATCTCAACACCATACTGTGTCTTCATTCTAGTCTTAATTGCCTTGGGAGTCATTGCCCTAACAACTCTAACCAATGCTTCAACTTCTCTAGCAGCCCATGGTGCATTACGCAAGGTATTGTCTGCCCTAGTTTGCTTTTACAAGAATGTTGAAAGTTACCATGTCTTAAAACCATAGTGTGCCCATCATTGTTTCTTGATATAAATACCAGTCACTCACACTTTTCCTCTGAACACTTTAACCTCAGCCTAGTACTGTCATTCTTGATATATATATATATGTAAAATGGTTTAAAATTCCAAACCTTCTCATATGTTTTTTAGCTTCATATACAGTGCCCATTGCATCCCTACCTCAAGTTTTTTGAAACCAACAATCAATGGTGTTTTGGCTTTGTCATCCTCCTCTTTACAGTAAATATCATCCAATTTAACATCAACATTTTCAAATTTATTACATCTTTCAAGATCTTCAGCAGTAGGAACATAATCTTCATCATCAGATGAGTGGGTGCTGTAATAACCATCCTCAACCCCCAAACAATCAATCCCAACTTGGGCATACCTAACCCATCTCTCTTGTTCTTCATCTATATCATCACATTCACTTTCACTTTCTGGCACAATATTCACTGGAGTTTCTATCTCATAAGCATTTATTTCCTTTGGGTCAATCTCTTTGTCACTATGATAAACTTCAGGTAAATCATCCAAGTCTTCTCCTTCTTCTTCTGAGAGCACAACAATCTTCTCTTTCTTCTTCTGTCTCTTGACTGGTTTATTGGTAGCTTTGTTAGGTTTGGAAGGACTCATTACCACTGTTTTTCCCTTTCTTTTAGCATTGGTCTTAACTGGGATGGCCTTAACTGAGGTGGCCTTAACTGGGGTGGTATTCTTCTTTTTTGTCTCTCTTGGGGATACAATATAATCATTATCATCTTCATCTAGAAGAATATACTCCCCAGCTTCAGCCCCATGGATATCTCTTACTACATCTGTTGGCTTGATGTAAAACTGTGTTCTCATTGGATAACTTTCATCACCCTTTGCCCACATATCCCTCAAATCATCTGTACATCTAACAACAAAAGGCAACCCATTGCACAATCACATAACTTCTATCACATTCCCCTCTGGAATGTAACTCCCCACCCCATGGTGATTATTAACCTTGACTGCAATATCTCTTACATATTCCTCATAAATTATCCCCTCCCTACATAATATCCCATACTTAAAACTCTTCCCCCCTTTATAATCACTGTCAACCCAGCCTGTAGGACTCATTCTACCCCACTTTCCCCCATAGTTAATAAAAACATGCCTCAAATCGTATGAATGCCTGCAAAAAACCCTAATACAACAGATAGGAATTAAAAATTGTCTTACAAAATAATTGAACACCAATATAACATATAGGAATTGAACATTGTACAATGGTACTATTCTACAAAAAAACTCAATTGAGTAATAAATACCCTAAATTATGAACCCCCAATTTAATTACAAACCCAAAAAACAAAATCCCAATTTCTAATAAACCCTAAAAAAAATTCCAATTGGGCAATGTATAGTATAAATTACATACATTGCTCTTAAAATATAGCTCATACATTGGTTCTTAGATTTCAGGTGGAGGGCAATCATCTGGTCCATTATCAGGGACGGTGATGGGGCTGAAATCATCATCACCAACCTCATCTCTCAATACCATCTTCCTGGTCTGCTTCTTCGAGTTCTTCTTCACCATTATCAGAGACAAGTTTTAACTCCAAGTTTTACACGTGATTTTTGGTCTGTAAATCTGTGAGAGAAGTGAGAAACAACTTGGTCTATGAGAGAAGTGAGAGAGAAGAAAGTTTTTGGTTTGAGAGAGCAGCTGCTTAACACGTGACTTCCAATGGTATTTGAGTCATTTTACTTGTACGCCCAGATTTACTGAGTCAATGCAGTCAATTGCAGTTGACCAAGGTCAAACTGCAAATAGAGGACTATAATTGTTTTTTTGCTAAATGGCAGGACTTAAGTCAAATATGCATAGAAATATCAGGACATAAGTCTAAAAAACTTGATAACAATCCAATTTTCACATTTATTTGACTTGAGTTTTCTTTGATTTCATTGGGAAGAATAAACAGAAGTCTCTTGTTGTTAGTTTGCCCCTATCAAAATAATGAGATTACACGATAAAAGGAATTCTCAATTCTTACATACTCAACTCTCAAGTTCTCGGTAAATTGATATTTGAAGTTCTCGGTAAATTAAATTTGCCATAATTTAGAGGATACAATATCTTATTAACAACAAATTTAACTGTTGTCAACATAGGAGGTTAAATAGGACACGTGTAAAATGAAGACCAAACTTTTTGCCCGATAATATGCTGAATAGCACTGTGCAACTCTTACTCTTAGCATTTTTAAGAATTATTTGCAGGTAAATTGTTACATAAAATGTCATTATAAATGCAGGCGCGGCTACACTTGGTGTAAATTATGGAATGCTGGGTGATAATCTTCCGACTCCGGACAAGGTAGTCCCCCTCTTCAAAACATCAAACATCCAAAACGTTCGCCTATTCGATCCGAACACCGATGCTCTAAAAGCCCTAGAAGGTTCAACAATCAAAGTCATTGTCGGAACACGTAACGAATATCTTCAAGAACTTCCATCCACCCATCATACACTAAGAACATCTCTAACAAAGTGGTATGCTGTTCCGGTTTACTATACCAGTATTCCAGAATCGTATACTGTTTTCGTCCAACAACAAATTACGTTTTTTTTTTGGGCGCTTAACGATTCAACGCCTAACACCAAAAAGCCAAATAATATGTATTTTTTATTGGGCGTTGAACGGTTCAGCGCCTAGCGTCTGTTAATCATTATTTTTCCCCTTAGACAGCTGTATTAAAAAATTTGTTGGGCGCTGAACGGTTTAACGCTTAGGCGTATGCGAATACTCCTCGCCAAGTTCAGGTTTCACATACTTTGGAGATGTATGGGGGTGAGTATATTGAACACCATACCCCTGTTAGATGTTTTTTTGCAAGAGTATGGGAAAACCTTAACAACATACCACTCTGTTGGAGATGCTCTAACACATGGGTAAGCACAAACATAGTACCACACGCGCAACATATCTTCTTTCGAGTGACTTTAGGCAACGAGGTCATTCCCGGGGACTTGATGTTTTTACCCCAATGAAGAACATAGACGCGGCCTTGAAAGCAGCTCACCTTGGCGTGACAGTGACCACTGTCGTATCAATGCAAGCGCTAGGCAACTCGTACCCGCCTTCAGAAGGCGCGTTTGCGGACCTTTCTATTATGGGACCAATTACCGATTTCCTTCAAACCAATGGTTACCCCCTTACGGTTAATGTATACTCGTACTTCACACACGCCCAGGATGTCGTAAACATAACGCTCAACTACGCCTTATTCATGTCGGACAATGTAGTAGTAAAGGACGGTAAAAACGGTGAACTCGGGTACCAAAACCTCTTTGATGCAATGGTGGACGCGGTTTACTCCGCATTAGAGAATGCAGGAGGGTTTAACGTGGATGTTGTCGTAACCGAGACAGGGTGGCCGTCCGCAGGAAATGTAGATGCAAGAATCGACTTTGCACAAACTTATATTAACAACCTTTTTGCTCATTTAAGGAGTGGTAAGCGGGCACCGAAGAAACCCGGAAAGGATTTGGAGACTTATATTTTTGCCATGTTCAACGAGAATCTCAAGCCGGCCGGTGTTGAACAAAACTTCGGATTGTATTATCCCGAAATCACGACCCCTGTATATCATGTAAATTTATAAGCTTAGAACGACACCGCAACATATGTTTATTATGTAATTAGGGGAAACGCTTAATAAAAGCGTCCCGTAAGATGGACAATCCCAACATGAATATAAATAAAATGCTTATTTCATTGCATTTCTTCGCCCCGTGTCTCAATTTATGACATCGTATATTCGCCATCACGGCAAATTATTTGCCGCAAGCCACTGGACCAAGGTGAAAAGGCATAGGCCTCCATCCGAAGAATCCGAACCGATCCCGCGAACTTGCAATTTCAAAGCGCAATACTGGTAAATTGGAGGCCCATAAGAAGTTGTTTTTAGCCCACAAGCTATAAGTTTGGGGAGGAGAGTAGAGCCGCGGCGTCGCGTTTTCAGCCACAAGAAAACGACGAATTCTTCATATGGCCACGTGGATATCAGCTTGATCTCTAGCTCCAAAAGAGAGTTCCTTTATGTGAAGCAACTCTCAGTAACACAAATGCCCCTGAAATTGCCCGAAATTTATTTTTTATTTAAATAGGTGATCGGAGTTACATTTTAGCTTCTCAAATAATTATGCGCCACCGGTAACAAACCTCGAATCTTCTCTATACTCTATAGCGGGTAAAATATTTACGTATTACAATGACACCACAATGTCTAAACGTTTAACAATACCCTTAATCAGTTAAAATGTACCACGTTGGAAGGATCAAGGAGTGCCTATATTTTGAGCGTAATTTCTGTACATGCCGTTGACATTTCATATACGGGGAATCGAATGAAGTAAGAAAATGATGTTGCTCACGGTGAAAGACAACACGGCTGACTATAAATACACTGCCAGATCAAAAAAGGATCATCCGATAATGTCCTCACTTAATCATCTCATGTACTATATGAAACGGGATTTTGCTTGAATGCTTAGTGCTAAGTGAAAGTGCAAGCCTACTAATGAATTATCTTACTCTGGACGAGATTCACACGGATAAGAAACAATTACGTTTCTGCTCACTGTGCACAAATTCCTTCAATTGTTGATAGAAAATTATCGAGGACGACAATAGTGTCGTTTTCCAACACTTTTGATGACCAGAAAAACAACGAAATCGGCAAACTCTCCTCAGTGGCACAGTAATAATTCAGTTCAATGCGGAGGGTATTTGTGGGCATTTCACACTTTTTTGTGAAATTTCATAGAGAAATATAATTACGTCCTCTGCGATCTCTCACAAAACAAAAAAACCAAATTCACAAAACAGAGAGAGAGAGAGAGAAAGAGAACAAACGAAGAGATGTGGCGTTGCGTTTCTCGAGGACTATCTCTATCATCACCGAAGAGATCGATCTCACCTCTCATCTCCAGATTCCTCTCCACCGAATCGGTACCAACATTCGATTTTGATTCAAATCCAATTTTTTTGATGAATTTTGTTGTAATATATGGTGTTTTGATTGTATTAGAGTGGAGGGAGATCTTCATACACAGTAGTTGATCACACATACGATGCAGTCGTGGTTGGAGCAGGTGGTGCTGGGCTTAGAGCAGCTATTGGTCTTTCTGAACATGGATTCAACACTGCTTGTATCACCAAGCTTTTCCCAACAAGATCACATACAGTTGCCGCGCAGGTATTGTCAGCACTTTAAGGGTTATGGAGATTCGTAATTTTCATTGATAGTGGTAGTAAAAGCTGACAATGTATGTGCGAACTGAAAGTTTTTCTTACACTCACTAGTTCGTATCAGTATTGTGCACGTTTGACGTTCTCTTAAAATTGAGGGTTATAGATACTATCGTCTAAAAAAAAACCAGAAAATTTTAAGTCGGACCACTCTTGTTAAAATAGGGTATAGAAGATGAGATGACGTAATATAGAGCTAAATGCAATGTCATTTGTACACTTTTGAACATTGCAAAATGAGGTGGAAGTAGGGAAGACCATGTGGGGTCTGACATTAAACAGTCCGAGCGATCTATTAAAGAACACTAGCATAAACATTCCATTTGCATGGTTGAGTGACAAGCCCTTTGATGAAAGTAATGTTAAGGGTGAACTCGAACTATGTTGGTTGAAGCTCTGTGGAGCTCAAGGAACGAGCTCAGAATTCACTATGCTTGTCGAAGTTCATTAGATCTCGTGGAACGAGCAAGGATCGAAGTCGGAGTGAAACAGATTGAAAATTAGATTTTTAATGTTCAGATTCAAACTGATTTTGGTACCTGAAATTCGAACTTATTAAGTTACCTGAAGATTTGAGTTGGGTATGTTAACTGAAGACTCGAGTTGGTAAAGTTTCATGAAGACTCGAACTGGTTCTGTGCGAACTGCGTACTGCTGAAGAAGGATTCAAAGTCCGTCGAAGTATGACAAGACAGATCGCCAGCTTACTGGACAAGACGGCGGAGTTGTTAGACCTTACAACTACAGCAGTGTCAGAACATGGCGTCAACACCAACTCCAGGATATCCGGAGAGTGCCCTTGTAATGTGACTTAACATAGGAAGGGCTGAGTCATTCTGGTACGTAGGAGTCCGCCTCGAGATCTGTACTACTTGTAATTAGTCCTCTACTATATAAAGAGACTCCATTAGAAAGCTTGAGAGATCATTTTTGTAACCTATTTGATTATAGTGGATTGTTCGCGGGAGTGGTTTTTTATTTGTAAGGATTTTCCACTTCCCTCCTCCGGGTAAATTACAGTGTTTTCGATTTCGAATCTTTCTGGTGTTTCCGTTTATCGTTCTGAGGCGTGGAATTGGGATTAGCTACCCCTGGGATTTCCCAACAACTAAGGTATTATAAGAGGAAAAGGAAACATTGGATTTTTAAGATCATGGTGTTTTGTTTATTAATCAAAGAACACAAGTTCAGACTTATTTTGGCTGATGGATAATCCTTCCACAAAATTAAGAATGTAAGATTCATACCAAAAAAAAAAAGAGACTGGATTTGAAACATTATATCTTTTGTTTTTGAAGAGCAAGCTGGGTTTGAAAGCAGACTCCCTGCTCTATTAGGACTAAAAGAATTTAGAAAAGTGAGCCCTCGAGAGGAGAGACTCAGGGGAAAAAAGTGGGAACTAAGGAAAACCCAAAGAGAGAGAAGGAACAACAAACTAACCTACCTAAATACAAATCTAATTCTGTAGATATCTTACATAAATTTTGCCCTGGGCATCATTATCAGCAATTTTCTTCAAGCCATCAGAAAATGAGCCTGGGAAGAATTCAATGTACCCTTCTGCAGGTTTCATTTTTTTGTTGTCATCAGCTGCTTTGTTAATCTCTCTGTAGACATGTAAAATTCTGAATGTACTGAATATTGTTCTGAAGATGGATCTCACCAATCTTCTTGCATCCCAAGGAGGATCAATCAGTTTAGTTAAGGTACTCACTGCATTCTCTGAGTCAGTGTTGACAACCACATTTTTGAAGTTGTTTTTCTTGGCTAACTCTAACCTTTTCTGGATAGCTTGTAGCTCATGGATTATGAGGGTCTGAACTTTAGTTTTCCCAGCACAAGCTTTGATAGGGATACCATTACTTTCCCTAATAATAGCTCCAAAACCTCCCACATCAGTAAGAGATCCATCAGTGATAATAGCTACATAATCAGGGGATGGCTTTTCCCAAGAGCAATAGCAAGTTCCTTGAACAGAACATGTAACTGGCGCATTCCAATCCTCCACACATCTTCTGCTCAGGGGCTTGTCTTCAATCTTTTTGGTGCTACCAGCTAGAGTGTGTCTGACTTCTTCTATAATTGAGCTCAGGTCAGCCTTAGCAAGTTGTTGTTTACTATAGAAAAATCTTGCATTCCTCTCTCTCCAAATATGGTATACGAAAGCACACAGAGAGTTCTTTTGGTTCTGCTAGAGATGCAATTACCTTTAAAGTCTGTTCAATACCACATAATTTCCTCCTTCGAATTAGTTGAGCTTCTGTTGTATGGACAACTGCAGAATAGGTGTTCTTCATTCTCAGAGCGAGACCAACATAAAACGCATTTAGATTGTTTCATTGTTCCTCACATCAACAGCTTATCTTGAGTCTTGAGAGAGTTATTGAGGGCCATCCAAGAGATGAAGCTATGTCTGGGAACATTTCCTGTAAACCACACAAGGTCAGACCAAGCAATTTTACAATTAAAATGTCTAATATTCTTAAAGGTGTTTTTTAGAGAGTACTCCCCTGTGGTTGACACAGACCACACAACTTCATCCTCTTGATCTTCTCCTTGACTAATTTCGGCCTCTTGAATGAGGCTCTATATGTCTTGAAGTTGGTATCTAGAATTTTGATGGAAGGTTCAAGTGTTGTTGCAGATTACATTCTCCACTAAAGCATTGAAACCTAGAGAAGAGTCATATCTAAAATGTTTTGGAAATTTATTAGCTAAACCCAATGGGTGCCATGGATCTTCCCAAAAGGAGGTAAGCTTACCATACCCAATAAGGTGAACAACAATTTTAGTTGCCACATCTCTACAATTCAGAATATTATTCCAAATCCAAAAGCAATCAGCAGGTTTCTTAATAGACCAGAAGATTCTTCTCTTGACTAAGTTAGTGAGCACCCAATTAGTCCAGATAGGATCACTTCAAGACACTATGTTCCAAATCTGTCTTAAGGAGGCTACTGGGTTATCAGTGGCAATATCTCTTATACCTACTCCTCCTGCATCAAAAGGATGACAACACTTACGCCCACTAACAGAAGTTGAATTACTATCAAGGTCAGAACCAACCCATATGAACTTCCTAAAAAGCCCACTTATTAGTTTAATAGCTGATTGAGTTATTTTAAAACAATTACTCCCAAAGTTATCCATACTATTAGGGTAAGCCTACTGGCATAGGAGAGGCATATGCCTTTCTAATAAGTAATTTTTTGAGTAACTCTCTCAATAAAAGACGTACTGTCTGCAGCCTTCGGTCTAGTTGTAATAAGAGGTAGATCTAGATAGTTTACTGAAAGGGCCTACTCTCAATATCAAGTAAGGAGCAAAAAAAAAATAATATCATTAGGAGTCATACCTACAAAATAGAGTTTGCTTTTTCTATGATTGATTTGAAGGCCTGCAAAAGAGTTAAATTGAGCCAATTTTCCTGCCAGAGAATGAACATTAGAAGTAACCCCGTTCATAAAATATATGAGATCATAATTTTGGGAATTAAAGCATTTTGGGTGGAGGATAAAGTCACCATCCTCTACTTCCCCCCATCATTCTAGAAAACACCTCCGTAATCATAACAAAGAGATAAGGTGACATTGGATCCCCTTGCCTGATTCCTCTCTTGCCTCTAATATACCCTTTTTAGGATCCATTAATAGTAGCGGAGTACCTAGCAATGGAGAGACAGTCCCAAATCCACATAATAAGCTTCCCTAGAAAGTTGAACTGATGTATGCTGCATAATTTCGACTAAAGCTTCCCAATTGACCATATCCTAAGCCTTACTACACAAGTCAATCTTAGCAGATCATCTTCTGATGCCCTTGTTCCTATGGTAATTTCTAATAATTTCATGGGTGAGCATGATATTATCAGGAATATTTCTTCCATGGATGATAGCAGATTGGTTAGGGCTAATGACTTTTAATCCTAGTAGTGAGGATTTTAGGAAACATTATATTTGAACTACAGTGTTAGTGATTTATGAGTTTTTGGCGGGAAAAACAAAAGGCGTCTAAGGATTTGTAATCCTTAGAGCATCTCCTAAATTACCTCACTAAGCGGCTACTTGTTTTTTTTGCTGATTCTGATTATGATTGCTGAATCTAGCACCTGAATGTTGGAGCTAAAACGTAAAAAATCTTGTTTGTTTTGTTTTTGAATCTAAAGTTTAAAATATGTGAAAACTGTAAAATGATCAAAATTACATAATTTTCTATTTTTTGCCGAACATGTTACTTCATAATCAAATTTGAAATTCAAGTAAACAGATATCAACTAATTTTTTATTATTTTTTCTCTTGGATAGTATCTTTATAGCCGAGGAATTGAACAAGAACAAAGCCATTATTATCTAAAAAATAACCTAGGATTTTATACCAATTCATCTTTCAGTATTAAATTTGTCGACAAGCTCTGAAAATAGGTCAAACACTCTAATAATTTAATTAAGATGTTATATTTTTCTTCAATGCTATAGATTGAATTTTTTTACTATATAATATGAATAAATTTATCTTAGAGAATAGTAAAGTTGAACTCACCCATAAAATATCGTAATTGATGGAACCCAATATTCAAACCCAACAACTTTCAAACGATAAATTTTTTGCCCAATCACATATATATTGAGCTTGGAACCTATAATGGGTTATTGTAATTTGAGAATCTTCAAGGGAGTTACTAATGTTAATCTTATCAAAACCTATATTTAGAAGCGATCATTTCAAGTTATAAATTGATTCAAGCCCCTGTTGTTCTTATTCTCGTTCTAGTTTTTTGAAGAATTAAGGGTTTTGATTCGAATATTAGAGAAGAGAGATAATTGTAGAGAGAAGACATATAGGAAGAAAGATGGCGATAAAACAGGGGTGTAATCGTGTTTAAATTTAGTTACTTAAGTTTCGTATCAATCATGTCAACTTCAGCAAAAAGGATTTCAGATAAGTTAGGATTTCCAACCTATCTTAAGTGATGAAAAGTGGGGCGCTATTGCTAAAAATGAACTTTTTATAAATGGAAAAACAAATAAACTTATTTGACTTATTTGGTCAATTAAGTTAATTTAGTAAAAAAACAAACAAACAACCTCTAAGTAGGTAGAGAAAAGCCAAAATCCAACTTAGGGAGGTTGAGTTCGCTCCAAGAGTCGCTAACTTGATAAAGATAAAAACATATATCCCATAGGTTTAAAGAGGGAAAGAGGCCCACAAAGTTGAAAAAATGAATTAAAGTAAAAGAGGTTAGGTTAAAAATGGCATGTGCCACGTTGTAGTTGGTTGCCTTTTCAACCTTAAAAACCAAGGCTCAACCTTGGATTTTGAGGATGAGAAGCAACGTAGTGAGGTACTGTTGGATTGTAAAAATCCTGCGTGGCACACCAAAATCCAACTTAGTGAGGTATTTAGGAGATGCTCTTACAAATGCTCTCTATCCCAATTACTCAATTTGAATAAAGAGATGTATTCCGCTTAAATAAGTTATGTCACCCTTCACCATGACTATCCCACAAAAGCATGATAATTAGGACAAATTGGGCCCAAATGACGGAGAGACTATTTTCTGATGACCTTGTCTTTAACAAGGATCAAAATACCAAATTGTACCTATATTGGTCGTCTCATAATTATGATTCTTGAACCTCTTTATTCAAAATATGGGCTAATTGATATGATGTTTCAGCAAACATAAATTATCGGACAATTTGTCCGATGTATTCCAAACCATTCATGATCTTTCTGTCTAATCTTTACTTTTTTATCATTATATGTAAATAAAATTTAATAGCTTATCCGCTTTATGTATTAGTATTGTTACTATAGCTGATATATCACGAGTTATGTCTATGTTTCAAAAGTTATCCGACCATTATATACCTTTTGTTCCACCAATTTTTTTCATAAATAGGTCAATTGTAAGGATCTATCATTAAGTTTTCAAAAGTGTATTATCAAGTGGACAAACTCTTCGACTTGTTGAAGTTTGTAAAAGTTAAGTACGTAGAGAGATATTTGGTTGAGAGCAGATATTGCTAAACTATTATTAGTATGTCAAATGTGTTTGATTAAAATTGACTTGTTTAAGTGGATTTCGTGCAGGGTGGTATAAATGCTGCACTAGGAAACATGAGCGAAGATGACTGGAGGTGGCACATGTATGATACAGTGAAAGGAAGTGATTGGTTAGGTATAAATTTTGACTCAACTAGTTCACACTTTGTTCCATGCAAAGTTCGATACTGACTATTTCTTTGTTGTTGTGAAACATTGTGATGAGCTGTACATTTTTACCTATAGGCTATTTGTAAAACTCGTAATATAAAATGCTCCGATTTAGTGTAAACATATTTTAGAACTGCAAATAAAGACTGGACATTTACTTGGTTTGTTGGAAAATGTAATCTAGATATTTGTACAGTCTGATGAAGTAGTTAAAAACAACTAAGTTATTAATTAAAAATAACAAATTCGTAAGGGAATGTAATGAAACCATAGCTGGAATGAGTGAAGGCTCTTAAATGCTATATCATTCTTCATTAATCGAAATGAAGTATGAACGTGTATTTACTTTAATACCATCTTATTTTGACGTGATTTAAGCTATTTAACGATGACGCTCCAAATACTTATCGTATAAATTATGTGCCACTTTTTATTCTTAAAATTTTCCACATAAGCGAGTTCTGGAAAGAGATTATTGTAACTCAGTCCCCTATTCTCCTTGATTTATCTGCCAAGTAAAACCAATTTTTTTTTATAGTATAGCAGTACAATAAGGACGTGTTGGCAAGTAACTTTCGTATACGTTTTAGATGAGTGACACAGCAAGTTACTGCCCTTCTTGAATAGATCTTGTCTTACTTACAAGCATGCACATATATTTGCTCATGTTGTAGGTGATTGGATTTTTTCCTCTAATTACTTAATGCACATATATCATACTTACAATAATGCACGACTAATCTAGTACGTATGCACTTGTATTTAAGCAAATACTGTATATTACGAATTAAAGTATAAGTTGGTACATAAGTATTTGCATTCTTAATGCATAACATAACACTTTTTGTTTGAGAGAATGTCAATTACTTTCTTGGGATATAAGGTGACAACCCTTGACTCTTTAATATAAATGGCTGTCTTCTATTGTTTTATTATCTGTATGATATTCACTAAATATTGTCATTATTTACTTCCACCAAGTTTTTTTTTTTTTTTTAATATCGAGGGATCCCAATTTTATAGGTGATCAGGATGCTATCCAATACATGTGCAGGGAGGCACCTAAAGCTGTAATAGAGCTTGAGAACTATGGTTTACCATTTTCTCGAACCGAAGATGGAAAAATATACCAACGTGCATTTGGTGGTCAAAGCCTAGACTTTGGAAAAGGTATTGACATATTATTTTATTTCAAAACCCGTCCAGTAAATCATAATTCGAAAATTTTCTGATTTCAGTTTTCTCTACGCCTCTATTACAGGTGGACAGGCTTACCGTTGTGCCTGTGCTGCTGATCGAACAGGCCATGCTTTGCTGCACACTCTTTATGGCCAGGCAATGAAACACAATACTCAGTTTTTCGTGGAATACTTCGCTTTGGATCTTATCATGGATAGTACCGGTAAGCTCTAGATAGACGTAATTGTTTTTCCACTCGTGTTTTGCCACTGGGATTAAATTACTGATGCTGTTGTTCCACTTTGGTAGTCTTGGCTTGTTGTTCAGATATTCGTAATGAATGTCTTCTCTAGCTTATCTCATATTGGTTACATTTATTACTCTTGACATTCTTCTTGCTATATTTTTGCCGTGAAACGTATTCTTTGTTTGTTGCTTTGTGCTCACCGCCTGATTCATGAAAAGTTTCAGCATTTTGTACGCAATTTTCTTTTCAGAGTTTTGATGGATATTTCCGAATTGGTTATGACAAAATTGTTTTGGCGGAAACTCTGGGAATTTAAATGATCGTTAGAAGTAGGAGTGTAACTGGAGCAGGCTAAATCCATTTCTTAGTCGGACATGGATTATGGCTATCCTGCAGTCCATTTTCTAAAGGGAATTTTATGTATATAAATTTCAAGGTGGTCTTCAAACCCCAGTTCAATTACCCCAAAAAAATTTGTTTACTTATTGATGAAAAGTTGTGGTGGTAGAGTTTTATTTTGTTATGATCTCAGAACTTAGACTTGTATTACTTTTCGTGTTCAAGCCTCACTAAAAAGAAATTTTTCTTATCCTTAAGCTAGTTTGCATGAACCAGCATTACTGATGCATCATGTTCTCATGACCGCGTACGCATACCTTGAGAGAGGGCGTCTCTCTCTTGGTCGTTTAGACGACGCCACTCTCTCCACATTTATTTTACTTTATTTTTAATAATTGATGTAATAGGTTAGTGGGATAACTGCCAGAGAAGGTCTCCTTTGTTTAAACCTAACGTTAGTAGATTTAGGGTTAGAGGCTTCCTACTTCTATAAAAACCTCCTTAGGTTAGTTTTTCTTTAGTTGTTATGGGTTATTAGGGTTATTTTAGTTATTGGGTTTATTTCAAGTTGAATCAATAAAGAGAGAGAGTTTAGAGTCACAATCTTTGAGTTATGTTTAGATTCAATCTTGTATTCATGTCAATTACACTCTCGTTTCGGGACTTTATTGGGATGATCCCCGATATATTCATTTTTTTTTTTAATTCCCATGAATCTCAGGTACCTGTCGAGGAGTAATTGCTCTGAACATGGAGGATGGGACTCTACATCGGTTCAGAGCTGCTTCAACCATTTTGGCGACAGGGGTACCCATCTTTCCCTACGTCTCTCTTTAGAAGTTTATTGCGACATTAATTTATTCTTTTATTTGGTGTTTCTATTAGGGCTACGGTCGAACCTACTTTTCTGCAACCTCAGCTCATACATGCACTGGTGACGGTAATGCCATGGTAGCACGTGCTGGTATACCTTTGCAGGTTTGTCTTTTGTTACTGCTGAATTCTTTTTACCTTCCTACTGTTCATTATTGATTTAACTTCTGTGCTATTATTTTGTTCTTTTCATGCAGGATCTTGAATTTGTGCAATTCCATCCCACCGGTATTTATGGAGCTGGGTGCCTTATAACGGAAGGTTGCTAAAATGTCTGATATTCTGTATTATTTAAAAACAGATATATATATATATAGATAGATACGATAAGGCACTTAAGTGATGATGATGGTATAAAAAGCATGATTTATTTTCATATCTACGATAAGTTGTAATTTTTGTCTGATTTTCTAGTTATTTGTTTCTCTTTTAATTCAGATTCTGGTTTTAATTAAACTTATTTGAAACAGCTATATCTGATTCAACTTGTAGGATCTCGTGGGGAAGGGGGTATCCTTAGAAACAGTGAAGGTGAGCGATTTATGGAACGATATGCTCCTACTGCCAAGGACCTTGCTTCAAGAGATGTGGTTTCAAGATCTATGACCATGGAGATCCGAGAAGGTCGTGGTGTTGGTATGTCCTCTCCGTAACCTCATATTCTCGCCATCATCACTGACATAAACTCCAAATCTTCTTCCTTTCTTTCCATTTAGTAATCGCAATATTGATTTTGTACAGGACCACTGAAGGACCATATCTATCTCCACTTGAATCACTTACCTCCAGATGTTCTCAAGGAGAGGCTTCCTGGCATCTCTGAAACTGCTGCTATTTTCGCGGGTGTTGATGTTACCAAGGAGCCCATTCCTGTATTACCCACTGTTCACTATAACATGGGAGGTATCCCAACGAATTATCATGGTCAGGTAAGAAAGCGGGGGGGGGGGGGGGGGGGGGGGGGGGGGGTGAATGGTGAGTTCTATACCACCTGAAATTACATCTTATGAAGCAACATTTACTGTTGGTTCATAAATTAATAAATTATGAAAGAGTCGATTCCATGTGTGGTTTACTTGAGGATGATTTCCTGGTGAGGAGATCATTCCCACCAAAGCAGACCTTATAACAGATCATCCTCATAGAGAAATGATTTTTTTCCCATTCTCCAAGTACATGATGAAATTTGTTATAAAAGGTGTTATCCATTGGTGCATTTATTTCTTTTTTAATATATCCTTTCATAAAGTTCCAACTTTTGTTATTTCTGCTGCATCTTAGGTAGTTCACATCCAAGGGGATGATCCTGATGCAATTGTTCCTGGACTAATGGCTGCTGGCGAAGCAGCCTGTGCATCAGTTCATGGTGCTAATCGGCTTGGTGCAAATTCTTTGCTTGACATTGTTGTTTTTGGTAGAGCTTGTGCAAATAGGGTAGCAGAGATCCAAAAACCAGGCAAGTTTTTCTTGCATTAAAAATATTGGTACTGCAGTCATCTGAAAAATATTCATATTAAGATACTTACGGTGCCTTGTAGGTGATAAGCAAAAACCTTTGGAAAGTGATGCGGGGGAGAAGACCATCGCATGGCTCGATAAATTAAGAAACTCTAATGGTTCATTGCCAACTTCGAAAATCCGATTGAATATGCAAAGGGTGATGCAAACTAATGCTGCCGTTTTCCGCACTCAGGAAACATTAGAAGAAGGTAAACAGTGAAAGGTCGTAAAAACATAAATGTATTCTTTATTGAGAAACCTTTTCTTTTTTTTAATTTGCCAAAAGAATACAACCTGGTTTTAAGTGTCATTCTTTTCTTTTCTTTTTTTATTTTCCTCCCTTACTTTTCTCCTGCTGCTGCTGTAGGGTGCCAATTAATTGACAAAGCATGGGAAAGTTTTCATGATGTTAAGCTGCAGGATCGGAGTCTTATATGGTAAATTACTTGTGCCTGCTTTTGATGATAGCATTGTGCACAAGTTATTCCCAGTGTTGCTTGATGTTTTGACATATTCTTTGCAGGAATTCTGACTTAATAGAGACTCTAGAACTGGAAAACCTATTGATAAATGCATGCATTACCATGCATTCTGCCGAAGCTCGGAAAGAGAGCAGAGGAGCACATGCCCGTGAAGATTTTACGGTCAGTTCAACAATAATTGCGACTTTATCACTATCCTTTTCTACCTCATATATGTGTACTATCATATTTTGTGTTTCTTTTTGCAGACAAGGGACGATGAGAAGTGGATGAAGCACACTTTGGGGTGAGTCTACTTTTCTTTTATTTCAATCGGGTTCATTAGGGATTTGACTTTATATTACTGGATTCTTTCCCCCATCGAGAATGTTACTGATATCTATATTCCAAAACTCATTTCAATTACCATCCTATGTGGCAAATGGGAAACCGTTTATGAACACATTACGCCAGGTTTGTCTTGGTAGTTTTGGATGGCTATATAACTTGGTATGAGGTAGGGGCTGTTATAGGCATGTTGAACCTCTATACTAGCGTCAAGCTTAGGCCTCAATCCCTGGTTTTCCTTACAAACTAAACACTATATTTTTTGTTCTTTCGAAAATCTGTTTTCTCTTCCTTATCTACAAATCAAGCACACCCGATTTTGATTTTATCAGTGGATAATTATCTAGTGTATAAGGCACGTTGACTGGTGTCGAAAGCACCATTGAAATCGCCCATTAGTAACCAGAGAGAGGATAGATTTGTACACTGAATGCATGTTGATCATGCTGGAATGCAGTAGGCATGCGGAGTTTGGGCTAGAGCACCCCTCAAAGGGTGTAGTTTGATTAATATCTTCAAAAAGGGAAAATAGTTTGACAGAGTAGTTTTGTTGACATGGTTTATATTAGTATATATCACAATTAAGGTCATTAGTACGATGATAGCCTCATTTAATAGATTTTGTGTGGTTGGTACTTAGAACTAATTCTCACTTCATTGTGCAGATATTGGGAGAATGAAAAGGTCCGACTAGAGTACAGGCCAGTTCACATGTATACGTTAGATGATGAAATAGAGACATTCCCTCCTAAGGCTCGTGTTTATTGATATCATTCATCACAAAGCAAGTTTAGGATCTCTATGGATGTACCTCAATGTAAAGAAAGTGTTGTTATTACTATACTCCCTGTTTTAAACAAAGGTAGTAAGCATACACCAGAGTAGTTGCTCTGGTATTTATGATGGTATGTAATACTTCTGATTATGCAAAACAATAGGCAGGCTTTGAATAAATTTTTTTCTTCTTTGAGTAAGAGCTCTTTCCCTCTCTCCTCTACTTTTTGTCTCTGCTTTAGTGGCCTAAACTGTTGCAATACCTGCTCGAAACCTTAGTTCTTGCTTGCAGCTTCTGCTGCATAGGAAGTATTGGTAGTATTCTTGATTCAAGAGGTTCTGAAGATCGAACCCCTTCAAAAGACGCAAATTCGTTTGAAGGAGTCTTGGAGCTGTTCGAACGAGATATGAGAGGAAGGACCTGGAGTTCTTAGAAGACTAGTTCGAGTTGAGTCTATTTGACCAATTCGAGGTGAGTTTATTCGACCTAGAGTTCCTAGAAGATGAATTCGAGTTGAGTCTATTCGACCTAGAGTTTCTAGAAGACCAATTCGAGCTGAGTCTATTTTAGGCAAAAATAGTCAAGTCGTTTGAATGACATTTAGAGTCGTTCAAATGACTTGGAGATCCCAGAAGACCAATTAACGCTGACGCTATTTTTAGGCTTAATTTGGTCACGACTATCGTATTCCTTCATTGTTTAGGCGTTTCAAGGGCATAACTGTCTTATTTTATAATTAGGAAACTTGTAACCCTTATAAATGAGCGAGGCTAGACAAGATGAAATCATCTTAGATTAATCCAAGGTTTGGTAGGAGAGACTGAGGTTTGTAGAAGAATTTCATTAAAATAAAATTATTGAGCAATTGAAGCTCTAAAAGGGAAATTATCCTGCCAATTGTTTGTTCTTCGCATTAATTCTTTAATTTATGGTACTCTCAATTGGATTTGATTGTGGATTAATTCTCTCAAAAGGAATTAAGTTGATAGTTGGAAGGGACTTAATCAAGTTTATTTCACTCAAATTTTTCCCATCACATGTATTAAATCGCATTTATTTGGTCATCTTTTCGTAATGATGAAGTTTCCATTAACCTTTCTTTTGTGTGGTCCTTTTCTTCTTAAACAAAACGTTTTGTATGCTAAAGAAAATCTGTCAAGGCCAATCTTGGACGCAATTTTTTGTCGGCTGGATTCGAATCGTCATGATCTTTTCTGTAGAAGCAAATTTACAAAATTTATTTCAATATTGTACATGTCAAACCAATCTTTCAAGGTTCACCCCTTTGGTCCTTTCAGCCTACTAAATTTTATTTGGAAGAACAAAAAAAAGAAGGGATTCCATTGCCGGGATTTGAACACGGGTCGCCGGGTGAAAGGCAGGTATCCTTACCAGACTAGACCATAACGGAAATTTATTCATTTATGAAACTGAAAACTGATATATTATTAATAATAAACTAGAAAGTTTTCTTCAATTTGTTTCTTAATGTGAACTTAAGTGCTGATGAAGTCAAAAAATGTATGAAAATTGAGAACGAAGTAGAATTAACAAATCAATTGGAAAGAGAAAGAATGGGGGTTTATACATGAATGCAATATCGTAAAAGTTGAAAGATAAGGAGGAGATATTTTTTATTTTAGTAGCGTAAAAGCTGAAAACTATTATGAAGACGCTTTGATTTAAGAAAGTTAAAATGCTGGGCCATTATTATGTATAAAATAGTGTGAAAGCTAAGTAGTTAATTCGTATTGAAAACACCAAATGAATCTATGATGGAGCGAACGAGGGCGACCTTTATTAAATTGATTGCGTGTTGAATCCATTTAATTTATCTCCACTTCTCTTTATTAAGTTTATCTACAGAAATATAAACTAATGGCTTATAAGTACGCATACCCATTGTGAAAGCTAAGTAGATAATGACACAGACCCATTGTAGGGTTTTAAGGAGAAGACATTTAAATCAAAATTTCAATTTTTTTCTTTGTGGACAAGGGTGATCCTTCTGGTTCACAATTTATCAGCATTTGCATGACTAACATGAGACTACATGTCAAGTAAGTCAGAATAAATCCCGGTGGTTGGTGCTAAAGACTCTATAGTTGCCGCAATTGTTTTAGGAGCCCCCACCCTTTAATTTGAGTAGAAAGATTAGTCCCCCTAGTAGTTGTTGTTGTGCACTTTTCTTGCATTTCGGCTGGTTCAGAGAGGGTCCTATCTCTCATTTTGGTGGGCCCTCTGACCGCCCATAAAGAACGGACCCTAAAGCTTTGATAGGTAGCCATCACTATATCAAGTAGTAGACTTTGACCTATTTGTATACAAGTACGTTTTATAACTGTTGGAGATTGCGTAATAATGGATTAATAGCACCACTTGGTTCTTTATATTTGTAGATATACGACGGGATCAATATAAACAAGTGTTGTGGGCTCCAGCAGATAGACCTAACACCGACGTGCCAATAAATATTAAAAAAAATAGTCTTGTGGACGCCATGTCATCATCACGTACAATTGGCGTAAATGACGCTGACAAATTGAGAAGGAGATCTTGTTGTTTTTCGAGGTAATGATTTTGTTCCCACAATTTTAATATTGTTTTTACTCCACCACTCTCAAAATGTAGAATTATATGATTTACTCCACTTGTTCAAATAAATCCATCTCTCTGTGTGTGTTGGTTCTATAGGTGTAACCATTAATGGAGTATATGTGGAGAGACAGTGGATACTTAATGGCGATCGTGGAACAACAACAACAAAACCACGGAGAAGACCTAAACCCCTCTTTCTCAGATCAATACCCATTCTCTCAAACTCGGATTCAACTCGAAAGCTCTCTAATTTCACTGATTTGGACTCTGGGGATTGGATGGAGAGTCTCGACTTGTTGTGTGATGGAGATCTCGACCCAACTCCAGACTTTGATTTACTTGAATCTCAAATCCCTCATTGGGTTTCATCGGAAGACCTCTTGGGAACCTCCAACTCTCTCATCGAGTGTGCTCGATTCGCAGACTCGGAGCCGGACGGGCAATCAAGTGTTTGAATAAACTCAGGGGATCGGCGGATGAGCTTGGTAACGCCACTCAAAGAGTTTATTATATTTCATTCAAGCTCTTTATTGTCGAATTTGTTCGAAATCTTGTATCGTGTCGTCGAGTATTCCATTTTATCGAGTAAAGCTTTGTATGAAGCTTGCCCGTATTCAAGGTTACTCAGTTAACAGCTAACCAAGCAATACTTGAAGCAACGGAGTCCGCCAGTTTTATACACATTATCGATTTCGGATTCGTTGAAGGACTACAATGGTCTACGCTTTTACAGGATTTCGCTAATCGATTGGTTGGAAAACCTTACAAGATACGAATCTCCGGCATTGCTTCACCAACCCTAGGGAAATCTCCTAGAATGTCATTGCTTGCAACAGGTAAATCGCTCTCCAATTGGGCAAGAGTCTTGGACTTGATTTCGAGTTTTTACCTATTTTAACGCCTGTGAGGAACTTGATGTATCAAGCTTTCGAATCGAATCCAACCAGGTTGTAGCTGTGAATTTCATGCTTCAGCTATATAACTTGTAGATGAAACCGATGTTGCAGTCGAGAGAACACTTAGGCTCGCGAAATCGTTGAATCCCATTGTGGTAACACTTGGAGAGTATGAAGTGAGCGTCAACCGGGGTGATTACTTTAACCGGTTTGAGAATGCGTTCAAGTACTACTCCACTGTTTCGAATCAATTCAGCCGGTTTCTAAAATGGAATCAAAGGAATTCCAGAATCGTTTAACCGTGGAAAGGTTAATACTTAACCAAAGAATTCACAATGTTGTGGGGGTTAGAGAAGGAGAGAGAGGAGAGAGAGAATGGAAGAGAAAGAAAAGTGGCAATCTTAATGGAACATGCGGGCTAAGCTCAGTTCCCTTAAGCCAAGGTGCTGTTAGTCAAGCAAAGGAGCTTCTATCGAACTACTACGATAATTACAAGAAGTATCATATAATGGAATCATCCGCTTTCCTTTCACTTTCTTGGAATGATACCCACTTCTCACTGTTCATCTTGGCGGTGAATTAGCTAAACGGTGGTGTTTAGGACATCATTGAACATACAGGTATCCCACATTTGTTTGATTTTCCACTTTTTTTTTTTTTTTTTGGGGGGGGGGGGGGGGGGGGGGGGTTTAACAGGGTTTAATTAGTGAGATATATTACTGTAAAACCAAAATGATTGTGTTTGTTCGGGGTCTTGTACATGTTCCAGTAAGATTTAACCAGAGAGATTGGGTTGATTGCTTGAGCCATGTTTTGTTTTAGTTCAGGTACAATGTGAGTACTTCTATGTTTCACCAAATTTTTTAGCCAAATCATATTTACATTGTTTGCAAATTTTGTTGCATTAGAATAGCCATAATTGAATTATGTGTCCTATATTGTATTGGTTTGGCTAGGTCGGAAAGAATTTTAGCCAAGGCAGGAAATCAAAACCTACCCGAACATTTGGCAAGGCAAGGAGAGGGTCCGGCAGCCCCCACCAGCAAATGACTCCTCCGGAACGGGAACTTTACTCTAGTTTTTTTTAAGCAAATGTTCATAAACTAAAACCTCAATGGAGAGGAAACCCTCACAAAAGTCCCTGGACTAGGGATAGACTCGGATAGGACGTAAGACTCAAGAAAATAAAAAAAAGTAATTGGTAGTATTGATCCTAATAAATCCAACAGAAAGTCCTAGAGTATGTTGAATGTTCATTTACACTAAATCATTTTCTTCCTATGTTTACTATGTTCCTATCACCTCTTCCTTCATTATCTAATCTACCATCAACTTTGACTTCATACTGTTGGGAAATCTCAGGAGTAGCTAATCCCAATTCCACGCCTTAGAACGATAAACGGAAACGCCAGAAAGATTCGAAATCGAAAACACTGTATTTACCCGGAACAATCCACTATAATCAAATAGGTTACAAACATGATCTCTCAAGCTTTCTCAAAGCTTTC